>CM037878.1:200715526-201915526 GCA_021292165.1 Shinisaurus crocodilurus | reverse complement strand
GAAATAACTTGTTTGAATCCCCCTAATGAATTTCACTGTAGCCACAAGAAGAAATGGATCTGAACCTGGGTTTCACACATCCAAATCAAACACTGTAGTATCACACTGCCATCCTCTAGCTCTCGTGCTTCAGGCAAGAAGGCAAAACAAGTCCCATTAAGGCAAATGGTTATTGGGATGTCAGGTCCCAGGTGAAACAGAGCCAGTCACAAGAAATTGTGCATTAGACACTCACTATTTAATATACAGCGTAGGACACCTACTGTGAGTTCATGGCAGAGGGGTTCATAGCCCAGTCCCTTAGCCATGACCCTACAGCAGCTTCACAATACAAGCTATTGTAGTCTAGAATGTGGGAGCAGGTTGTGGAATTGTTTGATGTGAAATATAAAGTCTGGGAATGTGTTCTTGCCACCTGTCCACACAAGGCACATAAGATCATTTATTTATTTATTTATTTATTTGTTGTATTTCTGAATCGCCCATCTGGCCGGCAAACCAGCCACTCTGGGCGATGTACAACATGATAAAATACATTTAAAATACATGATATAAAATACATTTAAAACAGTATAAAACAGTATAACTTTTAAAATCTTAACCCACCCCATATTCCTGCCTGAATAACCATGTTTTTAGTGAGCAGCGGAAGCTCAACAGAGAGGGGGCATGGTGGATGTCACTAGGGAAGGAGTTCCACAGTATGGGGGCCACCACAGAAAAGGCCCTCTTCCTAGTCCCCACCAGTCTAGCTGCTCTGGCTGAAAGGACAAGGAGAAGGCCGTCTGTGGCAGATCTCGTTGAGCAGCCTACTTGGTGTTGCTGGAGACGCTCCTTGAGATAAACCGGAGGCGTATAGGGTTTTAAAGGTCAAAACCAACACCTTGAATTCGGCTCTGCAAGCAACTGGTAGCCAGTGCAGCTCCTTGAGCACTGGCATGATGTGATCCCGCTGGCGGCTGCCTTTAACCAGGCGAGCTACCACATTCTTTACCAGCTGTAGCTTCCGAACTATCTTCAAGGGTAACCCCACATAGAGCGCATTACAGTAGTCTAGGCGAGAGGAGACCAAGGCATGAACCACCGATGGGAGCAGATGGTAGGGGCGCAGCTGCCGTATCAGATGGAGTTGATACAGCGCCGCCCGGCTCACAGCTGCCACCTGAGCCTCCATGGACAGCTGGGAGTCTAGAATGACCCCCAAGCTGCGGACCTGGTCCTTCAGGGGTAGATGTACCCCATTCAGCACCAGGTCAACATCCCCTAGCCTCCCCTTGTCCCCCACCAGAAGTACCTCGGTATTGTCGGCATTCAGCTTCAGCATGTTCCTTCCCATCCAGCCACCCACTGACTCCAGGCACTTGGACAAGGTCTCAATGGCTAACCTCGGTGATGACTTGAAAGAGAGGTAGAGCTGCGTGTCATCCACATACTGATGACACCGCACCCCAAACCTCCTGATGATAGCTCCCAGCGGCTTGAGGTAGATGTTGAAAAACATCGGGGAGAGAATGGAACCCTGCGGCACCCCACAAGTGAGCGGCCGAGGGTACAAAGCCTCCTCCCCAAGAACTACCCTCTGGTACCTTCCAGAGAGGAAGGACCGGAACCACTGCAATACAGTGCCTCCTATGCCCAACCCCTCCAGGCGGTCCAGGAGGATACTGTGGTCAACGGTATCAAAAGCTGCTGAGAGATCGAGGAGGACTAGAAAGGAGCATTCGCCCCTATCCAAAGCCCTCCTTATATCATCCACCAAGGTGACCAAGGCCGTCTCCGTCCCATGTCCAGGCCTGAAGCCCGACTGGCATGGATCTAAATAATCGACTTCATCCAAGTGTGCCTTCAACTGAGCCCCCACCACTCGCTCAATCACCTTGCCGAGAAATGGCAAATTGGAGACTGGGCGGAAGTTGTTCAGATCTTGGGGATCCAAGGAGGACTTTTTCAGAAGTGGTCTTATTGCTGCCTCCTTAAGGGCTGGTGGCATCACTCCCTCCTCAAGGGAGGCATTCACTGCCGCCCTGATCCCCTCACCCAGTCTCTCCCTGCAGCTCATAATGAGCCAGGGCGGGCAAGGATCGAGCAAGCAGGTGGTCGGCCTCACAGATGAGAGCACCTTGTCCACTTCATCAGAAGGAAGAAGCTGGAACCGATCCCACAAAACCAGTCTGCCATTGGCCTCCTCCCACTCACTCCCTGTGTCCACGACCCATGAAATCCCACTCCGATCCGATCGATTTTATCTGCAAAGTGCTTTGCTAAAGCCTCACAGGAGACTTTAGACTGTTCCATCGGGTCCAGAGCAACTGGACCGACCAGACTCCGGACCACTTGGAACAGCCTCCTGGGGCAGCACTCCACAGACACAATGGAGGCAGCATAAAAATTCTTTTTTCTATGTAGGTAGATGGGTGTATAATATTAAGTGCAATGTCCTGGATCCTTCAATCTCATTTTTTTAGGTAAAGTGATAATAGAATCTGGTATGCATGCATGTGAACACACAAATTGATTGATTACATTATGGATACGTTGTACATTATGTCTTATGCATGGTGTGGAGGCTGTGCTGGTGCACTGTACCATATGTACAATATTTTCAGATTGTGTGAATTGGCCCAAATTCATGCTAACAAGAGAAGCTATAACATACTGAATTTCTCTCTCTCACTCACTCACTCACTCACTCACACACACACACACACACGGCAGATCCAGGGAGTCAGATGAGATTCTTTAATACCAGAAATGGCTAAAAGCTACGCAATTTTATTTTTAAAATTGGAATTCCTTTACATGGTCTACTTTCCTTTATTAACATCCTGTATAATACAATTTTCATCCATTGTGCTAGATAAAATGTACTAACATTCTTTAGTTACCCTTTTTTATTATTTAAAATGATTTCACCTGACTTTTAATATCCATTATGCTTTTTATTCCCTAAATCATCCTTCCCTAAACTGTAGTACTTCAACGGGGGGGGGGGGGGATTAAGGCTGCAACCCTCAACAACTGACTACAGCATAAGCTGTATTGAAGACCTGAGTAAACTAGCATGGGATTGCACTGTAAATCCCAATGCTATAAAATTCACCAAATTGTACATTCTTTAGTTTTTCAAATATTTATTAGCCACCAATATCAACTGTTACAAAATGCACCAGCATTGTAGAGAATTTACAATTAACTGGTTTGTTTTATTTTGAGATTCCGAAGGGAGAAACCAAACGAAGGAAGCCCTTGTTCTTATTTCTCCTCCCCACTCAGTTGACTTCCTCCTTCCACCCTCATACCATCTCATGTTAATACAACACTGAGAAGGAAGCATCTTTCTTACTTCCCCCTCTATCTTCTTTTAACAACTGGGAAGTGCCTTCAAGATGGCACCTAGCAGGCTTCCTAGAAGACCACCTATTTAGGAGACATGACATTTTGTGAAGTGGCATTACCAAAGCAGCAAATGTTTTATAATGTCTGGCAAACAGTTAAACACCATCTTAGATGTACTTTCTTCCAGCAGATGGAAAAGAAGGAATCCAACTAGCTATGGGTGCGTTCCTAGTGCTGATTATGTGTTTGGGGACTTGGGAAGCAATTCTCTCCCAACCTAACCAACTCATCCCCTTAGTTATTGCATGCCTGGTAGCTCATATTCTAGAACACAACCACTGGCCTGATACTTATCAATATTTTTCTGAAAGCTGTGAGGTATGTATGTAGGCGATCACTCGTGACCAAGTAAGATTGTCTTCCAGGATAAAATTACAAAAAGAAAATTATATAAGGAGGAAATTGTATAAAATTGTGTAGACTCTAGTGATGGGTCCATAAGTGACTGTGTGGAGGCCAATTCTAGATCCACACAGCTTTTTGTCCAAGGAAATATGCTAATTATACTGTCCTTCAATTCCTGGCATTGTCTCAAAACAGCATAGTCTGTGTTACAAAATATTCCCTCCCAAAAGATCTACTACAACAATACTTTGTAGTTTCATTACCTACCCATAATGATAGATAGATAGTACAGGTTTTATATCAACATTGCCCTTACTTTTGTCACATGCAAAACACTGTATAATACTGAAAAGTTGGAGTGAAAGCATCCGAAGGACATTGTCATCATAAATCCAGAAGTCCTAATCACTCATTACTTCTGTGAATAGGTATCTGTGGTGAAAGGAGCAGTGGGGATGCACATTTAGCCTCACCACCAAAGTCAGGCCACTACTCCGCAGATGCCCACGTTCAGCATAACTTCTGCAGTGGGGGGTCTCCTCCTGTACTCATGCAGGCTCTTTGCATGATTTAAAACCCTGATCATTCAAGATTCTAAATCACACAGAAGCCTCCATGAGTACAAGAACTCCACCACCACTTCAGGACTTATGGAGAACATCGCAACAGCAGGTGTGAGAGGAATGGAGAAATGCTGCCCCTTTCACTACATATACCCTTTTCATGTAAGTAATGCATAAGTAGGGGCTAGAGCAGGTATGGGGAACCGGTGGCCCTCTAGATGTTGTTGGACTACAATTCCCATTATCCCTAACCAATGGCCATATTGGTGATGGGAGCTGGAGTCCAACAACATCTGGACAGCCACAGGCTCCCGACCCTTGGGCTAGAGCCACACATGTGTCACTCTCAGAACTGCTCTACGGTGACTCACAAATCAAATTAGGTTGACCAGATTTCATACTAGCTAGCACAATACTCGGGAGAACTGCAGCACCAAACCCTCTTCTATACACAAGCAAAGGTCCCTGGGGACAATTAGGAGTAAATTTGCAACCCTATGCATACTTATTTGGGACTTGCTTCTGAGTAAAACATTTAAGATAGGACTGACAACTCCATGTCATTCCAAACTACCATTTACTTTGCTTCTGTCATATCAAAAGTAACAAGTAACATGCTTCTTAGAACTAGCTGAAAATTGTTCTAACTGAATTTCCCAGCTTGGATTTTTTAGAAAAGTTCTCAGCAGGGCTGTCGTGATTTGACCTAAAACCATTGGGGATGCTACACCTATTAAAAAGCTCCTGCAGGGAAGCAATGAGAAAAAGAATAAATAAGAAATCAATGGTTCTCTCTGGAACAATTCAAGAATAACCTAGCCGGTCTATCATGTTATAATTTAGTCAGGAGCAGCAGCAGGGTCAGTGTTATAGCTGGCAGGAGAAGACAGCAGTTTAATCACAACACTTGAAATCTTTGTGAAAATCACCGTTCTTGATAAGAGGGAATGCTGGATGTCAACAGGGCATCTGACAGTTTCTGGTGATGAATGCATTTATTAAATGGAGGGTGTTCCCCACCCACCCCTGGGCTCTAGAGCATCCTTTCCTTCAGTGGAAACTGCAGCTGTGGGTACCTGCAACATAAGAAACTCAATAATGGGTTATCCAGACTAGTGGTTTTATTTTTATCCCCCGCACATAAGAAATCTCAAGGAGAGAAACATGCGGATGATGATATTCTCTTTCTCAGGTGCGGCAATTTACCAGCTGCTATCCAAGACATATCCTAAATCATAAATCAGGAGCAAATTTTAATCAGAGAGTGCTGATGTATATTCCTCCTAACTGCCCTGCCTAGTCTGAAGTGGCAGGGATATTTCTTCTCCAGAGCTGGTTTCTAGTAAGCTGCATCATAAAGAAAACCATCTTCTGCTAGTGCAGGTGTGGGGAATGCAAGCAAGACCCACATTTCCTCAGGGGTGATCTGTCAGGGGGCACCAGCAGTGGTAGCTGGGGCCAAAGCCAGTAGTGGACAGTGCTGGGGCCAAAAGTGGGTGCAGCCACCCCCCCTCTCTCTCTCACACACACACACACACCTTATTCTCTCCTTCCGAGTCTCTCTCACTTTCTCTTTGTCCAGGGGGTTACCAGGGGAGAGACAGATAATTCATGCCAGAGTTCTGAATTGACCACTCATAGAGGGGTTTTGAAATTAGGACGAGGGCCATATGTGGCTCTATGGTCACAGGTTGTCTGTCCATGCCTACTTTAGCATCTCATGTTTCTGCCCAAATCCATTTCCTTTTACTTTTTTATTTCTGGTATGCACCCA
This sequence comes from Shinisaurus crocodilurus, assembly GCA_021292165.1. Taxonomy (NCBI): domain Eukaryota; kingdom Metazoa; phylum Chordata; class Lepidosauria; order Squamata; family Shinisauridae; genus Shinisaurus; species Shinisaurus crocodilurus. Next base: position 201,909,448 of record CM037878.1, on the reverse strand, counting down.
CAGCCAATGAGATACACTTCTGGAAGTATAAGCAACCAGATGGCAACAATTATTTGTTCCTCTTGCTAATGATAACCCCGTAGATGTATTTAGAGTTTTCAGTTGTGTTACTAGTACCAAATGCCATACCAATACTATTTTCTCCCTGCTGTCTGCAGAGCTTGATGAATCAGTCACCTGGTTATGTTTTTGGAATGGGACCCAAAACATAGGAAAGGCTGCATGGCACGCAGATCTCTCCTTCAACACCTTCTGCCACCTCCCAGCTTCTGCCGCCTGAGGCACCTGCTTCACTTTGCCTAATGCTAGGGCCGGCCCTACCCTTTGACTGGAGTTCACAAAATTCAACCCACCAACACTCACCCCAAATTTCCTACCCTTTAATTCAAGGATTTGAATTCATTGCAACTGCTTCTCCTTCACAGTCCTGGAATATACATGCTCTATGCAATATATCATCATTGATCAAGAGACTATGAGAAAGTTCATTATTGCCTGGAAGATCAGTAAAGCATGAGCTATTTTTCCGGTGCTCAAGCTGATCCACATGCTTTGTTGTTCTCTGGTGGGAAGAGATAAAAAGTGTGAACGAGCCAAAATTAGGGGAAGATTAAAAAAAGAATGGACAAGAATAGATCTTGGAGAAAATGAGGACCAATGCACAGACTACATTTTTAGCAGGCATATGTTATAGACCTACACTGCCTACCTGATGGAAGCTTTAAGCAGATACATACATGTGCTACTTGTTCTCTGCAGAAGCACTCTGTGAGGAGCTGTAGCTTCTTTTTGCAGTGAAATATGTGATGAAATAAACATGGATCAATTTCAAATGTTGCAAATTTAGCAGGTCTATGTGGGGGGGGTGGGGAATGGCCCTAAGAAGAGAAGAACAGACAGGAATGGGAAGAAACAACAAGGAGAGTCTTGAAAGAGCAAAATTGTGCACAACCAGCTTTGCAAGCCCTGGGAATCACTTGTAGCTACAAGGAAGCCAGAGTAAAACACCTCCTGCAAACGGATTATCAAAAATTGTGTATGGTTAAGGCTGACTTCTAGGAGCTCTGATGTAGTTGCTCCAGAGCTGACACAACATTAGTGACTAGTTCCAACCCTGCCCATGGGATACCACCTCTTTCCACATGATATCACAATGGTATATACCAGTGTTCTCCAACCTTGAGTCCCCAGATGTTTTTGGCCTACAACTCCCAGCATGCCCCAGCCAGCTATGCTGGCTGGGGCATGCTGGGAGTTGTAGGCCAAGAACATCTGGGAACCCAAGGTTGGAGAACACTGGTATATAACAAGGCAACCACAAGCTCACATCCTCTAATGAGCATGTCAGCCCTAGCCAGAAGATGTGGCAAATGCTCTGATGCAGCGGCATTGGTAGTTGCTGCTGCATGATGACTAATTTCTACGCATGGTAGCGTTACAGTCACACCCACAATAAATAATCAGCAGAAATAAGGTTTTTTTCTCCATATTAATAAATGACGTTTTTAATGGTTGTGTGCAATATAAAAAAGAGTTGGATCCAGACTTAATTATACTTAGATTGGGCTCACTGAAATCAATAGGACTTAAGTTAGTCATGATTAACTTAAGTCCCATTGATTTCAATGGGTCTTACTCTAAATATAACTAAGTGGATGCAACCAGTGGAGTGACACAATATTTGAGCCTTGAGGGGCTTTAATTCTAATACTTTCTAAAAGCTTAAAAAAACTCCAGCAATATGCCATTGGGCTTCCACTAGTTAAAAGATTTCTTCTCACAGCATCACTTAATGTATATTTTTTTAAACCAAACTTTCAGTGATTGCTATTATTCACAGCCAGGCAATAAAAGAAAGAAAGGAACCTTAAGATGATCTGGAAGTTAGTATTTAGTTCGGCTTAATCCAGAATGCTGCATATCCACGTGTCTATGGATAAAGTGAAACTACGATTATTCACAGATACATACACAGGAAATATTAAGTATATATTACATTATTATCATTTAATAAAATACAAAATAGATTTATTATTTATTCTAAGCATTCATGACATGAGCTACTTTTTAGGGCCAAGCCATTACAAAGCAATGTGCACAAAATGAATGAGAGACTAGTACATTAAGTAGATTATGTAAGTGCACAGTACACACAGCAAATAGATGTATGAGAAAACTGCTTTAGATCATAGAGCCATTAATTCTCTTAAGAAAATGCAGCAGTAAAAAGATACTTTTAAAGACCCTTTTAAAGGACCGCACTGAAGGGGTCAAGTGAATGTTAACCAGAAGGGAGTTACATAACTGTTGTGGGGTCACCACTGAAAATGCCCTTCTGTTATAACAAGTATCAGCTACATAACATTTCACTATTATACATACAGGATCTCTGCAGCGAATAAATATGGATTTTCCCTCTTCCTCTAGAGAGGAAGAAAAATGTAAAAAAGAAAAATAAGACCATTGCTACAAACATTCTGCTACTATGTGCACATTCAATTTTTATTATGAAGAGCAATATTAATTTCCTGCAGCACCACAATACTAGGTCTCCCTTGCCTTGAACTCTTGGCATTGCACTCATGCAGCATTTCTTTATGAGGAAAACACATTCTGACAGCATACTGATTGCCCGTCATTTATGCCATCATTTTCACACCTGAAAGTTACACTTGCGTAAACATTTAATGTGTTGCATTAAAAAATGCAATATAAACATGCAATATAAACATCGAGAACTGGGAAGCTCTGGCCCATGAACGATCTAAATGGAGGTTGGCCTTTCACAAAGGTTCTATGGACTTTGAAGAAGCGAAAAGCACGTCAGACGAATCCTTTGCAGGACCATCTTCCATCTGGTAACCTGTGTCCTCACTGTGGGAAGCTGTGTGGATCTGGAATTGGCCTCCACAGTCACTTACGGACCCATTGCTAGAGTCTACACAATTTTATATAATTTTCTTTTTGTAATTTTATCCTGGAAGACAATCTTACTCGGTCACGAGTGATCGCCTACTACTACTAAAGAAACCCACTCACTCCAAGTGTTCATCATTTTGCCATTATTTTAATTAAACATGTCCTAAAGATTGTTCCACAAATGAATATGCAGCCTCCAAGAAAGAACGTATTTTGAGTAGCTGACTTGACATCAGCCAACATATTCTTAGGTGGGGAGAAAACAGTACTTACTAATATTCTCAACTAGTTTGGTGATGAGCAGTCATTGTCTTTCTGCCCCCAATGTTCTTCCAAAGACTCTACAGAGCAATAGTGAAATCCAAAGTGGACTTAAAGCTAGACATTTCCAAACCCACAATCATTCCATAGCAGACAGAATACCATGCTACTTTGATTTACCTGTTTTGCAGGACCCCAGAATCTGAAACTTATATTTGCTTGGTTTTCAGTAAATGCATTTTTCTCATTTTTAATTTATTGTAGAGGTTATACTTGTCCTTGCAAGGATGAGCTCCCAGTGGAATATGAAAGTAACGAGCTGAGCCATGCTCCAGACCAGGTAACAAGAGCAAGGGACCAAAAGGGCAGAGGCTGAATAGCAACTTAACAGGTCAGGAAACAAGTGTGGCCAGAAACAGGTCCCTCAAAACCCTGGATAGATACCTTGCTCAAAGAAGGGCTGGGTGCTGAGTGAACTCTTATATCAGTGTTCTCCAACCTTGGGTCCCCAGATGTTTTTGGCCTACAACTCCCAGCATGCCCCAGCCAGCTACGCTGGCTGGGGCATGCTTGGAGTTGTAGGCCAAAAACATCTGGGGACCCAAGGTTGGAGAACACTGTCTTATATAGTCCCTCAACCTGACAACCCCCTCCCAGGCTCCGCCTCCTTGCTGGAGAATGCAGATCCTTAAAGAGGCAGCCCTCTGGCCTGAAGCCAATCTGTCAGCACTCTGCTAACTCCCCTCTGGCGCGCTTTTTGCGGTCCTGTGCAAGTGGCACTGTGACGCCCTTGGGGGAAATTATAGTGGCCCTTGGTGGGGTAACTGGCCCAGGGACTTCAGTCACGGGGTGTCCTGGCTCAGGGCTCTCATGTTTATAAGGTCCGTGCTTGCTGAACTGAGGCAGTGGCGTTAGGATCCAGATCCAGCACCTCTGTTGGTTGGGCTAGTGGCCTTCCTGATTCTGCCAGCCTCTCTCCCTCTGAGTCAGTGTCCAAGTCCATCGGGAAGTCTTGGTCATGAATGACAATGCTAGTGTCGAAACCCCTACCTGCCCTTTTGCAACCTCTTTGTTTCCCTGCGAAAGAGGCAGTCATTTTTCTGCCTCTTTTGTGGGGATTTTGAGAATTTCTGAGAAGTTTCCCAATGTGCAGGGCTTCAGTGCTTACCTTACTGTAAGGAGGTGGCTGAGGGGTTTGAGAGGCATTTTTGGTTTCGTGTTGTTGTTGTTAAAAGGACTTTTAACAACAACAACGATAGCAACTCCTCACTCAGCTTTCAGGCAGGCGGCAGGCAGTGGCACTGGAAAGCCCCAAGGGAGGAAGTCCAGGCTAAGTCCTCTAGGGGGCTTTCCAGGAAACTCAAGCAGCCGGAGAGGCTGCAAGGACAGAATGGGACAAAAATGGCAAAAGAAAGAGTGCACCCACCCCCACCCAGTAAGGTAAATACTGAAGCCCTGCACACTGAGGAAATCCCTCTGAAATTCACAGCCCTCCCCACAATTTTCAGGTGCAATTTCATTTTGCCCCTCCCCGCAACAAACAGTAGAAAATAAATAGCTCAAAAAAGTCAGCGGCATGCTAGAATTCGCCCGCTCCTTCAATGAATTCCCAGGGTGGCTCTGATCATATATATCTGAAAGGGCAAGTTTATTCATTGTGCATAGTCTATTTGAGGGATGGCCAACTGGCAACAACTAGCCCACAGCCATCCACTCCTCCCTGTGCCAGATTAGACACATGAGCCACTTCTTTTATCTTTTCCCCCCCACCATCAAGCAGTCTCCTGAGGCCTCTGGAGCAGCCTTTCATTTCCCAGTGGGAGGGATGCCTCCCAAGTAAATGGGACTCCGTTGCATGTAAATCTACCTTGAAAGATCTTCCTACAAATTCTGCGACTAGATTGATTGATTGATTGATTGATTTGTACCCTGCCTTTCTTCCAAGAAGATGGCACTCAAGATGGCTTACTGTGTGTGTGTGTGTGTGTGTGTGTGAGAGAGAGAGAGAGAGAGAGAGAGAGAGAGCCCTGACTCACTGACTCATCAATTTATCTCCTATTTCCCATTAAAGCTAGAAAGCTGAAATGTGGCATGGTTATTGCCACCAAATGTGCCTTGAAGGTGGCAGTCTCAAAAGAAGAGCCTCTCCCAAGGATCTGAAGACCTGGGCAGACTCATACGGAGAAGTCGGTCTTTCAGGTAGTCTGGTCCCAAACCATATAGGTCATAGCCAGCACTTTGAATTCCTCCTGGAAACAGGTTGGTAGCCAGTGAAGCTGCTGTAACAAGGGAGTCACATGCTCCCTGTAACCAGCCTTGGCCAACAGTCTGGCTGCAGCATTCTGGACCAGCTGAAGTTTCTGAACAGTTTTTGAGAGCAGCCCCATCCATGTACAGCACATTACAGTAGCCCCAACAGAATATAACTAAGGCATGCATGACCATGGCCAGATCAGACATCTCTAGGAATAGGCACAGTTCCTATATATGTTAGAAATCCTGTTTCCCTCCTTCAAAGTCTCTTTAACACAAACACACTTCTGTCATCCTTTAAAGAGATATTTCAACATAAGGTTTCTGTTTAGCAGGCACTGTCTCTGTAGGGGGTTTGTCCTGTCACAAAAAAAAACAAACACTGGGAGAGATGGTAATAAATATTTTAGTGGTTGAAAATGCCTCTTTTTTGCAGCTGACCCCCTTCCCTCTCCCACTGTGCATTTTACTTGTAACTTAGACTAGCTCCCTGAGAAATTTGTCACATTCTGGAATTGCCAAGGTCACAAATGCAATTTTTTTTTTAAAAAAAAATGGCTCTTGGATTATACAACTGTTCTCAATCTAAATCCTTTAGAAATTCAAAGTGAAAGCAGATTTACAATGGTCCACCCACAAATAGTTTGGGCAAAACAATTATATCAGGACCTGTTGCTGCTTTATGTCAGTATTTTGAGCAGGATAGTAACCACTTTTTAAATATAGATATTTTTAAATATAGTAAGTGCTATATAAATCTATTAAATAGGAAATAAAATAATAATAATGGTATACACCAGAGCTAGTGAAGTGGCTGGCATATGTCAGTGCTATGACACTGGGAACATTCACCATCATTGCAGATGCAGCATTGCAGGTAGAGATGGATATGATCATAGATTACTCGTCCTAAGAAGATTTTAGCCATTGCAAAACTACATTGGCTAAATGCTCCCCACTAATTTCTATTTATTTCTATTTATTTATTACATTTATACCCCGCCTTTTTTCCTGCAAGGAACCCAGGGCGGCTTACATAATCCTCCTCCTTTCCATTTTATACTCACAACAACCCTGTGAGGTAGGTTAGGCTGAGAGTCAGTGACTGGCCCAAAGTCACCCAGTGAGTTTCATGGCAGAGCAGGGACTAGAACCCGGATCTCCCGAGTCCCAGTCCAACACTCTCACCACTACACCACACAGAAAGACATAATGACAGAAAGAGATAATGAGACTGCATCTGATAGGCCACTCTTTACCCATTATTCCCACACAGATAGATAGAGGGGTGGTGTGTGTGAGAGAGGGGGGGGAGGGAGAGAGAGAGAGAGAGAGGTGTCCATAAAAAAAGGTACACTGTGTCGAAAACAACCATTGTGATGTCATTTAAAAAGAACACATGCTGCCAACCATACAGTCTTTTGGGGCTTCTCCAGGGGGCAGGCCTTAGGCTCCAAACCCTGCTCCTTAAAGGAATCCCTTCAGAGGGCATCTCCCCATTGCGGGTGTGCACCAGCAACAAAACCCCTGCTGTTATCTCCAGTTTCAAATCGGAGATGGCAGCAGGGATGTGGGGCGGCCTAGACCCATTCGAGATCGGAGATAGCAGTGGGGCTTGGGACTGGCAGGCAGTGGGACTTGCCCGTGGTGGGGAGAGCAACCGCTCTTCCCGTGCAGGCAAGTCCTGCTGCCTCTCATCCCCGCTATCTCTGATCTCAGGTTGGAGATAGCAGCGGAGATGTGGGACGCCCTGGGTCTTTTTCTCCGAGCTGGAGGAGGCACAGATCCCAGCCTCCTTCCAGCACAAAGAAAAAAAGGGGTGATCCCCCCTGATATGATATCAGGGGCAGGGCCATGCCCTCTGATGTCAACTTGCCCACAGGGAGAAGGGTAGGGGGCAATCCGGCCCACCACTCAAAAACAGTGCTACACCTCTTTGCTAACATCCTATGAACCATTTGGAAATCTATTGCTATTCTTAATATACGGTTTGCCAGAGAAAAGCATCTTTCTGAAAGAAAATAGGAGAATCGTTTCACAGCTATAGCCCAGGAGTTTTTGTATGAGAAAGATATCTTGGAAATTTCCCAAGCAACTAGGATCTGCTAAAGGCATTTGAAGTAGAAGAACACATTGTACTACTAAGCAATGGAAAATGTACACCGCTCTAATACTGAGTGTGTCAGTATTAGATATGGCAATTAATGAAATCCAATCTTTTCCAGAGATTAATAGATCATTCACTTGAAGTGCTATAAAACTAGGGGGACATGTGTCATGATGTTACACTGAGTTCTTTTCCATGGCTTGGAGAGGTGGCTTTCTATTGGCATTCAAAGAAGCAGCCTACACATGTACACAATTTCAATAGGCAATTGTTGGTTTAAATAAAAACATTTAAACAAGGAAGGGCACAGCATTGTTCAGGCTTAAGAATTTTGTGTCAGAAACTACAGTTTTAATATGTGACTTCTAGATAATATTGAGAGGGTCTCGCTAACAGATCTGATGGTTTGCATAGCTATCTACAACAAAATAACTAGGAACAAGACCCAGGGGTGGCCCATGACATTTTGCTGCCTGAGGCAAAGGACAAGGTGAGGCAACTCTAGGGATGTGCAAGGATTTTGTTTGTGCTCACAAAAAGTTGAGCACGACCCCATTCACAGCATCAAACGCGAGCATGAGCTGGAGAATGTGTTCTCCGAAAATGTTTGCAAATTCTCAAACATGCACTCACATTTGAAAATTGTGCAAATTTCAGAGAAAAAGCAGGTCAAAAGTGCAATTTAGAAAAATGCACAATTTCACACTTTAGTTTGTGAGGGAAAGTTGTGCCACTTTGAAAAATACTCAAATTTTTGCATAATTTCCGCATTTGGTCACGTTCAATTTGTGCAATTTTCCAGTTCATGCAAACCAAACAGCTATTGCAAGCACTTGTGGAAATCAAAGGAGAGATGAGCATCAAGCAGGACCGGTGCAAGGCAGTTTGGTGCCCTAGGCAAGATCAGATATTTAGCGCCCCCCCTTCCCACTTGAGAGCGCTGTATTTTTTTTCAAGGCGTTTCTGGCGCCCCCTTTAGCCCTGCGCCCTAGGCAGCTGCCTAGTTGGCCTAATGGTAGCACCGGCCCTGGCATCAAGTTGATGCTTGGAGAATCTAGGCTAACATTAACATCATTTTCCCATTCCATGTACAAAAGCCAAGTGGACTTGCAGATGAATCTGTTTTCAACACTGACGATGGAGCCACATCTGCCACTGGTCCTGAAGGGAGCAGGCTAACTTAGGAAGCCCAGAGCAGGCTGCATGACACACAGGTCTCTCCTCCACCACCTTGCTGCTGCCTCCCAGCCTGAGGCAATGGCTTCATTCTGCCTAATGGCAGGGCCGGTGCTACCATTAGGCCAACTAGGCAGCTGCCTAGGGCGCAGGGCTAAAGGGGGCGCCAGACCAAAAACGCCTTGGAAAAAAATACAGCGCTCTCAAGTGGGAAGGGGCGGCGCTAAATATCTGATCTTGCCTAGGGCACCAAACTGCCTTGCACCGGTCCTGCCTAATGGTAGGGCCAGCCCTGACAAGACTGGATGTCAACGTCTGTCCTGTCTTTCAGCATGAGGAAAGTATGCCCTTCTTTCTATGTGGACATATATTCTTCCCATGCTCCTCTGTGGGTTTACTGATATTTTGTGTCATTCATCTAAAGTTAAATGTGTATAGTTCCATCAGTTTGAAAAGGATAAAGTTAAGCACAGGTTCGTGTCTCAGAAAGGGTCATTGGGTTTCCCAGCTAGAAACATGACTCAGGAGAGAAAGTGATGATCAGGCACTTCCAGATAACCAAACATCCTAAGGTGTTCTGCTCTGCCTGGGCAGAGAAGCAGCATGTGGGCCTGCTGCAGGCAGTCAATGGGTGATCTAGGGGAGGAGAAATAAAAGAAAGGGATATGGAAAAAAAGGAAGGTGGCCCTGGTAGTTTTGGGAGCTAGAAGATGTGCACCTGTTTTCTATCAGCATATACAGAGGACTTAGGAAGCCTGTACAGAGGAGAAAGAAGAGGCTAAATAGGGTGTTGTCATTGTTTTTTACAGGGACATATGCAGCCCTGAAATCTGCATATGTCCCTGTAAAAAAAAAACCCATTTAGCCCTGTAAAAAAAAACCCATTTTAAAGGGAAGCCTTTGTTATGTCAGCTGTCAAAACTCTGTGCTTCTGTAAATGGGGTGGCTTGAAAGAACTAAAGGATCTCGCCATGATGGGTAATATACACGCCACCTCCTTTTGCAAGCAAAGATGTTCTCACAGCCTTGTTTTCACTTGACAGCTCACCAGTTGACAACTGTCAAGTGAGCACAAAGTAATAAATTAACCTATTTGCAGCCTCTCCTGGTCAGTGACTATGATTGGTACCAACTGCACTTTGACAGCAGACACTTCTCAGGGCATTGACCAGGCAAGGCTTTGCATTTTGGACTTCTGTAAGTGCACACATGTGAAAGACCACTTGTTGTTGTTTTTAGTATAATTTGCAAAAATTACACTCTGCACAAATGGTGGAACCTGTGGGGGAAATGCGCAAAATGCTCCCAGAATCCCTGCCCCCCCCAAACATCTGGTGCAGTCCACCACCACTTGCCAGAATGGAAACACTGCAGGATTCCATCAGGCTTAAATGAAACAGGATTCCCAGCATCACACATATTCCATAGGTGAAAAAGACAGCAAAGGAAAACTATCTCCAAGACTAGACTTCAGTACTTTTCTGCAGTTAGGAACCATTCCAAGCCAAATCTAGTAGCTGGATTACAGTGTTGTAGTACTGTTGCTGCCCCACCTTGCTAAAGTATACTGGCATTTCACCTGGCTTGCCTACGCTTGAATGGCTACTGTCTAAGTACTAAGCAGAAATTGAAAAGGACCTCCTCAACATCCCTGCTTCAGTATCTACCTACTACTATTACTAATAATAATAATAATAAATTTTATTTCTTACCCGCCTCTCCGTCTAGATCGAGGCGGGGAACAACAAAAATATAAAATACACAATACATACTATTAAAACATCTTAAAACATATTAAAAACATCATAAACAACATCATTAAAACATCATTAAAACATCGTAAAAACATCTTAAAGGCAACCTAAAATTCCGCCGGATAGGCCTGCCGGAAGAGATCAGTCTTTATGGCTTTTTTAAATTCCAAAAGACTGGTGAGCTGACGAATCTCCTCCGGCAGGCCATTCCATAATCTGGGAGCAGCAGAAGAAAAGGTCCTCTGGGTAGTACCCGTCAGCCTAGTTTTGGCTGACTGAAGTAAATTCTTCCCAGAGGACCTGAGTGTGCGGGTGGATTGTATGGGAGAAGGCGATCCCGTAGGTAGCCTGGACCCAAACCATGTAGGGCTTTAAAGGTAATAACCAACACTTTATACTTCGCCCGGAAACTGATTGGCAGCCAGTGGAGTGCTTTTAAAACTGATGTGATGTGAGCACCCCTAGGTGTACCAGTAACCAGTCTGGCGGCCATATTTTGCACTAGTTGAAGTTTCCGGACTAGGTACAAAGGTAGCCCTATGTACAGCGCATTGCAGAAGTCGAGCCTCGAAGTTACCAGCGCGTGCACTACTGTCTTTAGGTCCTCCGGTTCTAGGAAGGGGCGCAGCTGGCGTATCAGCCGAAGCTGATAATAGGCACTCCTAGCCGTCGCATCTATCTGAGATGTCATTTGGAGCGACGGCTCTAGAAGCACCCCCAAGCTGCGAACACAGTCTTTCAGGGGGAGTGTAACCCCATCCAGAACTGGTTGACATACCTCCAAACCCAGATTGTGGCCTTTGACAGCAAGCACCTCCGTCTTGTCTGGATTCAGTTTCAGTTTATTTTTCCTCATCCAGCCCATTACTGCCTCCAGGCATTCATTCAGAGGAGACACACTATCCTTAGCTGACGCTGTTGCTGAAGGCATAGAGAAATATATTTGGGTGTCATCAGCATACTGATAGCACCCCGCCCCATGCCCCCGGATGATCTCTCCCAGCGGTTTCATGTAGATATTAAATAGCATTGGGGAAAGAATAGCTCCTTGTGGCACGCCACATAGCAGCTCCTTTTTGGTGGAGCAGCTATCCCCAAGCATCACATCTGGAACCTACCCGAGAGGTAGGACCGGAACCACTGAAGCACAGTGCCCCCGATTCCCAGTCCCCTCAGGCGTTCCACAAGGATACCATGGTCGATGGTATCGAAAGCCGCTGAGAGGTCCAAAAGCACCAACAGGGACACACTCCCCCTGTCGGTACTCAGGCGTAGATCATCTGCTAAGGCGACCATAGCAGTCTCAACTCCGTATCCTGCTCTGAAGCCAGTTTGAAATGGGTCTAGAAAATCAGTGTCATCCAAAACTGCTTGGAGTTGGAATATATACTAGAATATATTCTGGTCTCCATCCAACATCATGCGAGCAGACTTCCTCTCCACCCCCTGCACCCTCCTTGCTCACCCTCCAAATCTGTTCCAGAAGGCCCCTCAATCCTCCAGAGCTTCAGGGGGGGGATCCATTCCTCCAGTGGTGTCTGTTCCTCTAGGAGACAGGTGCCACTGAATGCAACCCTCTATCTTTAGCAGGTTAATTCTGCAACAGACATGCTCCACTGAAGTCATGGGACTTACTTCTGAGTAAATATGGTTAGGGTTGGACTGGAAGTGGCCAACTTGCTTTAAAACATGTTTAGCCAAGCTGAATTTAAAAGCTTTGTTAATAACCAGCTGATTTATTATCCCTTGTGACATTCCTGTTTCGTGTCTCATGGTAGTGCTGAGTATTTCCTAATCAAATCCTTGTCTTCCTTCCAGTAGAAAACTTTAAAAAGAATTATTATTATTATTATTATTATTATTATTATTATTATTATTATTATTATTATTTAAAAGAGAGAGGGCTAAACACTTAAGGCACTGCTATATTTTAATGTACCTCATTGTTGTGCAATATGTTTCACACTGTCAGCTACGCAGGAAAGTACTTCCACTTTTAAACGGTAAATAAATTTCACCTTCCAAACAAACTGCCATAACATCTTTATTGGAATACAGACGATCTTGAACAGGTTCACAGCAAGCCCATAAGAGAAAGTGTGTCTTTTGCTTTATTTCCCTCTCTTGCTGCTCCTTTTGATGCAGAGTTATTACTAAATCAGACCTATTCCAGGTATAACATAAAAATGAGACTCCTGTTTCCTTGTGGCTCTCTTTATGTGAAGAAAAGATGAAGGGCTTACATACTGACTGTTCCATAGTGTACTTATGTCTGCTGCCTGCCCTTGAAGCCCAAGTCATGGTAACGGTTGGTGTTGCGATCTACATTTTATTTCATTGGGACTTTAATATTGGGTTGGTAACCTGATTAGGTTTGTGAACCAAAAAGGGTTTTTTGCATACGTACTATATTCAGGTACAATAGTCCTATGCCCACTCATCTGGGAGTAAGTCCCATTGAATTCAATGGGGCTTTCCTCTGAACAGACATGTATAGGATTGCACTGTTAAGATGGTAAAGGAGCCCTCATTATCTATATGTGGATATCTAGGCATTCAGAGTCAGAGAGTCTCTTTGCTATCCTTAGGATTGTTGTGATTCCTCCACATCTAGCACTTTTTATATTGGCAGTTGTAAGAAATCTGACAGCAAGTATTTCCTGCTCTTGAGACTTTTGAAGAACTGGTTCCCGAATGCTGATTATATTATTCATAAATAAATAAATAAATAAATAATATCTGACTGCACTGGAAAGTTTTATTGCATCTTACCCTGGCTTCTGTATTTTAATAACTGATAAAAAAATATCAATTGATGTGTTAACTTTAGCAATTTATACTATCTTGTAATGAATTTGATCTGTTATCATGTTATGTTGGTGTTATCGAGATGAACTGTTTATTTGGATTGCTGTGTGATGTTTTGAACTGAAAAGGTATATCACCCAATGAATCAAAATGATTTTTTATATGTATGCCAGTTATTGTAGTGCTGTTCTTGTGTCATGAGCTGCATTAGCTACCACTATATGACATACAACTTTAATAATAATAATAATAATAATAATAATAATAATAATAATGAGAAGAAGGAAAAGAAAGATTCTGATCATGCCAAAACACCAAAACTTTCCTATTGCCACTATTTCCACTTTTCCAGTAGCTTGTTTCATTCAGTAATGGCCCTTCTTTTATCATTTTTTCTCAGCCAGCTCCAGAGAGATGTCAACAAACATTCTTGTCTCTTGCTGTCCCTTCACCAGGTTCGGCGGCACAGGGAGGGTAGAGACTGCAGGTACATGAGCTGCCTAAACAGTTCTGGATGTACTGATGTCCACAAGTAGACCTTTGTTATATCAGGAAAAGGCAGCAGTAAGAAAATCCTGAATGAAAAAACCCCAGAGAGCATCATTCTATTTCCAATGCCTTCTTTTTCTATCTAATCAAGTATTTATAATTTGACAAAGAGTGACTAAGGCTACAATCCTGTACACACTTTTCTGGAAGTAACCCCCTCTGAACTCAGTGGAGTTTACTTCTGGGTAGACATGCCTAGGACTGCAAAGAGGTATGACCCATTTCCCCTTGAGATTAAGGAATAGTACTGGAATCTTTGAAATGGCAAGGAAATTGTGAGGCCTCTCAAAAACAAATGTGATCCTCCTAGATGTTTACTGGCAAATTCAGCTCATATTCTACAAACATGGACACGTCTGCCTCCACAAGTGAGGGCCAAACTAGACATGACTCCAACATGCCTTTAGGTGCTTAAACAAAGAACAATGTTGTTCTATTGCTCTAGTTTTTCAGCACCGTAAGCTGCCCTGCATGTGCATTTGCATGCAAAAGTAGGAGATACATTTTTAGAATAAAATAAATACATAATATACTTCCCCAATAACTTAGAAAGAGGGAGTGGGCTGGGAAGTCTGATTTTTAACAACAAAAAGGACACTTGGGTAAGAATATAGACCCTCCCTGCTTGCCTCTGCCCACCAGCAACTTTATTCCCCAGAGCTCTTTTCTCCTCAGCAGAGCTCTGATTGTGGAAGCAGGGCTGACCCTACCATTAGGCACAGTGACACAGCAGATGCTAGGTGGTGGGGTGTACTGGGATAGAGTTGTGTGTGCACCATGCGACTGGTCCTGTGCCACCTAAGCTAGCCTGCTATCCGCATGTGCAGCAGAAGATGGTATCCCATTGCCAGTGCTGAAGTAAAATTCAACCACTAGTCTGCTTGGCTTTTGTATATGGAATGGGAGGGGTACCATCTTGGCTTTTGCTTCAGGCAGCAAAATGTCTTGGGCTGGTCCTAACTGGAAGTGACTTTGGCTGGGCAAAAAATGAAGGATTATGTGCAGGAGCAGACACAGGGAAGGTTCAGTGCCCTCATCCTGCAACCCTTTTGCTGTTAAATATCAGACACCCCACCCCAACAGATTTTGCTACCTGAAACAAAGGACAAGATGGTGCCCTCCATTCTACCTGCAGAAGCTAACCAGACTGGTAGATGAATCTGACAGCGGTGATGGGACAGTATCCTCCACCTCACCGGAGGGACAGAAGACTAGCTTATGGGGTGCAGGGACTAGCTTATGGGGTGCAGGGCAGGAACACACAGCTCTGTCCTCCAACGGAAGGGAATGGTGAGGGGGATGACACTGCTGCTCTCTCCACACCACCCATCATCTTCGCTCTGTCTAATGGCAGGGCTGACCCTGTCATCTTTTGACACAATTTGGACAGTTCTATGTTTAAACACACAGTACTGCCACTTCCATGTCCAGTTTCGACCTGAAACAAAGCTTAAGTGCATTTCATCACTGTCATGCCTTGTTGCCTTGCCTCTTCCTTCTCTCCCCATTCCTTGTGCTCTCCCTCCCCATGTGCATTGAGAGTGTGTGCTCCTTAAAGCAGGGTCCAGTCTTTTTCTTATGTTAATTTATAAAGCTCTGTGTACTGACATCACTACACAAAAATATGGTAATAATATGTTAGATCCAGATTTAGTCATACCTAAAGCAGACCTATTGAAATCACTGGGACTTTAGTCATGACTTACTTGTCCCATTAATTTCTATGGTTCTTCTCTAAGCATGACTTAAGTTTGGATCCAATAAATAGGTTTTGGATACTACAGGAAATCCTCTGTGGTCAATGGGAAATTCCACAGCACACTACAGTTTTGTTTTGGGTGTGCTTTGACCCATTTCTGGATGTATATTTCTGGCTGACACACTGGAAACTGTCCCCCTCGCCAATCCCTATTTGAAAGTGGTTCAAGTACATAAAGAGGAATATTCCTACAGTCCTCCATTTTGTCACATGGATAGCTTGGCTTGGCATCTGCTGGAGTGTTTGCTCCTACGATGAGAAAGACTGTGTAATCCATGTTTTGACTATTAGGCATAACAATGTCCCATTTTGAGACTTTCCCAATACACATAATGTCTGGTACACATGTAGTCCAAATATTCAGCTTTCTGTCTCTTGTGGAAATACCCTGACAATTATCCCATTTAGTGAGTGAGTTAATGATAGACTGAGGCACAAATATCTTAGTAAATGATTTTGTTTGGGTTTTCGTTCTTTTGCAAGTTTTGTTTTTAATTGCTTTCTTTTCATTTTAGGAAAATGCATGTGGGAGAAAGTATCTCCTATTAACTGAAGCAATAACTGGTTACAAAGACAGTAAAACTGACTGATCTAGACTGAGATTTGAGATTTCAGTGTGACACCAACACATGCAGCAAGTATAAAAGACGTAGCAAGGAAGACCACCTTTAAATTTACAGAGGCATACATCTATGCAGCTTCACACGTTAGGTGCAAACCTTCCCCAAAGGGTTTCTTTTCTGTGCAACTGCGATTAAAACAAGGGAGGTCTGAGCTGGTTAATAAGTTAGTGGATGTGTCTATTGGCTTCTTTTTCTAAAGTTCTGGGCAGTGCAATAGAGACCATCGAGCTGTGAGTCCTGCAAGACATGGTCCGTGCTTCCCTGGCTCATTAACCTGGCCAGGGAGGGTGGGGCCTGAGTGACTCCAGCTACAAAAGCTGCTGCTTCCCCCCCCCCCTTTGTTTATTTTTTGACCTTAGTATAATTATTACCAGATTATTTATGGTTATCTGTAATTATTTCTATTGTATTTTTTGAATATTATATTTAGTGTTTTTTGATATTTTGTAAATTATATTTACTGTTCTCTGACATTTTGTAAATTATTTTTTGAATATTATATTTAGTGTTTTTTGATATTTTGTAAATTATATTTACTGTTCTCTGATATTTTGTAAATTATTTTTTGAATATTAGTGTTCTTTGATGTTTTGTATATTATATCTACTGTTATTTATTTGACATGCTGTGAGCCACTTTGGGCACAATTTTTGTGGGAAAGTGGCATACAAATAAAAGGTGATGGTGATGATGATCTTAAGATTGTTTACTGAGAAGTCCCATTAAGTTCAATGGGATTTACTCTTTACAAGTATGATTAGAATTGCAGCCTTAAGATGCAATTGACAAATCACACACAAATGTCCAGCTTTTAGTGCTAAATGATGCATGCTAACAATGTGAATAAGTCTGTCCAAAGGGACTTTATCTACTATATTTATTTATTTATTATATTTATACCCCGCCTTTTTACCCACAAGGAACCCAAGGCGGCTTACATAATCCTCCTCCTCCTCCTCCTCTCCATTTCATCCTCACAACAACCCTGTGAGGTAGGTTAGATATAAATGTGAAAGTTTGTTTGTACATTTGTACAGTTTGTGTGTTCTTCATAGGCTCCTACATGGTTGGACGGATCCCCACCAAACTTGGCACTTGGCACTCTTCATCACCCAAGGAAGATTACTGGCTGGTTTAAATCTCTGAAAAACAATCACTGCGCCTGTATGGCCCACTCTCAGATAGCCAATGGCATCATTTAGAATGTTCATGTGAACTGCCACAGGGGCCTATCAGGAGCGGTTATGCAAATCACTCCTACGTCATTTAGAATGTTCATACGAATTGCTGCAGGGGCCTATCAGGAGCGGATATGCAAATCACTCCTACGTCATACAGAATGTTCATATGAACTGCAGCAGGGGCCTACACAGGGGAGCTGGGATTTCATTGTGTAGTCCAGAGGGGGGAGCTGGGATTTCATTGTGTAGTCCCGGTGGGGAGCGGGAATTTCATTGTGTAGTCCCGGGGGAGCTGGGATTTCATTGTGTAGTCCGGGGGGGGGGGCAGGGATTTCATTGTGTAGTCCCATTCCTTTCCTATGGAGCCATTCAAAAAAGTGGTCAGCTACCTTAAGGAATTTCGAACAAATAGTGCCTATAAGAAAATGACGACCCAGGTAACGCCGAGTAAAAAAGCTAGTATATAATATTTGTTACCTGATATGCACTTGTTTTCCTTATTGTTCACTACTAACTAAAGTCCAAAACAGGTTTCCTCTGTGTCTTCCCACAGCAGGTATTTTTTTAAATTCTCTTTGTGATATCTCAGGCAGAAAGGATTCATCTTTTTCTGTTGCCTCTTTACTCCCAGGTGTAAAGTCATATCTGGGTCCCCGACTCACTATGTATTTCGCATTCCACACACACCCATCTCCTTTTCCACAACTATTTTAAACTGATTGCTGCAAACACAAACCTGAGCAGTAGCCTTGCAGGTGGTGATAACATTATTTCATCCTGTCTTCAGCTGGGTTCTTCAGCCAAAATTAGTAAAACAGCCAGAAGAGCCAGGCAGGCAGGCAGTCCAGCTGCCAAGATGCACAGCCTGGGAGGTGAAATCAACATACAGTCCTGATTATCATGCAATTACAGGTTGTTCAGAGCTAATAAAACAGCAATTTCTGATCAAAGTGATAACGTGACATCGGGATTCTGGGCACATACTTGGCCTCTGCATTTGCAATATCTAAGCCTCCTTGCAGTTTTAAATGGAAATGGCTCTGAGCTTGGAATGAAGTAACTGGAACAAAGCCAGTGGGTTCTCTCACACCACTGAAGTAGTTCTATGTATGCACAGTCTCTGAGTCAAGTAGAGAGAATGGGAAAGTTTGGTACACTATCATTACCCAGTTTGATAAATGAGAAGAAATACTATGCAGAAATGAAATAATATAAACCTCAGCCATGGCAGAGTCAGGGCCGGCCCAAGACATTTTGCTGCCTGAAGTGGAACAACAACCTCTCCCTCCTCCCCCAAGTCAAGGTGCAGGAAAGTATCCAAGGCCAGGAAAGAAACTGAGACCCATGAAAAGAACTTCAATTCAAACTCATTCATGACATGTTTAATGCAACAATGAAACCATCCATGTGACCAATTATTTTATGTTTGCTTTGAAGTAGATAATTACTTGTGGAATGTTTGTTCTGGAGAAGATAGTGAAACAAGCTGGTAACTGGTACCCTTGTCAAGTGATTTATATTTTTTCGAGCTTTCTAGTATATTGTATTATCCCATACATTTGTATAACTGTTTCATATTTAGTTTATTTCACTATTGTCACATCTTGCATTTGTGCATTTCTATGGAAATTGTGGCTTAATATTCTCATTTCTGTATAAAGTTCATCACTGCTTATATATATTATCATTTTGGGGTTCCTGCACATTTTCTTGTGACCAGGAAAGTTATTTTGGCATCTGAGGCAGAAAATCCTACAACCACGCTACCTGGCAGAAAAAGACACAATATTGATACATTAAACCACCATCTCTTGTCCCAGGTGCCTGAGGCAGCTGCCTCACTTTGCCTAATGGTGGAGCCAGCCCTAAGTAAAGCCCAGCTCATGGCTCCAAATCATCCAGACCACAGGACCATTTTCTCCCACTTATATGTGGCTGCCATCTGTACAGGCAACAGACTTTGGGAAAGGACTGCAGGGCACTGGTAGAGAATTTGTTTTGCATGCAGAATGTCTCCGGTTCAGTCTCCAGCATCTCCTCTTAACAAGATCAGGCAGCAGGTGATGGTGAAAAATGCCTGTCACATGCTACAAATGAGAGAGACCCTTGCTTGAGGCCTCAGGGAGCTGTTGCCAGTCAAAGCAGATAGTCCTGGGCAGGGCTGGCCTTACTGTTAGGCAAAGTGAAGCAGTTGCCTCAGGCGGCAGATACTGGGAGGCAGCAGCAAGGTATTGGAGGAGAGACCTGTGCTGCCATGCTGACAGGTGCAGGGGAGAATGTTGTCCCATCATCATTATTTCATTTCATTTATTACATTTCTCTATACTGCCCAATAGCCAAAGCTCTCTGGGCAGCTTACAAAGATTAAAACCTTAACAATGCATTATAAAAGCCATATACATACAAACATATAAACATACAGCATACAGAGACACACACATATATCTAGAAACAATTTTAAATCAACCAAAACATTCAAGACCTGATTAAAAATATCATATGTGGCCAAATGCCTGAGAAAAGGAGGAGGTCTTAACCTGAAAAGATAATAAATACTGTTGGTGCCAGGTGGGCCTCGTCAGGGGACCACAACCGAGAAAGCCCTCTCCCTTGTTGCTGCCTTCTGAGCCTCCCTCAGAGGAGGGCCTTAGATGATGAACGTGGTGTATGGGTAGGTTCATGCCAGTTGAACACCAGTTCATCTGCCAGTTCAGTCAGCTTTTGTACAGGGAATAGGAGAGGGTGCCACCTATTCTTTGCCTCAAGCAGCAAAATGGTCCTGGGCTAAATGGATGAATCATCTGATTTGATAGAAGGCAGCTACTTTCTATGTTCCACTGTCACATTCTTGCTAAACAGAAGAGCACCCCTGAATGGAATACATCAAAGCCTTCTTCTTTTGCTCCAGCGCAACTATTAGTCCAGATTTATATCTGTGAAAGTGAAGGCATGTTTAGCCTTCAGAAGAGGAGACTGAGGGGAGATATGATCACACTCTTCCAGTACTTGAAGGGATGTCACACAGAGGAGGGCCAGGATCTCTTCTTGATCATCCCAGTTTGCAGGACACGGAATAATGGGCTCAAGTTACAGGAACCTAGATTCCACCTAAACATCAGGAAAAATTTCCTGACTGTCAGAGCAATAAGACAATGGAATCAACTACCTAGGGAGGTGGTGGGCTCTCCCACTCTAGAGGCATTCAAGGTGCAGCTGGACAGCCATCTGTCAGGGATGCTTTGACCTGGATTCCTGCATTGAGCAGGGGGTTGGACTCGATGGCCTTGTAGGCCCCTTCCAACTCTACTTTTCTATGATTCTATGATTCTAAGTCGGGATCGCCAGGCCCTCACACTCTCACAAACAACCTCCCACAACTTATGTTGCACTGGTAAAAGCAGGACCAAAGTATTCTTCTACATCCCTCCGTTTTGCTTTTACTTTATGCCAGAGCCAAGGAGTAGGCATCATATAAGATAAAGCTCACTAATTTTAAAAAAGAAAAAAAGCTAGTGAACAGGAGGTGATAAATGCTGTGCTGCCTACTCAGGTTCTGTCACATAAGATGTCAAGTTCTGTATTTTAATTTTATTTTGTGCTAGCACACAAAGGCAAGCAGTTTTACTGCACATCATCCCACCTTTGTTAACATATGTTTTTTCACAGACTGCAGCAAAACGCCTCTGCTTGTTGTTTCTGTCTGCGAATTGATTTTTTAAAATAATAATAATAATAATAATAATAATAATAATAATAATAATCTTCATCTTCATCATCATCATCATCATCATCCTCAATTTTCCAGCTATTTCCTAATGTCCTGGGAGATCGGCATTTCACGGGGGCGGGAGTGGGTATGCTAATACATACATTCCAGATTGCTCATTACAAAGTGATTCAAATCATTTGCAGAGTGAAGGGGAGAGAGAAAAAGAGAGAGAGAGAGAGAGAGAGAGAGAGAGAGAGAGAGAGAGAGAGAGAGCAACCAGGAGAAATAGTAGCTGCAGTACTTTGGTGTTGGCAGCAGATAATCTGAATGGCACTTTGTCAAAAAATATAAAAACAACAACAACAAATTAAAGAAATAAATTAAATAACTGACAACATGGTGTTCCCAAATCCTCCACCGGAGGCACTGGGATCTTACCCTGCTGGAAGGGCTAGTCCTGAGCAGTCCCAGGTAAATGAATTGGTGGCATTTTAGGGACATTCTAAGCAGCTTCTATTTGGGCTAGCATGAGTGAAGGCTTGTTTGAAAGATACTGGATGTTCTCAGGCAAGGATCATCAACTGGCAGCCCCCTGGGCACATTCAGCCACAAGCTGGTGCTGTCTGGCTTCCAGCACCTCTCCACTCAGAAGTGGCACTCCACACACTGCTCCTCCTGGCCCAGCAGCACTGTTTTCTTGGGACTTGGGGCACAGTTCTGCTGGAAATAACAGCTGTATATGCCAATGCCATACCTCTTCAGTGGAGGCTGGCCTTACCTTATCTCTGCTAGAGCTCTTTGGAGCAATGCTCAGGAAGCCACTGCACTGGGCATCATTACGTGCTGGCAAGAGTGAGATGCTTTTGGCCAGCTCTGACATGGTGTGCAGCTCTCACAGATGCACTGTATTTCGCGTGGGCTGCACTGCTTCCCAGCGACTGCTCAGGAAGCTCGACGAAGCATGCTTGCCTGATGACTGTATGTCGTTTCAGAGTCAGCCGACATTAGCTCACTCTTCCAGATGACAAGAATGGAGACGGGGAGGACTGTCCCAGTACAGATGTCTTTGGATGCAGGGGGAGCCTTCAGAAAGTAAGGAGCTGAGGAGCTGCCAGGCAGTTCTGAAGCCAAATAGACAGTGAGAAATACTGCATAAGGCACTACCTCTGAGGCAGCAGGTGCCCCATCAGCTTGAACAGGGGAAAGGATGTCCTAGAGCTCTTGAGATGTCCAGTTTCATTGTACTGGTAGGGCCAAGTTTTGATTTCTTAACCCCAGGAGAAGGAAGACTCTCCCACTCAAAGTTGGCCCAGAGGGTGTTGATGTCATTGGGGGAGGCTGCCCCCCCCAAGCTACTTGGTCTGGGAGGAATCAGCTCATCCACGCCAGCTGAAGGAGTTGTCCCACTGCTCTAGGCCATTGTAGCTATTTTAGAGGTGGTGGTGGTGGTGGTGGTGGTGGTGGTTTACATTTACATCCCATGTTTCCTCCAAGGAGCTCAAGGAAGCATATCTGGTTCTTCCCCCCTCCCAACTTATCCTTGAAACAACCCCGTGAGATAGGTTAAGCTAGAACTATTGACTGTCCCAATGTCACCCAGAAAACTTCATGGCTGTTTGAGGAATTTGAACCTGAGCCTCTCCACTCCTAATCCAACACTCTGGGCAGCAAGGAAGCAGATACAAGATGGACACAAGATGGGCAGCAAGGCAGGCAGAGTGCTACGGAGAATCATAGCCAAATCTAGCCATGGTCACCAGCTGTTGGAAGACCTGGCAGAGTGCAGTCTTCCTCCCACACTCAGCCCAGGATAGTGCTCTAGGTCAAGCATATCCAGGGATCAATATGAAGGCTATGCAAAGCTGGCCCAAGACATTTTGCTGCCTGAAGCAAAAGACAAGATGGCACCTTCTTTCCCATTCCACATACAGAAGCCAACTGGCCTGGCAGATGAATCTTACTTTAACACTGGGGACAGGACAGCATCCTCCGCTGCACCTGAGGGCACCAGGCTAGCTTAGAGGTCATCAGGCAGGCTGCATGGCACACACAACTCTGTCTTCCACCATCTTTCTGCCTCCTCCCAGCATCTGCCATCTGAGACAGCTGCCTCACTCTACCTAATGGTAGGACCAGCCTTGAGGTAAGGGTCTAGATCTCTGCAGGCTGCAACTTCCTTCCTTTCCTGCCCCTGCATATAGTAGCAATGCAGCAAACACCTCCTGTCTCCCCAAACCCACCAGTGTACAGGTAACATTCAGATATACCCTAGAGCGGGGTTCTCCAACCTTGGGTCCCCAGATGTTGCTGGACTACAGCTCCCAGAATCCCTTGCCATCAGCCATGCTGGCTGGGTATGCTGGGAGCTGTAGGCCAGCAACATCTGGGGACCCAAGGTTGGAGAGCCCTGCCCTTGAGACTTACAAAAAGTTTGGGAGAGGCAATTGAGCCCCTCACTTCACCACATCAGTCCACACCTAGGGCATGCTGGTGAACACATCCCTACAACCACAAGACTAGCATACATGATAGGACAGTGGACAGTCCTTTATTAGAAGGTGTCATTTGAAGGGCTGTCCAGTCCAAAGCGTATTTAAACATAAAGAACCATAAGTGTCCTGTCCAGCTCAGTTCAAGGCACCCAGAGGTGCCAAAACCAATGAGGCAGGGTTATGTGTGAGAAAGCAGAGTTGAGGTCAGTCTCATCAAGTCAGGTCAGGTTGAACCAGGTCAAGTCCAACAGGTTAGATCAGGTTTGCAGAAATACAAGGCAAGGTTAGACCAAAAAGAGTCTTTCAGGACCTTGGATAGCTCCAAGTTAGCTGAGGCACAAAGAAAGCTGTTGACCATGCAACAATCAAAGACTTTCTGAAACCTTGTAAAGGCTAGCAGATCTAGATCTGCAGTTAACCCTGCCCCTTAGAGAAGCTATTTGTTTCATAGAGTTTATTTCATAGATCATAGAGTTGGAAGGAGCCTACAAGGCTATCGAGTCCAACCCCCTGCTCAATGCAGGAAACTAGAGGAGGGGTCTCCCATCCAAGTAATAACCAGGCCTGACCCTGCTTAGCTTTCCACACTCAGACAAGCTGAGCCAGCGTAAGCCACAGGCCTTAAAAGGCCATTGCCCAATTTTGTAGCTTCTGGCTCCTACAGTGTTGGGGTGGTGAAGGCTGCAGTGCGGGAGTGTCCTCAACATCCAAGGTGTCAGGTAGAGTCATGTCTTCTGGTCTGGAAGGCCTTGGTGTAGCAGAGTTTGTATTAACGGAGAGAGTCTCCTCTGCCTCAGAGTTCTCTTCAGTGCTGGAATGGGGATCAAGGGCAAGGCTGGGGAACACGGCACCAAGAAGGGAGGTAGCATAGGGGCTCTGAAGTGGCTAATAACCAGTTAGCATCTGGACAACAGCTGACTGAGTAGGCACACAGGTCACCTGGTCAGAGTCTTCCCCAAAAATGATCAGATATATTGTATTTCAATTTAAATTATAGTAATAGATCCTAAAGTTGCATCTATACACATAAACTAGTATGTGCAAATGTTATGCAAATCTGTGCTCTCTCTTGCCCTCTTTTTTGATAATGCCTAAGTGGCCACCATATAGTAGTTATGGGACAGCAATGGAGAGAGAAATAGCTTATTACAGTACACTGGGGAGTGGGAAACTTCCTTCTGGCCTGAGACCTCACTTGGGCCATTTGCTACCCTTTTCCTGTGGAAGAAGACAAACAAAGGGACTTCCTGTTGCAGCTATGCCATGGAAGCTCCAGACTGAGCTGTAAGTGTCACAAAAAGTTGCCACTGCCACAAACCCAGACCCCTTCCCCCCAAGTCCAAGAAATCTATTAGGCTTGGCCCAGTGGCAGCAGAGTCTGCCATGTTTCTGTGTGAGCCATTTTCATGGAGCGCCCACTAATTCCACAGACTGCAAATAAATGAAGCACATTCCTTAGTCAGTATAGGTCACTGTAGCTCTATATAATGTTGTGAAAGGCTGGAATAATCAAATGTCAGTATCTGTACATAACTGCAAAGGCAGGCACTTTTATTTTTAAGCTGCTGCTACTGCGAAAGAAGAGCGGGAATTCTTCCAGCTGGAAAAGATGATGAGACTCGGGGAAAATCTTATCACAATCTCCCTATGGATAAGCTTTCTAATTTTGCTACATGTAAATAAAGAGGACCAGACCATGCCATCATTAACAATAAAATCAGCTGCTGTTATGTTCTGCTTAACTTGGACAGATTTAGGTGGAGGCAGTATTCAGACAAACTAGTTTTTGTTTTCTCTTCTCTGCCCTCCTCCTACGCTTTTTGTCCTGACTGGTCTGTTGGTGCATTTATCCTTAAATGTGGGTTTATGATTATATGTGTTTGGATGAGAGATTATATAATGCATAAACATGTATTGGTAAGTGTTGGGGGAGTGGGGAGGGTTGAAGGATTATGTCTTTCTTTGTGCTGTAACATGAGAAAACTTAACAAAATTGAAACAGTAAAACTGGTTTTATTCTAAGTACAAAATAAACTGCTACTGTGAGAGCATAGAAAGCTAAGCAGGGTCAGGCCTGGTTATTACTTGGATGGGAGACCCCTCCTCTAGTTTCCTGCATTGAGCAGGGGGTTGGACTCGATGGCCTCCTTCCAACTCAAATGATCTATGAAATCTATGAAATCAGCCTGGCCTTCTTCTAGCTCTGCTGGCTGCAAATGGCTGGAACCAGTTCTATATGTTAATATAAACTATCTCTCATGTGGGCTAATCCAATCTTATACATGTTTATGCAGAAGCAAGTCCCACTATGTTCAATGAGGCTAACTTCTAAGTAAGTGTGTTAATGATTGCAGTGTTAAAGGGACAGTCCCAAAACTTTCCCAACACTGAGGATTGTTGTTATTCTTCCCAAGCAGTTTACAAGGAAAAAAATAAAATTAAAATGTAAATACAAAACCTCCCCAAATCCTAAAAGGTCATAAGACCAGCATAAAACAGTAAGCAAGATTTAAAATGTCTCTAAAAAGCTTGAGGAAATAAAAAGGTCTTGTCTGGCACCAACAAGATAATAAGTGCCACCATTCAGATGGCTCTCTCTCTGGCGGGGGGGGGGGGGGCAATGACTGCCACATCAGTGGGGCTCCTTATCCATTTCTGCTTTTATTCTGAGCTTTAGAGGAGCTATACATGGTGCTCCATGGTGGTGAACCTATTTTGGGGATGGAGTTCATCACAATGGATAGCTCCTCTAAAGCTCAGAATAAAAGCGGACATAGCAGTCACCAATCTCCCCTGCTCTCTGGTAGCCACCCATCTCACCTCAGATGGCTGAGACACCCACAGGAAGCCCATCCCTGAAAATGTTAATGTACAGGTATGTACATATGAAGACAGGTTGTCCTTCAAATATAGTTTTCTCATGCCGGTATTATTAGGAAAAAATTTGTCCATGAATATACAGTCATGCCTTGGATTGAGAGCATAATTCGTTCCAGAAACGTGCTTGTAATCCAAAACACTCTTATATCAAAATGAAATCCCCCCAAAAAAATTTGTACAGAGATTTTTAATTTAAGCCGTACTACAGTACTTGTATTGCAAGACGTCGCTTGTATATCAAGTAAATAAATAAATAAATAAATATTTAAAAATTTGCTTGTCTTGCAAAACGCTCTCAAATCAAGTTACTTGCAATCCAAGGTATTACTGTATGTTCCATCAGGAAGTGATAGGAAATTATTGCTACAGGTCTTGATTGCAAAAGCATTTGCCCGTTCAGGATAAAATGGAATGTAAACTAAAAAAAACCCTCTGACTACCCATGGCTTGTATCCCTTACAATTAGCACTGATGGAACAGCTTTCATCAGTGGAACAGGGAGGGGGCAATTCCCCCTCCCCCTTCAGCCCCTGCATTCCTCCCAAATGGTTGGGGTATCCTCTAGAGAAGACTGGAGGCACAGTGGGGGGGGGGAGGCTCCTACAGTGTTGGATCTCATCCTGTGAATGATAGCTATTGCCTCTGTTGGTGAAAAATCATGCAAGCTGGATTTTTCCATCATGCAAGCATACAATTTCCACTGGAAATCTACTTAAGAAACTGTACTATTTAGCTGAACAAGAGATGAGCATTCAACATTTAAGATCATAATTGCTCCATTTGCTTTTATATGCCTTTAATTTGCTGTTCCCCCTGGGGCTCACTATCAAGGGCAGAACCGTGGAGATCTAAGATGTTTCCAGCATGGTGACATTAGGCCTCGACTTCTGTGTTTTATCATACTGATATCAAAGAAAATGTCCCTTCCATGCTGTGTTTCAAGGAAGACTGGAAGATGAATCAGCCAAGGCTACTAGAAAAACAGGAATGATCCCTACCCATTTTTTTTAAAGGCAGCACTGTGCTTGTAGAGTTAGAGTACATAACACTATTAAAAATAAAGTCGTTCATTCCAAATATCACAACAATGCATAAACAGTCATAAAATAATACAATATATTTTTTCTCCTGATCACAGACACACTGTTATATGTTACTGCGTGTAACTGCCACTAAGTCAAGTGTCATGTTGCAAATACCATGTTGAAACCTTGGTGCATTCAAATGCCAGCAGTGTTTAGTTTAAAGCCCTATTAATGTTATTTTATGCATATGACACCTTATTATGTGTTATTTATGTTACACCATGCAGCAGCCTGTATGCCTGAAAATAAGAGCTGCATACTAACAACCCTTTTTTCTCAGTGCAGTGTTAAAGGCAATCTACAAAGTAATGAGGTTTTTGTGAGCTACCTGGTGGTCAGGGTTAGCAAAGCCTTTTATTAAATGCAGATTATGCGTTTCTATGAACAGAAAAGGAAAATAGATATATAAGTGGCAGCACAAGAATTGCAGGAGAGTAGCCCTGCTATTTGAACAATAAACCTGAAATATGCAAAAGGAGAAAACACATGATGGGGGGAAAATATTTATATGGCATTCTGCACATATTCCATTAACTCAATTGGACTTTGATACTGCTTCAACAGAAGTAAATATTTAGTGGAGAATAAAGAATGAATCAGTACAGCATTCTACTAGAACACCAATGCAATCCTGAATGTTTACTCAAAACTAAGTCCTGCTGTGTTCAGTAGGGCTTACTCACTAGTAATTGTGTTTAGGATTACAGATTTACTTGGGAGTAAGTCTACTTGAACTTAATGGGGCTTACGTTCAAGGAAACCTGTACAGGATTGTGTTGTATGTGAAGGATTGTTTTTAAGAAGGATTTATAAAACAGAAAGCATAAGAACAGTAGGGGCCAAGAATCTGCTCTTATAACGGTGTGTGTGTGTGTGTGTGTGTAATATATATATATATATATATATATATATATACACACACACACACACATATATGAAGCATCAGATATGATGGGAACTATGGACTAGTAGGCTTTTGCTTCCTCATAAATTGGCATGTGAGTCAATTAATCTCTGCTATGGCAAACTCAATAACCCAGTGTGCATGTAACAACTAACAATGGGTTAGTTGGGGCTGCAGGGTAGTGAGCGAGTGCACTGCCTCTCAGCCACTGGCCGCTTCCACTTTGTGTACAGTTTAGCAAACAACTCAGGAATGCCCCATTCCTGAGTTGTTTGCTGTGACAGCCGAACCTGGCACTCTGGGTTGTTGAGAGACAAATAACCCAGAGTTTTAACCCAACAACAAACCATGGGTTAAAACTCTGGGTTGTTTGTCTCTCAACAACCCAGAGTGTCAGGTTCAGATGTTGCAGCAGCAAACAGCTTAGAAATGGGCGTTCCGGGGTTGTTTTGTAATTGGGGAAACAAAACTGAAGTGGCAAGTGATTGCAAGAAAGTGTGCTCGCTCGCTCCTGCACTGCCCAGCAACCCATAGGTTAAACAACCCATGGATTGTTGTTTCCCATGCAATTCAAATCCATAGATTGCTGGGTCAATAGACTTGAGAGGGGGGGGAGAGAGAGGGAGAGAGAATTGTGCCGAACAGAATGGTAATAAAAGCTAAGCATTAAATGTTATTTTCCTAAAGTGCAATGTGAAGCACATAAATGTAGCTGCCAAAAAGAAGGCTTAAATCTACAACACTTACCCACTAATATTATATTATATTCCTGCTACACAAACAAATTCTGTCTCTAAAATCATTATACAGCAACAATAAAATGCCCTCAGTCTTACAAATTAAAAAGGCAAGGTACACAAGGGAAGCAAATTGGAGGGGAAATGTAGGGAGATCAGTTTAAGAATGCCAGAACAAAGTAGCCAATTGTAAACGGATTTATATCCGTTTGGGCCAGGCTCATCTTTCTCTTGCTGTAGTGTTCTTCTTGGGAAAGAGATGGGGTACGGTCTCCAAGTGGCTCCTGTTCTTCTGACTAGTGGCAGAAACTCAGTGCTTGCCACAGTGGTACCTACTTCTGAGTAAACATGCACAGGATCAGGCAGCATATTATAAACCAAAGACATTTTATCTTCTTTGGACTTACCATAGCATCGGAGATGGACTAATGACTAAAATTTCAGGTGCTTGATTGGTGGTGTCAGTTATATAACACCAGAAATATTTTCTTTCTGCTGAGAAAAGGAGGGGGGTTTAATTCTGCTATAGGGGTCCATGACATTTGCCATCCCTCTATCCACCAACATATTGCGCTCTTTCCCTGAATAGATCCTGCTTCCTGCCGGCAGGAGCAGACCTTCACAGAAAGGTCCTGGAAGACAGATACAGCGCCATAGAGGGCAGAGACAGATGGTCTACTTATGCAGTCACAGAACAGTATTCCTTGCGAAGATTCCCAGTTACATACAGTTCCCTGGGGCTCAATCTTGCCACAAAGTGCAGGATACATTTTGCTTCAGAACACAGAAAAGAGAATTATGTATTTCATTCATTTATAATATTAAAATTGCAATTATAGCACAGACAGTATATACTCGGGAACCTCAGAGGGTTTAAAAACAACAACATTTCAGATGCCAGTATTTTAATTTCATCACTTTTATTTCTATACCATCCAATAGCCAAAGCTCTCTGGGCGGTTCACAAAAATTGCAACCCAAAAATACAATGTTATAAACACATAATATAAAACTTTAGCATACGAAACTTTAAAAACAATTTAAAACTGGTAAAAAAAACTGCATGCAAAGGGTCCCAGTTTCACCAAGGCTGGGAGAGACTCCTAATCTGAAACCCTGGGGAACTGCTGCCAATCAGTGGCTGTGCTAACCTGGCATAATAGGAGTCTGAGTTAAAGCTACGTAAGGACCTAGTCTTATGCATGTTTAGACAGACAGAAGTCCTGCAGTTCCCAGCATTCCCCGGCCAGCAGGGGTGGCATTTGGGAGCGGCCCGCTAGGGCTGGAACCCTAAAATCTCTGGAAGACCACCTGCCCCATCGCCCTGCTGTCCATAGGCACTTGTTGAGGTAAAAGTTCAGAGACCCTGATGAGCTCTGTTGCATCCCCATTGGATGAACTGGCTTTTTGCCCACAACATACCACCTCCTGTTGCATCTGGCCTTGCTTATCTGCTTTGATATTCCAGACAGGGAACCTTGAAGAGCTGTGTTGCTCCTCTGCTTTGATTGTGATGTTTCTTTGTTCTGAATTGTATGCCTGCCTGACCATCATATCTTCACCTTAGTTGCTATCTTGCCCCCAAAATGTGTATTTGTATGTGCCAACTCCAGAAATACAAGCGAAAGAGAAGTATCTTTGATTGATAAGAGGTACCAAGAGTAGCAGACTCATGAGTCGCCTGATATCTCGGGTGCCCTAAGAGGTCATGAGAAGCATCAGCCTAGCCAAGAAAAAGACAGCCAGGTAGCCTTCTATCTAACTAAAGATTAATACTTACCATGTTCAAAGAAATGTACTTGATTGGTTGTTGTCATATTCGGGGAAATGTATTTGATTGGTTGGCATGTTTAAGCGAACGCATGTGATTTGCTGAGAATGAATAGACTAGTAAGTGAAAAGGTAAAAGAAGGCTTGCATGCCCCACCTTCCTTTGTTCAGCTTCTGGTTCTGGCGTGAGCCACAGGGCTGGGCCTTTTTGCGCAGAAATAAAACTTTGAAAAACTCACTCCTGGGTGTGCTGCTTCTCTCTCCTCAAGTATTGGGTTCTCTGGGGAGAGGACTCTGAGCAAATTTGTGCAACACCTGGAGCATCAATATTTGTTTGTTTCTTTGTTTACTATATTTATATACCACCTTTCTTCCAAGGCATTCAAGGAAATTCAATTTAAAATAATAAAACAACAAATAATAAAATAGCAGACTTGTCTCAGGCCATTGGTGATGTCCTTAGGAGCTGATGGCATGAGCTTCCTGGCCTAGACTTCTTCTCTTCCCTCCGGGCACACAAGTCTTAAAGTAGCCAAGGGGAAACTGGGGAAGGGCATAGTCAGTTCATACTGGATGGTCTGGAGCTGTGACTGCTTTAATAGCAAGAAAAATCTCCATAAGCCATATTTTTAAAAAGGGAGAGGGACAATATGGAATACACTGGAATGCAATTGTTTAGCAGCAATGTCATCTCTGATTGTTCAGAATAACTGGAATGAAGCCAGTTCTAGAAAAAATGGCTTGTGTGCAAATAGCCTTAGAGAAATGACCAAACTCCAGATTTTCAAAAATACTAGCATCCCAGGAGGTGGGGGAGACACTTCATGAGGACAAAGAACTTTAATTAAAATGTTGTATGGACTTCCTTTATATTGTTAATTTAAAAAAAAAAAAAATCAGTGCTGCCAAAACCAAGATAATATCAAGTCAATTAATTAGGCTAGAGTTGCAAAGTATAGACACAAAACATCATTCAGAGGGGGTGGGGGGGTACTGTGCTGGGCATGAAAGACCATTGCCCTAAGATGGCTTTCTTGTGGATTTATTTCAAGAAAAAATAAATGTCTTCTGTGTGTAATAGGGATATGGGGTTTATTTCTGCAGGTGCGACAAAACAAGTTGAGTTTTTATTTTGAAGTGGTAGTTGCTGTCCCACGTCATGAATCCAAGGAAGCTCTTTCTAAGCGCCACAAATCAAAATGTTCCATAACACTTAGTTTTACCATTTCCAAATATCTCAGTTAAACATTGGCTATTGCTAACCCTAGATCAGGGGTTCTTAACGTGGCACCTGCAGGGACCTCCAATGAAGCTCTCTACTCCCTGCCCCCTTTAAAAAAAAAAAAGCTTGTAAAATGTTAGGACAGTCTTCTTTCTCTCCCTTTCTAGTCTCTAGCCTTGCTCTTTCTCTCCCCCTGAACTATTTAGCTCGCTGTTTCTCCCCCTCGTAGCCTTGCTCTCTACCCTTTTACCTTCCTGTTCCTCCCTCCCAGCCTCTAGCCTTGCTCTTTCTCTCACAGAGAGAAAGAGCTTTGTTCTCCAGCTCTTTAGCTCACTTTTGACTAGTCGGGTCCCCATGACAGCCATTATGTGACTAGTCACATCCTCCATGGGGAGCCATTTTGTGGTGGTGCCCACAGCAATTTCTCAAATTCCTAAATGTATCCATGGGTCCCAAAAGGTTGGGGACCCCTACTTTTCACTATAGTCTTTAGTTTTCAGGAGAACTTGTCAGGTTTGTAAAAGGACGTTATTTAAGGAATTATTTTATTAAAGTATTTTAAAGTTTACTAAGAAGCTGGATTTGTTGCATTTTAAACTACAGTTCTGATCTTGCCTGCACAGATAGGATGTTGCCCAGGGGTTATAGAAGCATGCTCCTGTCACTGCCACAGAGCAGTTGAGGTCACACCGGCTCTCTTTCCAGGAGAAAACACCATGGCGAGGGGAGGACCAGCCTATTTCCAGCCATTGGCCAGAGAAGGAGCAGCTGTAGGGAGCTTGCCTCCCCATGGCCTGCCATAAAGTACTCTTCCCTAATTGCCAATTGCTCTGGGACTACAGAAGTGCGGAGGAGGGTACCTTGGCCTTTGACAGTGGCCAGAGGAACAGGGGCCACTGTGTCATTGCATCACTGCCATTTCAGCCAGGGAAGGTTAGCCTGACCTGTTTGCAACTCACCACTTCATGCTGACATCGTCAGATGTATTTCCTTCCTATACCTTTTCCCTTTACTTCCCACTCCTTTCGTTGCTTGTCTTTTTAGTTTGTAAGCCTGAGGGCAGGGCACCTGTCTCATTTTTTCACTGATGTGAATCATTTTGAGAGACAGTATTGTCTGAAAAAATGACAGAAAAGCATAACAAAAGAAAAATGAATCACCAGAGCACTTGTTTCTGGAAGCGTTGCTGTCCAAGCGTGGCCCTTGCTGCTTGGTTTAACCTCAGAGTTTTGCTGTCATGGGAAAGAGAGCCCTGTCTTGAGGACATAATCCAGAACCTGGTGTCACAGGCAGAGGTGGTGTTAGGAGGAGGCCCACTAGGGCTGGAGCCCCGGATCTTTCATTTGGAGCCCAGAATCATCTGCCCCACTAGCCTGCTGCCCATGGGCACTTGCTGAAATAAAGGTAGAGGGGCCCCGCCCTGGTGATCTCGGTTGCATCTGATCCTCCTGAATTAGCTGGCTTTTTGTCCACATGTGCTCCACCTCCTGCTGCCCCTCCCCTTGAATCTTTCTGCCTGAGGGTTTCTTTTTCTGAAATCAAATGCCCTCCTCTCCCCTGTCCATACATTCCTTTTTACAAATAGGGGTCCTTGGGGGACAGGTCCTTTAAAGTCACACACACACACACACAGACTTTAGAGCATATGTAAATGATAATATGCAAATTTCTGCTGCTGTTGTTGTTGTTGTTGTCCAATGGGCCTGAACCCTGGATCTTTTTGGTACTTAGCACCACCCCTGGTCACAGGCCAAGTTGACCTGTTTTACAGGACACTCAGCCATGATGCATTGACTCCTTGAAGAGTTCTCTCTCTTTATTTACAGTAAGTAAGATGTTTCTTCCTCATGCCTGATATAGGAACCAGGAGGAGATGTAGAGATAGGCAAACTCCACCAGGCTATCTTCAGCAAAGCTTTCAAAAAAGTGCCTCATGATATCCCGATTAGCAAGCTAGCTAAAAGTGGGGTCCACAACTATCAGGTGGATCCACAGCTGGCTACAGAATCGGACTCAAAGAGTGCTTATCAATGGTACCTTCTCAAACTGGGGAGAGGTTAGAGTGTTAGACTGGGACTCAGGAGATCAGGGTTCCAGTCCCCACTCAGCCATGAAGCTCACTGGGTGACTTTGGTCCAGTTACTGACTCTCATCCTAACCTACCTCACAGGGCTGTTGTGAGGATAAAATGGAGAGGAGGATGAGGGCCATGTAAGCTGCCTTCGGTTTCTTGTAGGAAAAAAGGTAGGATATAAATATAATAAATAAATAAATAAATAAAATAATCAAGACCTAATGTGTATGTTACTGTGTACCAGTTATTACAGTGAGTGCAATCCTGTCATGCCATTGCTATTACCAAAAAACGAAATAAAATATTAGAAGACCAAACTGTCACTAACAGTTTGTCATGTACTCTAACAGAATAAGCTCTGTTTTTCTGATTGAAAAAAGGTGCTAGGTATCACACGGCAACAGGCAGGACAGAAACCTTACTGATCCATGGGCCTGATGTTCACCATTGTGGTAACATCAGGTCCATGGATGCTTCACCCTACAGAGCCACAGCCTCCTGAACACCCAACTGAAAGGGAGCAGCAGCCAGTCACAACAGACAATTTGTGTGCTGCCTTTTTGTCCCTGCGTGACTCTGTAAAAAGATCACGTATGTTCTGCATTGTGAGAAGTGTTCTGCAACTCACATGCTGTGTACATTAATAAAGTAAGTGTACACTCAAACCAACCATTGCTTCTTTTACACCATCGTATGGAGACTGGAGGAACAGGTTGGCCACCTGGAACATCATGTCTTCCACGTGCACAGAGGAAGACAAGGGAGAAGAGGGGAGCCAGAGACTTCTGAAGGGGGGAAATAGTTTTCTTATTAACATTTATTAAATAAATATTAACACCGTTCTTTTTTTAAAAAAATTCTTAAACTGTTCTTATTAAACTTACACTTTTTGCTGAAATGATAACATGTTCATTTTCTTATTTTCTTTTATGTTTGAGCCCTCAAGTAGTGTTATGTAACAAAAGGTAGTGCTTAATATTAGTAATAGTGTGAAACAGGACAACACTAATAATATGAGGGTAACCTCTGGATCACGATGGGGAGTATTTCTTTGTTTGTTTGTTTTCTGAGGATGATGTTATTTTTACACTCAGTGAGGGATCTCTTGGGAGCTGAAGTGAGAAGTGGCAAAATTTCTGAAGAACACGCCCTCCTTGAAGGGGGCAAGTTCTGTACAGTGGATATACTCAACTAGTTTTATCAGCAACTACTCCCTGACTGCAGCACTGTCCGTAGAAGATGTTTGTGGTCTCTCTCTCTCTCTCTGCTCTCTCCAAGTTTACCCACAATTCCCTGCAACAAGGAGCACTGATTATCTAGAGATGCTATCGAAGCTTTTCTATCTTCATCATCATCTTCAATAATGCGGCACATGTAAGCGTTAAAGGATTCTGCATCCCAACACGTTCCTTCCCAGTAAGCCGTTACCCTCTGCAGTAGCCTGGCACAGAACGAGGTCACTAGCCTCATCGGAACCCTTCTCAGTCTTCCTGTTCCTTGACATTACAGTTCTTGTACCTGGAGACAGAGTTGCTTTGTGATTGGGGATGCCAGGAGAATCCCAGTGTCTGCAACGGTACAGGAAGGAAAAGATGCACATACTGTAAATTGCTTGTGATACTGTTACATTAACAACATGCCTCCTCTTACTGCCAGCATAGATACTGCATCATTACTACATGCTCCCTCAATGTACTGATGATAAATGGAACAAGGGGTGTGTGTAAGTTAAGATAAGTAAGTGCTGTGATCCTCAGATCCTAGATATACATTCTATTTACAGACAGTTCTACCGAATCTCTCCCTATACTTCTTAGGGAGAGATTCTTAGTACAAGCTCTATTTAACAGCCAAATTAAAACAGCGACTGATTGGTTCAGCTATGTTTACAGTATGGCTCTCAGTAAAGAAAGTGTAATAACACTCAATACGTTAAGAGAAATACATTGCCAGGGACTATTACGAGTTATATGTCAATAATAAGGTTGTAATGGAATGGAATGGGAACATACACCATGGTCTTACTTTGCACTTCATAACTTCAATAGTTACTGACAGAAAGAAATATACATCCAAAAACACTGTTAAAGAGGACCTGGCAGTACTCCTTCCTTCACCACCAAAACATCAGGACATGAGTCTGTGACTGTGATCCCAGCTATGGACACATCAAATGAATTACTGCCTACATGTCAAAAGATTTAGGAGTGCAGCAAAGTGAGTTATGGGATATCTGAAAAGGAAAGTCCATATGTTACTGTATCAATGGAAATAGCAGCACTGAATAATTCAAGGGACCAACTGTTCTACGGAAGAAGCAAGTGTGGGTCAGCTGATGCTGTTTGAAATCCAACTACACTCCCCACCTTCCTGCACTCACAAAGCGAGCGGGCCCTGCTTTTGCAGGAGAAGAACTGCAACATGTCTGTGTTGATTTCAGTGATTACAGAAAGCAGAAGACAAGATTAAAGTTGAATCTCTTTGGGAGTATAATATTTCTGGAGGTGACATATGGGGAAACTGGCAGGTACTCCCTAACACAACACCATACTAAATATGTATTTGTGGCCGTCACTGCAGGAATGCTGTTAGGAAGGGCAATTTCACTGATAGCAAAAAATATTACAATAACTGTTGCTTTCAGTTATAAGCAGAGCCGAGGTAAAAAGTAGTGAAGAAAGATGGGAAGACAAAGCAGATGTGAGGAGTAGGCATTCACTATTTCTAAAGGCTATTTAGTAACCCCAGTCATCTGCTCATAAACTGCTTACAACACATTCACTCACCTTGTGGGTAGGCAGGAAGAGAGAGGAAAGTAACCACACCCAAGGGACATCTCACTTGTAATGCAATAAAAAGAGAACACCACAATGTCGGGACACACACATAATTATTTTGGGAGACAAAGTCACGCCCTCTACTGTGAATTCGTATTAGAAACCTCCGCATGAGCAGCGGACCAGAAACAAAGAACCCCTGCTTCTGAAATGGCCATTTCCCCTGCGTGTGAAAGGCAGTACCCCCAGGATAACCGCCATGGAGTTTGAGAGGGGACAGGAGCGGGAGGCTTTACCCCCTTTTTTTTAAACAGCCGCATTCACCCCCGTTGCCCGAAAAGCAGGGAGCTGTGAATTAGCCAGAAGGCAGGTCTGCTCAGAAGTAAATCACATTCTCTCCAGTGCCCTTACTACCAAGTGTATCGCACTGCTTTAACAGGAGCCTTGTGCTCGGGAGGAACACTGCTTTGGGAACTTGCATTTGGGTGGAGGGGCACAGCATTTGGCTGATCCTGCTGGCTTCACCCCAGCCCCAGTGGGAGGTGGTGGCGGCAGCAGCAGGCGGCAGCACCATCCTTCTCCTTCTTTGCGAGGGGCTGGAAGAGCCTTTTCATTTCTTTTTTAAAAGATCGCTCCTGTGCTCATTCACACCTGCACAGAGACGATGAAGCAAAATAATAATTTTTAAAAAACCTATTCAAGGCAACGCCCAGTTCTACCTCTACGGACTTAGGTGTGGGGTGGAAACCCAGGATGACTGCAGTACATTTAACGAGAGTGTGCCCTGTGAGGAGTGACTGCTCACTCCTGTGAATATAGCAGTACCGTTCTGCTAACTTGATGATATACAGTGTAATGTGGATCCCCCCTGAGAGAGCAGCAGCTATTGGACAGTATAGAAATGCAATCAAATGAAATAGCGTCATTTGTCGTGCCAGTGTCTGAGGTGCAGTAGCACTGCAATGAATTCCCCATCTAGATTAGCCCAATAAACAGAAAAAGAAAGATTAAGAAAGAATATCACATGAGCTATTATACGTATATGAATTTTTCTTAGCTGTCTGCCCCGTATGCAGATTAGCTTATTAATAGGATTTTATGGAGGAGGTGTGAAATAACAATCCAGGAATCTGTTAGCCTGATAAGAAAGCTTTTAACCAGTTGTGAAGATGTAGTCACACATTCTATACTATGGATTACTAAGAGATGATGATAGTTCAGTTGCTAGATGCTTTCATAGGTGGATATTTTATTTTATTTTTCAAAATATTGCAAGCGTTGGAAGGAAATGATGCCGTTCTATACATTTGGACCCAGGACCTGCCATAAAGCAAGATGAAGCTTTAGCAGCTTCCAGAAGGGAAGCATTTTCTTTCTTCCAATATCCATCTCCGTGTGACTTTAAAAAAAACAACAACCTCCAGTCCATACAAAAGTGTGTGAAAATATCTAATGAATGGCACTACTAGAAGTTAGTAGGATTGTACATCAGCTTCACTGGCAGCTATTCAGTTTCGGGGCACAATTCGAGGTGCTGGTTAGGACCTATGAAGATCTAAATAATTTGGAACCAGGTTATCTAGAAGACCATTTTTTTTAATATTAGTTGTTTTATCAGGTCCCAGTATTTTATTGTTTTTGTTCATTTTTAAATATATTTTATTGATTTTAAACTTATAAAAACATACAAACGGTAACATATCCAACATCTTATCAGATGGATAGCATGTTCAGTCTGTGTTACAATCAGTGAATTTCTTACCATTTAAAAACATTTGTCTCATCATGGTGCTATATTTATTTCAGCTCAACATGCGTTGTTAATTGTTTTTAGCTATTTTAAATTGTTTGAAATGTTTGTATGTTAAAGGTTTTATATTATGTTTTATCAAGTAGTATTTTAGGGTTTTAATTTTTATGAACTTCACAAAGAGCTTTGGTTATTGGACAGTATAGAAATGTAATGAATAAATGAATTCTCATACTAGCCTGCCCAGGTTTTAAGATCCTTGGGAGAGACCCTTCTGTCTGTCCTGCCAACATCCGAGTCACATTTGGTGGGAATTTGACAGAGGGCCTTCTCAGTGGCTGCTCCCAGGAACTCCTTGCGAAGGGAGGCCCAGCTAAATCCATCTCTGATAACCTCCCACCATCTGGCAAAGCCATTTTTATTTAAACATGCATGTGTAAATATATTGTAGTTGATTTTAAGTGGTTGTTTTCCTGATCTGTGGCTCACGCTGGCTCGGCTTGTCTGAGCGTGGAAAGCTAAACAGGGTCAGGCCTGGTTATTACTTGGGTGGGAGACCCCTCCTCTAGTTTCCTGCATTGAGCAGGGGGTTGGACCCAATGGCCTTGTAGGCCCCCTCCAACTGTATGATCTATGAAATCTATGAAATCTTTGTGATATTTTACCTGCACTCGTTCTATATTTTTAGTCTATATTTTATTGCCATTTTATTGTATTGTGTTTGGTGTGTGTGTGTGTGTGTGTGTGTTTAAATGCAATGATAATTGAAACAAATTGCATTTGTATTGTTGTTGTTAGCTGCCCTGAGCACCATTTGGTGAAAGGACAGCATGCAAGTGTAATGAACAAATAATCAAATAAATAAGATAAACAGGTTTCCTCATCTTCCTAGCTAAAGTTATCAGTAGTGTAAGATAACTGTAGCAGATAACTGATGAGTAGCAAAAGATAGCAAGTTTTAGTAACTCTGAATTTATCTACTTTTTATGCTATTTATAACATAATATGATTTAGGGCTCAGTCCCATGCAAGTTTATGCTGGCTGGTGCATGTAGGACTTTTTTCTGTCTAAACATGCATCAGATTGTGTCCTTAATCTATTAAAAACCATAACATTCCATTCTTAAATATATTTACACAGAAGTAAGTCCCATTGGTTTTTCAAAGCAAATGAGCTTATGATTGGGCCTTCGGGGAAATACAGTTAGACTGGAAGTAATAAATATGCCACTGCACTAAGTTGTGTGAGGAAATACCGAGAAATTCTCACTATTCTACAGGCCTCTTTCTTCTTTATCCATATCTGTTAATGGATGAAGTTCCATTACCTCCTCTCTGAATGGATAAGCCATCAGCTGGAAAGAAACCATGCAGTCTGATTCTATTCTTGTTTACTCAGAAGTAGGTCTCCCTGTCTTCAATGCAGCTTACTGACAAGCAACCTTGCAGCACAATCCTACGCATGTATTCACTGAGAAATGAGGCCCACTGTGTTCATTGGTGCTTCCTCCCAGTTAAGTGAGCATGGATTTGCAATGTTATGTGAGTTCATTCTGAAAAGGGCTAGCTAAAAAGGTGAAGTGATATAGAATGGCTTTGCATTGGGGAAATCTCTTAGAAATGGCAATGGGGCACTCTTCCACCAAATGCTAATTAGAGCAGCATCTGTTTTGCTTGGTGCTAGGCTAGGCAACACTTCATTTCTCCATCCTAACAATGGTGCCAGGGATCCAGCCAGCCTTCAGCAGGAACCTTATACTGCTGAGGCTTGCAGGGAGAAGAGTTTAGGGAGCAACCTACGGTAACCTTTCTTCTGAAAATTGGCCTCATTGTGCTAAATGACCCTCTCCAGAGCACTTCATTGATATATAGCTGTGGGAGGGGTCATTTTCTGGAGAGTGGGAAAGAGGAAAGGCAACCTTTTTCTTTTCCTCTCCCATATAGTGCAGGGAGAGGATATTTTTTTCGTGGTGCATATCCCACTCCTACCTTTATTTGTCTCCTTCATGATATTAGAAGACAGCCTTCCCCAACCTGGTGCCCTTCAGATGCTTTGGACTACAACTCCCATCAGCTCCAGTAACCATGGCCAATGGGCAGGTATAATGGGAGTTGGAGTGCAAAATATCTGGAGGGCACCAGGTTGGGGAAGGTTGTAATGCGAGGTGTTACGGACACAGGTAGGTAGGCCAGTTCCCTTTGACCCCTCCCCAACATTCCCTAACACAACTGCTCTCAACTTTCCATAGGTCCCAGAAGCCACTGAACGTAAGTCTTTGTTTTGGTGGGGTTTTTTGGTGGTATTGTTGTTTATTGTTTTGTATAAACAATATTGTATTATTGTTGTTTAATAGCTTTGTCTTTGCATGCTAATAAGGGCCTACCCAGGGAGATTCCATATTAAAGAGAAACCATGACCTTCTTTTTGGGAGGCCCCGTTTTGCTTCCAAACTGATAGGCATTATCAGCCAAGTTCAGTATTGGAAGGAATGAGTATATGCAAGATTGTGTCATTGTCTGGAAGGTCACACTCACAGGCACCGAGATGGTCAGAAGCCAATATATTCCACAAGGAAGGAAGACTACTGCAGAGGCGAAACTCACTGTTCCACCAGAAAACTGCACAGCATGTCGATCTCATGCAACGAAGAATTACTGCAAATATTGGGACAGATGGGCTTGGCGATTCACATACCCCAAAATGCCATCCAGAAAAGGAGGGAGGGATGAGTACTTTGAGAGTGTGTATATGGAATGGGAGATCTGCTGAAGAATTTAAGCTAAGGGAGACAGGTTTGTTTTTTCACTGAAGCCTTTACAAGTGTTTATATACACACGCACCCCATCTAGGCTGCTATATGGACATAGATACTATTTTTTCCCTCTGGTACATGAAATGATTACCAGAGATAGCTCCCCTTTCCTTGTTACATATTAGCCCTGAAACTTGTATTCTCTGTCATCACTAGTACATGCATTATGCATATTATAATAATAATAAA
Organism: Shinisaurus crocodilurus; assembly: GCA_021292165.1. Taxonomy (NCBI): domain Eukaryota; kingdom Metazoa; phylum Chordata; class Lepidosauria; order Squamata; family Shinisauridae; genus Shinisaurus; species Shinisaurus crocodilurus. The sequence goes on along the minus strand of CM037878.1, from coordinate 201,867,656 downwards.
GAGGCCAGGGATGTTGTGCATGCACAGTGTATTTCTCATGTCATATTGCCTTTTCCAGCAAATTACAGCAATTTGCAACAGTTTTGCAGTGCTTGGCTTATACACACACACACACACACACACACACACACTTATCTACTGTATACACCTACTGCTTAGAGGCAGTAGTTAGGCACAGTAAAACAGATAAGTGTGTGTGGATTTCTTACATAAATATAAAGCTTTGCTGTTTCCTGCTTAGATAGTCCATAAGGAGAGCATGGTAGGTGCTGCAATTATTATTGGCCAAACATATTTGCTTGCACATACTTAAAGTAAGGTGGTTAATATGGGCAAGTATAAGAGAATGTAAGGTTATGTCACTGAAATAAAAATAACTGCATTATTATTACGATTTAGTGGTAAACAAATCCTTTATATGTCTACTAGAAGTATATCCCATTTAATGCAATGGGGCTTGTTCCCAGGTAAGTGTGTACAGATTAGAGCCTTATAGAGCAATCCTATGCATGTCTTTTCAAAGGTAGGCCCCATGGTGTTCAATGGGACTTACTCCTTACCATGTAGAAGGACTACAGTCATAGGCTGTTTCTGTGCCAAGGATCATCACGCACTAGATTAGTAAAATAAACTAAAATGGGTTGTTTTTTCATGCACATTGCTAAAATGACATAGCAAATGGAGTACATACCTGAGAAGAAAATGTGGTATTTAAAAATAAAATAACTCCTGCCCATATGTCTGCCAGCCTGGTGATGATCTGTTTGACTATCTCTGAACACTGATAAATATTTATTTACATTTATAACCCTTATTAAATGCTCTCCATGGCAATAAGGAAATAGCTGATGTGCTCTGAAGTCAGAGGAGGTGATCAGTTTTTGCTATAAAACAAACAAGCTGTGCCAGGTTTTGTTTTTTTTTGTTTTTTTTAAAAGACATAGTTATCACAAGTTTTAATGTCAAGATGACTTACTGCTTGCTTTACTGCTGTAAATCAATGTGTTTTTAAAGACTCGAGTTGGAAGCACATACATTTTATTTATTTAGTGCTGGCATTTATAGTTTATGGATGGAGGGGGAAATTCTCAGTACCAGATAAAGATTCGTTCTAATTAAAGATAATTTAAGAGAAGGCCCTGAACTGCTGAGTTCCAAATTAAAAACACTGTTTCATTTGTTATTTATAAAGATGTGAGTTCAGAAGAAAAATCAACCCAGCTCATTTTCAGAAGGCTCAAATCTGACATGTTAATTGCTTCGCTTTATAGTGCATTACCCGTAATCCACAATCCCAGGTTACCAAGTCTCTTTACTGGCACTTTGACTTTTCGCCAACAGTCGTACATTACAACAGGGGGAGATGAAGGTTCAGCAAGGATGTAAGGATGTAATTATCAGTGTACTGTCCAAAGAGGTCGTTGCAGTAAACTGAGAAGAAAGATAATGCTGAAACTAAATGGGATCATCTGGGACCAAAGAAAGGAAAAATAAGCAAAGTACAAGGGGGTGGAAGAGGCGGCAGATGCCTGAGGGATGGGGGAAGATCAGTGGTGCCCGGTCTGAAGGAGCCAGGGGCAAAGTGCCCGCTTCCCCAGTACCATCCTGATGGCCTACCGCAAGCTTACAAGTGGGCAATGGGGTGGGCAGCAGCGGGTGCTGCAGCAGCAGGAGCAGGGTGGTAGCAGGCAGACAGCAGCCTGGCACTGAAAATTGGGGGGGGGGGGGGAGACGGACGACACACTGCATTTTTATTTTGCTGCTGGCCTTACTTTGGTTTTATGTGCTGTCGGGTTTTAACTCTTTGCTGCTCTTTGCATTAAAAAGCATTTCATGTTTTTAATGTATTGTACACTGCCCAGTGAACTTGGGTTCTTGGGCAGTTTAAAAGTGCAATAAAAAAAAGAAGGTGGCTGCAGCAGCCAGAACAATCTTAATTTCCCAGAATGCCTCTGGGCCGTGTGTGTGTGTGTGTGTGTGTGTGTGTTATAAACGACGGAGGCACAACTGTAATTGGCCCTCTTTTAGCCACTATGCCCGGTGCTGATGCTGGGCCTGGGGAAGAGGAAATTGCAGAGGCAAAGTGGGACATGGGAGGGGGAACGGAGGGAGCAGGAATCCTAAGAAAGAGGGCCAGTAGAAGCGAGGCTCAAGGGAAGTGAAAGAGGACAGGGCAGAGCCAGCTGGAAACAGGGGAGGGAAGTTGCAGGTGCTACTCACCTGCTCATCTGCAGCCCAACTTTATGACCATGTTTACGCTAGTGGAGACTGGCTGAAGGGGAAAGGCTCAATGGGGCAGGACAGCCCAGGAGATCACAGGGAAATGAAGGGAAAGGGTAGAGGCGATAGGGGCTGAGAGAAGGGAACAGATGATGCTGGGTATTAGCAGAAATGGAGCTAAGGAAAAGAAAAAGCAAGGCATCTAAGAGTGGGGGGGGGCTGGAAATGCACAGAATTAGGCAGAAGGATACATTCCGTTTTCAAGCATTTTTTCTTTTGAAAGAAACTTTCCTCTTCAATTGGTTTTCAGTGTCACTGTTAAAATGTCCTGATTTGCAGTGATCCAGCAGTAGCCTTTGTCAAACGGAAGCATATCTGAACAAAGTACGGCGTAGCCAGTGTGGCATAGTGGTGAGAGTTTTGGACTGGGACTTGGGAGATCCGGGTTCTAGTCCCCGCTCAGCCATGAAACTCACTGGGTGACTTTGGGCCAGTCACTGACTCTCAGCCTAACCTACCTCACAGGGTTGTTGTGAGGATAAAATGGAGGGGAGGAGGAAGAGGATTATGTAAGCCGCCTTGGGTTCCTTGCAGGAAAAAAGGCAGGGTATAAATATAATAAATAAATAAATAAATAAATAAATAAAAACTTCTGTGAAAACAAAACAAGTTAGTCAGTTTCACATCCCTGTGACAACTCTGGTGATTCACTCAAGTGCACATTTTCCTCTAACAAGACCCATCATGCATGCAAGCAGTGAATTGTGGTGCAAACAATAGGAGGGAACTTCCACAGAGTAAAATATGGTAGACGTCTGTGCTGGCTCTATAGCAAGGAAGCGAGATATCCTAGAGGCTGGGAGGGACCTGGGGGTTAGTGACTCCAACATAATGAAAGTTCCTCTATATCCAATATCCCAAACTCCTGTCACATACATGGAGATCTTTCGTTGGATATAAAAGAGCCCAAGGAGAGAAGAAGGGCTTTTCTACACAAGGCATTTATTGTACTGTTAATCACTGTATCTACTTTCGGTTTCGTCACTGCATTGAGATCGGAGCTCTACACAAAGAGCTCTTCCTTTCCTGCTTTTCTGCTACATAACCTCTAGGTGGAGCTGTGCTATGGCGGTATAGCATAAATACACCAGGAGATAAAGCACTATTTTCCCTGTTATACTTGAATAGCTCATTCCCCCGTTCTAAAAAAAATGGGAAAGTGCTCTGAAAAAAACAAAAGCAAAACTAGAGGATCACGACGTTGCCTAAACAACCCGTAAACAACCATGAATGAGGAATCATGAGTACACAATACATGCCTCATGTAGAAAAGCCTGAAAACTGTCTATTGATACTGGTTACCCTAAAGTGGCTACATTAGACAAAATCTGCTAATGGATTGTTGCTTATTAAATCTAGTCATGTGCAAAATCCCCTTAAGGCAGGAGTGGGGAGTCTGTGGGCCTCCAGATGTTGTTGAACTCCAACTCCAATCAGCCCCAGCCAGCATGGTCAATGGTCAGGGATGATGGGGGTTGTAATCCAGCAACATCTGGTTCCCCATCCCTGTTTTAAAGGAGTGTGTGTGTGTGTGTGTGTGGCCAGTCCTGAGCACTGGATTTCTATCAGTAATCTATCCACATGCAGCCCAGAGACCTCATTTCATCATGACATCAGTTGCTGATGTGTAGAAACCTTTGCATTGGCAGCACCCTGCATGGCACAGCTCGCCCTCCCCCATCTTGCTGCTGATGCGACGTGATGTGTGATGTTGGCAACATCAGGAGTGCAATTCACACTCTGTAATTCACATGCTGCACACGTGTGCATTCTTCACAGGCTCACCACTTCATCACATCTGCGGCAATCCCTGTGGTATGGCATGAATGTGAATCAAGACACAAGCACAGAAGTATCCAAGCCCTCTGAATGTATTGCAGCCTAAATGATGTAGATTTGTCCCTGCTGCTGAATGTCTCCTTGGAAAAAACAAGGGTATCCTAGGTGTCTGGTTTGCCAGAAGTTTGCGCAATCTTATGGGTCTGCATTTGCCACTCTCCCTATTTCCAGAGGAGGCTTGTGACTCCTATGTCAGTGGGGCTCCTTAGCCATTGCATCTTTTTGTTTGAGTTTTATAGGAGCTATCTATGGTTCTCTGTGATGTGAACCTATTTTGAGGATGGAGTTCAGCACAATGGATAGCTCCTATAAAACTCAAATAGAAAGATGCAATGGCTAAGGAGGAGTCCCACTGACACAGGAGTCACCTGTCTCCCCTGGAGAGCCATTGATAACCTTCTTCTCCAGGAATTTGTCCAATCCCCTTTCAAACCCCTGCAAATTGGTGACCATCACTCCATCTTGTGGAATTGAATTCCATAGTTTAACTATGCGCTGTGTGAAGAAGTCCTTCTTCTTACCTGTCCTGAATCTCCCAATCAGCTTCATGGGATTACCCGGTTGGGTTCTAGTATTATGAGAGAGAAAAGTCTCCCAGTCCACTTTCTCCACACCATGAATAATTCTGTACACTTCTATCATGTCTCCCCTTACTCACCTTTCTTCTAAGCTAAACAATCCCAGCAGTTGTAACCTTTCCTCATAGGGGAGTTGCCCCAGTCCCTTGATCATTTTAGTTGCCCTTTTCTGCACTTTTTCCAACTCTCCAATGTCCTATTTTAGGTGCAGTGATCAGAACTGTACGCAGTATTCCAAGTGTGGTCACACTATAGATTTGAATAATGGCAGTTTGATCTTGGCAGTTTTATTTTCAATTCCTTTCCTAATTATGCCTAACATGCAGTTTGCCTTTTTCACAGCAGCTGCACATTGGGTTGACATTTTCATCTACACAGAAGGGAGCCACCACTGTATCATTATTAATCATTAATTAAGTCTCTTTAACTGTTGTAAGCCACTCTGGGAGCCTTTTTTGGCTGAGGAGCAGGGTAAAAGTGCTGTAAATCAATCAGTCAATACCAGCCTCCCCTGCCCATTTCCAAACATAAATTTCAAGCAGTATTCCACTTTTAGCAGAATTAAGACAGACCAAGCTTAAGGGCAGGGTATAGCTCAAGGCGTGGGTACGGGGGACATGAAAAAGTATTTCTGGCAGTCTTCTGCCTTAAATAAGATAGCATGGTGAGTATAAATACGATATTCAATTTGCTGTGTGTCACTCAAGAACTCCAGCTATATCTTTTGAAGTGACTTCAGGACTACAGCTTCAATAAGCATGGCTTAACCTGCTCACAGTTTGGGGGTGTTTCTGGACTCAGCTTTGCACCTGGGTGTTTAGATGGCAGCTGAAGCCAAGAGTGCCTTTGCCCAGCTTAGGCTAGTGTGCCAACCGAGTCTGTTCCTGATGAGGTCAGATCTGACCATGGGGACACATGCCTTAGTGACATCTAGTTTGGCTTGTTGGAATGCATGGGGCTACTTTTGCAGAGATGTTAGAAACTGTAATTCATCCAGAATGCATCAGCAAGAATGCTGGTGGGGTGCTTGCTTACAGAATCATATTACACCTGCCCTGCAAGGGCTGCACTGGTTACCAGTTTGTTTCCAAGCACAATTCTAAATGTTGGTGTAGTTATGACCTTTAAAGCCCTAAAGGGCCTAAGTTCAGGACACCTTAAGAACCACCTCTTCCCACATCAGCCCCCTCATACCCTAAGATCTGATGAAGAGGCCCTTCTCCATGGTGGAAGCATTGTTGATGGGGACAAGAGGGGGGAAAAGGTCTTCTCTGTGGCTGCACCTAAATTTCAGAACCCTTTGCCCCAAGAGACTCAGTTGCCACCTTCTCTAACAGTGTTTCATCATGGCAAAAAACAACAACAACACCCTCTTGTTTCAGTGTTTATTTTATCAGATGGATAAGTTTTATCTGACACCTTTGTTTTATCTGCTGCACCTATCTGTTTTTATTACATATTTTATTGTCTTTTTATTGGTTTTCATTGTTAGCTGCCCTCAGGCTGTATATAAACACCAGAAGGATGGGTTTTATGTGTGTGCATGTCACCACTCCAGCCGCTCTGGGCTGCCACCTCTGTGCGGCCACGGGAGACCCCCACAGGACGGCCGCCCGCTGTCCGCACAGCAGGGCCGCCACACGCGGTAGGGGCTTACTCCTCTACCGCGCATGGCGACTTTCCGTGCGTCTCGCACGCGGTTGTCCCGTGGGGGTGCCCCTGGCCGGCATTCACATGACACGGGAACCACGGGGGACATCTGCTCCCCCACGGTTCCCGTGTCATGTGAACCGGCCCTCAGTGTGGTCCATGGTGTAGTTTCATAAATTAAGAAAATATAATTTCACTATTAAAATCATTTTTTTTTCTTTCATGACTCAGGAGATTGTATGTATGGGATTGTGTGTGTGTGTGTGTGTGTGTAGAGGTGCCTGTTACAAATTTGTACTAGGCCCAAAAAACCATGATCCCTGGGCCCTAGTGGTAGCTTCTGCAGTGAGAGAGTATGACTGGGTTCAGACAACAACACGCTAACCCACACTCAAGGGTTGAATATGGGTTGAGTGTGGGTTGTTGTTGAATCGTGGATTGTCATTGAAACATGGGTTATCGTATTATCTGAACCCAGCTGAGATAACAAACCATGGTGAACAACCTACTGTTCACACAACCCAACAAGAAACTATGGGTTCTTTTCATGGGTTGTTCATGGTTAACAAGCCATGGCTTGTTAGCAGAGCTGGGTTCAGACAACACAATAACCCACATTTCAACGACAACCCCTGGTTCAATGACAACCCATACTCAACCCCTGAATGTGGGTTATCATCATGTTGTCTGAACCCAGTGTGTGAGTGCTGATGGCCTTCTGCCTTTGTACAAATGGAACACCAATAATCACAGTTGACTAATCACATACAGCAGTATTCTTCATTGCAATAAAAACTGCACATTTTTGTTCATTCTTTCTTTCTTTTTTGGTAAAGATGTACTTTAGTGTATGTGCAATAGGCTCTGTAAAATGTCCCACAGTGTCTTTTGGCCATTATTAACATCGACTCATAAAGACTAAAATCACTAGAAGACCTAAATCACTGAAGTTAAGGGGGAACATTGGATTTCCCTCAAGCACCATTGAAATCCCTGTGAGCTTCTGAATAAGGATGCAGTCATAAATCTTTACACCATAGCTAGGTGGCATATGGTTCACCTTTTGCCATTAGCTCTGGAAAGAAGCATTGAAATAGACAGGTAATGGTTCTGAATCCTCCTTGCTTCATAGTGATAACATTAACCCAAGGCTATTTAAGCACATGGACACAGAGAGTGAAGAAAGAAAAGGGGGAAAGGTGCTACCCTGTGTCTGAAGCCATTTTAAACAGAATTTGAGTTTAGGTTGCAGTTTATGTATGCCTTTTAAATCCTGACATGTTTGCCAACATTCTTATGTGTGGTATTGCATCATTTTTCAGGAGAAGCAGGTGTTTCTGCCACTGTTTCAGCTAGAATTGTTTTCAAAAGTAATTCACACTTGCAACAACACTTTCCCAAATAATCATCTCAATGCTGCCAGCTTTGTATAAAACATTTATTTCTAGAGTCTTGCTGCAACTTGAACTTTATTTTCAGGGAAAAGGTTTCTCAACCTCATATTTTTGTATGAAAGCTGAAAGTGTGACATGGGAATATCTGAATGTTTCTAAACTGATACTCTTTTCAAAATCTAATAATCAGTCATTTCAGTTTGGAAACCGGGGGGAGGATCTTTTTTTAACTTCCCCTTTATAATTGTAGCACAGAATTTTAAAAGCCAGTAAAGGTGCAATCCTATGCATGTTTAGAGAGGAAAAATGTCCCACAACTCCCAGCATGCCCCAGCTAGCCATGCTGGCTGGGGCATGCTGGGAGTTGTAGGACTTTTTTTCTGTCTAAATATGCACAGGTTCGCACCCTAATTGGGTCATAATACTTGCATTTTTTTAAACAAGGCAAACTCTTTCACAGACACACACACTCACACACATCAAGTAAGTTCAAGTCCTTTTGTCAAATACTGTACATTAACATTACTAAATCTCTTAGGTCTGAGAAAGTTAATAACAGCAATGGGTTTTGAGCTTAATTTAAGATGAGAACAATAGTAGACATGTAACTCAGTTTTAAATACATTGATGTGAAAGCGAATCATTTGGATTCAATTTAAGAGTAACTTAGGTCAAGACTTTTAGAAAAACATTAACATGGTATCAACTTAAGTTGCAGAATTTACACATGGATGAAACATGGATGGGAAGAAAAATATTCCAATGAATGTGTGGGAATCAATCCATCACTTTCCAATGGCCCATCACATCATTTTACACTCTCAGCCTCTCCCTGCAGGCAGAGGCTGATTTTCATCATACCTGCACGCACACCCTGCCTGTGTATTACTATAAAGAAATTAAATTAATTTATGGTGAACCAAACTTGCCTGCTTGAAAGGCATTTTTCAAGATAGGTGAAATTGATCAATATCCCTACCCATCAGTCAGTGGGAAACGCAAATGGAACACAGGGTTTTCCTGAGCTTTGCTGTCTGTGGTCTCCATGACAACACCAAGGACTTCAGGAAGAAGCCATGCATAGCTTAATGAAGCTACTTTGACAACTGTTACAATTTCTCTCCACACTACATCTTTAAACAGCTCTTTCCAGCAGTTTCCAGCATCTGTTGCAAAGGTATTAATATGCAGAGTACAGACTAATGGTGTTTGTAGGAATACAAGAAGATATGATGATATTCTGCGAAGAAAGGCTGAAGCAACTTGTTACTTGGAAAATGTCCTTGATGACGCTGTGTTGTTTGTATACAAGAATTGTGCATGCCTCTAATTCAGCTATGCATGCTGGTGCTGGTTGTTGGGAGGAGCCATAGCTCAGTGGAACACATATTCGCAGGAATAAGGCCATCGGTTCAATCCCTGGCATTTCCAGTTAAATGTATCCAGTGGCACTTGATGGGAAAGGGTCTAAGACTCTGGGGAGCTGCTGCCAGTCGGAATAAACCATACCTTTGGGGGCATCCAAGAGAATTATTATATGACACTGGAAGGACAATCCTGGCTTGTAACTGTGGATAACTGACATGTGTTCTCTCTCCATGTTTGAACAGGGTGGTGGGTTTTTTTGATGGAGTGGTAAAGAGGACTTTCAAATAATTTGATCTAGTTTCAATGAGTTGTTTGCTGTGCGAGAATATATGTCTAGACTTTTTTTCCTTTGTTTTCCCTTCTTTTTCTATGTATCATTATATATTAGATACTAGGTTCATATTCTTCGGATGCATCCAGACAAGGCTTTTATCACATCATCACCCTGCCTCATTCATGGAATTTTAGTGGGGGTGGGGACTTCAGAAGATGTCATCTTCCACTTGCAATCCTCCTGTGATTTCCCACTGCTTCTTCTGTCATTTTTTCTTACCACAAAAAACCTGTGAAGGAAAAAAAGACACAAGAGCTGCACAATGGCTTTTGATAGGTAGTGCTAGGAGCCCCCCCCCCCCAATCTGGAAGCACCTTTAGTTAGTTCAGCTTACATTGTCACTTTATAGTTGTAATGTATTGAACTTGGTATGTGTAATTGTGGGGGGGTTGTTCCCCCCATGAAATTTTATTTTATTTTGAAATAAGGTTCACAAAATAAAGGCAAGAAGAAGATACATAATAATAAATCAAGATCACTAAAGAAACAAAGGAATTCACTAATTATAATTCTTAGTCTATAACTGATATGCTTATGGAACACCTACTATAAAACGACCTAAGTAGGAGCTCAATACCTTATGAAAGAGTAAAAATACAATTTATACAGCAAATAAAAGGAGCATGTGTGAGTGTATGTTACTTTGTGTGTCTTAGTCAGAAAAAATATAGGCAACTGTAATTGGTTAGAATTTGATCAAAAGTTTGAAGAACTTCAACACAAATGGAAACCATGGCGCCACATTATCTTTCTTAAAGTCAGGATTCCTTGCTTGCTGACTTTGCTGAGTAAGTTTATACATAGTCATAGTCTGCCAAATTTTATCAACCTACTGCTCTTTAGTTGGTTGCTTTGGAGACTTCCAATTACATGCTATACATGACTTGGCAGCCGTATACAATTGCTTAAGTCTTTATGGAGGAATCCAGGATCATTAGGTTCAAAAAGATGAAGAAGCATAGCTTTAGGAATTGGTCTAACATGAAGAAATTCCTGACAGTAATCAGCAACCATGTTCCAAAACTCCTGCACTGTAGAACATTCCCACCAAAGATGAAAGTATGAACCAATCTGACCATACCCTTTCCAACAATATTTGGATGTATTCGGTGAGGCAGCTTCATATGTTCATACGTGTTGTCTCCTGTGTTTGGGAAGAATAGGGCCTGGTTCAATCCCCTTTAGCCCAAGCCAATGATCTGCAGTGCTTAGTACTGACCTACCTCAGGGCTGAACAGACATGGTTTCCAAGGGTCAGGTCCAATGGGGCTCAGGTTTCCAGGTCAGGGAAGCTGGCTTTTGGGCAAGGAATACAGTCCAAGAAAGGCAGGGGTGAAATGGCTCCATAGTCACAGGAGCAGATGTCTGCTCACACAAAGGGACTTCCTATTCCTCTCTTCCCCCTGCACTCCATCCTGCATCCCCAAAATCTGTTCTAGATGGTCCCCCAACCCTTCAGAGCAGGTTGGGGTGGTCGCGGGGCTGTGTTGTGCCTCCATTTGAGATAGAGAAGGACACAGAGCAACTGAGCCACAGTGTTTGGGGAGGAGCCAGGCATGTATCAGCAGCAGCCTGGCCCAGCTGTGCTGCCTTGCCAATCAGTGCCTGTTTAAAAGACAGGCCCCAAACACACTTCGGATGCTGGAAGCAATTGTCGTTGCAACTCGACCGTAGCCAGACACTCCTGCCAGCCCCCAGACCGAGACTCATGCTGTCTTGACTTCGGAACGACCCTGACTATGCTTCAGCCTGCTTCTACACTGCTTTGTCTTATCTTGGTTTCGGACATATCTCTTGGCTTTCAACCTTGGACTGTGTTAATAACAACGGCTTATCTGTGGACTGGACTGATTTGCGACAGGGTGCAGGGGGATGGGGAAGTGTCCACTCCACAGGTAAATGGACACCATTGGACACAAGCCAAGTTCTATGAGAAGCAAAAAAAAGCAGAATGGCCAGAAGCACATAACAACATACTATACTCAGATACAACTGGGGCTATCCTGTGATGTGTTTTTTTATGATCAACAACAAGAGATACAAGATAACATCCTGTATACAAGGAATGGATCTTTTGGAAGAACTGGGTTTGACGGCAGGAACCTTGAGCGATGCGGAGGGGCAGCTGTTGGAAGGAGCAGCTAAGTAAGAGAAATATGGAAGGAAAAAGTTTATGTGGTGGTGAGGAGAAGAATAGAAGAGAAGGTGATTGTGCAAATAACTGGAAGGAACTGAAAGAGGAGTTTCTCTTAATGGAGTTGCGATGTATTTTTTCGTTTGCTTGTTTTTTGTTTTTTTTTTGTTTTTTTTTAAAGAAGAAAAGAAAAAGAAGAAAAGGAAAAAGAAAAAAAAAGTTTTTTGTGTGCTTTTAATATTTTTTTTAATATTAGTTTTTATTTTTTTCTCTTTTTTCTTTCTCGGTTTTTTCCTTTATATGTTGCTTTTTGTTTTCATTTTAATAAGTATATATAATGATTAATAATGATACTGTTTTATTTAAAAAAAATTTAATATTTTTTTTTGTAAGAGTATTAACCTGGATGATTAAGGATAAAAGATTAATTGGGAGGGATCTACAGGTCAGTTGCTTGGTGGGTGGGTTTGTCCCCCCCCCTTTTTTTGTTGGCGTGGCAGGCCGGGGTCATGAAGATTTTCTTCAAGGATGGTAAAGGGGGGAATGCTTATATATGTAGGGAATGGGGTAATAGGGTGTGGGGTAGGGGTAGAGTGTGTGCTGTAGTGTTTTATTTCACTAATAGGGACCAGCAATTTAAGATGGACAAAGACTTGAGATGGCTTCATACTTGAGAATTGCTACTTTAAATGTTAAAGGCCTGGGTTCCATGTTGAAACAAAGACGGATTGAAGCACTCCTCAACAAGGATAAGGCGGATATTATATGCTTACAAGAAACTCACCAATCAAAGGAGGGGGTAAATGAATTAAAACTGCGATGGTCTATGACATATGAGAGAGCTTATGGTTCATCCAAGTCAAGAGGGGTGGCAATTATTATTTCAAAGAAATGTGGTTTTAAGGTGATTAAGGTAAAGAAGGATGTTAAGGGAAGATTTATTATAATATTTGGATTATTGGGAGGTGAAAAATATATATTGGTTAATATGTATGCACCAAATGAAAATCAAGAAGAATTTTATCAAAAAGTGATTAAGGAAATGGGGGAGCCACAAAAGGGTTTGGTAATTATGGCTGGGGATTTTAATATGGTGATGGACAAAAATATTGATAAATCAAAGCCGACAGGACAAGAGAAGAGAAATAATATAACGGTATTAAATAAAATAATTAATAAGGAAGGACTGGTTGATGTTTGGAGAGGGGTAAAGGGATTGGAAAGAGGGTATACGTATTATTCACCAGCCACGAAGAACTTTTCTAGGATAGATTATATTTTTGTTTCCAAATCCCTGATGTCAAGAGTGATGAGTTCAGAAATAGGTGTTATAAAAGTTTCGGATCATGCTATAGTTAATATGGATATTAAAATAAAGAAGGATTATAGAGAAGCAAGGAGTTGGAGATTGAATTGTAAGATTTTACAGCATAAATATATTATAGCAAAGATAGAAAAGGAAATGCGAGAGATTTGGTTGTTTAATGATTCGGGAGTCTGCTCTGAAGCTGTTGTGTGGGACACAATGAAGGCAGTGATGAGAGGGATAAGTATCAGGGAGGGGGTGATACTAAGGAAAAAACAAGAACAGTTTACTAAAAAGTTAGAAGGGGAGATTAGGGATTTGGAAATGAAGTTTTTGAAGGAAAGGGAGAACAAGGTCTTTGCTGAATTACAAGCTAAAAGGAAAGAGTTGGAAAAGAAAGATTTGGAAAAAGTTCAGAGAAACTTGATTTATTTGAAAAGAGAGTTTTTTGAAAATAGCAATAAGAATTCGAAAATGTTAGCAAGATCCACACACAAAAAGAAAGAAAAAAGTATAGTTGGGGCAATTAAAGATAAAAAAGGGAAAGGTCATAATTTAATGCAGGACAAATTAAAAATATTTCATGAATTTTATTCAGAATTGTACAAGGCTGGAGATTGTACGGAAGAGAGGATTAATGAATATATAGGAAAGCATTTTAAAATTAGACTAGTGGATGAAGATAGAGAAATTATGGAACAACCTTTTTCAGAATTGGAAATAGAATATGCAATAAATAAACTGAAAGAGGGTAAGACCCCTGGACTGGATGGTTTAGGGGCTGAATACTACAAGGTCTTTAAGAAAATGTTGGTTCCAAGACTAAAGAGGTTATTTAATGATATTTTTTTGGAGGGGGGAGCTTTGGAGCTTTTTGGAGGATTGCTTCCCTCTTCATGGAAGCAATCTAAGATTATTTTAATCCCGAAGCCAGAGAAGGACTTAACGGAGCCAGGTTCCTATAGACCCATTTCCTTAATAAATCAAGATGCAAAATTGATGACAGCAATATTAGCGAGAAGGATGAACAAGTTTATTACTAAATATGTCGGGATAGACCAATGTGGTTTTATTCAAGGAAGACAAATGGCAGACTTAACAAGAAGAATTTTAAATATAATATATTTAATAAAGAAAAATAAATTGAGAGCAGGAGTAATAGCGTTAGATATTTTTAAACCTTTGATTGCATGGAATGGCCAGCATTAAAAAGTTTAATTAAAATTATGGGGTTTGGAGAAAGATTTAGAGGAGTAGTTAATCAATTGTATTCAAAAAATGTTCATCAGTTGTAGTAAATGATGGTTTAACAGAGCAAATTTACCTAGGTCAAGGAACTAGACAAGGATGTCCCCTTTCGCCTATTTTGTTTGCATTGGTAATGGAGATTTTAGCAAATGTATTTAGAGAAGATAGAAATATAGGTGGGATAGGGATTAGGGAGAAGATAAAAATAAATCTTTTTGCAGATGATACTCTTTTGACAATCGAAAACCCTATGGAAAATATGGATAGAGTGGAGAATCATTTAAAGGAGTTCGGGGAAGTAACGGGGCTACAGATTAATTGGGATAAATCTAAATTTTTGTTGTTTAACTATAGTAAAAGAGAAGAGATTGAAATGTGTAAAAAAAAAAAGTAATTATAAGATTAATAATGTAATTAAATATTTAGGCATTGTAATTCCAAAAGATATAGATAAATTGGGAGATCAGAATTGTAGGAAATTAAAGAATGAGGTAAAGAATAAAATAGAGGAGTATAAAAAAATTGGACTTTCCTGTTTTGGTAGAATTGCTTTGATTAAAATGAAGATTTTGCCAAAGATAATTTTTTTATTTCGGATGATACCAAGTGCGATATCAGATAAGGAACTTAAAGATTGGCAATCAATTATTAATACATATTGTAATGGAGGGAAAAAATCTAGGATTACTAAAACAAGATGGTATAAAGCACAAAAAGTAGGGGGTTTGGGTTTGCCGAATTTAAAATGGTATTATATAGCGAATCAATTAAGACATATAGTGGATATTATAGCATGCCCTAAAGAAATAATGTGGTTGGAGTTAGAAACATGTGAACTACGTAGTACTTTGGGGAATATTTTTTTTCAAAAAAATAATAATAAATTGATAAAAAAATATAGACAACCCTTTTCTAAGAAATTCGTTAATGATTTGGGGTACTATGAAGAGCATATTTATACCAGGGATATCTCCATTAACTCCGGTGGTAGCTCTTAAGGATTTTCCTGAAAACTTAAGATTAGAGCTGGAGAGTAAACTAAGAGAAGAAAGGGTTATTAGATTGACCGATTGGGTGGAAAAGGTGGGGACTAGAGATCAAATAATGGAAATTGTTGGGAGAAGAAGATTATCGTGGTTAAATTTACTACAGTTAGAACAGTGGTCGAAGAAATGGAAAAGGAAAACTGAGTACGAGAGAGATTTAACTAATTTTGAAAAGATGGTCATGTCTAGAGACGGCCTACCAGGTAATGCATCAACAAGAGGTATAACAAGGGATTTATATAGATTGATCCAAAAAGCAAAAGAACAAGAGGATCAGCTTAAGACAGTATGGGATAATGAATTTGAAGAGGTGACCTCGAAGGTGGGGTGGAACAATATATGGGATAGACGGATTGTGAAAATGATGTCAATTAGGATAAAGGAAAATTTTTATAAACTAATTTGGAGATGGTATTTAACTTCAGTAAGATTAAATAGAATAGATAATAATTGTTCTGCATTATGTTGGAGAGGATGTCAGGAAAAAGGGACATATGCTCATATGTGGTGGAGTTGTAAAAATGTATTGGTGTTTTGGCGAGAGGTTTTCACAGAAATATCGAAAATTATTGGTACTAATTTAGAGGTCTGTCCAAAATTAGCATTGTTATCAATAACTGAGAAGCTTATTTGTGATCAAAATACGAAGGAGTTAATTGTAAACTTGTTAACTGCGGCCAGGCTAATGATAGCGAGAAATTGGAAAGTACAACATGTTTTCCTAATAACAGACTGGTATAAGGAAGTTTGGGACATAGCCCTAAATGATAAACTAACTAGTAGTATCAAATGCAAAAAAGGATTGCTAAAGAAGAATAATTTTATGGAGATATGGAATCAATTACTAGACTATGTATTAATAAAGGGGAAGGGTAACATGCCTTGTCAGGATATGTTATATTTTTGGAATTTAGACTTTATTTGATCAAGAGGATAGAAGTATATTAATTGGTCCCTTGGAGGGTGGGGGGGAGCACTTTATGATTTATTGTATGTTGATTATGTTATATTTGTGTGATAATTTTGTATTTTGCTAAATATATTTTCTGTGTTATAATTTGTTTTGAAAAATAAATAAAATATTAAAAACAAACAAAAACAAAAACATACTATTGCCCTTGAATTCCCATGTGGACAGACTGCTCTCACAAGAACTTTTCCTTGCCTGTGGGTTCCTGCCTGAGGTCAGAATGCAGATATATTTGTATAAAAACATAGTTTAAAGACATTCAAGATTGAATGAAATGTGATTCAAAAGCACCAAGGGTTTGTTTGTTTGTTTGTAATGAGTGGGTGGTGGTTATATTTGGTGCACCCTAATTCTAGGCTTCGTAATCAGCATGTTGGGAAATTGATCTTCTTGACTGCTACTTGAGGGAATCTAGAAAGGGGAATTTCTTATATAGAAAATCACTATGTTATAACCAAATTGAACTGAACTGAAATAACATTAGGAAACCTTAGTATTGGGTCATCTCCTCATGATGTGTGCATAATTGAAAGGATGCATAGAAATAAAGTTTATGGAATTTTACTAGTATATATATTATGGCCTAGACCCTGGGTTCTGGCAAAGAGTTTGTGTGATTGTTGGGCAGTTAACATGGTGCATTTGTTTAATCTAACTTCATTTTTTTAGTTTTTAAAATGCTATTCAAGTTTTCATTTGCCTTTCAACCTTTGTTCCAACAATTTTGATTACAGCTTCTCTAGTTCATACTTAAACTCCCCAGACAGATAAGTGAAGATGACCTTGCGTGATTTTATCTTTCAGTTATTGTCCTGGTCAGGGATTCTTTAGTATATATTTCATGGAATCCACTGGCTTTATTCAGCTGATGGCTGATTAGTTACTTCTGTTGCACAGATTGGGAAAGAGACATCTTTTTTGGGGGGGAAATGTATTATGAGATTATTATCACACACATACACACCAACCACCTGCCTTAAGAAACAGTACTAGGAAACAGAATAAACTAGAATATTTTAATACCAATGGCGTGGTGGTGAGAGTGTTGGACTGGGACTCGGGAGATCTGGGTTCTAGTCCCTGCTCAGCCATGAAACTCACTGGGTGACTTTGGGCCAGTCACTGACTGTCAGCCTAACCTACCTCACAGGGTTGTTGTGAGGATAAAATGGAGAGGATGAGGATTATATAAGACGCCTTGGGTTCCTTGCAGGAAAAAAGGTGGGGTATAAATATAATAAATTAATTAAATAAATAAATAAAATAATTGTTTTCCATTCTGGTTCTTGACATTTAAACATATATATATATATATATATATATATATACAGTATGTATATATATATAATTCCCTTATTATAATCTGTCTTGTCTTCATTCTTACATGCCATTAGCTTCCTTTTTTTTTCCAGCTAAAGTACTCTGCCTCTCAATCTTAAGAGTTTTTTCAGGGACCCTTTCCAAATCTGAATCCATGAAATCTGAGTCAACACTTTAGCTCCTCATGCCTCAAGCAAGAGTAGCTCAGACTGTTCCATGAAGAAACAGAGGTGGGAAGATTTGAAGTCTGAATATGAAAACCATAGAATCATTGAAGAACTATCATTTTGGCCACAAGGACATTGTTTAAAATAAAATGTGCATATATACACTAATATAGATTGCAAGAGGGAGAGCATTCCAATCTATTACAATCTGGTGTAATTTTTTTTTAAATCCTATAATGAACAAGATATCATCTCTCTTGAAAATATGATCACATCAGAAAATGCAAATATTTTCATTCAAGTGCCCTTTAGGCAAGAGTAGGTGCTAAGTTGCACAATACCTGAGAACAAATTATATTATGATCACATAATACAATACATTTGGTATAGACAGCACAAACAGGAGAAAGGGTCTCGCAGGTTTCTCATTCTCAACATGAACAAATGCTCCTTTAACAGTATTTAAGACAAAGTGCTACAGTACAGACCAAGAGGTGGTAGACTGAGGTAGTGGGATTCTAGATTGTCTCACTTCAAAATGCAGCTTGGAGAGTGATATCGTCGAATACTCCCCCACATATAAAGCTCACTGCATGTAGTAAACTAGCGCATCAGGGAGAGGATCAAGCAAAATACTTCTCTGTGTGCATACCGTGCTCCAGTCCATATCCTACTGTCTCAGTCCATCACCATGTAAAGTGCAGAATGGCTCTCAGTCTGCTTTTTCAAAGAAACCTAAGAGAAGTTAGCTATCCAAAGAATATATCTAACCTATTCTGAAATGAATATACAGCTCCATGGTTTTCACCGGATTAATTGATTGATTGATTTGATTTGATTTGATTTCTAACCCGCCTTTCTGCCAAAATAAAAAATGACGCTAAAGGCTGCTAACAATAAAATCCAAATTAACAAAATTTTAATTAAAACATAGCAAAACACACACACCAAATAAATTAAAAACACAACTATAAAAGAAATTAATAGCACTGATCAATTAAAAACCCCTTCAGTAATAGCCCAGTTTACACACCAAAGACCTGCCAGAATAAAAAAAAAGTCTTTGCCTGCTGGCGGAAGGACAACAGAGAGGGGGCCAGCCTAGCCTCCCTCAGCAAGAAGTTCCAAAGCCTGGGAGCAGCCACCAAGAAGGCCCTCTCTCTTGTCCTCACCAAATATGCCTTTGAAGGCAATAGTACCAAGAGAAGGGCCTCCCTTGAAGACCTTAAAACCTGGGCACGCTCATATGGGAGAAGGTGGTATTTCAGGTAACCTGGTTCCAAGCCACATAGGGCTTTATGTATAGGACAAAACCAGCACTTTGAATTGTGCCCAGAAATAGACTGGTAGCCAGTGAAGCTGCTGTAACAAGGGAGTCACGTGCTCTCTGTAACTGGCCTCAGTCAACAGCCTGGCCATAGCATTCTGGACTAGCTGATTACTCTAATTATCATAATAGTCACTGCATTTGGCATCCCATTTTATCTATTTTTACTTTTCCTCTGATGTTCTTTGCAGATATGAGTTTAGCACCAAGTCAGTAAGTGGTCAAGATGTTGCCTGAATGTGATGTTAGCTTTGTGTTGCCTGCAGGACCTTGACTATTGAGTGCAAGTTCCACATGGATGCTGGTAACTTAACTGGTTTATTAGCAGGGTTCTATACAGCTGCATGGCAGGCCTCTTAACACAGACCTGCACAGGCTTTTTCTAAGCCAAGGGTTGTTCTAACTTCTTAGGGGACAGGGGACAGCTAATTTACTGTGCCCAAATAGAAGGGTTTGAGATAAGGAGAAGCAGTTGATGTTCCTCCCTAAGGGTTCTCCACCATGACAATGAGATATTAATTCTTTCATGTTATGTCTGGCATCCTTCCTCCTTGTGTGCAAAAGCAATGAGGTCTTGGAGACTGGATATGAGTTTCCCTTTCCCTTTCCTTAATCTTTATGTAATTTTATTTAAAGAATTACTCAGTAATTTCTACTCAAAAAATATATATATGTAGCTTTACAACCTGCTCTAGCAGCTCAGCCAGGAAGATTATTTCTAGATAAGTCATCCAGTTTGTGAAAACAGAGATTTTATTGATCAAACAGGGATGACAAGATAAAAGGCCACTCTCCCAGGCCCTGTCTCCATAATAAAACCTTCCACAGAAATAGAGGCTCTATGGCTTCAGGAACATCTTTGTTGTTCCAGAGGGCAGGACTAGAACCAATGGTTGGAAGATGCAAGGCATCAGATTTCAGCTAACATTAAGGAAAAAATCCTAACATTGAGGGCTATTTGGTAGTGGAATAGACTGCTTTGGAAGGTGGTGGGTTCTCCTTCACAGGAGGTATGTAAGCAGAAGCTGGATGGACAGCCATCTGTCGGGGATGATGCAGCTGCATTGCAGAGCCTACAGTGAGCAGGGATTGCACAAGAAGATCTCAAAGATCCCTTCCAACTGTATGATTTAATTATCTCTCCAGTTTTGTTTCAATATATTATTCCAAGAGTCTGCTACTGTTTTTCTTCCAGTATGGCTTCGCCTTCCATGTAAACAAGTCCCCTCAAATCACAGAAGTAGTGGCCACATTTGTACATACTAATAAGCCAGGATTCCTGGCTTATACTGGCTTACTGTGAACAAGCAATGTGCATGCAACTGAATGCATGGTTTGGCCTGGGGGGAGGTCTGAGAGGGCAATTTTAAGTACAATATCAACAGTGATTACATTTACGGCTGATGTAAGCTACTCACTCTCTCTCTGTCTCTCTCAACACAGCTCACCTACTTCCTATATGGGTATAACAGACTTAGGGTAGCCATGTGTCCTCTTTTACAGAGGACAGTCCTCTATTTGAAGGGCTGCCAGATGACCGTCCTCTGCTTAAAAGGCTGTCCTGTCCAATTGAAGTTTAAAGCTAAAGAACCATAAGAATGTTGCCCACCCACAGTTAGCACCTGGACAGCAGAATGAACAGGCAGGCACACAGGTCACAGTCTTCCGCACTGTGGTGAGAT
Source organism: Shinisaurus crocodilurus (assembly GCA_021292165.1). Taxonomy (NCBI): domain Eukaryota; kingdom Metazoa; phylum Chordata; class Lepidosauria; order Squamata; family Shinisauridae; genus Shinisaurus; species Shinisaurus crocodilurus. Next base: position 201,847,013 of record CM037878.1, on the reverse strand, counting down.
TATTGTATTTCTATTTAGATTATAATTATTTCTAAATTTGCATCTGTAATATATGTAGATTTTGTGCAAATCACTGTCCTCTTTTGCCCTCTTTTTTGCTGATGTATTTCCTCTTTTATGATTATTCATAAGGGGCAATCCTAACTTCACTGCAGGGGTGACTGTACACTACTGTCACAGCCCAACCTGCAATGTAGGGATAAAAGCAATGGATAACAAGGCCCGGCTCTTGTAAGCTACTGTCTCAGATTCTGCCCAACCACGAGCCTGCAACAGGGTTCTAATATCTTTGGGTAACACTACATGGCTGTTCCTAATCTTGTTCCCAACAAACCCAGCAACATTCAATTATTTACTTTCTCCATTGATATCTATGGGCAGTTCTTTCCTCCCTCCCTGGAGACATTTAAAAATCACTTCTCAGTGTGAATCAGGAAGTGACCTATTCAAAATGTGATAATAGTTCTACCCTTTAAATATGTGTGTCTCTGTCCTCCTGTTCCAGCCATCCCATTCTATTCCCACTTCTCACCTGGTTGTCCGGGGGTGGGTGGGGGTATTACCACTCCTTCAGCCAACAATCCATGCCTTTGAGTTTGGCAGGTATTAGAGTTTTGTTTTTGTTTTGAGTTTGGCATATCTGCAGACCTTGAGATTATCCCGTGTTTGCTGGTACCTTTCTCTTGTCCGTAGGAATTTGGCTTCAATTCCATACACACAGGAAGACTCAAATCAGGATTAGTGTATATGACGATGATGTGGGACAATTCGGTCAATTTTGCTTTGTCAGACTTGGTTTTATTTTGGGATTGCTGAGCACTATCTATCCCAGGAATCTATTTCATATTTTCTTCACCCCTTTGGCCCCTTACCCATCCTGTGCACACTAAAACCCATGGAGTCGTTTGAAACTAAACTGGTAGGTAAACTAGACATGGTTGCATTTAACGTGTCTAGGGTTTTGTTTTTGTTTTTTTGCTTTTAAGCAGCAGTCACAGGAGAGCTCATCAGGAGGGATGGGCACCAACTGCAGCTTCCCTCCGGGGGCAAATATCAACTCTGGGGACAATTTTTCTCATGACCATAGAGGGGAGAAGGTTAAGTACCCTCTTCTCATATGACCCCATCACAACCCCTTCCCAACTAAACACGTTCACCACAACTCTTATTTAAAAGAGAGAGAAAACTAGAATGCAATCACACATGTAAGGTGCAATCCTATGTAAGTTTAGGCAGAAAAAAGGCCTACAACTCCCAGCATGCCTCGGCTAGAATGGGTGGCTGGAGCATGCTGGGAGTTGTACACCTTTTTGCTCTCTAAACATGCATAGGATTGTTCCCTTAATGTATTTTTTTTAATGTAATGTAGTTTGGCCCTGCATTGAAGCAATGGAACTGGAACCACTCCACAGTAAAAGACACTGTGTGCTTAAAACTTGCTGTTCCTTCTGCAAACAAACCATTGGGGGAATGAAGTAAGATCAACCCACAAGAGAACAAGTGTTCTCATGAATTTTCTTACTGCATCCCCATGGCAGCAAGCATTCAGTGACATTGAGAAAAAGTCAACTCTGTCCAGCAGCATCTCAAGCCATCTGCTATAATACTTCTGGTTCTGTTTCATTTGTGTTGGCTCCTCTGCCTTCCATCTGAGTCCTGATTTTTCTTTTTGACTCTGTCTGCTTGAGTTCATGTTTTAGACATCTTAATGGAACCCAGAATAACTTGGAACATTTCTATTTCACACCCACAAGTTATTTCTTGAGTTAACATTTGATTTTAGAATTTAGCCTGCACACGCACAGATACATTAATTTCCTAAAACTCCTGCACCTTCTTTTTCTTGCCATCTCCATTTGGGGTGGTCAGCAAAAGATGATTTCATTCCTCAGGATGCGAAAAGTGCTTGCAGTGTGAGTAAGATGGCACAATGCAAAATGGCCCTTAGAGGACACAATAAAAATGTGAGTGCAGATGTTTATAAGCAAGTACAGAGCAAGGCAAAGACTAGTAGTTCTCCTTACTATATTACATAGAGTCTTCTGTCTGTATGGCCTGTGCCTTGGAGTTGATGGCACATTGGTGGCACAGGCCCAGTTTAGACAATCATTAATAAGCTGGAACATGCACAACTCTGTTGCCTGCATATGGAGCCCCTTTGCTCCTCCCTTTGTCATATGCCTTGGCAGGCAAGGAAGTATCTAATTAACCATAGCTTCCCTTCCATTCAAACTGGGAAACTGTGTTACCAGCAGTATCTTAAACCAACTTCAAACTGTAGTTTAAGATCTTTGCTTGTCCTGAAGCTGATAACCACAGTTTCCCAGTTCATACGGAATGCAAAACCATGGCACGCCACAAAGGGAGAAGTGAAGGCGCTGAATGTGTGGGCAAAATGCTTATTTGTATCTCAGCTTATTAAACCGATATACAGCTGTCTAAATGTATACTCTGGTATATTTTGGAATTTGCCATACTCTGGAATCCAAAGAGCTATTTTAGACTAATTCAAGTGTCTGTGGTCACCTAATGGGATTTACGATGATATATTCTCCTTGTCCCATTCCTGCCATCTGTGCCATGAAGGTCAATTCCTGCCTTACCAGGAGGAGTCCTATGGTTCAAGGATCAGGAAGGTCTGGTTTGCAGGGAGCTGTTCAGCAGAGAATACAGTAAGAGAAATATTGCAAGGGCTAGGCTCCAGCTGAGCAGCTTTATCGGGCCTATTGTTGCCCTACCCCTTCTTGGCTCGTGATTATCCGGAGCACGCTTCCTCCCCACAAGTAGAATTCAAGGATAGTTGATGCACCAAGAGGATCTCTTATTGATTCTTAAGAGAATCCATATAAGGTTCTCTTCCTTCCCTTCTGTTTATTTATTTATTATTTATTTATTATATTTATACCCCACCTTTTTTCCTACAAGGAACCCAAGGCGGCTTACATTATCCTCATCCTCCCCTCCATTTTATCCTCACAACAACCCTGTGAGGTAAGTTAGACTGAGAGTCAGTGACTGGCCCAAAGTCACCCAGTGCGTTTCATGGCCAAGCGGGGACTAGAACCCGGATCTCCGGAGTCCCAGTCCAGCACCCTAACCACTACGCCACACTGGCTCTCATTAACCACTCATTAACTACGCCACACTGGCTCTTCTGTTTCACTGCTTAATTGTTCAGCCATTTGTGGGAGCACCAGAAATGAATGTAAACTTTATTCTCATTTCTGTTATTCAGTTCAGGCCTTACCTGGTAAGTATCACATTTGTGAGTCTCTGGATTTTTGTTTTGTTCTTACTAAATTGGCAACTAAGGTATATTAAACTTGTGGTTTCCCTACACATATTACAAATTATTAGTTTTTAATTAGCCATGCACATAATTATATGGTCCAAGTTACAGATCTGTACTTTGTCATGCATCTGTGGGATAATTAGCACTTCTGGCAAATTTGTACAAACAGATAATTTGATGTAAGCTGTAACAGGAGGGTTTGCCATCAAAGGCTTCTCTCTGTTTTCCTTAATGTTGCTGGGTTAAGGAGAAAGTGTCCATGATATTAGAAAAATTCCAGCATCTTGCATCCATTCTTTACCATTCTGGTGGCTTCTCATGATTCTCCTTTAGGGGTGGGGGATTCCACCGCTACTGCTGCTACTATCTGTCTATTTAGTACTACCAGTGTGGTAGGTATGTCCAGAGTATAAAAATTACATACCCCCACCCCACTCCTGGAGTAAGCGACCTTACAGTCTACATCAGATAGGAAGAAGTGCAGGGCTGACAGCAGCTTAGGGCCTCCTGATAACAAGCCGTGGGGACAGGAACATCAAACAGTTTTGGAGAAAGAGAAATTGGGTAGTTTAAACAGGTGGGTCTTCAAGGAACCAGTGCAGTGATGGCGCGTGAGTGACAGCAGAGCCCTGCGTGTGCTGGATGGGAGATTTAAAATCCTGTCTGTGCATAGAGGCCCATTATTCCACACACAGATCTTCCAGATCTCACCCCCCTCTGCGCAGCGTGCAGCGTGCAGCGTCGGTTTGAAGCTGCCAGCCAGCTTGCCTGTAATCCGACACCAGCTTTTAGCTTCCCCGGTCTGCAGACTAATCCAAGTAGCAAGTAGCAAGGAAACACTCTGTAACACCACAGGTCTATTTCTACCTGTTTATTCACTTAGCAAGTAAAGTTCTACGGAGTATACATTTCCTAGTTACAGTCCATGTGCAGAGTACAATGCATAGCAAGCATTAATTCCAGTAGAGTAGGTTGAGCTTCACTCCACTTCAGCAAAGACGTTACATTGTTGCAAAGTCCAGCAAGCAATAGCCAGAAGAGAGAAAGAATAGAGAAAGCAGTCCTGCTCTTCTCTAAAATGGCTTCAGACAGAAAAACAAGTTAGCACGTCATCAAAACATACAAACCATGTGACTAGCTCATAATGATCCCAGGACCTAGCTTTCCCATGAGAAAGAACACGGGAAAGTAGAAAGACACAACACACTTGTTTACCGCCATTCTGTTCCTCTCCAAGTGTAAACACTGTGCTACAGCTGGTCAATGTGATTCATATCACAACATGCAGGTCATAAAGCACTAACATAGAGACCTGCCATCCTTTTTCATGAAGAAAGGTTTGAGGCCAACTCATATAACATATCTGGGCTCTGCAAAACAAACTATGAAGCAGCCTCAATCTCATTAAGATTTATAGAGATGTTCACAAAACCCCAACCAGACATTCCATGAATGTGTGAAGGGATAGCAGGATTATGCCTGCTTGTAATGCTCTCTGGCACTGATGGCCCCGCTAGCAGTCGTACTTCTCATTATTGTGCATACAGCTCTTCTTAACAATCAGAAACCCTGGTTGGCCCAGGATCCCATATCATGAAGGCTCTGTGCACATCCTGTTGTATCTATGGAAAGCCCTTTCTGGCTTGCAATGAACCTGCAGCCACTGGAAGCATGGCCAGTGGATATGTTGGCATCAGGGTTTGGCCAGCAGATGAGATCCTGCTCCTCCCCAAAGCATTCACTGAAGACCCCTTCTATGATATCATTATGGAAAGCAGATGATAATAATCTGCTGCGAATTAATTCCACACACAATTACTGCTGACAGCAATAGACGTAAGCAAGCAGGTGTGGACAAAATTATAGTCCATGTTGTACCCATTCCTGATCTTGTAAGTATATTCAATTGATTCTACAAAAGATACAAGCAATGCACTTTTATAGCTGGTGATGCAATAATGTTTCCCCTCCCCAAATTAATAAAATTCCTCTTATACAAATCTTAAAAATGGCTGTAACACCAGGATAAATGTCAGCATTCTATGTTCACATTAAGTTACAGGGAGGGGGGGGGGGGAATCCTATCTCCATTACATTGATATCTATAGAACTCCAATCACAAAGCTGTCTGAGCTAGCTTATTGCATTCTTTAAATAGACACTTGATTAATAGCCCGCACCCCAAGGAATAATTACCAGCTATAAGAAGGAGACAAGGAATTTGAATTGGTGTAGCTAAGACAAAATACATACTTTAAAATGCCAAATCAAATTAGTTTTTATATCTTTATCTGTCCTACCTTCTTGCACTTGTTTTCCATATAGAAAGAGGAGACAAATACTACTTGGACTGAGGTGTCACCAATATGTGGATGACACCCAGATCTACCTCTCCTTTTCATTTTATCCTGGAGAGGAAGTGGATGCTCTTAGCCAGTGCCTGGGAACAGTAATGGACTGGCTAATGGCCAATAAATGCAGACTCAATCCAGACAGAGATAAAGGTTCTGTTAGTGGATGAGCTGCGTTGAGATAAGTATAAGTCACTGTGATTCATCTGGACTGATGATTTGATTAGAAAGAGACATACATCCAAGGCTTAGAGGTTCATGTTTGATGTCAGCTGGAGGGAAGGCCGCACATAGAACCCATAGTCCCTCCAAGAGAAGCATTTGAGTCCTGCTGTAAAACACATTTAAGTTCCAAAAGGGGAGCTAGTTTCATCAGACTTAAAAGTGCTGAACTGTGCCTTTGGAGGATGCTAAATTCTGCACTCATTAGTTCCTGGCTTGCATGGTATGATCACTGAATCACAGCATAAACATAGCCCTGACTACAGTGTAGCATTTGTCATGGAAGGCTGAAAGACACACCAGTCAGAAACCTAGACAAGGATATTATTGTCTCTCTTAAACAAGAACAGGGCAGCAACAGGAAACTCCTGACTCCACCCAGATAAAACTAAAACCAGTGCCACCTAATGACTACACAATATAACAACACTATTTACAACAGTATGTGTATACAATGCCCTGGGTACTAACTATATATACCAGGGCTCTCCAACCTTGGGTTCCCAGATGTTGCTGGACTACAGCTCCCAGAATCCCTTGCCATTAGCCATGCTGGCTGGGTATGCTGGGAGCTGTAGGCCAGCAACATCTGGGGACCCAAGGCTGGAGAGCCCTGAGGTGACATAAGACAACTTCTCATTAATATTTTGAACTTGGGTTGGAGTATTCAAGTACACAGCTCATCAGATATTAAAAACTCATATGGGTTATAAACATGTGGGCTTTTTTACTTTCACAGGATGATCAGGAAAGGACCCCCAAAGTGTATAGTCTATGCTTAAACCAAGAACTGTACTGTATCCCTTCCTTTATATTTTGTGTGCTTATGATCAGATAAGTATTTTTCCCCTCTCTGGCACAAAATCAGCACTGCAGAAAGTACTTGGCACTTGCATTTTGTCCATCTATTCTAGACATTTCCCAGAATTACAGATGCTGTGGTGCTGCATTGTGATATAGCCTGGCAAGACATACAGCTGCATTACAGACAAAATTGCAGGCTTTTGCAGCTACTCTTCCTTCATAACACGTAGATGTGTGAATTATGACTTCTGTAGGAATATCTTCCATAGCTGTTCAACTATTTATCATGTTTTTCCTTTTGGCACCACTGCTTACTGATTCTCTGAAACACACATCTGAATAATAAACATCCACAAAAATATTATGTAGCCTGTCATTTCTAAAAAAAATAATATGAGGGAAAATAAAACTCAAGCAGTAATATATTGACAACACCTCCCACCATTTTGTCCCTAAAGTTTGGAAGATAATTTTAAATCCTTCCATGTTTGCTAATGTAAATGAAGGCCCAAAATAATAGGTGTTGTCCACATCCTATTGAAGTCAATGTCAAAATTCCCATTGATTTGAACAGAGCTGGACAGCCTGGACTGCACCCAATGTTGGCTGTGTCTTTTAGAAGAGTCCATCTAAATGAAATTTCCTATATTTTTCAGCATTTTGCAAACATAAAAAGGCAAACTAAAATGTAGGCTATGATTCTAAATACACTTGCAGAGAAGTAAGTGTCAGTAAAAATCAGTGAGATTTAGAGCCACTTCTTCCAACTGCTCTTAGGTTGTGTGTGTGTGGGGGGGGGGTGTTTCTAAATCCATGGTAATATTTTTGTTTTGCTGTGGATCAAAATGATACAAACATGAATCAACCACCTGATTATGCTCACTACACCAATGTCAATAATCCAGCCCCTTTGTATGTGGGGGATGAGAATCAAGTGGCTACCACAACTGGACTACCTCTTTTTTATTCAGACCTCCTCATTAATGGGTCTTCTTGTAATTGGCCGCTATTGCTCTAACTCAGCCTTCCCTATCCTGGTGCCCTCCATATGTGTTAATTCCCACAATCCCATCAGCAAGGCCATGGGCCATGTTGGCTGGGGAGGATGGGAGTTGTGCTCCAACACTTCTGGAGAACACCAGGTTGAAGGAAGGCTGCAGTAATCCCATCTCTTCTCCTCCACCACCACAAGAAGACCCTCTGAAGCATCAGCTCTCATTCCTAGTCCACGAAGGAACTTGTTCCGCACTGCTGGTGGCAATGGAGGGCTGTAATTATGTGGCCTGCATGTGTGGCCCCAGCCAATGTGGATGTTACCAAATCTCTGAAAGGAAAAAGTGAAAGATGCAACTTGAAATTCAGTTATCATCCTTTCTTTCTTTTTCTTTTTTCAGAAATTGGGGCTGGAGCTACACTCTCTGCATGATATGTAGGTTCTGCTGAAGGCTGAACTAATGGATTTCCTCCTCTCCACCCCTGCCACCCACAAAAGTTAACAGTACAATCCTAGACAAGTCTCGACAGAGGTAAGTCCACTTGAGTTCTACAGGGTTTACTCCCAGGAAACAGTTTAGTATTTGCAGCCTTAGTACAGTAAGTCCTGTGATGTGACCTGCCTTTCCCTGCCTCCAGCAGTGACAGCCGCCAAGCTCAGTGAAGGCATGGAAACTCACAACACGGTCGCATTGTACCAACAAGGGAGGGGAGGGCAGGAAAGGAAAGGAATATTGTCCCTCCCTAGTCTTCTCTGCTGTCTCTCAGTGAAGGTGCCCAACAGGCACATTCTCAGGCACATCCTCAGCACATTCAGTGCCTCACACCGACACTCAGAGCTAATCCTGGTTCTGGTATGAGTCACCAGCAAGGAGAAAACTGGATTGTTCTGTGTGCCTACCCAGGGAGGAGCGTATCATGAGGTACTATAGCTGAGATCTGGTCTATTTACCACAGGAATCTGTGTAAGTGAGTTGCCCATATACTCTTGCCTACATGATTTAGTACAATTGACCACACGAGCTGGGACCATCACGTTTCCCCACCCACAAGCCACGTCAGTGTTGTACACCAGTGGGGTTGAGGAAGATCATTTCATGAGAGCCACAATTCATACAGTGAGTTGCACTAAATCAGGGGGGCTGAACCTCTTTCAACTTGAGGGCCGAGTTCAATTTCAGAGAAGTTCTTGCGGGCTGATACCAGTGGTGGTCAGGACAAAGGGGGGCAGGACCAAAGTAAAAAGGGGCAGGCCAAAATACCCAAACTACCAGCATATTTTAATTTAAACTCTTTCTGCCAGTAACTAAGCCTTAGGAGTTGCATTTCAAATGTTTAGAAGGGGGGAGGCTGCACAAAAGCCAGAAATCCACCAAATGATCTGTGATCAGAAGAAAACAGCATGGCCATTTCTGGAACCCCGGAGAGTCGGATTGGAACCCTGGGTGGGTCAGGTCAGGTTTGGCTGGCAGGCTAGAAGTTCAACATCTGTGTACTAAATCATATAGCTGGGATTTTCAATCCTTGTGGTGAAGAGTACATCTGGAATAGCTCTGAGTGTGTTATCCCAAGGGTCCCTAACCTTTTGGACATGTGGGCACATTTGGGAATTTGAGAAACTGCTGTGGGCACCACCACAAAATACCTAATCAGTGGATCACCGCTTTTGGTATCTACCTGTCGTGTCTATGGATCTTAGGCTGTGTCTTATTCAGCAATAACGTTTATTTTGCGTCTATTGGACACCAAACATCTCTTTAATAAGGGATTGTTAATTTGACTAATTGCTGGCTGTGCAATACAGCTAATGCTTCTTTTAAACACGTTTTGGCAATGTCCAGTAGTTGCTTCTTTTTGGGAGGAGGTTATTACACAGATAAATTTTGTACTGGAACAGTCTTTAATATTCACTTATGTACATGCTCTAAAAAAAAAAATTACCTGCTTCATGGAAATTAATAAATGGAAGGGGAAATGGATTCTCTGTGCCCTTTTGACAGCTAAATATTACAACACTGAAAGGATAAATACTCGCCTCCTATAATGCGCCTCCTATAATGCGAGGACCTTACAACGCTTTCGATATATGAACAGGTGGCATATACACGCCACCTTCAAATGGATATTTATTTGGATATTTGGCCTGCTTTTGTTGAAGCCTATGCATAGTTGCTAGAAAGTTGTATGTATTTCATACAGATCCATGCACATAACTTTTTTTAAAAAATGGAAAAAAATTAAAAAATTAAATTAAAAAATAAATTTTGGGTGCCCGTGGGCACCACAGTCGGGGGCCCTTCACAGGCATCATTGCGGATACCTGGGTTATCCCCTTTCTCCCTGTGCCTCCCCCAGCATGCACACATATCAGTATCCTTCACTAGCTATCTTCAGCCCTGTTCAGGTGATGATTCTGCATATGCTGAATGCATAGTGGGGGAGTCGATCGCCCCCTGCCCTCCACACATTCAGCTGAACATCTGAAAAGAGTATGTGCATGCACAAGTTGTAAGTGCAAATGCTCTGTCCAGTGGTTCAGCTGAACACACAAAGGTCAGGTGCAGAGACAGTGGATGTAGAATCAGGCCTGTGGCTCACGATGGCTCAGCTTGCCTGAGCGTGGAAAGCTAAGCAGGGTCAGGCCTGGTTATTACTTGGATGGGAGACCCCTCATCTAGTTTCCTGCACTGAGCAGGGGGTTGGACTCGATGGCCTTTCAACTCTATCAGATCATATGATCACCTGAAAAACCTCTGCACTGTGTCCCCCTATGAAGGATTGAGGCCTACACAGGCTTGAGTTAGGTTGAGGCCTGAAGGCCCAAATATCTCCTGATGGGAGAGGGGCATTCTTGAGTTTCATTTTCCCCCTAATGCAATTAAGTTTCATTTCCCCAGTTTTAGGTGGGAGGGTATATAAAGAGGTGTGGAAAGGGAGAACAGAGAAGCTGCAGAGACAGAGTGAGAGAGAGAGACTGAATATCACAGAAAACTGCAGAATAGCCAGAGCTAGGATGGAAAGGAGTTTCTACTAAGGCATACAGGTGAAAGCGTAGCTAGGTTAGAGAAAACTGTGTTATTATTTCTTTTATTTCCATTATACATGCTTTTTGAACTCTTAACAGCTCTATTTGTGTAATTACCATAAGTTAATGTGAATTTACCATACCAAATTTAGTAAAGTAAACAGTTATGTTAACCTCAGATTGTCTGGAGTGTCTTTCACAACACACCTAAGGTCTAATCCCACGTTACTGGGAAGGAAAGGCAAAAGGCATGACATCCTGATGGCAGGAGGGCTCTTAAAGAAGCAAGATATCTTTAAGGAGCTGATCAAGGTGTCCTGGTAAAGGTGGAACCTTGACACCCCCCATGAGCAGAAGGATGGATTGTTGCACCCAATCTTTTTAAAGCATTTGTGGTGCCACAAGGAGTTAGATTCAGGGTGAGCCATTTTATTTAGCTGACATTTTTTCTATGTGTATTTCCATACCATTGTAACAAAATAAAATATGACTGCAGATTGAAAAAGTCACACAAAGCCGTAGTGTGAATCCACTTGCATATCCAAAGGCACGTGGTTTAGGAATTGGGATCTAACATGTCAAGACTTTTCAAATGAAAATATTGAACATTTATGTACATTTAAATGTTTGGGGACATAGATGTAAAATCCAGTTGAAGAATATCGCAACAACCTCTACCTCTCAACTACAGATGTCAGCAAATAGCATGTTTTTAATATTCCACTATTAAAGAAAATACTGGAGAATGCAGAATTGGTTGTTTGAATAGATTTACACTGAAGTTATGTTGACTGTGGAATCAAAAAACAGGCTGAGGGTTTTAGGATTTTTTTAAAAAGCTATTTTTAAAGGTGCCTTTTCTAGGAAATAAAAGAAATGGACAACTGGATTGGGAGAAAATAAGGGAAGGGAAGGAATAAGTAGCATGCATGGTTAAAAGCCAAGATCATAAAATCAAAGTGCATATATATATATATATATATGTCAGCTGTGAAGAAAAATTGTGCTTTATATCTGAAAAATACTAACCCGACTGCAATGTTGGCTGCATACAAACAGCTTTTAGTAGGCTAAGTCCACTGATGAAATTCTGCTTTTGGATGATGAGCTTCAGATGGATTCAGTATGCTTGTTACATCTTACTCCATAGTAAATTACACCCCCTGTTCAGTTCACCAGCCACCATACAGTTACTCTACTTTCTCTTTAGTATGCATCTTCTCTGGAAACATGCTAGGAATAATAAGAATTTCATTCAGGTCATATTTTTTTTTACAAGAACTTACCAAAATCCACACATTTCGTCATAAATGGATGGGAAAGAACTTGAGATTTAAACATTCAAAATGTGGGCGAATTGACAGATTTCTCCATCCGGGCAGAGTGCTTAGCTCTTAAACACCTAGGTTTAAATCCCTGTGTTTGTGGTGCTGAATTAGGATTGTCACCTCTTTTTTCTGACAGGCAGTTCTCATCTTTACGAGCTACACAGCAGTAGCGATGTTGAAGAAATCCGCAATGGACTCAAATGAGTTTGAATTTCTAAGAATCCGACCTGTGGATACTGCAGTGGACTGGCTTTTCCTGGGTCACACAGATTCCGCAGACTTGTGGAGCATTGGGAGGTTTTTTTTTAAACCTAATTTTACGCAAATTTAGACATAGAAAAATACATAAAATAGACCCAAAATGTGCTTTTCCCCCATAGGCTAAAGCATGAAAATATGCATTTTTCGGGGATTTGCATATTTCGGGGGATTTGCGTATTTTAGGAGTGCAAATTTGAGCAGCTCCAAATTTGAGCAAATGCATACAAATGTATTTGCGCAAAACCCAATTCTGTCAATGAGCATGCAGACAGCAGAATGAAAGGCGCCCGACAATCCTCAAAATAGACGGAATGGAATTTACAGCATCCGTACATCCCTACATGGCAGGCAGGTACAATATGCTGGGAATGGCTGTACCTATTGAATTTGACCACTGCAGATATTTATTTATTTATTTATTTAATTTCTACACCACCCATCAGCCAAAAGGCTCCCTGGGCAGTTTACAAGAAAAAACAAACAGAATAAAAACAATCATCTTAAAACCAAAAGTATCATTAACATAGAAATACAAACACAACATAATATAATACAATAAAACAAAAGCAGCCAAATTAATCAGTCCGGAGGTACAGTAGTGATAATAAAAATGGGAATAAAAATCTAACCATTAAAATATTGGGAGAATAAAAAGGTTTTCACCTGGTGCCTAAAAGAATAGAGGGTGGGCGGCAGGTGCACCTCTTTCGGGAGCTGATTCCACAGATGGGGAGCCACACAACTGAGAAGGCCCTTCCCCTAGTAGCCACCCTCCTAGCTTCCTTTAGAGCGGGCTCTCTGAGAAGGACCTCCGAGAGGATTTCAGGGTTTGCGTAGGCACATACGGGATGAGGCGTTCCTTCAGATAGCCTGGCCCAAAACCATTTAGGGCTTTGAATGTTAATGTTAGCACTTTGAATCGGGCCTGGACTTAAATTGGTAACCAGTGTAATTCATAGAGGACTGGCGTAATACGTTCTTGTCGGCCAGTCCCCGCTAGCAGCCTCGCTGCTCTATTTTGAACCAATTGAAAGTCTCCGGACCGTTTTCAAAGGCAGCCCCAACACGCTGAGATAAGTAAGCATCTCATTTGATTGGGGTTTGTCTGTCTGTCTGTTTGTTTGTTGTTTGTTTAAAAGAACATACAAATATTCACAGATTTCTTCATAAACAGGACAGAAAGGACTTGAGTTTTGTTTTTGTTTTTAACTTGAATGTGGGAGAAAGCATAACTGACAGATATGTCCATCCCTAAAACAAACCCACTTTTGTCATTCTAAAGCTATTACCATGCCTATACACCCCAATTGACCTAGGGTCACACACCTGCATGGATGTGGAATTGCTTTCTTAAGCAAGTGCTATGTGTGTGTGATTCCCAAGCCTGATCCAGCAGCTGGATGCGCACATGTGTAGTGCTCTAAATGCAGAAGTCTGTTGTCCAGACAAGAGAGAGCAGGCAAGGTACCAAAGAGCCGAGCACTGCAATATAGAGCTTATTTACCAAGGTGACCCATGTACACCATTGGATTAGGGCCATAACATGCAGATCCTTAGGTCCCATTCCTCGTAGTCCCCCAACCATGCAAAAAACACCTGCACTCACTTTCTACAGACCCTGTTGGTGCATTTCAGTTAAAGACTAGAATACTGATTCACGTACATTTCATTACGTTTCAAACTTCCTATGAACTACTTAATTAATACTAATAGGAAGATAATATACTGCAGCTTAAACCTCAAACATGATATACCAGCCTTTCTCAGCTGGGCACCCTCCAGTTGTTTTGGACTACAACTCCCATCATCCCTAGCCAGCATGGCCAATGGCATATCTGGACATTGCCAGATTGGGGAAGGCTTTGATATGCACAAGTTTCCAAATGAATTCCTCAAATTTCTCTTACTGCTGAATAAAATGGCTACAATCCTGGAAGCATTTGGTTAAAGAAAACATGTGATCTGATGATGCCACCATATTCAGTGTTTCCCTGTCCCTGCTGCTTTACCTAAAGTTTAAAGTGCTGGGATCTCCCTTACATGGAGGAGATGTCATTCAGCAACAGCTATGCATTTATGATAACTTGTAGTTGCCCTTTACAACTAACTTTAGCCGGATCCAAGCCCCTGTACTCAGTACTTTAATGCGTGCTGTGCAAAGCACAAAAGCAGAACAATCATGTTAAGAGTAAGACACCTCACTAGTTTGTCACCGTAGGGGTGAGTTGGGGTTAAATTTAAACTGTAATCAAGCAGTAATCAATTGAAACATCTAATATAATGAAACAGTTTTCCCCCGGTCACTTTAACTTTTTACAGCTATAGCTTGTCATGTTGTTCCAGGATAGTCTTGAATTCTGTGGCAATCACTAGCATGCTAACTCTCCCAGTAGTATCTCTCTCTCTCTCTCTCTCTCTCTCTCTCTCTCTCTCAAATGGGAAAATGAATTACAAAAGAGATTAGCTAAATCATGTTTGGACAGAAAAAAATCCCCTTGCTGGCTGGGGAATGCTGGGAGTTGTAGGACTTTTTTCTGTGTAAACATGCTCTGTGAAGGCTGGTGACTCCAATGTCAGCGGGGCTGCATATCCGCTCTGGACCGCCGTCTGAACTTTAAGGGAGCTGTCTGTGGTGCTGAACCCTATCCCAAATTAAGTTCAGCACCGTGGATAGCTCCTTAAAAGTTCAGCGTGGAATCTGGAGCAGATATGCAGCCCCTCTGAGATTGGCATCACCAGCCTCCTCTACATAGGATTGTGCCTTTAGGGATCCTGTGGATAGGCACCTGCCCATAGCAGAGCTGCCTCACTGCCACTGATCTGGGTAAGTCCATTACTTAAAGGGCAGTGAACCAAGGCTCCTACTAACTGGCAGCTGCCTATAGGAGAGCTATCAAGACACTCTTCATGCCCTCCCCTGCACACCTTTCACATTTAAAGTTTCTATTTGAGAAGGACCGCTCATCACTCTTGTATCCTATACACCAATAGCTTCTAAAAATCAACCTCTTAGTTGTTTGGCACCAGTCTATGCAGTCAGGATACAATGGGTGACTAGGATCAAACAGGCAAAAGGTAATCCCAGGCCCTAGTAGGTTGTGAGCTGTCATAAATAGCTGAAAGATAACACACCAATAGCAGGAGTAATGTCGTGTGGACAGGCTGGCAGCGTGGGTGAAAATGTGGTCATGTTTTAATTGTTTCATGCATTGACAAAATGTCTAAGTCTTGCTCTTATCTACAGCCTTTACATGACTTCTGTAAAAGTACAAACAATTTCATGACAGAAGGCGCAGTTTGGTGTCTTATGCGCAGACCAATCTTTCTTTTTGGAAACTACACTTCAAAAGGTGTGTACCATTCAAATTCTTTCCCATTTGTGCTCTGTGCCCCCACCAGTAACTAATATAACTATGAAGAGTCAACAAACTGGGTTAAATTTAATTGCACAGATATTTGAATTATGTTTTCAAATATTTAAAAGCCTGTGTCTTTAAAGAGTGAAATATTTATCTCCTTGCAAGTGTGACAGGAAAATGAATTGGGTACCCCAAAATAAGGATACCTAGAAAAGGGGAAAGGGGTCTGAAGGGTGGGATTAAAATTCAGTTTCTGAAGGCTAGTAGAGTATTATTCAGAGTCACTGGGACTTTACACAAATAAAATGGGCACCTCAGCTCCTTATCTGGCCAGTGCTGCCCGGTTTAATCTTTGCTGACAGCCTGGTTACTTGAATTGTCACTTCTCACTACTCTCCATCCATCACAATTCTTTCTCCTCTCAGGTTTTGAATGTCAATTCTTTGTTGAATTCTCTACCACCTCTGCTTGTATGTCACGTATTACATTGCACTTCCTAATTATGGCTCTGCTAGAAACTCCCCACTGTAAACCATAATATAAACACGTGTTCATTAGCTTTTCATCAGCATTTCCCTCAGTGATAGAACCCCATACAAAAAGTCTGACACAGTTGGTTGTAGTGTCAGTCAAAATGCCCTGGGCTTGAAATGCCAGCATATAACAGTTTGACCTGCCACAGGTTGATATAAAAAAAAAAGATTCCTTCAGTCAGCCTACTATAAAAGCTAAGAGAATTAGTAACCCAGAACTATGTTTACTTTTGGAACAAATTACATGAAAGTAAAGGACATATCACAAAATTGTGAAGAACTCATTGATCGCTATATATTTTCTTAGTAACCTTATTTATTTCCCACCTTTCTGCCAAAAAAATGGCACTCAAGGTGGCACATGATCAATTAACAAAAAATCTTTTGGTTTAATGTGTTGTGTTAAGGGTTTTCTAAGGTTCACTCAAGCTCCAAAATGCCAGGAAACCATGGCTGTTAAGGGCCATGCACTTTTTAGTCAATATGCACATGGTATCCTATGATGTGGTTCCAGCTTCACCACTACCTTGGAGCTGGATGGATGTCAGTGGCAGACTGGTGGACCTAAGTCCCAGGTTTGTCTGTTTGCTGGAATAAACTTATAGAGTCTATGCAACTGAAGTTGTCATGCAATTGAAGCTACCATTCTACATTACAAGTACCCTACTGGCAACCAATACCCTTAACACAACATGTTAAACTGAAATATTTTTTATTAATTGGATTTCATTACATTTTGAGAAGGCTACGCTGACAATGGTGGATGCATTTAGGATAGTCAACATCAATCATATTTGCCTTCAAGCAGTCAGTACTATTTACAGGGCTGCCCCTATCATGAACCAAGGTGAGGTGCCCACATCAGGCGCCGGAGAGTGAATTGCACTGCTCCCCGCCCCTGCCAAGAGGGCCCACTGATGCTGCCCCACCACCTCCAGTGGGTGAAGAAACCTGCCAGCTCTGGAGAAACCTGCCAGCTGCTCTCCCACCATGACAATTGCTGCTGCAAGAGAATGGCTGGCGGGGTTCTCTGGAGGCGCTGTCTGCCCTCTGCTTCACTTGTTGTGCACCTTTGCTGCTGCTAAGTCAACTCTATGGAGAGCCGTGCAGCTGGAAGAAGCAGGTGATGTGGCAGCAGGAGCAAAGGGAAGGGGAAGGGGAAGGGGGGGTGGAAAGTGGCAGCGGCAGGAAGGGGTTTGATGCGGCCGGCGGGGAGGAGTGCGATGCAGCGGCACATGTTCTCTTCCACCACAGGCAGCGAGAGACTTGGGCTAGGGCTTGGAGGATAGTATTTTAAACCCCAGCATTGATTCTGAGGAGACAGAGATCAGGAAGAGAGGTCCTGAGGAAACTCTGAAGAGGGAAAGACAGAGACTGGAAAGAGAGATCCTGAGGAGACTGTGTAAAGACCAGGAAAGAGAGCAGCAGCTCTGTAACAGGCAATAACTGAGGCCTATAGTTACTCTTGAGTCCTGGACTGCACCACTACAGACAGGTTTTAAGAAATAACAATAGTATAACTATTTGACTCCCTTCCCTCCATTTTACTGTTTAGAGACCTACTTTCAAGTGTTGTTACTTTATTCCCAACTCAAGGATGGAAAGCGGAATATCGGTGGTCAATATAAGAGGTTTAAAGATGTTCTTAAGGCTAATCTAAAAAAATGCAATATAAACATCGAAAACTGGGAAGCTCTGGCCCATGAACGATCTAACTGGAGGTTGGCCTTTCACAAAGGTTCTATGGACTTTGAAGAAGCCCGAGGGCAAGGTGAAAGGGAGAAATGTGCTAAGCGAAAAGCACGTCAAATGAATCCTTTACAAGACCATCTTCCATCTGGTAACCTGTGTCCTCACTGTGGGAAGCTGTGTGGATCTAGAATTGGCCTCCACAGTCATTTACGGACCCATCGCTAGAGTCTACACAATTTTCTTTAGAATTTTCCTCCTTTTAAAAATCTCCTTTTTGAAATTTTTCTTTTTTATCCTGGAAGACAATCTTACTCGGTCACGAGTGATCGCCTGACTGACTGACTGACTGTTTTGCTTCCTGCACCATTTCCCCTTCCCTGTTAAATAAATCCTAATTCTTGTTTTATAAGTTACTCACTGCTTTCCCACACACACACACACACACACATGCGCGCGCGCGCACACACACACGCACACACACACACACACACACCTGCTTTCAGCGACCAGGAGTCCTGGCAGGCTAGAGGCACTGCACGCTAGTTTGGAGTCAGCATCTTTCTCCCTCATCCACTACTGCATGTATGAGCCCATGTCCCAGTGGTGCCTCCATATGTAACCCCACTTGCCCCACGAGCAACCCTGTAGGCTGGCAGAATCCAATATAATGTCAGAATTTCCCCAAGGAACAAAAAATTAAAAATTATTAACAGTTCAAAATCTTACCGAGGGCATGCACGGAATGCCCTTGATTTTTTATTAACAGAGGATTGTGCAGAGTTCTGAGGATCTGGCAATCAAATGGAAAATCATTCACAGCATGAATGCATAAGTCTGCCTTAGCAGAAGCACAACAAAACTCTCCAACTGGCCTCATTCTATAAATAATGACATAACCCCTCCAAAGCTGTTGCTCACCTTCAGATTCTATTCTCTGTGGTCCAAGAGAAAGCAAGCTGGAGTGAGCGGCTGCAAAAGAGAAACGCAGCAAAGCAATGGCCTAGTTCTCACCAAGGGTGGTAAATCTATTTCTGGGCTGTTCAGACATCAGGTGGAGGCTCACTTGATAGAATGCTCTCCCATAAAGATAAAAAAGACCCAGCATACTTCTATGGACCACTGATGCCGGCTGAAGAGCCATAGGTCCCTACCTACACTACACTGACATTGTGCTGGCACTAATGAACCACTGGTGTAGTGGGACTAAAGCAGGAGTGCAGAACCTCAGGCCTGGGGCCCAACTCCAGCCCACCTGGGATCCCAAACTGGCCCTCCGGGTTCTCCAGATGGCCACGCTCCAGATGGCTTCCCCTGGCCCTACCCCCTTTCCCCTGACCACCAATTGTTAAGTGGTTTCTTGGCTTTTGTGTAGTTCCCCCTCCCCCATTCTAAAAGGTCGAAATACCTCTCCCAAGGCTTAGTTACTGGCAGTAAAGTTACTTTAAGCCAAAATATGCTGATATTTTGGGCCCTCCCCTTTTGCTTTTGGCCCCGCCCACCACTGGAATGCAACCTTCAAGAGCGTCTCTGAAATGGAATTCAGCCCTCAGGTTCATAGATTTCATAGATCATAGAGTTGGAAGGGGCCTATGAGGCCATCGAGTCCAACCCCCTGCTCAATGCAGGAAACTAGAGGAGGGGTTCTCCCACCCAAGTAATAACCAGGCCTGACCCTACTTAGCTTTCCACACTCAGACAAGCAGAGCCAGCGTGAACACCCCTGGACTAAAGGATTGCCCTGCCCTACACATGAACTAGCAGTTCAAAGGGAAGGCTAGGCTATACATTATAACCCTTCTCTCTGACATCTGGTTTTCTATATGAAGGAAATTTTTGTATAGCAGGTTATTCAGTCTTGTGAACCACTACCTCAAATAGTACAGCTCAGGCATTTGCCATCTAAGTAAGAACTGGGCCATTGTATCTGCCTTATTTCAGCTGAGAAATCCATTTTTTTTCAAAAACATGTTTTTAAGAGCAGTTTTATATTCTTTGGAATGTATGGAGCAATCTTATTTCTGTCGCCTAAGCAAATTTGGGAGGGGGGGAATCCCAGAAAGAATAAAATCCCATTAGAAATCTAAAAAGAAATTAGGGTTGTTTCTGTTTTTGAAATTTTAACTTCATATGTATTACAAGGGAGGCCTTTATGAAGGGGGTTACTTAGGACTTTATTGAAATCTAGTTAGTTAGCTTTTGCTTAGATTTATGATCTTCAACCTTCACACTAGCATCGTGACTCATTTTGTGAGTGGGCTGGGAGAACGCAGGGACCCTGCAGCAGCAGCATCTATATATCAATTTCAGAAAGTGTTTTTTTTTTTTTTTCTAGACAGATCTCTCAAGTCAGTTGCCACAGGAAAATTAGGAAAGGAATTTGTCAGTGCAAAGAGAATTTCCTTGCAAGAAATGCAAGGCACTTTCTTACAAGCTGGCATTTTATCATCTTGGTTTTCATGTCATTCAAAGTCAGCAATGTCTTGCATATGATTCAGAACAAAAAGAGGATTTGGAGAGAGAGAACTACAGATAAATCTGTAATGTGCAGGTGAAACTCATATTGGAAGGGGCACATGCATTAGAGCTGGTAAAAGGTGCAGGCAAAAAAGCAAACAATATAGGAGACAGAGGATATAGGGTTATGATACATCAAACCGTCAAGCCAACAAAGAGACTGAAGTGGAAGCATGTTGAACTGAAACTAGAGAATCTGCACCTCAAGGGGCAATAGTGGGTCCCAAATCAAATCAAGCCCTTTGGGGCCAGAAGAAACCCAACTGCCATGGTGGTTGCTCCAAACGCCAACTACAGGATAAGAGCCATCATCTGTACGGGGGGGCACATGGCCCAGAGAACACTCTTGAGCATTTCCATTTTAGGGAAGGATAAAGCAGAGATCCAGCCTCTGTCCCGAGAAACAATAAGATAGGATTGTAAAGGCTTTGACAAGGGGCATTACTAGTTTGGAAGAGGGTGATGAGTATACCTGACTGACACACTTCATTTTCCTCTCCAGAGCAACAATCTGGCTGCAGCTATTATTCTTCTACAGCGATGAAGTTACTCTACCAGCTCCAGGCAATAGCAGAACATTTATTCATGCAGTGGAAAAGATGAAATGCTACCCAGGCCAGAAGCTTCTACCTAGGATTGGGGGAGGGGGGTTAATTTAAATAAAATTAAACATAAAAGATGCTTTTGAAAAAAAGATGCTTTCTGTAATCTCTTTACAGCAGAGAACAAGTGTTCTTTGGTTTTGATAGTCTTTTTTTTAGTGGTTGCTATCTTTTAGTTAAGAGTGCCCTCTGTCGAAGAGAAGAAAAAGAAAAGATGAACTCAAATCTTTACCAAAGAATAATTCTGCAGTTGCCATCACCTAAAAACAGCTTGAGGAATGATGTGGTCTTTCTTAGCACCCTGTAGGTTGGTGCAAACTCTTAACTCCCATATCTCAGTTGCAGAAAGTTAATACAAGTTAACTGGTGTTGCAAGGGCTATACAGTTGCGGATCAGTTTATCCACAGACAGCTGATCCTCACCATATTCAGTTCTTCTACACTGTGGAACACTTTATATGATGATGCCACCGCACCACCTGGTGACAATTCTGTGAGCGGATTCCTGAAGGCAGGCTCCTGAGCTCATTCCACAGACCAGTATAGTGTCATATTTGTAACACTGAAATAGAAATGTAATAAATTAATAAATAGAACTACACAGGCATAACAGTTATTTGCAAGACTGTGAACATTTATATTTGCTGGCACACAGCCAAGAGATTGTAGCATTGTGCCTTGGAAGTATCTCTTCACTCTCTATAGGAGAAAATTGTTTGCCACCAGAAGAAGGCAGCCAACAGCAACAACCATACAGGGAAGTAAGAAGGTGGAGGAGGACATGCGACAACAGAGGCAGTAAAGGAGAAGAACAAGGACAACAAGAAGTGGGTTTAGATTAAATGCATAAAGGCGCAATCCTATGCATGTTTAGATAGAGAAAAGGCCTACAACTCCTAGCATGCCCCAGCCAGACATGGTTGGTTCGGGCATGCTGGAAGTTGTAGGCCTTTTCTCTGTCTAAACATGCATAGGATTGCCGCTTAAGGCAACATTGTACAATGTGGAGATAATGGTTGGAAAGACAGAAAAATCAAATGTGAATTTGTAAGTGTGGAAGACAAAATATTTCAATTAAATAGCGACAGCACATCGCCTTGAAGTCACCCCCTATTCACATTCCACATTGGTAGTCTGCAGCTCTACTTCATTCCTTTTGGCAAAGCTTCATTCATCTGTTACAGTAGCAGATGGGGGGAAATGCAGGTGGGCAAATCACTGGAAAGGGTGGACAGCAGGAAGGTAGCTTTCCCCCTTTTGTCCTTTAAGGCTGACAGAAACATAGAGATACACAATGGGGGGAAATACAAATACAAAAACAGCTTTTATTCAAGTTGCTACAGGCAACGTGCCAAAATGGGGAAAGATGTAACTAAAATGAAAAAAGGCAAAAGATCAACTGCCCTCATTTAATCCATAAAAGACAAAGATCTCCTGAACTACCACTGGGAATTCTCTGCAGCATTACTCTTGTTATCATGTGAACCATGAATTTCTGGGTGTTCCCTGAAGCTACGGTGAATTCAGTACACGGATGATAGCGCTGAAAGCTCATTCCTTAGACATATTGTTCCTTCTGTTCCAATGGAATGGCATTCAAGATCTAGAACTGAAAGTGGTGCTTTGTTTATAACTGTCCCCTGCTTCATGCAGAATCCTGAAATTCCTTCTGACTGATAAAATGTATTTATCATCATTTCAGGGGTGGGAGAATGTGAATGTGGGGAAAGACGCATCAACAGTTTTTAAAGGTAGCATTCAGCATAAACTACATGAGCACATGTTTCAGCTGTGGTTTAAAAAATATAGAATACATATACAGTAATACCTTGGATTGAGAGCATAATTCGTTCCAGAAACGTGCTTGTAATCCAAAACACTCTTATATCAAAGCGATTTCGGCCCGCTCCACCCGCTCGAGGCGAGCAGTTACATCCCTACGACTACTTGTATTGCAAGACGTTGCTTGTTTATCAAGTCAAAATTTATTTTAAAAAATTGCTTGTCTTGCAAAACGCTCTCAGACCAAGTTACTTGCAATCCAAGGTATTACTGTACTGCTCTGGTATGAGGCAAGGATTACAAGCCCCGAAACTCATATCTAGACCAGTGGTGCAGCTAGGGCTGAACTCTGAGGTGAAAGACTGGAGGCAGACACCCACCACAAAGACTCATGTTGTTGTGGCAAAGCTGAGCAGGAACAGGAGCCTTTTATAGGGCCTCCTGTGGCTCCCAGCTGGCCTGCATGAGTGGACTGGTGTTAAATTCTATGAGCAACTACAGATCTAGTGCTAACCAACTCTATCATCTATGGATCTACGGATCTATGAATAATCCTGCAAGCATTTGCAAAGTGGACCTGTCTGCCTTCTCTATCAGGCCACCAAGGGGAGCTGCAGTGCTTTGCAGGCTGAGCAGATCCTGACACTAAATGACCACCCAGAGAGTAGCAGGTGATGAGGGCATCAGGGCAGCAGAAGCAAACTCCATTTTATTCCTATAGCTCTGATGGTGCTATGATTTCAGTGAGTATACAAAACTGCACATGCTAAGAGTTCTGTTCTGTTTTGTTTGTTTTTCTAACATAGAAGAATATAGAAGCAATTGCAAGGCGTGGAATGGCAGCGGGGAGAAATGTTAGTTTTGTGCTTCACAAGCAAAGTCATACACATGACCGTCTATAGGGCCCCCTAATATGACTGTTAAGTCCAAGGTCTGCCATTACCTAGCTGCATCACTGATCCCAGACCAAGCCTGATGAGCTACACAGGACTCTCTAGCATAATTACAGATGTGTGTATTATAGGTATTTGACTTGTCTTGTAGTCTGTGTCTTCCTTCACTACTTTTTGACATCTGGACCCTTTGCTTGCCTGCCCTTTTAATTCTTCCTTTCTGCTTATGGCACATTTAGTACTTTTTTCACATAAGGCGTTTATCGTGTGCTCATCATTCCCTACTCAGGGTTGTTTATGGGTTATTTGGACAACATTGTGACCCTCCAGTTTCACTTCTGTGTCTAACCAGCACTTTCGGCAAGTTTTTTCAGAGCAGGGAAAATGTGGCATTTAATTGTGAAAGTGAAAGCATGATTTCCTCTTGTGTATTTGCACTATTCCACTATACCACAGTCACAGTGCCACCTAGAGCTTATGTAGCAGAAAAGCAGGAAAGGAAACACTCCTTGTATAGTGCTCAGGCAGATCTCAATTCTGCGATGAAACCAAAAGTAGATACAGCAGATTAGCAGCCTCGGGTAAAAAAGCTCTTAAATCTGGATTGTGTTGGTCCAGCTATTGTCTGCCAGGCCAACCTCCTTCCCAAAAGAGGCTAATACTGGACATTGCCAAAACATATGATTAAAGGAAGCATTAGCAGTATTACACCTCCAGCAGTTAGCCGATTTAGACAAACCCTTATTAACAAGGCATTGTGGTATCCAATAGAAATGAAAGAAGAGTTTCATGGACACCGAGCTTCCATGGACACAGGAGGGGCTCCCCTTCAGAAGGTGTAGAGGGTGACTTGGAGAGTGCAATGGAAATGGAAATGGTGGAGGGAGGGCTACCTCACTCCCCCTCCCTGTTTACTCGCTCTACACTAGATGGGAATGCCTGTATAGGATTAAAGAGGAGGAATACTGTCTCCCACCATCCCATCTTCTAACTGTACATAATTTATCAACTGAAACACTCACTCACCCTCACTCCACCCACCATTCCATTTCACTCACCTGTTGCCAGTCATTCTTCCACTCATTCTTCTATTATAATTACACTGGTTTTGGTCACACAGCACTACCGTCATTCAGAAGCTTTAATGATCAGGGTGAAAACAATGGGACCTTTAATCAAGCCCACAAGCCCCACCCCTGACTCCCCCTAATGTCAGGTAAATCATGTCCCTCGTAGGCTTCTAAAAACAATAGCTAAGGGCTGCCACAAAAAGTGGGAAAGATCTTTCTGTCCTCTGTAATTGAAGTACTGGAAACATTTGCAGTGCTCGAATAAAATAAGATTTTGGCTCCATGTGAAAGCCTCAGATACAACATCCATGTTCAGTGTAAGCTTACAAAAAAAAAAAGCTTGCTTATTTAGATTGAAAAAGCCCCTCAGTGGTTCTGAAAATGCTCTTCTGTTGTGATGTACTCTGTTCCTGGCTTTGAAGCATTAAAATAAAATTCCAAATGATTTGGGTGCCCCCTTGAGTGTTCTGTGCTTATTACAACTTCATGAAAACTGATGCTTACCTCAAGCTTTAAAGAACATGTTGACAGAGCAGCAATATAAACTACTGGTAACGTAGAGTTCTCATGTGGGCATTTCAAGAAAATTAATGGAAAGGGGCAAATCGGGGGCGAGACCAAGGGAATGAGGTAAAAGCAATTAGATATTTAGAACTGTGTCCAAAAATAAAGAAAACTTCTTGGTTCAAAGAAAATGTGGGAGATACAGCTCAAATTTTATTTGCTTTTTTTCCTTCAGACTACAGGTTTAAATCCAGGGAGATCACTAATGAAATCACATCAATACCAGTATATAAGGCAGTATGTAAAAGTAGATTACTTTTTCCCCATAGCATAAGAGTCTATTCAGTGATGTTATAGTGCCATGCAGTGCCGGCTCCAGGTTTTTGAGGGCCTTGGGCGAGGCACCCTCAGTGGGGCCCCTCCCTCAGTGAGTCTGCCTTCTCACCACTATTGTCCCCAACTGCTCTTGCTCCTTGTCCTCTCACTCATCGGTGCTACCACTTTCTTGCTTGACAGGAAGGGAGTGTTAAAGAAATTTATCCCCTGCCAAATGCAGAGATTTCAGCAATCACTGAGACTGAGACCTTAAAAGAATGTAAAGAGAGTACTTTTATTAAAAGAGACCATGCGCATAGGAGAGAGCAGGGATGGGGACTCGGACTCCAGGACTCAACTCGTGAGTCGGACTGAGTCCCAATATTTTTAATGGGACTCGAGACTCGACTCGGGACTCGAGACCAAGGACTCGTGTTCCAAAATCGTGCTCCTCAAATGCAACATGGATAGGTTTTAGGAAGTCCAGCAAGTTTATTTTTTAAAACCATTTTCCTAAAATGCAACCTTTCAGGCATTTTGTGTTTGGCTCCTCTGCCTGCCTGTTTGGGGTTCCCAGCCTCCTCTGCCTGCCTGGTCTTTTCTTAACCAGTTCCACAGTTTGAATTGTCCAAGACAAAGGCCTCTGCCTGCCTGCTTTGGGGTTCCCTGCCTCCTCTGCCTGCCTGGTTATTTTGGGTTTGTCTGCCTGGTCTGTTCTTGCCAAAATCAGTGGCAGAGTTTTGAAATAAAAAGGCACACTTGTGCCTAGAATTTATTTAAGCCACACATCTGAAGTACCCTTATTTTGTTGGGGAAAACCCCCATTGATTTTAATAGGGACTCGTGGAGTCAGCTTTGGGAGTGACTCGTGACTCCATGACTTGTGGCTCGTGAGTCACCATTTTGGACCAAGGACTCGGACTCGAGACTCGGGTCCAAAGACTCGTGACTCGACTCGTGACTCAAAACCAAGGACTCTTCAACATCCCTGGGAGAGAGAGCCCTCAACACTTGGCTTCGGACCAACTCTGCCCACTTTCTCTAAAAAAAAAACCTTTTTATACACGTTCAGGGTTAGCTATGCGGCACAACACTATGCATGCTCTAAAGAAAACACTACACACACATTCTGATTCACTAACATGTTTCTTTCTTCCGTGACGCCACTAACGTAAGTAAACACAACTTGCTTTGTTCTCTCTATTCACGTTCTCAGCCTTGGCATTATCAGTGGAATAGACACTAACAGTTCTTCAGGGAGGAGGAAGAGGCGAAGGAGTGAGAAGCAATAAAAATAGGCCATTGAGGCCCATTTAGGGTCAGGCCTGTTCTCAGACCTCGTTCTGCTTTGGTTCAGGTGAGCTTGCACCTTCCCATAGACAGGCACCTTTTACATTATCAGGAGCCATGGAATGGGTAGGCAGTGGCATCTACTGCTCCTCCTCCTCCCCACCACTGTTGTCTTGGTCAGAACAAGGAGCAGGTGAACAAGCAGTGGGGAGGAGCAACTCCAAGGGGCTCTTTTCAGTGGGTTCTTGCTAGGGTGTGGTCTCCCGAGAGGTGCCCAAACATGACTACTCTTGATGCTGGCCCTGGTCCCATGAAAACACTGTATCACATATGCGCCTGCATATTTGAAGTGGCTTTCACTTTACTAACTAGATGCAATAAGACATCCTTAACTTCATAAGAAGTTAGACCAGTGTGTGGGACATATAGTTAGCAGTTAACTTCTCTACAGCAGCTGACTGAAAATCTCAAAATGAACCATATCATTTTGTGCATTATCTCAAGTTTTTGGTGAAGTTAGTTACTTATTTTATGTATCTCTCTACTATGGGCTCAGACCTGTCCTCTAGGGGCTCACAGTCTAAGACAATTGGTGTTGGAATATGCGACAAGATGTAAACTCCGCAGGGAGGATTTTTTAAGTCAACTGACCATTAAAGGGTTAAGGCAGATTGTGTATAGTCTGATTGAATGGCAGGGGGCAGGGTTCAGTGGACTGAACCACTTGATTGAATCAGGGGAGGGAGTGCTGGAAGTTGCTTAGCAACAGGTTTGAATTTCATTCCAACACTCCTCTGACAGACCAGTCTAGCGTTAACTGGCTTAACTGGCGCTTGCTAGGGTTTAGCAATAAGGAGGATTGACCTGTGTGTTTTCCTTACCTCACAGAGTGAATAATGTTTAAGAAACTGCACTACTGTAACCAGCAAGTTTTAGTACCTGAGTAACCTTGTTACTGTTATTTATCTTTTAAAATCATCTACGTAAGAAACAAGTCCTGTGTGTGGCGTGTGTTTGTCTGAGAGAAGCCTGCTGCTGCTTTTGTGCTCTGCCATCAATTAGATGATTTTGGAGATCAAAGAGGCCAAATGAAATTAAAATGACATTGTAAACATAAAACCTATTTAACAAAACACACCACAACAACTCAAAACAACCATACCACACCATAAATAACCAGTCCAGAAAACCTTCCAAAGGACAGTGCTTGCAGGCAGACATCTGCTAAATTCTTGTTTAGTAAAGAGGTACTGTACGGTGAGATGGGTGATATTGTCTTGGCATCTGCTTAAGACATTGATAGATCTTCACTCCCAGGACCTGGAATGCTCCTCCCCTACAGCAGCAATATCTGCAGTCAATAACAACCATTGGAAAATATGCTGCAGAGTGGCCTGAGTGGAGAGTAGAGCTCAGTTCCAGGTGTGGTAGTGGTGGTTATACTTGAACAGCCATGAGGGTAGCTTGAACACCACAAAAGACACTAGCGGAGATGACCTGAGGGGGAAAAAATTCTCCTTAAACCCAAGTTTAGTACCACTTTTTCCCTGAGCATGAAGCAACACCTTTCACTATAAATAAAACTACAGGGGTTGCATTTTACAAACATGTTGCGTTCTGTGAAAAATGTCCCTTTTGGGTGTGATTTTCAGGGAGCCTGCAAATGCGCAAAAATGCTTGCCCATACAGATTGAGGACAGGAAGCATTGCCTCCAGTTCGATTTTGCTTCATGATATTGTCATGTAGGCAAATCCAATTGTTTACATGGCACCATCATAATTTCAGAATATGTACAATGCTGATCGTCATAACTTCAGCATATTCATGGCATGTTACCAGATTGGCTGGGATCACTGTTCTTTGCTCAAAAGAAGAACCTGTTAAAAATGGCACCGTAGCAACTTCCAATCAGGGAAATAAACAGGCATAAGCAGTATCTGAGATAAGTTACTCAAATATACCTTAGGTATATAATATCTTATTGAATACAAAGAACGAACAACCAGGGTATATCACTAAATGGAAGAAGGATCTTCAGTTAGAGGTGTCTACAGGAATGTGGACACCTCTTTTGAAACAGGTGGATCACAATGCAATAGTTACTTCTCTGAAATAAATTTGTGTAAAAATACAAATTTGTGGGTAGTGGAATATAACTCCAGAAAGGACTGCAGAGGTTCATCAGAAGTATTCTGAGATGTGCTGGAAATGTAACAGAGGCAGGGAGTATTTCTACCATTGTTGGTGGCAGTGTAGGCATGCTGAGAGATATTGGGAACAAGTGTTAGTAGTATCAGTTAATAAAATTCTGGGGGGAAAGTTACTATTGACCCTAATATTTTTTTTAATTAAATAAGTTTAAGGGGTTGATAAAGAAGGATAAAGAAACATGCCTTTATGACAAGATTGTTGCCACTGGAGTAGTATATGCAAAGCATTGGAAATCTAATCAAATTCCAAAAATTAGAGATTGGTACATTTAGCACTGGGATTTTGCAATTCTAAATAAAGTAACTTGGATTATTAAAGCTAGTTAGGGAGGGAGGTCTTGTAGCGAGTTTGCACAATTGAAGTGGTTTAAACAATTTTGGAACAGTCAGCAAGTTACAATGATTGATAGCCCATTTTAATTGATATAAGAAAGAGATCATGTTGGCATCATCTGGCTGTTTAGTATGATGTTGATTCCCCACCCCTTTTGTTAAAATTAATTTTCAAAATTAATTTAAAAATTGAATAAAAAATAAAAAAAGGAGTAAATAGCAGATATTACTTATGGAATATTTTGGTCCCATCCACCCTAAGTCCCACTTTTATACCAAAACAATTCACTTGGAGCACATGAATAGAACCACTCATGTAAGTTGAAGAAGAGAGAAAATAAGCGGCCAACCTTAAAGACTACACTCACAAGATATTCAAGGTCTTTTTTTTTTTTTTTGTATGACTATAACTTTCATCTTTTTTCTTGCCATCATTTTATTTATAGAAATGTGGCTTTCTCCTCTAAGAGCAAGCTTTTATTGCTGTTAATACAATGATTTTCTCTTCTTTCATCCCCCTCTCTTTGCCTCAGTCCCATCCTCCACATCACTTTTTATAGCAATCAATATCTTCGGCCCTGGCGCAGGGATCCTCTCAGGGCTCTCAGACTGCTGCTCTTTTCAGTTAATGGTGAAAGCTCCATTTCAGCAAGATGCAATGTTCTCCCACCAATAATCCGCTGAGGTAACAAATGTAACCCTGAGACAACAGATAATAGAATCTGCCAAGAGATCTGTTTCACAGGAAATAATATAAGAAGAAAACAAAGCATTCAAGAAATCCCGCACTGCATGATCACCACTGCCCACTGCGGCTTATTTAAACCATGACAAGCCACACCACCTGCAGGTGCCATATTGCCTATTCAAGCCCCAGCCACGACTTGTGTCATCCAATCCCAAGTGGCAGGGGTTGTTTGAGGGTAAAACAACCTTCAAATAACCAATGGTCTGTTGTAGAGTTATTTGAGTGGTGTTTAACCCTCAAACAATCCCTGCCACATGGGATCGGATGACACGACAAACCATGAATATTCAGAATGGCTGCCTGCATGCAACGCAACCCACCATGGCTAAAATAAGCCTTAATGGGCTGCAGTGATCATGCAACTGGCCAATATTTGGCTGTCTCACCTTTCTGGTGCAAATAATATTCACATACAGTCATGCCTTGGATTGAGAGCATAATTCCTTCCGGAAACGTGCTTGCAATCCAAAACACTCTTATATCAAAACAAAATCCCCCCAAAAAAATTTGTACAGAGATTTTTAATTTAAGCCATACTACAGTACTTGTATTGCAAGACATCGCTTGTATATCAAGTAATAAATAAATAAATAAATAAATATTTAAAAATTTGCTTGTCTTGCAAAACGCTCTCAAACCAAGTTACTTGCAATCCAAGGTATTACTGTACTGTGAACGTACTTCAAAGGTATGAACTGATTTAAATGGCAAGCTGGGAATATTGCAATAGTTGATCTACTTTTGAGTAATTGTGCCATCATGCAATCCATATTGCTATGGAAATGCTTAGATTGGGTGGGGTGTCATAGTGGTTTTGCAGGCCAGATTAGGGCCCCCGCAGGTAGAATTGCCAACCAGCTAGAACAAAACTGGCCCAATCAAGATCTGGTTGGGGGTGAGGGAGTTCTAGGCCACTTGCTAGAATTTGTGTGTTTTAATGCCAAACATTTGACCTGTTTGCCAGCATATTTGAGCCAAAGTAGTTTAACAACAACAACAACAATAATAAAGCAACATCAGCATTTTAACTTACTGTGCATGCAAAATATGTATCCACCCAGTCCAGTGAATATGGAGGACAGGAGAAGTTATTGAGCTCAACATCTACAAACCATTTCTGCAATAAAATGTTGGCAATGCAACACCACAAGTTGTGGTATTATATAGGCAGGGAAGCAGTAGCCCTCAATCCTGCCCATTCTAACAGTAATACACTAATTATACTGGGCTAAATCCAACCTTATGCAAGCAGTTTCCCTTCCCATCCTCCCCCTGCAGCCCATTGCATACACCCCAAATCTGCTCCAGAAGATTCCCCAGCCCCCTGGGGCACACGTGGAGGGATGCAGGGGAAGGGGAAATTTGACCCACCAGCAATGTCCATTCCACTGTCAGAAGGGCACCACTGGATACAAACCACTGACTGGGCCATTCCCTTTGTGGCCTTCCAGGGTTTTTCTGTGTGACCTTATTCTATCAGCAGTTGCAGGGCTTGAAAAGGATCTTCTGCAAAGAGTGCTTAAACCTTCCCAATTTTGCCAATCCCCCTGTCCTTTATTTATTTGAGCTAAAAATGTCCTGGACAAAAGAATGCTCTTTCACTTGCAAACTCATGAGTCTCTTCTACAAAGAGTAATTCAGTTTTGCCAACAAAACAGAAAAAAAGTACCGTAGCTACATCTTGTTTAGCTCACCATTTGACTTGCAGGTGGGGGAGGGATAAATTTGTGCGGTAAGCTCCAAAACAGTGAACCTTCCATGCTATATATAGGACAATCAGGCAACTTATCCCTTCCCAGGTGCAACTTGAGCTTCTGCTGAGAATTACCTGTTCACCTTATGTGAGGCATGGACCCCTGCTTCAGGTAAATTACAGGCCACACAGGAATATGCCAGCACAACAGCAGCTGAGATGGAGGGCTCCTAGTGCTAGTAGCAACCAGAAGGCATTGTGCAGCAATTCTGTCTTCTTTTTTTCTTAACCAATTATCTGTGGTAAGGAAAAAGATGGAAAAATTAAGGGAAAACATGGAAAGGCCATGAGTCGAAGATGGTGACATTTGGATGCCTCGTAAATGTCTGTGAATGAGGCAGGGTGATGACATCATAAATGTTTCATCTAGAAGCACCCCTGGTACAGTGACAAAATGGGAAGGGAGGACTTTTCTTGGATCCTAATAAGTTTTTCCACAATCCACTGTCTGTTTGCACATAGAGGTGGAGAAAATAGGATGCAGCCATGGTCTGTTTCTACCACAAGTAAAAGTTGTATTGTTCATCTGTATTTTATAGTATGGTAAACAGTAGTGGGGGAAATGTCTCTTCTTCAATTCAATATAATTTGTATGCACATGACACTGTTCCCACATCATTTCCCAGAAATTTTAATGAACATGTTACAGATCAAAAGTATACCTAAAAGTAGCCTAAATACTAGTTGAAACAGTATATTTATTGGACTTCCTTTGGGACTTAGAAAATGGATTGCATTCAGGTGTGCCTGAAGCCAGAAGGTAACTTCATACTTAAGTACTTTCCCCTAAAAGACAAGTTTTTATATAGGGCTTTATGTGGCTAGGGAATACAGCGAAGTTACTTCTTCAGCATTAGCTTTTGCTGGACTGTACTTTAGGCTGCAGCTGGGGATCAGCTGTGTGAATGCTCCCCCAGTTAAAAAAAAAAAATCTGCTCATAGAAAACTAGCATGTCAGTGTGTAAAGAGAGACTTATGCTACCGGGTCTAAATTTAAATTATGTACCATTTACTAAAATGTATTATGTTGTTATGAAAATATATGATTTCATATGTGCTTAATGCTTTAAACGACACTATTACATCTGAATTTGAAAAGTCAAATGAGATCATAACAACCAATTGAAAATAGCTTACCGGTAAGTGTTTGAAGATGATCTGAGATAGATAGATATAGATAGATAGAGATAGAGATAGAGATAGAGATAGATGATATAGATATAGATATAGATCAGTGACTTCTCCTTTTGAAGTTTGCCTTTGAAGCCAAAAGGCATCACACACCAATTGGAAGGAATATACTAGTCTGGGGCATGCTTTGCAGATCCAAGAGTCAAAATGTATCATTGCTGTTGAGGTAAAAAGCACTAATAAGGCCCCCGTGAGATCTGGAGCCCAGACTGTTGTGCATTAAATAGCCACAGTCATTACATTTCTCCCTTGATTTTGTATGAAATACCCAACAAGATCCAAATAAAGTGAGTAAATCATTCCCTTATACAAACTGGGCTTATACAAAAGTTCCCAAATGGTAGCCACATTAATCTCATCCTGCAAAAATGAGGAGTGCTGAGATACCTTAAAAACTAACAAATATATTGTGCCAAGTGCTTTCATAGGCAATAGACTACTTGATTGTACGTGGGTTGGAGTGAGGAAAGTAGTAGGTAATCCACCATTTACAAAGCCCTGCCAGCTCTCTCTGGCCAAGGCAGGAGATTGCGGGGGGGGGGGGTCTTTAGTCCTCCAGTGTGTGTTTTTAATCCCCCCCTTTGATTTCAATGGGATGGAAATTAATTGTGCCAGCTGCAAGCATAGCTTAGGCACCAAGCCAGTCTCCCTGAGCAGAGAGTTCCACAAATGGGATTCTACAGCCCAAAAGGCCCAGCTCCCTCTTGGCAGCAACCTCACTTCATTTGGTGAGGAAGATCTGAGTATAAGGGGCAGACTGATGTGGTAGAAGATAGTTCCTCAAGTATTCAGGTGCCAAGCCATGAAATTGAAATTGTGCTTGGAAACAGACTGGAAGCCAGTGGAGCTCTATAAGCACTGGCAAGATGCATTTCCAACGCCCTGTCCCAGTTAGTAGCCTTGCAGCAGCAGCCTTGAACTAACTATAGTTTCCAGGCCATCTTCAAAGACAACCCCATATACAATGCATTGCAATAGACTAGAGGTTATCAGCCAGGCTCCAGTCAGGCTCTCTCTATCCAGGCAATGGCTGCAGCAGCCTTAGCTAGTGAAAAGCACTTGGTGTCACTGAGGCCACTTGGATCTCTAGCAACAGAGCTGGATCAATGAGCTTTCCCATACTGTGAACCTGATCCTTTAGCTGGAGTGCAACCTCTTCCAGAAGAGGTTGGACATCACTTCACTGGATAAATGAAGCACCCACCAAAAGTGCCTCCATCTTAAGAACATAAGAAAAACCATGCTGGATCAGACCCAGGGTCCAACTAGTCCAGCATTCTGTTCACATGGTGGCCAACCAGCCACCCATGGGAAACCCACAAGTAGGGCATGAGTACAACAGCACCCTCCTGCCTAAGTTCCCCAGCAACTGGTGTACGTAGGCATACTGCCTCTGATACTGAAGGTAGCATAGGACTAGTAGCCATTGATGGCCTTATCGTCCATGAAGTTGTTCAATCCCCTTTTAAAGCCATCCAGATTTGTGGCCATCACTACATCTTGTGGAAGTGAATTCCGTAGTTTAACTATCATCATCAGGCGATCACTCGTGACCGAGTAAGATTGTCTTCCAGGATAAAAGGAGGAAATTCTAAAGAAGATTGTGTAGACTCTAGCGATGGGTCCGTAAGTGACTGTGGAGGCCAATTCTAGATCCACACAGCTTCCCACAGTGAGGACACAGGTTACCAGATGGAAGATGGTCCTGTAAAGGATTCGTTTGACGTGCTTTTCGCTTAGCACGTTTCTCCCTTTCACCTTGCACTCGGGCTTCTTCAAAGTTCATGGAACTTTTGTGAAAGGCCAACCTCCATTTAGATCGTTCATGGGGTCTGGGGGACAATAGCATGCTCCTAGTACTACATTAGTTTTGGAGCTCGGTATTGTCACCCACAGTGCTTCTGCAGAAGCATACGAAAAACTTGGTCTCACTTAACATCAAAAAAACCAAAGTGCTTCATCAGCAAGTGCAAGCTAACCCTTTGGTGATGCCATCTATCCAGCTTGGTGTGTGAAAAAGTACTCCCTTTTATCTGTCCTGAATCTCCCACCAGTCAGCTTCATGGGATGCCCTGGGTTCTAGTATTATGAGGGAGAAAAATGTTTCCCTGGCCATTTTCTCTACACCATGGATAATTTTGTACACCTCTATCATGTCTCCCCTCACTCGCCTTTTTTCTAAGCTAAACAATCCCAGCAGTTGTAATCTTTCCTCATAGGGGAGTTGCTCCAGCCCCTTGATCATTTTAGTTGCCCTTTCCTGCACTTTCTCCAACTGTACAATATCCTTTTTTAACTGCATTGACCAGAGCTGTACACAGTATTCTAAGTGTTTAAATCCAGGGTCACCTTCCCTCTGGTAAGTTCCATGACCAACTGTTCTAGGACACAGTCATTTAAGGCATCGAGAAATTTCACCTCTTTGTCTTAACTGGAACAAACATTTATCCAGTCAATGTGGGAGTAATTGAAATCACCCATTATTACCACAGTTCCTCATATGGATGATTTCATTGTCCATCTCAAGATTTCATTGTCCATCTCAAGATAACCTTGAGCATTCTGGTCTGGGGGACAATAGCATGCTTCTAGTACTACATTAGTTTTGGAGCTCGGTATTGTCACCCACAGTGCTTCTGTAGATGAGTCTGCCGTTTTCTAGTCTGCTCGACACTACGCTCTCTTTGATGTATAGAGCAACAACTCCTCCAGTACGCCCTTCCCTGTCCTTCCTATAGAGTTTATATCCAGAAATGACCGTATCCCATTGGTTCTCTCCAATGGTTTCTGTAATGCCCACTATATCTAGGTTCTCCTTTAAAACCAGGAACGCCAACTCTCCCATCTTGGCTCGGAGGCTTCTAGCATTTGCATAGAAACACCTATACTGTGTCCCTCCCCAGATCTCTGCCATGTGCATCTTCTGCTAGGGCACTTAGGCCTCTTTGACTGGTTATCATATTTCACCAAATTCTCATGGCCTATTTTCACCCCTTCTACATTTGGACAATCAGAAATATTTTCATTTTCACCTCCTAGGTACAATTCCCTAATCGAATCTTGTCAGGATTGAGCTTCAGATTGTTGGCCCTCATCCATCACTGTCTCCAGGCAATGATTCAGCACTTCCACTACATCACCTGAATCCAACATAAAGGACAAGTGAACTTAAATGCAGGGATGGGGACTCGGACTCCAGGACTTGACTCGTGAGTCAGACTGAGTCCCCCCTCTGACTCGAGTCCCACTCGAGTCCCAATATTTTTAATGGGACTCGAGACTCGACTCGGGACTCGAAACCAAGGACTCTTCAACATCCCTGGGCTGTGCCAGAAGGAGTGGAGAGAAGTGTGATCGCCGGCAAAGATTTTATTTTTTAAAATCATTTTCCTAAAATGCAACCTTTCAGACATTTTGGGTTTGGCTGCCTCTGCCTGCCTGTCTGGGGTTCCCTGCCTCCTTTGCCTGCCTGGTCTTTTCTTAACCAGTTCCACAGTTTGAAATTGAATTGTCCAAGACAAACGCCTCTGCCTGCCTGCTTTGGGGTTCCCTGCCTCCTCTGCCTGCCTGGTTATTTTGGGTTTGTCTGCCTGGTCTGCTCTTGTCAAAATCAGTGGCAGAGTTTTGAAATAAAAAGGCACACTTATGTCTAGAATTTATTTAAGCCACACATCTGAAGTACCCTTATTTTGTTGGGGGGGAAACCCATTGATTTTAATAGGGACTCGTGGAGTCATCTTTGGGAGTGACTTGTGACTCATGACTCGTGAGTCACCATTTTGGACCAAGGACTCGGACTCGAGACTCAGGTCCAAAGACTCGTGACTCGAAACCAAGGACTCTTCAACATCCCTGCTTAAATGTCATCTCCATAGTGATGACATGCACCCAATCCCAAAACTCTAGATGATCTCACTCAGATGTTTCATGTAGAACAGGAGTGGGCAACTTGTGGCTCTCCAGGTATTTTGCCCTACAACTTCCATCAGCCCTAGCCAGTCTAGCCAATGGTGAGGGATCATGAGAGTTGTAGGCCAAAACATCTGGAGGGCCACCCCTGATATAGAAGTCAACATGCATAGGGGCCAAGATGGAACCCTGCAGGACTCCACAGCGTAGTTCCCATGTGGGCAAACAGAAGCCCCACAGCACCACCTACTAGAATCTGCCCTCTGGATAGGAGTGGAATAGTACCTGGAGTTACACAGCAACTGCTCACTTGAGTACCTTGTCCAAGACAGGGAGGTCTGCAACCGATTACAATCCTTGGAGTCCAAGGGGGTTTCTTTAGAAATGACCTCACAACTACTTCCTTCAAGGCATATGGGACCACCCTCTTTCATAATGAGGAATTTATTACCTCCTGGAGCCAGATAGTCAGCCTCCCTCTGCTAGATGTAATACAGCAAGAAAGGCAAGGGTTGAGCAAGCACATGGCAGACTGTACTTCTCCAGCACCTTGTCAAGGATGCACAACCTTTTCAGCCCCAAGAGCCACATGTGATTCTGGCTTGGACGTCTGGAGCTGTGCACATACACATGCTCCCCAGTGACCCTGAGACAGATAACTCTTTCCTCACTGCTAGTATTTGCTGGGAGAGGGAGTAGAGAGCCTTCTCGCATACCTTAGAAAGGCCACACAGAGATGTAATGATAGATGTTAAAGAGCAGCAAGTATAATGGAGCAGCAATTAGCTGCACACTATTAGCAACAGCTAAAACAGTCAATGCCACAAAAGTTGTTCAGTAAGGAATGCTAGCAGTAAATGTTAAAACAATAATGAGAAGCTTGGCTCTATAAATGATAGATACATAATCACCACAACCTAGCTCTCAACTCCCTTCAAACCTTTCAGGAAAGGAGGAGCTTTCAAACCTTTAAAACATAATAAACTCATGACCCACATTTATTCTGCTTCCATCTCTCACTTGAGACAGACAGACCAACTAATTCTCATAAGGGGCATGATCCAAGATGTTTCCTAGCTACAGATGCCTCAGTCCTAGGGCAGTAGGGTCTTCCCACCCACCCAGGGCTGGGACTGGATGCCCCAACACCCAGTGTGGCTCTTGCTGTTTGCTGGCAACTGCCGCAATGTGAAGAGGAGGTCCTGGATGTTAAAGGCTTTCCCCGATGTTCAAGGTCTCTTGGCTGCCACTCCATGGCCCAATCTGTGGCTGCAATGCGCAGAGAGGATATTGTCCAAATCCAGAAATGGTCACGCAGGCAAAAATCTGATGGCAGATGTTAGAGTCCTAGGACAGTGGGGTCTCATCACCTGAGCTAGGGATGGATGCTAAGGCTCCTGATGTGGATCTCATACTCCTCCCCTGGTGGCAGGATCACCATTGTGAGGAGCAGGGTCTAGATGTTAAAAACATCCTGTGTTCCTCATTGCTATTTTCTGGGCTCCACTGCCCCTTCTGGATGCTGGAACTGGCACACCTGAGCTTGTCTCCTCAGTCCCTTGACACCTCTGGTAGCAGTGATAATAAAGGAACAGGAGGCTAGGGGGAGTTGCTCCTAGTTGTTTCAGCTGCCACTGTTGTGTCCACTGCAAATTAGCCAGGGATCAAGGCAGTCAGGTTGAATGTCTGGACCACTACCTGGGCTCCCTGCAAGAGTTGGTTCCCTTTTGGGGGCACATGCGTGTGCACAACACACACACCCTTTGGCAGCTGCCTAAAGACAGCACTTTTTGTCAGGTTTCCAAAACAGGAGGATGGTTCAGCTGGTGGAAAACTCAGCCTCTGATGGTATTCACAGTCTCTACCCAGCAGCAGTTTTAAGCACCATTGCTTTCAATGGGACAGTCAAGCATGTGTTTATCTGTCTCCCGTTGAAATAAATGGGACTTCAAAGTGATTTAACATTTTACCATTCTAAAATTTGTCCTTAAATAGGACTTTACTTTAGAATTTTTTAAAAATATAACATATTCCAATATGAGAAAATCATTTTCAAGAGAAGTGCAAAAGTTCCCAAAATAATCTAAAGTGGAAAGTGTTAACAAAGTACAACAAAAGTGATTTACTGAGGAATAATTGAACATTATTCATGAAGGTATGAATAACATAGTTTGATGCGTGTGCCATTTCACATTAGCTGGAAATGGTTCGTGCATGCTTATGATTACACATGTAAAATCCAATGTTGACTCAGATAAATGCTTGTGTCAAAATCTGTATATGAAGTCAAGTAGAGAAGACTGAGTCATGAACTGTGTCCATAAAATGTTGGAAGGTAGGAGAAGTAGAGAATAAAAGTACTCAAAGAAAATCAGGAAGTAGTCTCAAAAAAAGTAGTCTCAAAAAAAATCATTTGTCATGAATTTTTTTTCATTATCACTTCCCTGCAAGAGAGGACACAGTGGAGTAATTTGTATTGCATAAAACAATCTTGCACACTTGTAAAATGCAAATGATCCATAAGAAGGAAGAACAGGGGCACTGAAGTTACCCATCAACAGTTAGCACCTAGACCACAGAGGCCATTGCCTTCCCCACTGTGGCAAGATGTATCATATTTCTATTTAAACAACAGTAATTATTTCTAAATTTTCTATCTATACATATAGATTAGAATATGCAAATATTTAAGTTATAGTAATTATTGCTAAATCTGCATTTATATGTATAAAATAGAATATGCAAATATTATGCAATCTGTGCCCTTTTTTGTCCTTTTTTGGGGGAGGGGTGATACATTTCCTCTTTTTCCGGAGATGCAAAAATGGCCATGTGACTTATGTGCCTGCTCAGTTTACTGTCCAGGTGCTAACTGTGGATAGGCAACTTCAAACTTCCTGCTCTCCCTTCTTATGGTTCTTTATCATTAAACTGGACTTGGAATGGACAGTCCTCTAAATAGGATGCCTTCAAATAGAGGGCTGTCCTCTGACAACACTTCAAATAGAGGACTGCCCTTTGTAAAATAGGACTCATGGCCACCCTAGGAGCCCCAGTGACAAAGCATCAATGAAAAAGAAGTTAAGTGGCCATGCAAGTTTAGCAATGGGGTGAGGAGACCAGCATAGTCAAACCTTTCCTGCCTTCTGCTAGTAAAAAACTTGGGAGGGGGGGTTCAGGTAAACAAACCAATTGATAATATAAAATTTTAAAAACAGCTGTGAAGGTAGAAAGCAAGGTTGTAAAAAAAAATCATGATTTTTTTGCAAAAAATCAAAAAATCATTTTTTAAATTTAAATCAATAATTTTTTTTTATTTAATCAATTTTCCCAAAAAAATTTTTTAGTAAAATTAATTTCAAAGCTTCAGGCAACCAGATGTACAGATAGCCTACACTTAATAGCCATGGTGGGTTGTTGTGACATCCAACCCTGGAGCATTTTCTGTGGGGTGGTTTATTTTTCAGGAACAAGCCACAAGAACCCATGGCTTGTTGTAGGGTTGTTCTTGCCCACAATGGGTTGCCATATCATCCAAACCTGGGAGACATATTTTATCGTGGGTTGCGGGGATTGGCTGCAGAGCCACTCGGCAAGAGTAGCAAAAAAGCCCGTGCCACTTGCTTCTCGTGATCTCGCCAGTGATTGCCCTTCCACCAATGCTGAAACAGCATTTTGGAAGGACCATCACTTGTTCCCTGGCTTTTCCCCCCCAGTGCCTCAGAAATGTGCAATTGGGATTGTAAATTGGGGGGGGGGGTCTTTCGCAAGTGCATAAGTGTGCTCTTTCAGCTGTCCGGTATGTGTGGTCTTGCCTGGTCAATTTCCTTCTCTGTTTCATCTGTCAAAGGGGGAAATTGGGGGGCAGGGAGCTGAAGGAGTAAGTGCTAAAGTGCACCAAAAGAGGGGGGGCAATCTCTCTCCCTCTCAGATTTAGGTAAGTGTTGAACTGACACTTCTCAGTGTCCTCCACCTTTTCAACACTTCCCCAACTGTCCAGCTACTCCAGAAAGGGGAGATATCAACTCTGCCCACCTTTTCAGATATCATCTTCCCCCACCTTTTCAGAGCTCCTTACTGCTGGGGTTATTGCATTTTAACCTGACAGTTTAAAAAAAAAAAAAAACCCTTAGAAGGCCGCTGTATGGGATGGAGTGAATGGGGGCCCATTGGGGTGGGGGGTGGGCAGATGTAAGTATTGCTGATGCTGGTCCGTCTCGTTCTGCCACCCTCTAAGGATCTTTTTTTAATTGTCAGGAATATTTGCATTTTTTCTTTTTTCTTTTTATTGGGAAGCAACTTGAAGGGAAATGTATGCAAATTTAATGGCTGGAAAGTAAATGGAGGGGGAAATTCATGCAAATTTAGGGGCTGGGAAGTAAATGGAGGGGGAAATGGCACACCTGCAGTAACGGAGCAGTTAATGCAGGTACATAAATTCCCCTCCATTACTTGCCAGCCCTTAAATTTGTGCAAATTTCCCCTCCATTTACCTCCTAGCTATCAAATGTGTGTACATTTCTGCATTGGTTCTTAAACTGTCAGGGGACTGCAGTATCCACAGCAGCAGCAGTGAGGGCTCCAAAAAGGTGCCATGGCATGAAAAGGCAGGGAGTTATTCTCTCCTCTTTCTGGAATAGCTGGAGAGTCAGGGAAGGGTTGAAAAGGCGGAGGACACGGAGAACTATCAGTTCAACACTGTAGTTGAACAGTATTGAAGTGTCAGTTTAACACTTAGCTGACAGTTGTTCAGCAAACAAACCACTCACCACCGTGGCTTATTTGCAGGGTGGCTCTGGTGATGTGCAACTGCAAGCAAGCATGCTCATAGTGTGAGTACAGAACCCAACTCCCTGCTCATGGTTTATCTCCCCCTCTTCTTGTCCATGGCTTACCTACCCACACCTTAACTCTCCCCAAGTGCTTTTCACCTCAGCAGACCTCCAGTACCAGGTGATCTTAGCTAGGCAAAAAAACCTTTGGAGAAAAGGACTATAGGGTGGCTACGTTGTGGGCATGGGGTGGGTTCAGCACCCCTGTACCTCTTTTGCTGTTAAAATCACACACACACACACACACACACACACGCCATCTTTCTTGTGATTGGGAGTTCTG
Organism: Shinisaurus crocodilurus; assembly: GCA_021292165.1. Taxonomy (NCBI): domain Eukaryota; kingdom Metazoa; phylum Chordata; class Lepidosauria; order Squamata; family Shinisauridae; genus Shinisaurus; species Shinisaurus crocodilurus. The sequence goes on along the minus strand of CM037878.1, from coordinate 201,804,923 downwards.
TATTTACATGGAACTACAACAATTATGTCTGGTTTGGCCCTAAGGAAATCTTGATAGGATTGCATGTGTACAATGGTGGCTGGTGGTGTTTTCTTTTCCTTTTAGAATAGCAGCTCCCACCCACAACAAAGTTGTTGTGATGCTGTACAGGGTCAACTGCTGGTCAGAAAACAATGGGGAATAAAACCCTGCTGTATGTATGGCTCTTACTTTGTGCATCACCAGAGATCATAGAATTATAGAGTTGAAAGGGATCTCTGAGATCATCTAGTCCAGCCAGTGTGGCGTAGTGGTTAGAGTGTTGGACTGGGACTCGGGAGATCTGGGTTATAGTCCCTGCTTGGCCATGAAACTCACTGGGTGACTTTGGGCCAGTCACTGACTCTCAGCCTAACCTACCTCACAGGGTTGTTGTGAGGATAAATGGAGAGGAGGAGGATGTTTATGTAAGCCGCATTGGGTTCCTTGCAGGAAAAAAGGCGGGGTATAAATATAATAAATAAATAAAATCATGTCTCCCCTTAATCTTCTCTTCTCCAAGGTAAACATACCCAGCTCTTTCACCTGTTCCTTATAGGACTTAGTTTCTAGATCCTTCACCATCCTGGTTGCTCTTCTCTGGACACGTTCCAACTTGTCAATGTCCTTCTTAACTTGGGGCACCCAGAACTGGGCACAGTACTCCAAACACAGCCTGACTAATGCAGAATAGAACGGAACTATTACTTCCCATGATCTGGACATTATGCTTCTATTAATGCAGCCCAAGACTGTATTGGCTTTCTTAGCTGCCGCATCGCACTGCTGGCTCATATCCAGCTAGTAATCCACTAAGACACATAGGTCCTTTTCACATGTTCTGCTGCTAAGCCAGGTCTCCCCCATCCTATACTTGTGTCTTTGATTTTCTGTACCTAAATGCAAGGCTTTACATTTATTTCCATTGAATCTCATCGTGTTAGATTCAACCCAGGGTCTCAGCCTGTCTAGATCCTTTGATACAGGAGAAGGAACCTACATGTGGGAGAGAACTACACATGAGCCCAAGGCATCACTTTCCTGAGCTCACTTTTCTCACTGCTGAAAATATAAGATGCCTTTTATACTGCACAAAACTCATTTTATTGGCAGTGGGGGCAAAAACAGCTAGCAAAGCTTAGCTTGCACACACAGTTCTCTCCAGCACAAACACATTCCTTTTTTGAATCTTTGCCAGCATGTTCAGAATGTAGGTATTAGGTTTACATCGCTGTGGGCTGGATTGTAGCCAAATATAGTGATGATCTGAATCACTTGATATGTGAATTGGAAATGAAAGAGAGAACCACCAAATATATATATATTATTCAAAGATTAATTAACCTTTTATTTTAAATTCAGACTTCTACTGTTAGTTGAGCAACAAATATAGAATCATAAATATCAGGGAAAGAGTTAAAGCAGGAGTACAGAAACTCAAGCCTGGGGCCAAGTCTGGCCCTTCAGGGTTTTCCAGATGGCCATACCCCTTTCTCCATTTCTCCTTTCTCCATTCTGACTGCAGATAGTTTGGTGGCTTCCCAGCTTCCATGCAGTTTTTCCCATTCTAAAAGGTTGAAATGTCTCTTCTAATGCTTAGTTACTGGCAGTAAGAGTCTTAAGCTAAAATATGCTGGTATTTTTGGCCCTGCCCCTTTTTGCCTTTGGCCCCACCCACCACTGGAATGTGGCCCCTGAGAGCTTCTTCGAAATGTAATTCAGTTGTCAACAACCCTGAGTTAGAGCCTAGTCATACGTAATAATTGGCTGTGTGTTTTCACATTTTAAAAAACCCAAGATGTCATGGCCTCAGGTGTCTTACCTCCACTGGAGGAATGATCCTCAGAGGAGGAGCTAGAGCTTCCAGAGATGAAGAACACTGTGGAAGACGGAGTCTATGCATGCCAGAAGACCAGGAAGAGTAAGGCTGTGAGAAGGAGGGAGGCTGCTGGCTGCTTCATCTCATAGGAGCAAGCCTGAGGGTAAGGAAAGGCTGGCACCGGGAGAGGGGCAAGTGGCAATGGGAGTTGTGGGAGACGGGGTCAGCACAGGGGTTGATCCACTCAGGGGAGCCTAGCAAACCCCACCCCCACCCCCAAAATGGGGAGTTGTGCCTGATGTTAGTTTTCATGTTTTATCATTTTCATGCTTTTAATTGGTTATGCCTTGCTAAATCTTTGTTAGCTGACTTGAGGGCCTCATCTGGGATGGAAAAGAGGGGTATAAATATTTCACTAAACAGAAACAGTTATAAAATTTGATACGAATAACTAAATGAGCATTTGTGGAAGGTTGGAGAACACATGGATCTGTTTCTGTATGCCATTCCACATTCTTCTCTTTCCCTTTGAAGTAGCCTGAAATCCTTCTGAAAATGAAATGCCATCACAAGAAGTCGGCAGGAAGCTAAAAGGCCAGGTTCTGCATGAAGTTAACGAATTATCTTTCTGCATCACTGAAGCCATCCTCACAAATTGATACTAATTGGAAATCTTGTTGACAGTGTGGGTGCAAAGACCACAGATGACATCAGCGCAGAGTCGCTTCCCACACTTGAATCAGATCCTGCTGTGCCAGAAATCAGGTAGAATGCCTGGTTCAACAAGAGAGTGTGGCGTATTTATTTATCACTGCGCGTGGCATAACGTTTTCTTCTGAAGATCCAGAAATAGCTTTACTTATTAAAAACATTTGCAGTCTCACTGGTTTCACTGTAACAAAACTAGGGTAATTACCTTCCAAAGCTAAAACCAAGAAAGGAGAAAGAAGAGGGAGGTGCTGCTGTTGCTGCTGCAAATTAACCCCATGTGACTCCTCTGACAAGTCTTTCCTGAGATGTAGAAAAAAGTATACAGCAACATTTTCTGTTTCTCAAAGTCTGCCCTGATGTGCTGCAAATGAAGTGCACGGGGGGGGGGGGGGAGTGAAATGGATGTCTGCTGCAGACACTCTGCTATTAAACAGAATGCTAAGACTAGAAGCAGAGTAAAAGCTTATTTAGCTGCAGGATGTTCCTTTGTCATCAGGAGCCCTGGAGCCCTGATTCAACTATCTCCTAAATGATGCATGTGGTGGGCTGTACGTAAAGGATGACAACAGTTCTTTTGTTCCATCCATAAGGCCGGTGACTAATGCAGCTCTGCTGGGGGGGGGGGGGGTTGCCTTAATGAGTCATAATGGACTACAATGATGACCATGAATTGTTTGCAATCAGGAATTTCTTTCAGTATATGTTAATGTTTGAGGCCATCTCCACTATAATCAGGATGTCGTAGGTTGAAGGACATGTAGAAATTGAGTCCGTTTTGATTGGCTTTTATCTTCAGAAATATAGTGATCATGATTGATGAACTCATCTCCTGTTTCCTGGAAAAAGAAAGGTGGGGGGGGGGAAGGCTCCAAAAGGGTAGGATATGAAAGTGCAGCAGCCCTCAAATAGACCTCTGTAGGAGTTTTGGAGATGAGTAAGTGCTGAAAGTATTTATCATTCAGAAACAAGTCGGCACAACAGCAGAAAATGAATGGACACTGGAGGTTTAGGGTGACAGACAATGACAGGGATAGGACTCCACTAAGCAACAATAGGTCTAGCGGAGATGGCACAGCATATGAGGAGATAGATGAAGCTGTTTCTCTCTAACAATATTAGAAAATAAGCGCCCTTGAAAAAGGCTTATGCCGAAACGCGTCAGGCACAATAAAAATACACAAAGATGTTATCTAACTCCAGTAAGATTAAATCGGATAGATAACTGCTCCCTATTGTGCTGAAGAGGGTGTAATGAAAAAGGTACATATGCCCACATGTGGTGGAGCTGTAAAAAGGTTCTGGAATTTTGGCAGAAAGTGTTTGCAGAAATATCAGAAATAATTGGAATGGAATTAGAGGTCTGCCCAAAATTAGCATTGTTAACAATAACAGAAAAAGTAGTTTGTTTAAAAAATACTAAAGAATCGATTGTGAATTTGTTAACAGCAGCTTAATTAATGATAGCTAGGAAATGGAAAGTTCAACCTGTCTTTCAAATTACCAAGTGGTATAAAGAGGTATGGGATATCGCGCTAAATGATAAATTAACTTGCAATATCAAATGTCAAAAAGGACAATTGGAGAAAAACACCTTTGTTGAGCATTTGGGGTAAATTTCTGGATTATGTGTTGAAGGGGAACAAACCTTGTCAAGATTTGTTACATTTTTGGAATATAGAATAATATCTGATATTTGGGGGAGGGAATATAACTTGGTCCCAAGTGGTGGTGGGTGCACGATGTTTATGTTGTATTTCTTTTTATTTTGTTGTATGACTGGAAAAAAAATCAATAAAATCTATTTTTTTAAAAAAATACACAAAGATCTCTATTGGTACTTGGAGTTTTTTCTCTCTTTTGTCTAGCAGAGATGGCACAGCATATGAAGCCTGTGGGATATTTAAAGTGCAGTCAAAACCAATGGCTCATGTTTCACCAGTTAGTTGGATGAAATGGTTAAGGCCACTGGTATCTTCTAAGGTGGATTCCCTAGAAGATACTCAGTGTGTGTTTAGCTGAGGCTCAGCAGGAAGTGGGCGTAGCTCTCAGCTCTTTCCCTTCCTACTGTGACTCTGAATGTGGTAGTAAAGGGTGTTGCCTCCACGTTGTTCTAACAGCAGAGTTGCAGGTCTGGTTCTAACCTGTAACCAGAGTTGCAGGTCTGAACTCCGACCCCAAGTATTTCCAAATGTACTGTAACCAACTGTAAGAAACACTTTTAAGTCTGCCTGAATGAAACTGCATAATTTGAGTGAGTAAATGTTACTTTTAACTTTTACAAGACTGTGTCTCTGATTATTGTTCTGAGGGAGAGAAAAGGGGGCAAAACCAGGGAAATCCAGTCTGCCTTAAAGCATCCTGGATTACCAAATGCTAACTGGCTAACACTAGCCAAATCTAAGCTTCTTTTAAGATGGAAAGGGACTCTACTCTGCTGATCTCACTAATGTGAGATAGGAAGGATAATACTCAACAATATATCCTCTCCTAGCATCTTTTTCAAGTCCCAACAAAGCCAAAAAGTCGAACCATTAAAAAACCTGAGTTCAGTTCCTGTTCCTGTAATATTTTTAAATCCCCAGTTCAGACATTAAGGCTGCAGTCCTATATATACTTATTTGGGACTAAGCCCTATTGAGCTCAGTGGGACTTACTTCTGAGCAGACATACATAGGATTGCAATGTAAGGCTGCAATCCTATACATTTACTTGGGAATAAGTCCCACTGAACTCAGTAAGACTTCTGAGCAGACATGTATAGGATTGCACTGTAAGTTTAAAACCAAATAGTTCAGCAACTTTCAACCAATCAGAAGGAAGTCCTGCTTTATTCAATGAGATTTACTTCAAGTAACTGGGCACAAGTGTTACATATTCTTAAAATAATCAAAGGCTTGGAACACCTTCATAAAAGGAAAGTCTTAGGTACATGAAAAAATTTAGTTTAGGAAAAAAAGTGACTTGGTGTGGGGAGTAGCATCAGAGAGGCACTTATGAATGCCTTGACTGCACACAGATTTTTTTCTGCACTCATAATAACTAGAACAAAGGACACCCACTGAAGTTGATTGGGAACAAGTTCGGGGCTGGCAACGGAAACTTCTTCATACAGTGCATAATTAACTTATGGAACCCTTAAAATGTTATGATAGCCACCAGCTTAAATGCCTTTTCTAAAGAATAGACCATTCATGGAGGATAGGTCTATCAGAGGCTATTAGCCATCACAGCTGAATGGAGCATCCATATTTAGAGGTAGTATACCTCTGAGTAACAAGCACCAAGGACAAAACAAATGGGATCTCTATTGTTCCATGGCTTACCTCTAAACTACCAGAGCCATTTGTTTTGATGTTGATGGAAGCTGAACTTGACAGACTTTGGTCTTATATAGTAAGGCTATTCTTATATTCTTATTTTCATGTTTATATTTATTTCTATACCGCTCTATAGCCAAAGCGCTCTGGGCGGTTTACAACAATTCTTAAAATTCAGTAAAATACATTATAAAATACAAATAACAATAAAAACATTTTTAAAAATCATTGCAGAATTTAAAATCTGAATTTACAATGCTCAAATAACTAAAACAAGTTAATACAACTAAGCCTGCAGCTGACATAAACCACCACCCCATGAGCTATTTAGAACTGTTTGTTAAATACTTTGGCATAGAAGGCAGTTTTGACCTGGCGCTGAAAGGATAGTAGAGGTGGCACCAGATGAGGTCCATTAATAAAAGAATCTATGATGGGACCAATAACAATCATAGGCCTTTCTTTAACCAATCCATGTATGGGCCTTTCCTTACATTTATGGGCCTTCCATAGGTCTGCTTCATGGAACTACAAAGTTTACTTCAAGGTCAGAATTGATTGAAAAATCAGTCACACTCCTTTTATTATTATTTGAAATATAGCTCTCTAGAAATAAGTTGAGTTCAATTCCTGTTCAGGTTGAGTAATATTTTTAAATCCCCAGTTCAGATATTAAGGCTGCAGTCCTATACACACAATTTAGTTAGACTAGCTTTTGTCTTCATCTGAAAGAAGCAGTTTGTACTTGGAGCCAAAGTAAATGCAGGAAACAGAAGAAATACCAATCCCAGAATCTGCTCCTATCTCTTTCTTCTTCTCAGTGGCTACTCGGAAAAAATACAATCTCAGTCTCTCTTACCTGCTTCTCTAATGCTGGAGAAGATGTTGAGGGGCTTTCCATACCACTCTCAGAAGAACTTCTTGAGCTTCTACTTATCAAAGCACATATTTTGAAGTTTAGATATTTGTTTCCTGATGAGGCTCAAATCAGCAAAGAGTTTTGAGGTTCAAATCCTGTTCTGGGAAGGAGGAGGAGGAGGAGGAGAAGAAGTAGTGCAGCAGCAGCAGCAGGAGGAGGACTGTCCAACATTTTCTATGAGCATATGAATAATACCTTACCTCACTTTGATTGTTAGACCTGTGCAATATTACTTTACCCATTGCTCTATTAACTCTGTATGCATATACCCCAGACGTCATTCAGATATTGCTTTGTGAGATGCATTAGTCTATAGGGGCACGGCTTAAATGATATATGGGGAGGAATTGCAACTATGGGCTACATTCAGGACAAGCCCTCAGGGCAGGCAGAGAAAGTTAGCTTCCTCAGGTGGGAAGTGCTGGGATAGTGGTGGTGTGTTGGAGGCATGTGTGCTATGTGATCTGCCCTGTGGCCAGTATAGAGCTGGGGCTCGGGCTCGCAGGGACAGCACTTTTTGATTAGCAAGGACACTGACTCATCTGCCACCCCACACCCCTAAGTCACTTCCCTATTCCTTTGCGCTTAGCTGCAATCCTCACAGTAGCTGTGGGGCGGGGGAGGGGGAGGGATTTCCCCAGCAACAATATATTATTCACTGCAAACTATTTTGGGGTTTCTTGGTCTTGAATGGGCAATTTTATCATTTGCCCCAGGAAGCAAAATCTCTTTGGCCAGTCCTGGCTACATTATTGCAATATTTTGAGGCCACTCTTTACTTGCTTCCAATTTTTCTGAATCTTCAGCAATTATTACCACCATATTTTCAAACTTATCTCCTCTACCATAAGGACCAGAAACCTCATTTTAAAAAATAAGCTCAAGAAAATAAATTCTCAAGCTACTAAAAAGAACTAGGGCCACACTAATATCCCTTCAGGCTTCCATGTGTAGGCTCCCTGCTCTAGCACAGAACTCTGTTGCGTCGGGGAAACAATTCTGACTGAACCTGAGGGAAAGCATTAATGAGCTGATATCAAAAGATAGCATTATTAGTACATCTATCCTAATTAAATTCTCCCTATATCTTAATTATCCTGACACTGGGATCCATGGCAGAGAACAAAACATTTACTAGTGTGCCTCTACTACTAAAACATTCAAAAATATCCACATCTATCTGGCCCTTCTTGAAAACAGGAATATATGAACCATTGGTCTGGTTCACTACATGGGTTCAAAGTACACTTCCAAAGGAACATGTTTCTTTTTCTATGCATACCACCGAGCAAAAGAATGTCTTATGTTGCTTCCCACAAGTCTCTGAAAAATTATGTGATGCTTCACTTTGCAAATAAACTTGGAACCTACTCAGCACGATCATCAGATAATGCGGTAGCCTGAGGAAAAACTACCCTTGTTGGCACCTAGCCCGATGAACACTATTAATGTGCATTCACTGGCACATGCACCATTCAGCTTTTGGCACAGCTCTGCAAATATCTGAAAGGCAACATTTGTGGTGGTGTGCCAAAAGTTAAATCCTGTGCATTGTGGCAGATGCACAAACTGACTTGACACAGGCTGAATCCAACATGGGCAATCTTCCCAACAGCTTTTTCCATACCATGTAGCCTGTTCAGGGAAAGAGATCTTTACTCAAGTCACCTTGTAAGTGCTTTAGAACAGGGAAAGCTAGATGGGGTGTTTAAGAGGAAGAACAGAGGGCGAGGGATCTGGAAGCACAGGGTATCATGCTTAAGGCCAGACATATCTGGATACTTAATGTGTATCTTCTTTCCTTAAAATTGATGCCTCTTCCTTTTTAAATATGTCCTAGGACTAGGTGGTTTACAATAGGTTCATAATTTTTTTAAAAAGGGGGGAGAACAAGTTAAAACAGCAGCACCATCAAGGAAAGCAGTCTAAACTCAGATAAAATTAAAAATTAAAAAACCAAGAAAATCAGCAGTCACCAATCACCCATAAAAAGCCTTGGAGAATTAAAAGAATAGTATAAATGATAAACATAAGAAGAGCCATGCTGGATCAGACCAAGGGTCCATCTAGTCCAGCATTCTGTTCACACAGTGGCCAATCAGCTGCCCACGAGATCCCACAAGCAGGACATGAGTGCGACAACACCTTCCTGCCCATGTTCCCCAGCAACTGGAGTAAGGCATACTGCCTCTGATACTGGAGGAAGCATGTAGCCAATCAGAACTAGTAGCCATTGATAGCCTTCTCCTCCATGAATTTGTTCAATCCCCCTTTAAAGCTGTCCAAATTGGTGGCCTAAGAAGAACCTTCCTGCCTGAGGAGGATATTCCACAAATTAAGAGTTACAGGAAAGGGCACTTTTTCCAGTTGCCACCCACTTAATTTTGAATTACATGAAAACGATTTCCATACATGTCACTAATTAGCTATGATATCTAGTGAGGATCAAGTGAAAAACAGATGGCAGCCACATCAAATCAGACCATGTCTGTTACCAAGGAGCTCAGCTGCACTGTTATTTTTTGGGGTATACCGCATACACATTGATTCTAGAATCCCCAATTTGTTTGTCCTAGGAGGCTGGCTAAGAAAGGGCTTTGGATCATTCCCCTCCCCCCCCCCCATATTTATTCAGATCAGCCAGGGCAACAAAGCTGTCATTCAACCTTGCTGGCCTCTAAATTAAATTGCTAGGAGCAGCCCTTCTTGGTATACAAAGCCTGGGAACTCTGGATCTTACCAATGTTTCCCTAATTGCTGAATCATCCAAAGTAAATTCTGAACTGGCCAATCCAGAGTCTTGGCTGGGTAGCGGGGGAGGTCCATTCATGAAGTGCCACGACTACCGATAAACATATTAGCAGTCAAAGCCATTAAAGATAGAAATGTCCATTTAATATTTATCACTTATTACAACCTAGCACCCCTGTACCATTGTGCACATGGAACTCCCTATGTACCAATGGTAAATGGACAACTCAGCATTATTTTGTACACCATGCCAAAGGTGAAGATTGACCTAGAAGCCCTTTTGCTCTTTTGTCCTTGGGTAAAAATTCCTCCACAGTAGCCCAAAGTCTTAAAAAAAATTGCCTAACAGGGAACCAGCGTGTTCATCACCTGACTTCTTCCAGGTCAGTTCACCTTCAGCCACCAACTTCTATGTTTAATTCCATTAAAGGGTTTGAATGAACCCAGGTGGTTTTGTGGTTGTTGCACTATGTGGTACTCAGGACCATCTAACAAAGTGTACTTACTTTTAAACACACACACACACCCCATCATAGCCTTTTTGACTTCATGGCAATGAAAACAACCTAATTATTTCCACAGAGGCCGGGTTATTTGTTTCCACCATTCATGATCCTTGTAGCTCTGGGATCCAGTCCCCCTTGATGAACTTATAGATAGATTTTAGAGTTGGAAGGAGCCTACAAGGCTATTGAGTCCAACCCCCTGCACAATGCAGGAAACTAGAGGAGAGGTCTCCCATCCAAGTAATAACCAGGCCTGACCCTGCTTAGCTTTCCAAGTTCAGACAAGCTGAGCCAGCGTGAGCCACAGGCCAGTCCTTCCTCCTGCTCACTGTGGGAAAGACCCTGCTTAGACTCCTTTTTCTCTGGAACAGGTAGTAGATATTTGCACTTTTGTGAATAAATAGGTAGGACAGGCTGCAAGACAACTTTTGTTGTATCTTTCAGATATATACTGCAACCATGTGCATTAATAACTCTTATATCCTGGACATGTGAAAATCCAGGTTTTTACAGTTACGGAGAAGGATAGGCTCCTTTTCCAGAGTTTCAGTTTCCCTTAAACCTCTTAAAGCTATGTGAGCATGTTTGTCAAGCAATATAGCACATTAGTAAGTTCAAGCTTAGGCTAGGCAAAGAGGCTAAATCAACTCATTTCCAACTGAATGTATTTATTCAAGACCAATCAGAGAGAAGTTCAGAAACGGTCTGTTTTTAAAATAAAAAAAATGAAACAAAGTTAGCTAACTAAAACTTAACTCACCACAGCAGCTTACAGGTGGAGGACGGATGAGTCCCACCAGGGACTCTGCAGTGTTGTTTAGCCTTGCCTTGACTCTTTGCCAGCTTCTTGACGACAAAGGAAAATTTCTCAAACAAAAGTATTTCTATGGGAGCTGGGCAACTCCAAGAGAGGGAAATCAAACTGACCAATCAATTGCCGGAAGGCCAATAATACTACTTAATATAAGCCTTTCTTCCATGCCAGCTCTTGGCATTTAAACCCATTGGGATAGAAGGAATGGCTATAACTTTTAGGGTAACTATAAACATTAATATATGATGACTGCTTAGCCCAAGTTAAGAACATATTTAACTGCAGTTGGATTTAAATCCATGATTTGTAAAAAGAAACCTAATCTCCTTTAAAAAAAAAATCTAATCCCCTTGTCTAATCCCCTTTTAAAGCTGTCCATGTTGACTGCTGTCACATCCTGTTTGGATGTAATGGCAGAATCCAGCAGCAATTTGTGGGTTAATTATTCATGGGTTAAACAACCCCAAATTAACTCATGGTTTGTTCTTGGGTTAACCTGAGGTTGTTTAACACACAAACAACTCCAACTGCCACTGTTCAGACATCATGGAAATAACCTACGAATGCCACATTCATATGTTGTTCCAGGAAACTGGAAGCGGCTCATGCACAGCATGCATCCCCACAATTCATGGATTAACCAACCCACACAAATTGCTGCTGGATGTTGCTGTTATGTCCGAGCAGAGTCTACATGTTGTGGAAGTAATTTCTATAGCTTAACTACACACTCTGTGAAGGAGTACTTATTTATTTATTTATTATATTTATACCCCGCCTTTTTTCCTGCAAGGAACCCAAGGCGGCTTACATAATCCTCCTCCTCCTCCTCCTCTCCATTTTATCCTCACAACAACCCCGTGAGGTAGGTTAGGCTGAGAGTCAGTGACTGGCCCAAAGTTACCCAGTGAGTTTCATGGCTGAGTGGGGAATAGAACCCGGATCTCCCAACTCCCAGTCCAACACTCTCACCACTACGCCACACTGGCTCTTCCTTTTGTCTGTCCTGAATCTACCACCATTCAGTTTCACTGGATGACCCTGGGTCCTAGTATTATGAGAGAGGGTGGGAAACTTCATCCTATCCACTTTCCCCGCACCATGCTTAATTTTATACACCTCTATCATGTCTCCGCTTAATTGCCTTTTTTCTTATGCTGAAAACCCCAAACATTGTAACCTTTCCTCATGGGGGAGTTGCTCCAGCCCCTTGATCATTTTGGTTGCCCTTTTCTGCAGACTTTCCAGCTCTACAATAACCTTTTTGAGGTGCAGTGACCAGAACTGTACACAGTATCCCAACAGTTGCACCATAAATTGCTATAAAGGTAGTATGATATTGGTAGTTTTATTTTTACACCATAGATGCCTCTGGGAAACCCAGAAGCAGTGGATGAACGCAATAGCCTCTCCTCCTTTTGCTCCTCAGCAACTTGAATGCAATAGTATCCAGCCCCTGAACATGGAGATTCCATGGAGCCCATCATTTATTTATTTATTATATTTATGAATCACCCATCTGGCCAGACATCCAGCTACTCTGAGCAATGTACAGTCCAATAAAATACAGGGGGGGGGGGAACACACACACAGAGTATAAAACACAATTTAAAACAGTACAAAACTTAAAAATCCTAACCCACCCCATATTCCCGCCTGAAAAGCCATGTTTTTAATGCCCGGTGGAAGCTAATCAAGGAAGCGGCATGGTGCTATGGCGGAGGTCACTGGGGAGAGAGTTCCATAAATTGGGGGCTGCCACAGAAAAGGCCCTCCACCTAGTCCCCACCAGCCTGGTTTCTTTGGCTAATGGGACAGGGAGAAGCCACGTTTTTAATGCCCGGTGGAAGCTATTCAAGGAAGGGGCATGGCGCCATGGTGGAGGTCACTGGGGAGAGAGTTCCATAAATTGGGGGCTGCCACAGAAAAGGCCCTCCACCTAGTCCCCACCAGCCTGGTTTCTCTAGCTGATGGGACAGGGAGAAGGCCGTCCGTGGCAGATCTGAAAGACCGGAGCGTTATAGATAAGGTTTATTCTAAATTTTCAATTTGTGAATATTGCATCTTGATATAAGTAAAGATCCATGAAGCTGAATGTAGAAAGCAAAATCTCTTTTAATGCAGTCCTATTGAAACCAGTGTACAATTTGATGCATCTAAAATTACTCATTTCCCAGAGGAATGATCTTGCTGCACTCACTTAGCAAATGCCACAGTCAGCATAAAGATGAAACATGAACCTTTAAAACAAGCAAATCTGGTCTTGCAATGTGGTTTTCACTGCACTTAATAGCCAGATATTAATATGCTGTAATAAGTTATGCAGGTAGCTTTTAACAGGGGGCACTATTTTTTGTCCCATCGTACACTGCAGAGAGAGAGCAATTTCAGATTTGTTATATCCACCTACCTTCACATAACAAGAGAGATCTATTCTGTTGATTGCCCTTCATCACCTTAAATAAGGTGTCTGACCAGCTGGTCAGAAGTGGAAGATGAATGCTTGAATTTCATACCCATTTTCCAAGTGGAGATAACCTTGTGAAAATTAGAATGTAGTAGCAATGTTAATTTTTCTGCAATTAAAATATGCTAGTCAGGTATTTTTTTCTTGACTGTAGATAAAGGAACATTTCAGACTTGTCAAAGAGTAACAAAACAATTATTTAAACTGAATGTATACTAATGTTATTATTTTATATAAATGAGAGAATACAAATAGGTGGGAAATTATATATGGACCATATCTTGGGGAAGGACAATAGCTTAGTGGAGGGAACACGCTTTACACGCAGAAGGTCCCAGGTTCAATCTATGGTATGTCTAGTTAAAAGAAGCAATTAATAAGTGTAGGGAAAAACCTCTGCCTGTTACTCTGCAGGGCTTCTGTCTGTCACAGTAAACAATATTAGGATAGATGAACAAATAATCTGACCTGGTATAAGGCAGTTGCCTATGTTCCTAAAAGAAATCATGGAGATTTTTAAAGACACCAGATAAGTATCTATCAAAGTTTTTTTTTTTTAAGTGTAGTGCTAAGTGCAAAAGTTTGGCCACATGGCTGATCACGTACATGCTTTCCAAACTTATACATCCATATCTTGAATGTGAAAGAAATGGCCATCATGTTTTTTACTTCCAAGACCAAAAAATCTAGTGTCCTTTTCCTTCCAGACAGATTTATCATGATAGTTTAGCAGCGTAACTGAATATATCATAACAATTATGCACTTTATGATAAAAGCACCAAACTTGGCACAGAGGAAGACTACTATATATTATGAACAAATCCAGATATTGGGCCATCACAGATTTGCCCCCTGACAGCCATGGCAGCCATCTTACAAAACTGTTGACAACGGTTACTATTTTTCCACAAAACTGTTCAATTCTGGTGGACTACATGATATTGACTTGATTCACATGTAACGACAACCCAGAGTATGGGTTGAGTATGTGCTGTCATTGAATCGTGGGTTGCCATTATGTGTGAACCCTGCACTATGGTATAACTATGGGTTGTTAACTACGAACAGCCCAGAGTTCACAACCTAACAACAAACCATGGGTTCTCTTCCTGGGTTGTTTGTGATTAACAACCCATAGTTTGCAGGGTTTGCACGTAACAACAATCCAAGATTCAACAACAACCCATACCCAATCCAGTACTTTGGATTGTTGTTACATGTGAACCAAGCCACTGAGGATAATTAAATGGGCAAAATAGCCTTCCATAGCATCATGGGATCTTAACTTGGCAATGGGAATTCCTCAAGTGGGATAGGTCCTGGAGTAAGATCACAGCACATAATGATGGCCCCAACTACCAACCAGAAAAGTAAGAGCGTGCAGGAAGCTTGCTTACCTGATCCCTGCCATCCTCTGCTCCAACTGTCACTAGCCCAGTAATGCTAATTTAAAAACATACTTTTTGTTGGATGGGGGTGAACAAACAGATTAAATCCAGAGAAGACAGAGGTGCTGTTGGTCAGTAGAAAGCCTCTCTCAGGGACTGGGATTCAGCCTGTTCTGGATGAAGTCATGCGCCCTGTGAAAGACTAGGTTCATAGCTTGGGAGTGCTCCTGGATCCTACACTGTCCTTGGATCTTTAGGTTGCAGTGGTCCAAAGAGTGCATTTGCACAACTACATTTAGTGCGCCAGCTGCGACCATTCCTGAGTCAGTCTGATATGGCAACAGTTATCCATGCTTTGGTTACATCATGGTTAGACTTTTGCAATGTGCTCTACTTGGGGCTACCCTTGAGAGGAAGATGAGGATAATGTAAGCCGCCTTGGGTTCCTTGCAGGAAAAAAGGCAGGGTATAAATATAATAAATAAAATAAAAATTAAAAATAAGCATCTGGAAGCTCTAATTGGTGCAAAATGCAACAGTTGGCTGCTAACTGGTACACAGCCACTGCAATATTGAAAGATCTGCACTGGTTGCCAATTGTTTTCGGGGCTCAATTCAAGGTGTTGGTGTTAACCTTTAAAGCTCTAAATGGCTGAGGAGCCTGTTGTTGTTGTTGTTGTTGTTGTTGTTATTATTATTATTATTATTATTATTATTATTTACAGTATTTGTATACCACTCCACATCAAGCAGATTCCGGAGCTGTGAACAAGCGCTGAACCTACTTGGTTATTATCAATAGGAAATACACTTTTGAAGGCACCCTCACTTGCAGATACTCATTTGTCGGGCACACAGGAAAGGCTTCCTCCTGTGTTGCTCCCAAACTCTGGAACACATTCCCTGTGGAGTTGCAACCAGTCCCCACTCTCTCTGGATTCAGAAAGACGGTGAAGACACAGCTTTTTAACTTGGCTTTAAAAATCATCATTATGGTTTTTAATGTTGTTTTTCAGTGTTTTATTATGTTTTTATTTGATTTGGGTTTTTATGTTTCAAACTTTTTGTAAACCACCTTGCTGGATCCCAGAAAGGCACTATAGAAATAATAAATAAATAAATGGGGTTGTTGTTTTTAAGATTTGGGACATATATGTTGCAGCAGGTACTCCCTTCTTAAGAAAATGTCATCTACAATTTTTAATATGTACTTGTATTAATTTTTTTATTAAATCTGCTGACCAATTGTGGGCACTAACTAAAATGTTTTTATTGAATAAAATATTTTCAATAAATTAATATGCTCATTTTATACAAAATGCAGTTGTAATTTTTTATCTTAAAAAAATTACAACTGCAGTGGAAGTCCCATCTTGAGAAAAAATATTATATTTTGTAAAATGCAATGTTAACGTCTTCTATAAATCTGTCAGTCATATTTGACAAGTGAGTGGACATAATGAATTATAGAACTCAAATATTATGTTTACATTAATTAGCACAGCAGAAACAGAAAATACAGGTATTTGTATTTATTGTCTCTCCAAGCAGTGAAGAGCCACAATTATAAATGCCATTACATAAAACTGTGGTTACAGCCACATTTAGAATATTGTGTGTAGTTCTGGTTCCCCCATGACAACAAGGATATCTTAAAGGCACAGAAAGACCAATTCTATTCATTTGAATCTGAATAGTGGCCATGGCTTCCTATCCCACTACAGTTGTTACTTTACTCAGCAATGCTAAGATTATTGTGTTATCACCAATCATTGCCATAGGGAAGGGTCACTTGTACTTACTTTGCATACATTTAAGCTCTAACTGAATTGTACCAGACTATAGTTTTTGCATTTTACCCCCCACACACACACAACTGAGGATGAACTTCATACGTCTGATGGAGTGGACTCTAGTCCATGAAAGCTTATAGATTTCATAGAGTTGGAAGGAGCCTACAAGGCTATTGAGTCAAACCCCCTGCTCAATGCAGGAAACTAGAGGAGGGGTCTCCCATCCAAGTAATAACCAGGCCTGACCCTGCTTAGCTTTCCACACTCAGACAAGCTGAGCCAGCTTAAGCCACTCAAGGTGCCACAAGACTCTCTTCCTTTTGCCTTATTTTGGGGTGACCCCATTTCCCTTCCAAACTGAGAGGTGCTCTATCACCCAATAGCAGTAGTAGAGGAAATTATTAGGCATTCTACCTGTTTGCTGGTGATGAAGATAATAATCAGTGTTTATTATAATGATAATACTACCAGATCCTGGGTATGAGACTCTCAAAGGGTGTCTTTTCACATAGCCTGACATCTCTAAGTATGGAATACACACATGTGGCTTCATTTGTGAAGTTGCATGTTTATATAATTCAATTGGCAGTATCCAAACTGCCCACACACACCAGCGGGCGGGACCCACCACCTATGTGACAAGAAGCTAGCGCTTCCTAAAGCAAGCAGAAATCAGCTAAAACGCTCATTTATGGAATGGAATGGGTCAATGGATCATTTCGGCTTATTTCTGGTATTGCTCTAAGAAGCGCTAGCTTCCTGTTGTGCCAGCAGTGGGTCCTGCCAGCGCCTCACAATCAGTGGAGGCACAGGCACAACATTGGATACAGTCCACCATCTGCCCCATTGCTACCACTTGCTTGCTTAACAGGCAGAGAGCCAGTGAGCAAGTAGGCAGTGGCGTGGCATCGCCTGCTCCTCCTCCTCCTCCTCCTCCTCCTCCTCCTCCTCCTCCTCACCACCACCACCACCACCGTGGTCTGGGCCAGAGTGAAAGGCAAGCAGGTTGCAATGGTGAAGTGGAGGAGGAGCAAGTCCAGCAGACTCTTGTAAGTGGAGCACTGCTAAGTTGCGGGATCTCAGCAGCTGCCCAACCAGGCCTACCCTGCCAGCCCTGGAATAGCAGCTGGAGGGACACAGCAACAGCTGCTTGCTGTTAGATAGGGATGGATGGAGAGGGAGAGGTTTTTTCCTTCCATGTTTCCAATGAAAATCGGTTCCATGAAGCTGGTATCTGCATAGGAAGAACACCCTCCATTGGCACCAGAAGCCTATCTGATGGACATTAAAGTATGCAATAACCTTTCAAAAGCTTATTGCTAAAATTATCAAAGAAATTATTGGAGAAGCCATGCTGCTGCTGCTGCTGCTGCTGCTGCTGCTACTTCTTACTGCTTTTAGTGAAGTGGGGGAAAAGAGATAAAGATAGAAAAAAAACACTGTGAAATTGTTGCTTCATGTGCACAGTGGAAGCACTTCAAAGTGCCTCGTTCAGCACTGAAATGGAAAAACACATTTGTCTGAGTGACAAATGATATCTTCTTATAACTCACATACTGAAGTGTCAAAGTAATTCACAAAAGTGAGGAAGTTTTTTTTCCCCAGGGAAAACTGAGACGCACCGAATTTATTTGACTTGCCCAAAGTCATACAACAAATCAGTAAAAGACCAGGGCATAAAGGCAAACTTCTAAAGATCTCTCTGCTTTATGCCTTATCATCTGAATGACATTATACACAACCCTTTTCTGACCTCTCTCTGTAGGCTGACTACCAAACAAGAAATAAACAAGCCACCTAATTTCTTCTTTCTACTTATGCTTCAGATTCAAGTTGGAACCATAAACCCTTTAGGACAAGTTTTTCTTGTTATGAAGTTCATTATGTTTTAAAACAGTTTCTGTGGGTTTGTTTGCATCAGGAAGAAGAGGTAAAAGTTCAAAGTTATAGGTCTGGTTGCTCACTGTTAAATTTGAGGCCTCAAGTAACTGGCACATTCAAATTTTAAAAATGCAGCTAATGAGTTGCTGTGCCCTGGTCACCATGGCAACAGGCTGAGACACCTCACTGTTGTTATCTGTGGACAAACCTAGCAGAGGAATATTTACATTTTAAAGTATTCTGGTAGTATCTCTATAGTGCAGGTAACTGAAAGGAAACATAATTAAGTTCCACATTAAAGATTACGAAATACAGATTTGTGAAGAAATGCATACCAAGTCTCTGTGCTTTCCCACCACTACCACCACCACCGCACATGTAAATAAGTGTAAGCCCAGCTGGAGGCTGATAATCTCCTGCGAATGTACATAGTTGTCCTGATGGCTCTGTGTCACCCAACATATTCACATGCAAATGTTCCCCAAGCACTTTAGGTATGGTCAGGAATTCACCCTCCTGACACCTAGGAGTCACACCCTCCCCTGCCTAGCCCAGACAAAGTTAACCCTGATTGACCAAGTGACAGTTGGGCAATCGCAGGGAGGGGAGGGGGGAAATCGATAAGGTCAGCTGCGGCTTCTGGGTTTTGTTGTTCTGGATGCGAGGAAGCACGGAGTGGGGGACTGTGGCTGAGGCAAGTCCCAAGAAGAACAACCCCCAAGCTAATGTGTAAATGACTGGGTTCTGTAGTGTGAGATTTAGTTTTGTTGTTTTGTAGTTCTGACTGTGTGTAACAAAGGTATTCCATTCTGTCAATCTCACTTCCCTTATCTCCCCACCTAATTTGTAACTAACTAATCCAAAACAAACTTCCTTTCACTTTCTCCTACACGGAGTGTGTGTAGGTTCGGTGCTAATTCCAGTGTCTGAGACCGGGACCAGGTTTAGGATGAGGTGATTTGGGGATGGTAGAATCAAGGCTAGCAGTTTGTAGCCTCTGATCTCTCCTTCCGAATCAAAGGACTGGCCGCAGTCCTTCACAAGATTATTTCCCCCTTTACATATTTCAACTATCTTATTATTTGTACAATGAGACTGGTTAAAGGGAGGGGACTAGATTTTCCTCTCGTGATAGATTTAAGAGTGAAAGAGATTTAAATAGGCATTTTACCCTTATAGTGCTACTAATTAGATAACTTCGTGCAGCAACTCCATCTTTGCTTCCTTAAAGGAATTATTTTATTTTAGCGGGTGGGGTGGGAGTGGAAAGAAATAAACAGAAGAATCAGTGGAAAAACACATTAGGGTTACAAGTGGAAGACAGTGTCATCTGGACCCTTCATACAATTATGTGAATAAGGCAGGGTGACTGCATGACAAAAGCCTCTCCTGGAAGCACTCCTCCAGCCAGACACCAATTGGATACAGCCCTTACACTGCAACCCTTTGCATGTCTACTCAGAAGTAAGTTCCATTGAGTCTAATGCCAAGTAACTGTGTAAACAATCTTTCACATCTCCTGCTACCTGATTGTTTAAAAACCGATTTTAAAAACACAAAAAAAACTTCTACATGCAAAGCACTCTACCACTTAGCTGTGGTCCCTCCCAGTTGGTCCAAGTTAACTAGCAGCCAGTGCAATTGAGTGTCAGTCCTGACTCCTGTGTAGTCAAGGGAGGAGTGAAGGTCAGGGAAAAGCCAAAAGCACATCAACAGACAACATAATCAAGTCCCTTAATTGCTCACACCAATCTGCAATTAAGCAAGAGTGAGCAAGCTTGATTCTGAAGCTTGTATGGGGGCCAAGGAGTATTATCTGACCCATTCTGGCCTTTCAATGCACGGCTTTTTTGTTGGCTCCTGAGGTTTGTCCCCTGCTGTTCTCTCTTTTCCAAGCTGTGTGGTACTGCAAAGTTTGAGTGCTTGCCTTCTTATTGTGTGTCAAGATCTACAAGGGCTCAAATAAGGTGGTAGGTATATAGGTAATATTGACGTCCAATTGAGCTCACATGATATGTGCTATATGTGTGAAACTACTGTAGTATACAGCTATTCACAGAATTGTTAGCCACTCTGTGGCTGGAAATATAGAAAAACAATGCTTACTAATATACTGCAGAGCCCTTGTGGATTTAACTACATACATGAGAAGGTCTTATAAATGGCAATCATTCATGCACTCTGTGGAGAGAAAGCCTGACAGAACATACACTTTGCCCCACAACCCACCTGCATAATCTCCGCCCAGGGTAGAAGGGCCCAGCCCACAGCACATTTACATGCTGATGGTCTTCCCCAAGTACCCTCAAGGGTTTGCCAAGCACCCTCAGTCACTCTTCTGAGCACCTTTGATGGGCCATAGTCAAGGTAGCATCAAAACCACCCCACCCCCTCCTGCCTGGCCGGACCAGTTCAGCCTGTCAGCGAAGGGAGGGGTCGGGGGATAGGGAGGGGGGGACAAGAGAAGGGGTAAAAGAAGCAGCCAGGACTTCTGTTGGTTGTTGGAAGCAAGGTGAATCGAAGCACGAAGTGGGTCATCGGCTCAGGCCAGCTCAGACATTCAACCCCCAAGTGGAGTGCCTGGGTATGCTGGTGTAAGTTGGTGTAAGTTAAGTTCTTAGTTGCTAGGTTAGCCTAGTGTATACTCTCTGTTGTTAGCTTAGAATAGCGTAGAATCTCAGTTGTTATTTTGTAGTTCTGACTGTGTGTAACACAGGTATTTCATTCTGTCAGTTTCACTCCTCTTATCTCCCTTTCCAATTTGTACTTGTTTACTATTCAATAAACTTCCTTTCACTTTTCCCCTGAGTGGAGTAAGTGTAATTTTGCTTGGACTCAGTGCTAAATTCCAATGTTTATGACCCGAGCCAAGTCGGGGATTGCAAGCGGAGAGCTCAGGGTTTGCCAGTGAAAGCCGCAGATCTCCCGTTTTGCAGGAAAGGACCGGCGGCGGTCCTTCACACACTTCTTTGTACAATACCCAACATTGGGTTAAAAAACAACAACTTAGTGGTGACTGATCTACTTCCAGTATTCCATATTGAACCAAAATAATTGAGCAGAAAAGGTTACAGTTGGGACAACCAACACTATACCTACATGGGAGCACTTAACATTAAGAGCATAGTAGTACAAAAACAAAAAACAAAAAAAAGAACCCCCATGCCCTACATGAACAATTCCAAAATCAAATTTGTTCCAGTTCTACCCTTCCCAGCAAGATTAATATTTAAAGCTAACAACCATTCTAAGAGTGATCATCACTAGAGCAAATCTGGCACTAGCTCTTTCAGGACTAATAAGAGTCAGGGGAACAAATATGGTGTGCCAGTACTTAATGGGCAATGCTGATGTGCCCATAGCTGGATTCCTCTTTCCAATCACTGAACTGTTACCAGTTTTTGTTCTCCTTCTCTAGGTTCTAAAGAAGGAAGGAAATCTTACTTATGTAATAGAGATATACAGGTCTAGCATGTTTGACAAACAGGTCTAGCATGAACCACCATCAATAAATGCACTGCTGCTGAGTGGTCAGCAACAAAAGTGCAATAACTAGTCAAAGTCATTCATGTAAATGAGAAGCCATTATCTCTCAAATTAAGCTTGTGTGACTAAGATCAGACCCCTACCCAAACAACAACAACAACAAGGAATGCTTTCCTGGTATTGATATTTGTTATTGATACAACTGTATTTGGCTTTTGTTGTAAGTGGTATTTGGAAAGACAAGGTATACAAACAAGACAGAGCAACCAAATCATTATCTTAATCTACAGCTCTAAAAATTCTCTGTTCTGAGCATTTATGGGGCAACTAGACCTACAGTGTAGCTGTTTTAGGATGAATTCATTTTAGTTTCAGTCTAAGATCTCAGGGTCACACCTCCCTAGGCTGTTGAAAAGCACATCCCACGTGGACTTCTAGCTTTAGTAGGAGCTCATATGATGAGGTCAGGACCCAGCTATGCCCTGTCCCCAAACCTGTCTAGATTCCTCTGAAGAAGAAGAAGAAGAAGAAGAAGAAGAAGAAGAAGAAGAAGAAGAAGAAGAAGAAGAAGAAGAAGAAGAAGAAGAAGAAGAAGAAGAGCACTTTGCTGAAGCCTCCAGCTCAGACTGGGACCACAGGGTGTTAACACCTCCTGAGGGACAGGCAGACACTATCATCCCAGTACCAAGGGTCCCAACAACCCCACTCTATTTCCATCGTAACCCCCAGAATTGCAGAAGCAATGGTAAGTCCATGCTGAAGCCCAGCACTGGAAATGCAGAGCCAGTTTGGCAGTCCAAAGTCTTCCTCCCCTTAGTTCTGCTCAGGAGGGAAAGGCAAGCATCTGTGCACACACCAGATCAGGGCTGTGCTGAGCTCCAGGAAGAGGCATGCCAGGCAGGCCCACTATTAAATTGATGCAAAAGCTCTGTGAGAAAGCTCCTTGCCTAGTTTTGCTGACCAGCTCTGCTAGACAGCTCCCCTGCTGTTCAAGGCCTCCTGGCAATGCCCACCTCTTACCATCTACTCCAGTGGTTCTTAACCTTAATCCACTACCACCCAAGAAATCTACCACTATTGAATGCCCCCATAAACCACAAGTAAAAAATTAGGAGGAAAGCAACACTCCAGACAAGGCAACAGACAAGCCCATGAACAATCTAAATGGAGGTTGGCCTTTCACAAAGGTTCCATGGACTTTGAAGAAGCCTGAGTGCAAGGTGAAAGAGAGAAACGTGCTAAGCGAAAAGCACATCAAACGAATCCTTTACAGGACCATCTTCCATCTGGTAACCTGTGTCCTCACTGTGGGAAGCTGTGTGGATCTAGAATTGGCCTCCACATTCACTTACGGACCCATCGCTAGAATCTACACAATTTTCTTTAGAATTTCCTCCTTTTAAAATTTCCTTTTTGTAAATTTTTATCCTGGAAGACAATCTTACTCGGTCACGAGTGATCGCCTGATGATGATGATGATGATGATGATGATGATGATGATGATGATTCTGTTACATATGTATTTATGATATATGCATATGATACACAAGATCTCAGGTACACATTCAATGAGACTCTTGTGACTGATGACCATCTGCAATTCCTTAACATTACATTTATTTGAGCCCAACTGGGACTTTTTTTGAGAACCCGTTTTTTCCTGTCTCTGTTGCTATTGCAGGGCCCACTCTCTTGTTTTCTTTTTGGAAGCTCATCACACTTAGTCTCATCAAATGGATTAATATTATTTTTGCTGAGTTTCACCCCAAGGGAGGAGTCGACATTCTTGTTTGATTCCTGTTTGCTCTCTGCCACTTTTTCTTTAAGAGTCTGGGGCAGTATGCAAGAACTCTCCTCCCCTGGAGTACCAAACAGGCACAGCCTTGGGTAAGATTCACTAATCTAGGCCACACTGGACTGTTCCTTGACTGGTCCATGCCTCCAGCTCAACAGAAATGGATAGACTGCTGCTAGACTGGTCAGTTGGTATAATCTCTTGTTAACCAACTGCAGTAGGTACTAAAATGGCTTAACTATAAGCATACTGTTTCAAGTTACTCATGAACCAACTAGGCCCATTTCATATGTTCCTGCCATATGATGAAGGAGTAGCACAGCTGATTATATAACATAGCCCTGGCTAATCTCTCAACCTGAAACAGAACCATTACCAAACCATCGGGGTGGGGAAGTAACATATGAGCTGGGACATTCACATTAATGCGCAAATGCTAAATACCCACTTATGCTATTTCTGAATGGGGCTTTTGAAGGATCAGGCACTATCATAGATACCCTAGCTCATCTGTTACTTCCTCCATGCAGGTGGAGCAATGGGACCACCCCACCTGGGGTTGGATTTAAAATGTGTCTGCCAGTCCAGGATCACGAACTGGACTTTCCACGTGAATGCCCAAGTGTTCAAAAACTGCATTTGCACAATTTCTTTCATTTGAAAATGGGAAGTGAAGACATAGCACAAAGGGGGCCTCTGAAGTATCAGGCATTCGTATCAGGAGTTACATCATCTGCTTGGTGTAGAGCACCATGCAAAGACCCAAAGTAGTTATGAACAAGCCTTGAAATCTACATTTCTTTGCACCCAAATCTAGATATCTCATAGATCTCATAGATCATAGAGTTGGAAGGAGCCTACAAGGCTATCGAGTCCAACCCCCCTGCTCAATGCAGGAAACTGTATGTTTAGATCTCATTATACATAGAGCTTCCTATTAATTCTATAAAAACTTATGGCACCTTAATGACTAATTAATTATTTTGGCATAAGCTTTCATGAACTATATGCATGTAGACTGAAATGAATGGCAAAGCCAGTCAGATGGGGAATCTCCACACATACTGGAACTTCAGTGCCTCAAAAAGATATCTAGATTATGTCAATCATGAGTGAACATTTACAAGAACAGAGGAATTTCCCCAAAGTAGTTCCCAAATGTTGTTTGTACATTAAAAGCTTTGGTCTGCATAGCCATTAAAAAGATCCATACAGAAGGTAACAAATGTTGCTGAAAAGCTACATCTTGATTATGCGTCTATCTGAGTTTATGAATCAGCAGCCTCTGCAATAGTTATAACAGAATTGCTGGTCGAGCTGTCCAGAGGGAAGCTAAATGCAGCAAAGCATTTTAATGGACTGTCAAAATGCTATATTTACCAGCTGAGAATCTATTGTATTCCAAAATGTAGTCAATAAATCATTTGCATGTCAAACCTTTCTGGGGCCCAAGCTATTATGACCTGTTTATATTTATTTATTTATTTATTTCATTTCATTTCATTTTTATACCGCCCAATAGCAGAAGCTCTCTGGGCGGTTTACAACAATCAACAAGACAGTCCCTGCCCGCAGGCTTACAATCTAAAAAGACACGACACACAAGGAAAAAGGAATGGGGAGGGAAGAAGGGGGAATATTAATGAATACTCCTGGCAGGGCTGGTGGAAATATGTTGTCTTAACTTTTCCTTCAGTCACATATTTAAAGAAATACTATTTTAAAATCTAGAGCAACTATGAATGAATCAACCTTTGTTATTATCTACCAATAGAATTTGGCGGCAAAGGTTTTCTGTATTTTCTGCAGAGATTATAATGTTATATGGGTGATGACTGGAGACTGCATTGTGTCATATCACTGGCCCAGCTACACGGCCTTGATGGCTTTTTAGCAGGTAAGGCAGAACGTATATAAATGTTAATAATAAATAAATAAATACACACACACACCACTTTTCTCTTTTTAACAGTTTAAAGCCATTCTTAAAAGCAGCCTTCCCCCTAACCTGGTGCCCTCCAGACATGTTGGACTACAGCTCCCACCATCCCCAACCACCAATTTAACTCAGTTTTTTATATTGGACTTTTAAAAAACTTTTATCCTTCGTGTAATTGCTATTTACATTTTCAAATTTTATCTAGAGTTATCTCCATCTTTAATTTAGGGTAACCACAGGCATCATTGGGATAGCTCTTTGCTGAAAATGTTGACGGCTGGAATTGGTCCTGCTTAACAGGAGCACCTTTTCATTGCTTCTGAAATGGAATGATCACAAATGCCAGTTACAAAATAACTAACACCACAAATCAACTGACCACTAATGCTTTACGTTACCAACATACCTTATACATTTTATAAGGTATTTTCTGTGTATATACTATCTATCTGTTTATCGCCACCATCAAGCATAGGGTTAGTGCACTTGGGTTCACTGAAATCAAAGGTGTTTGCACACTTACTCCAACTTCAGTGTTTTATAATCAGTCAATACAATGGCAATATTCCGCAGTAGCAACAAAAATTTTTGCCTTCCTTCCCCGAAGTTCATTTTAAATATTCTCTTCATATGTTTAAGCCTGATCAGAAGTATGAGAACAGTAAATCTATCTAGTTCATCCGTTGCAGGTGAGTCAGTGATACATCCGATCCAGCTCATAGCCTCCCTAAACTAGCCTACATGCTTCTTCAGAATAACTTTTTTTTTTTTTTAATGCAATGGTTATTCAGGCAATTCTTGGCCTATGCTGACACTTAGGGGGGGGGGAGCTATAAAAATAAACACACTTTTGAAATTATATGTAATTACTGTTTTTATTTGTAAATACTTGGATTGTGGGGGCACTGATGAGTTTTAAAAGGGCAATTTAATTTTTGTAAGCTTAGCCAAAACAGCTGCTGTTTTTACTTATTTGCCAAATTCATTCTCCTGAACCACATAGAAAACAAATTATGTTCTTAATAACGAGCCAATTCCAATTACTGTGATTACCATGGGATAACTATACAATACCTGTGTGTATTTAGGGCTCCATTGTTGTTTTTATAACACACTGGGGTATTATATATTTTATGATAACCACAGCCTCATGCATTATTACCATGTAACTTAATATTGTTACATCATTGCATGTTTATCTTCTAATCTTAGTGCAGCCGGGTTAATGCTACTAAAATCATTTTGTTACAACACTCTTTTCCATGATAGTAAGCTCAGGTGAACAACAAAGTGATCTTAAGTAGGTTAGCATGAAAAATAAATTGAACTCATCGTCTGGGACACTGAATCCAGAACACCCATCCATGTATTGCCAGTTCCAGGTTTTCGGGTGCCCTCAGTGGCCCCCTACCCTGAGTGGGTCCACCTTCTCCTTGCCACTATCAAAACTGTCCTATTCACTTGCCTTTTCCCTTTGGGCCCAATCTGCACCCCTTGCCCAGCAGGAGAGAGCTAGGCAAACGGAGGATGCTTTTTCTTCTCTCACTTGTTGCTCCTTGTACATTTATGGAAGGTAGGTGAACAGGCAATGACAGCAAGCAGCAGCAGGGATGGGGCTGCAGGTTTCGGCAGTAGGCCCACTGCTGAGGAATGGGCCTATGCTGGTGCCCAGCAATGCCAACCCCTGATGCTGGCTCTGCACCCATGTTTGAGCTTCTGAACTGGATGATCCATCTGTGTTCAAAAGTGAAAACACGGGTGAATTTCTGAAGTCAGGCTGCTTCCCTATCTATAGGCATCACATGCGAGAGGACTGGGAGGATAAGCCTCGCCAAATAATTGTTTCACGGTTTCATCTTGGCCCTGAGACACACAAGCACCTTTGCCAAACAGCTTAAATTAAAGGACTGGCAGGAACAAGGCAAAGAGCAAGGTGCCAGTGCTAGAGCTTTTATATCAACAGCAGAGGAGACAGAGCTAATCAGGGTAACAGATATCGGATAACAGATGGTCATGAAGGCAAGAAGAGGACAGCCATGGAACTCACTCCTTTCCTCAGGCAGAATCCAATGGGGTGCTATTCCCTTCTGCAAGTAGTGGGCCCCACCAATTCCACTGCGCAAGTGGGACTCCCCACTTACACAATGGAGATTTAGCGCTTCCTAGAGGAAGCCCTGAAACAAGCAGAAACTTATGTGAGCTCCACTGACCTGTCTGCTTTCAGAAATGAGTGTTTCTTTCTGCTCATTTCAGGTTGCCCCAAAAGTGCTAAATTAATGTCGTGCAAGTGGGGGAGAGGTGCTTGTGCAGCGGAACTGGCCGGGCATAAGAGAATCGGCAGGGGCATAGGTGCCCGCCCCATTGGATTCTGCCCCTTCAGTTATAGTTTCTGGACAGGGATAGTATTGGTCCTAAGCCTGTCCTGTGCCAGTGGAGCACAATACTATGCCAGCAGAAAGTTTCTCCCCTTGCAGTGATGTAACAACAGGTCTGCAAACAAGGTGGCATATAAGATAAAATATAACTTAAATGGAAAGCTCCAGATGATTGCCACCTGCCTCTACCATCTTTGCCCACACACACAGCCACCTCAGAAGATAGAATTCTAAGTAACTGTGAAGACAATGACACCACCAGGGTATATAAGACCAAGCCAGAGAGAACACAGGTCTCATATATCAAGCCATGTCACATTGGGACTCTATCATTCTGTCCTTATGTCCATTGGGCTCAGAGCATATCTGGGAATTTGGCAATGGATACACTGGTGAAAAGACAAATTACATGAACAGCAAATAGCCAAGGCTCACCACAAAATATTATGGATATATTGCTAACACTTGCCTTTCTTACAGATATATTGCCACAAGACTCCAGATACAAAATCCCACCAGGAATCCTAAGTTCACCACTGCCTCTGGGACCACAACAGCAAGGCTACACACACACACACACACACACACACACACGTAAGCTAGGGAGGCCATCGCTAAACATGGCACAAACACCCTCAATCCTTAACCCTGATCACCCAAATATGTGCAGAGCACTCATTCTCCTATGTTTCTAACCAAGGTCTACATTGACTTCCAAACAGCCAATCCATAAGGCAGATACTAAAACTGAATTTTTGGGAAATGTGGTTCTTAAAAAATAATTCAAGTACTGCAAGGTTGTTGTTGTTGTCATTGTTGTTTTGTCTATCAACATATGATATAAAGCTGTTGCTTTATATAATAGGTTATATCATAGATTGCTAGGATGTTGTTTTCCCTTTTTTTCTAATGATCTGAAACTGATAGCATGGAGCAAACGATGATACAGATGGGGGTGACGTTGGGTTGTAGGACTCTTTTGTCCTCTTTTTTGGTGATTCATGTCCCCCATTTTGGAGATATTAGCCACCCTAATCATTTATGAGGTTCCACGGAGATGAACTTTCAGTAGATGAACTTTCTATGGAGATGAACTTTCCACATCAGAACTGGGCCATGGGTATCTAGGAAAGAGTGTTCAGTCAGATTCTGGAACATACTTAAAAAATGACACCATTGGCTGGGACATGCTTAATGACAACACCAGCAGTCTGCACTGTACTTTTGTCCTTCATCTCTTCCTGCTAAGAAATGCACATTGCTGCTGGTTATGGAAGCTCTTGTGGCAGTCTAATTTGCTTTGTTATAAAATCCCCTTCATATTAAGATGCTTATCGTTCTGTTGTCTATAATGAATCAGAATGTAATTCTGCAAATGGATCTCTGTTTTTAAATGATGCCTGTAATAAAATAACAAAAGACGATTTCAGAAATATATTTTGTGTAATTGTGAAATTATGAAGTGACACTCCGGGGAATCCATTTAGAAATTGGGATGGCTTAAAACATTTTGAAAGACAGGGATGGCATAGAAATTTAGATGGGCTGAAGTAATATAACTCAGAAGAGGCAAAGGCCCTTCAATTCAAATTGATGGGTTCACTAGAAATTAATGACAGTAAAACAAAGGAGAATGGGGGTGTTGCTTTTTAATATAGATTGTGAAAAACCTAGGTGTTTAATGGAGGTGGAATGCTCTTGAAAACAATTAACTTGAAAATATTTTAATCCTATGAACCCACCTGCAGTGGAGGCAGGGCTGCGTATCCACACTGGATTTTACTGTGAACTTTTAAGGAGCTATTGATGGTGCCAAACCTATTTTGGGGATAGGGTTCAGCACTATGAATAGCTCCTTTAAATTTCAGACTAAAATTTGGAGTGGATACATAGCCCCACTGACATTGGAGCCACCAGCCTCCACTGCCTACCTGTGTAAATCATAGTATATAGAAAATATATCCTTCAAGTATCTGCAGAATTATAGGTTTTACAGAAGATCCTCCACCCCAAGAACCATTCTGGATCTCTAAAAGTTAAATTTCACAATGAGGAGTGGGCACATCTTATCTCTAGCACAAACATGTAAAATGCATCTGCATAAGAGTCAAGGCACCATACAGTATCCAGCCCACCATGTCACAAAAAACAAATGCTAAAGGTATATTTTTAGATATTTTAGATTGTAAGCCTGAGGGCAGGGACTGTCTAATATTAATCTTTGTAAGCCACTCTGGGAGCCTTTTTTGGCTGAAGAGCAGGGTAAAAATGCTGTAAATAAATAAATAAATAAATATTTTTAACTCTTTATAACCTATTTGGGAACAATATATTTCTAATTTAACTTTTATGGAGAACAAACACTTCCTTCTAGCTATGAAATTGACATGCTACACCTGACAAGCTCCACCTGATGAAATGCCCTCTTCTATACAATTATTAGAGGTGGAGTAGCCCTGTCCTCTTTTGCATCTAACCACCCTGTACTAACTTTTCTATTCCGGTTTTATGGGGGTCTTTGGTTTCACTACATAATTACTACTGGGACATTGCATGCTCTGTAATAGTTTTCAGGCCTGACATCAGGGGTCAGCATGGGCAGGCAACTGCCGGGGGCACAGACACTTGGAAGGGCTCGTCCCTGCCACCATCCTCCTCCTCCTCCTCCTCTCCCTTGCCCACCCTGCAGGCCCATTCTAAAACAATTTGTTTAACGTACATTTTGAGTAGCTGAAATCTGAACCAATCAGATGCTTCCTTGGGGGCGGGGGACATGGCCAAGGAAGGCACAGTGTGGACTTTATGTCATTCCTGTGCCCTCATTGGCTGAGCCTCTCAGCAAAGGCACTGTGTGATTGGTTCAGATTGCTGATACTCAAAACCTAAGTTAAAAAAAAAAAGTACCACACACACTTTCAAAATCGTGTGCGGGGCCTGCAGGCTTGGCCGGCCAGGGGCAGGGCCTGCTATTGTGGCTGTGTGGTTATCATGTTGCACTGTGGAGCATGAGGTATGGGCTTTATTCCTGCAGCTTCCACTTTTCCCCACCTATCATTATTGTTGCCAGCTGGACCCTGAGTCAGGTTTTGCCATCTTAGCTGGACCATAAAATTGCCTTGCCCAACTCTTCCACCTCTAGCAAGTTGATTCATCCAGAATTTTAGTCACCAATGGTCAGATAAATCAAGCATAGCCCCATAGTGTTGGATCTGGGCTACTCATGCTTAGAGTAGCCCACTGAAATCAATGGGACAAGCCTAGTCAAGACTAGCTTAAGTCCCACTGATTTCAATAGGTCTGCTCTAAGCATGACTAAGGGCCGGTTCACACGACCTAGGCTGCGAGCGGGGGAGGCACCATGGGGCCATCCGCGGGGTCCGACAGGGCGCCGCAGATAACCTGCACCCCGTGCACGTGGGCAGACCCCGGTGGAGCCGGCAGTTCCCGCACCACAGTGCGGGCCTCCCAGTGCTAAGGGCGGGGGCCTGGGATGCCCAGAGGGGCTGTTTGGCCATACAGGCTGGAGTGGCGGCAGCTCCGGCCGCTCTGGGCTGCCGCCTCTGTCCGGACCCCACAGGAGGGCCACCCGCTGTTCGCACGGCAGGGTGGCCACGCGCGGTAGGGGCTTACCCCTCTACCGACCATGGTCACTTTGCGTGCGGCCCGCGCACGGCCCTCCCGCGGGGGCACCCCCAGTCGGCATTCACATGACACGGGAACCGCGGGGGACTTCTGCTCCCCCGTGGTTCCCGTGTCGTGCGAACAAGCCCTAAGTCTGGATCCTCCAACCGATAGACAGGGTAGGCAACTTGTGGCCCGCCAGATGTTTTGGCCTACAACTCACGTCAGCCCTAGCCTGCCTAGCCAATAGCGAGGGATAATGGGAGTTGTAGGCCAAAACATCTGGAGGGCCACAAGTTGCCCACCCCTGCTATAGACTATAATGAACATATGAAACTGCCATCCTGAGTCATACCACTAATCCATCTAACCTAGACGTGTGTAATGGCAAGTCTACTGCTGGCAGCAGCTCTCCCGGGCCTTGGGCAAAGGTCTTTCCCATCACCAGGGAGTTTTCCATTGAACCAGGGACCTTCTGCATGAAAAGCATGTGCTCTCACACAGAATTATGACACGTCGGCAATGGAGGAAAAACAGAATTCAGATAACCAGGAGAACTGGGACTTCTGCAATAGTAAGTTAAATGAAATAGAACTACATATGTATTTGTTGGAGATGCACTGATGATTGAGAACTAGAAACAAAAATGTTTACCCAGAATATTCCACTAAGTGTCAGGAGCCCATCACTTTACTATATCATATTCAACTGGACATTCTCCAAGAAAAAGTGCTGCATGGAACAATTTGAATCAATGACATAATGAACAGGATGATCTAATATGCTGTTCTCATCTCTTGTTTTTCAAGATTCTATTAAACATCCCCAGAGTACTATACTTATTATAGCACACTGTGGTAACAGAGATTTTTGCAGGAATCTTTCATTGTCATACAAGTATTCTTTCAAAGAGAAATGGGTAGAAAAATGGGATCACTGTTTAACTCCATAGCCCATAATGATCTGCAACCATTTTACATGCAGCCTTTTATATTAATGTGGAGAGCTGTAAAAATGACAAGCTGTTTTTTATAGCAGGAATTTATGTGTGTCTGATGTCACTGAGTGACAGAAATGCTCCCTGGCATCTAAGATAGGAGCCTTTCACTCAAAAGTAATTGCAATTTAAACTGTTCAGTATTAGCAAGCAACAAATATAACTGACACCAGCCATTTGATCAATGTAATCTCTGAATGAGGAGTTTTTCTGACAATTCATTTTTGTACAATACATGCATATTTTGTTACTCTTTTGTTGCTTACAACAACACACACACACACACACACATCATTGCTGTGCTTCCATTGTAGATGTTTCCATTTTCTATTGCCAAGATAGATAGATGATAGATAGATAGAAAGATAGATAGATAGATAGATAGATAGATAGATAGATATCATGCAATATTTTGTACCTGTGGGGAAATGCAATACTCCCTCTCCCCCACAAGTAGAACTCCCCATATTGCAGTCCATGGGGCAGGCAATGTCTGGACACAAGTGTCACAGGCGATTAAGTACTCCATAGGACAGGCTTCCCCAAGCTGATGCCCTCTAGATGTGCCCTCCCAGAATTCCTAACCATTGAGCATGCTGGCTGTGGCTGATGGGAGTTGTAGTACAAAACATCTGGAGGGCACCAGGTTGGGGAAGGCTGCATTAGGACAGTGAGTCACATCTTGACCATTTGGTGGGAAACAGCAGGGGAAGTTGGATGATCTACCAGCAACTGAAGTAAAATCTCAAAATAGTTGCAAGCTGTTTCTGGCCACTGGCCAGGTCTACTTATGGCTCCCCAGGCTGATTTATCTCTTTATTTACATTTCACTCCAGCCCTTCTAGTATATAGTCATGATTTCAATTATGGTTCACCTTATATTTTTCCAAGAGAGAGGCCACAAAACTCCAAGGCTGCCCTGTGCCATGAACTGCTTACCCACCACTGTCAGAGAAGAGAGAACAAAAGAGCCGCATATATTTTACATCTGTCTGATTGTAAATAATGCATGTGATACTGTACACACTGAATTAAAGAACTTGCACGAAACCTGATTTTCTGCACTGGCCAAGTATGATACCCAATCTGTAAGGAAGGAGGACAGACAAATGGAGCCAGGACAGACAGGAGCAGCTGCCACTTTCTTCTCCTCTTCTTCCCTATCCCTAATTCTTTCTTTCCCAGCCAAACAGTTTTCACCTTGATGGAGGCATTGTCAGCACAAGTATTGTATTATTAGGCTGTCATAAGGAAGAGGTAGATATTAGCAAAGCCACTCTTTGTCTTTTAGATAGCTCCTAGACCTAAGGGTTAAACGTTAAGGCTTTATTGAACCTCAGTTATAGTTTCCCTTTTTTCCACAATGGACCCCTGTAACCCTACCCCATGGCTTAAATAAGAATTAGAGCCCAAATTAACATTTAGAATTAACATCTAGGATG
Organism: Shinisaurus crocodilurus; assembly: GCA_021292165.1. Classification (NCBI taxonomy): domain Eukaryota; kingdom Metazoa; phylum Chordata; class Lepidosauria; order Squamata; family Shinisauridae; genus Shinisaurus; species Shinisaurus crocodilurus. The sequence goes on along the minus strand of CM037878.1, from coordinate 201,770,883 downwards.
GTAGACAAAGGGATGGTTCTATGATCACAGCAGCCCACCATGGCTTAAATAACAGTGTGTGCCAGCAGCCATTCTGAGTATTCAAGCCTCAGCAGACAGTCACCATGGCTTATCATGTCATCCGAACCTGGCAAAGGTGGGTTGTTGCTGTGGTTAACAAACCACCCACAAGCCATGGGCTGTTTTAGGGTTGTGGGCAACAACCCAACCTTACCGGGTTTGGACGACACGAGAAGCTGCAGTGACCAACCGCCACAGCTTGAATATTCAAAATGGCTGCTGACATGGGCCGCAACCCACCGTGGGTTAAATAAGCCACAGTGGGCTGCAGTGATCATGCGAACTGGGTCACAGGCAAAACAATGGGCTACTCTCTCTTGCCTGACACATCAGAATACTAATGATTTGGTTTTGGAGGGGGAGTAGTTCTATGTCTTTGTCATGGTCAGATCATTACCTTGTCAGGGTGCAGACAGAGGATCAGGTCCTTGTGCTCTCTAAGGTCTCTGGGTGGGGGGAGCAATGATCACGAATGTCTGGAATAGGGAAGGCACAAAGGACACTTTCTCTCCCCCCCCCCCGTGCCTTCCCCTACCAGCCCTAAACTTGAGCATGTTATAGTTATATCTCTGAAGGCAAGGACACACAGCTCTGGAGGTGAAAAAGTATCCCTCCAACCCTAATTCTCCCCACCTGGCACCCACCACCCCAGGATACTTACTGTAAGCTGTCAGGGACTTGAGCAGGTAAATTCCACTTCTTCTTCTGCCATCCATTTCTTCTTTCTTTTTAGAATGGAGTTGTTTTTAGCCAACACACAACATGATCACTAGACTCATACACTACAGTCTGCCTGATTTCTGGTTTCATTAGGGCCTTACACACACACACACACACACACACACACACACACTTTCTGGTGGCCCAACTGCCATCAATATTATGTAAACTCACAGGCTCCTGTCAGGTAGTGTTTTGTTTTTTATTGGATTGTCTTTTTAATTCACTACCTCATTTTTGGGGTGGCCCCATTTTGCTTCAAATTAATAGGTTCATAAACATCCAAGTTTGGTATTAGAAGGAAATTATTTTTAATATAAGCGCACACAAGATCCTAAAATTGGGTTTGGACCAAATTTACATGTACAACAGAGTATGTGTTGTCCATCAGTTACGTGTGTGTGTGTGTGCGTGTGCGCGCGCGTGCATTTGCAACTCAATAGTAAGATTTTGTGGAATATTTCTTTGTTTTAAAAAACGTTGCTTTAAGTATGCAGGAAGCATATACAGGAAATGCAATGTCTCCACATATAACAATAATTTGTTCAAAAGAAACCCACAGGACGTTTTGCAATCTGCTCAACACCAGGATGTCCTTTAATTTGCAAGACAAAAGAAGCACTGTAACAATTGATGCATTAATAACTAAGGGCTTTTCTAGCATACAGCTGATCAAGCATGTCCCTTTAGCGATGACTTTTTTATTATCTGGAAATCATATGGGCATGATGCTTACCTTTGCATGTGTGGCAGGCACACAGCTACCAGAGGCACTTCCATCCATGTCCCTATCACTAAACTAAGATTGAGGTGCTGGAGATGGAGAGGCTTCATATACCTAGTAGGAGGTGAGGGTGATGCAGAGGGTAGGTAACCCACAGGATCCCCAGGAACCAATGCAGCCTAGTGTACACCTGTGGCTGCTGTCCTAGTCGCTTGGGGTCCTGGTACCCTACCTACACCTCTTCGTTATCTCACAGCCACCCAGAAAGCAAAAAAGTTCTGCCTAGAATGCCATCCGCTTTGGGGTCATGGCAATGCCTCCTCTTGCAACAAACAGAAGCTTGACAGATCAGACTTTTAAGCTGTGTTTGTGTTGAAACGGTGTCTCCTCCAGGCAGAAGCAGGGGAAACAAAAGGGCCCTGGCTGCTGAACAAAGGTGAGACAGGGGTTCCTTGCTGTGCCAGGCCAAGTATGCCATGCCATTGGGAGAGTGCTCTGTAAAAGCCCTGTACCAGTGGTCTGGATCAGGGCCACACTCATGGTTATCCTAATCTGGCTCCGGGAGTGAATGGACAAGCATAATGCATCTGCACCTTCCATTTCTACAAGCACTCTGTAGGATCGTTGACCTGTTTTTAAGATCATGAACTGCTAAAGCAGAGGACACAGCCTTTATTTATATAGAGACATATGTGAATCTTACTTAAAAATAAATAAACCTGGAAACCTTTCTGTATCTCACATTATTACTTTGTCATAATGGTTTGGTGGGTTTTTATTCAGAATAAAGAATACATCTCACACTGAACTTCAAACAAACAATTATACTAACGAAGGGCCAGGCAACCATAATGCAGGGGTGGGGAATGATGTCAGGAGGCATGGCCCCGCCCCTGATGTCAGGGGTGGAGCCATGCCCCCCTTACACCATTTGGTTCCTGACAGCCACATTGGGAAGATGATCCTCCCAATGCATTAGGGGGAAAGGATGTGAAGCTGCCACTCCCCCAATCCCCTTGTTATCTCCAACCTGTGATTGGAGACAACAAGGGAATTCTCCCATGTGCCACTTACCATTCATGACTAAAGGCTTCATCAATTTTCTTTTATTAAGAAGCAGGTTCAACTGCTGTCCAGAAGCCATAGCAAAGTATTTTCTGTATCATATCCACTTTTAAATTGTTTAAAATGAGGATGAGGAAACAAAAACTTGAAGGTGAAAAAAATGGAAAGTACTGAGATGGAATGTTGTATTTTGAGTTTTGTTTTATTCAACACAGACAAGTAGTTAAACCAAGCTGTCTGTGTTAGATAAAACAAAACTCAACAACGCAGCATTAAATTTGATAGGAGTAAATCAGCAGTCCCTTTGAGTTTCAGAGCAAGAGGACATGTTTTTGCACATGACAAGGATCATAGCCTATTTATTTATTTATTATATTTATGTTCCACCATTTTTTCCTGCAAGGAACCCAAGGTGGTTTACATAATCCTCCTGCTTCTCTCTATTTTATCCATTTTTATTTACTTACCTTTGGGTGAATTCACAATGTTAATTCACAATGTCAAGTCTCTCTGGGTTTGAACAAAGATTAGGTGTGATTGACTCACTACAAATACTTGTGATCTTTTGCAGTTTGAGCACCAGCCTACTATAGGTGCCTACAATATCAATGGGCTTACTTGATTTAAGTGATTGAGTCATGAATACTGGGTCACTGCTATCAGAATGTAAACATCTATCATTAATCTTACCTTGTAAAACATATTCACACACACAGGATCCATGTGAGTCTATTAAAAGTCAAAACATGATCTACTTCATGCATCTGCTGAACAAACTTCTTGTTTTCCAACACTTATACTGCAATAAATTAGATTATATTTAGGTGACACAGGAAACGTCTTCATTAACACCAGATGGCACTGTAGAGAGTACTTTTCCTTTGGATTAGTTATTACGTCTTCTGTAACACTTCCAAAACAACTATATTTACTTTTGTCCGGTTTAAACAAAAAACTGCTCCCCCCATTTTTTATTCATTTAATAGTATTTTACTGGCAATTGGGGGAGAAAGTACTTTCTTTTCAGAAATAGACTTTACATGCAAGTCTTAGGAGTCAAAGCTCTTTCACACGTTACAATTCATGAAAAGCATCTTTTATTACATGAGAAGGAGCCATCAGTGTGGTTTCAGGTTTTAGTAACCACAACATTATACTAACTGCTGGTATGAGGGACTCTAGTTTGAACTGACATTGATTTAAAAAAAAAAAAAGACTGCTAGGGCTGTTCACAGAAAGATCCTGCTGCCAGTGAAGGAAAGACCAAATATTTCTTTAATTGAGGTGGAACCGCTAGCCACATTAAAGTCCATGTTATGTTAGCAATTTCTCAACATCACAGCCTCTATGTGGATGGGCATGCTGTGCCAGTGGAGCCCTTTTTAATAATAAAGCACAGCCTATGAAGGTTCAAAAGAGTAAAAAGTATTCATTAAAGGCTTCTGCAGTACATGGACAAATAGGCCATAATGCACTTTATATTGACAAGTGGATTAGTGGCATCATACTATAGTTACAGAGATTACATTTTGACAACTGTTAAACCTACATGGGAGATCACTGGACCATTTCTTTACTCATTATTAGTATCATTATTTATTTATTTATTTATTAATTTACAGCATTTATACCCCGCTCTTCAGCCAGAAAAGGTTCCCAGAGTGGCTTACAAAGATTAATAACAAGCAGGACCGGTGCAAGGTAGTTTGGTGCCCTAGGCAAGATCAGATATTTAGCGCCCCCCCCTTCCCACTTGAGAGCGCTGTATTTTTTTTTCAAGGCATTTCTGGCGCCCCCTTTAGCCCTGTGCCCTAGGCAACTGCCTAGTTGGCCTAATGGTAGCACCGGCCCTGATAACAAGACAGTCCCTGTCCTCAGGCTTACAATCTAATTATAATTTGCAGTATTTGTATACCGCTCCACATCAAGCAGATTCTGGAGCGGTGAACAATAAAAAGACAAAAACAGATAAAAGAAACAAAAACAATACATTGAAAACAAACTGAAATGACATTGGTGGCTGAAGAGCAGGGAAGGCTTCCCAGAACAAGGAGGTCTTCAGCAGGTGCCAAAAGCAGCACAAAACAATGTCAGAGCCTGCCTGACCTCCAGAGGCATTATTATCATTATCATTAGATTGTTATTATCCCTCCTGAAGGTTGAAAGACTGGTTATATAATCCAAAATCTACCATCCCTGCTCCCCCGGTAAATTTTATAACATTTCAGACTCGTATATTTATGTAGTAACAGCACAATTCTATACAGGTTTACCCAGAAGTAAGTTCTACTGAGTCCTACTTACTCCCCAGTAAGTGAGCATAGCATTGCCCCTTAAATCTGTTTTCTTTGTTTTACTTCATAATTGGCTCTGTCTACCCATGGTTCTAGCAACTAAAGTGAAATGCAAATGAATTAGATTTTTTAAAACCACAACAGCATTCAGTCATGCTGCCAATTGATTGCAAAGTAAGTTAATCATACATTAAGCTTCAGGCACAGAAGTATCATTACTGTACAGTCACTGCGTGAAGGGCAAAAAGGTTTTCTTTTGGATACACTTCCTGGTTTCACTGCCAATTTAAAATGCCCAAGAAAGTCACACTTAATATAAACCAAAAATACTGACATTGTACATTGATGGAGGTGCACCAGTGTTCTTCCTACAATAATCGGGGGCAGGGAGTGAATTGCAGCAGCGTGCATTCATATTTTCATAGGACAGAGTCTACAAATATCTGAAGTCAGCCAATTTACTGTTTTAACACTACACATGTGCAAAAATACTTGAAAATCAGTGCAGTCAATCCTATGCATGTTTACTCAGAAGTAATATCCTCCAGTTTTTCTAATGGATCAACACATGTTTTTAGAAAAATGAATTCAGCCATCCAGGAGTAGAACCTTAAAATTGGAGGCAGTTGATCTTCTACCACCTGAAGATGGGACTTAACCATTGTGGGTTGCAATAATGGGTGACTTTGATTACCCTCACATAGACTGGATCACTGCATGTTCCAGTCATGACAAAGAAGTAAAATTTCTAGATACTCTAAACAACTCTGCCCTAGAATGGTTGGTCATGGAACCAGCTAGAGGTGGACTTAATCTGAAGTGGCTCCCAGAAGTTAGTATGAGATGTAAGTGTTGTTGACCTGATTAGAAACAGTGATCAGTGCTATCAAATGTAATTTATATGCAAGTGGAAAATTGCCGAGGAAGTCCAACACTGCCACATTGGGAAACTTCTGAAAAATGAGGGGAGTGCTGAAAAGTAAGTTTAAGGGGAAAGCCAAGAGGGTCAAATCGAAAATTATAGGGGGTTACTCAAAACTACAATAATGCAGGTCTAGGCTTCCGGTGGAGTTTAAAATGGCGATCTGACACTTCCTCGAAATCGGGGGAGACCGACACGGCGTGAAATCCAGTCAAGAGGTTATCCTGGCTGGGTATTCTCCTCGGAATAAGAGGATGATCTAAGAGTGATTCCCAGCATATCTCTAAATGCTTTCTCTCTGAGTTTGTTTGCAGTGTTTGCTGCGGATTTTCTCGGGGAGGGGTAGAGAGTGGGAGAATCCATCATCGCTCACTGTCGTGTCTGGAGTTCTTTTCTCAAGAACCTGAAGATCGACAACTCAATTTCTTAAAGATTTATTGCCAATTAGTAACAAAGAGAAATTTTATCCACAACCAGGACTAAATACCCTTTTCTTGGGAATATTAAAAAGAAAATAAGTTTCAAAAACTACATAATCAGAAGATCAACAAATGTGCCTTGAAAGGAGAAAGAAAGAGGTATTGTAACTCCTTTTACTTTGGATTTTGGAAATGTATAAAGCAGTATTAACAGACTGTTAAATTATACTGCGTCACAGACAAGATGGCTACTTATGATTTACTACGGCAATTAGCCGGAGAGCTCGTGCTATTGTTTGAAGAATTTAGAAAAAACCTGCTTGGGAATGTACAAATAAATCAAAAATTCCAGGAGACTACAAAGGGTGACCGATTTGTGAAGTTGGAACAGAACGGGGAGGACGAGGCGAAGATTGGTATACTGGATGAGATAACAACTGCATCTTCAAAGAGAGACAGAAAAAAAGGGGGGGTTGCCTTTGAATTGGACAGTGAAGAGGTTTCCGGGAAGCCACTCACGGAGAACTGGAAAGATGAATATATGCTGCCGGGATATTTGGAGGAAGCTAGCTATGGGGGCTCACAAGGGTATGAGCCTGAAAAAGATGTATATTGTGAACATTGTGTTTGATCGGGGAAAAAGGCTTGCTGAATATTGGATGGGATAAATGGTTTGACATATGTAAGGAGTTGCTGATTATTGGATGGAATAATGGTTTGACTCAGATCAGGATAATTGCTGACTATTGGGGGACGGGAGAGGTTCGTATGCTAGAGTAAGAGTGTTCAGTTTCCCAAATGGATTGGTGGGAGAAATCTGAATGGGAGAAATTTAAAGGGATCCCTGACACAGGGATCCAAAAAGAATATTTATAGATCTGAACCTAAAGGGGCGGGTGAGAGGAACCCCTTTGAGAGAATGGAGAACCTCTCCAGTCTGAGGTGGGTTGTTTTTGTTTTTTGTTTTTTATTCTGTGTATTTTTCATCAGTGTGGTGACTTTGATCTTGAAGGGGGCATACTAGGGAAGGATGGGATGAGAGGGGGGGGAGTAGTTGCTGAGTAAAATAAGGTTTAATGTTGAATTAGAAATTGAACAGAAATTGATTATTGGTAAAAATGTATAAAGCCAGGTTGTTTGTTTTTATAAATAGAGGGAAAGAAAATAGAGATTTTTATTAAACTTAAATAGAAATATTGAATATCGTTTAACTAGAAGGATTATTATCTGTGTTTAGGAGTAAAGTACTGTAAGGTTTCAAGGCTTTGTGAATCTGTGAGGTTGACGAATAAGGGAGGGGAGGAAAAAATTTGTTTGTTTAAGGGAAAAAAGGAAGCAATTTCTTTATAATTATTATATAGAATATCTGATAATACTTATGCCTGGATGTGGAAAAATTGGAAGTACTTTTTAGTCTGATGTTGTTTTCTGTAGTGTAAACTTGCAAACAAGCATACAATATCTGTAGTGTATGCTTGTTTGGTTTTTGTTTTGTTATGTTTGCTGTATTTTTGTTTTTATGGATTGTATGTGGCTCTGCTTATCCAGCTATAATGGATACTTTTCAATTTGTACAACACAAGGACATAGACAAGATCCTTAAAGAGGTGACGCCTACCCCATGTGTGCTGGACCCTTGTGCTTCTTGGCCTATAAAAGTGTCCAAATAGGCAAGGCTACTGGTGAACACCTCTTAATGGCAAGTTGTTATTCCATCTTGCCTAAAGTATGCTGTGGTAAGACCTCTGTTCAAAAATACCCCACCATATTAAATAATTTCCAGATGAGCTCTAATATTCCATTCTTGGGCAATGTGCTGGAGCATGTGGCAGCTTCTCGGCTCCAAGAATTTCTGGATGAGGTGGATTATCTAAATCCATTTCAATCTGGCTTCAGTCCTAGTTATGGGACAGAGACTGCTTTGGTCATCTTGGTGGATGATCAACAGCAGGAAGTGTACAAGAGGAGTGTTGGTTCTGCCGGACCTCTCAGCAACTTTCAATACTATCAATCATGGTATCCTTCTGAGGCATCTATCCAGGATGGGACTTGGAGGCACTGTTTTATGGTCACTCTGGTCCTTCTTGGAAAGGTGATCTCAAAAGACAGTACAGTCATGCCTTGGATTGAGAACATAATTCGTTCCGGAAACGTGCTTGTAATCCAAAACACTCTTATATCAAAATGAAATCCCCCCCAAAAAAAATTGTACAGAGATTTTTAATTTAAGCCGTACTATAGTACTTGTATTGCAAGATGTCGCTTGTATATCAAGTAAAAAAATATTAAATAATTTTAAAACCACAACAGCACAATATTTAAAAATTTGCTTGTCTTGCAAAACGCTCTCAAACCAAGTTACTTGCAATCCAAGGTATTACTGTACTGGGAGATTCCCAATAAAGGATGAATGGTGTGCAGGAGAGATAACAGATCAGAGATAACAAGGGGATTATGGGAACAGTGACTGCGCACTCATCTGGTGCTTGCAGGAGCTTTTGTAAGCTCCTGATGGATGGAGTTCACTTGTCCCTCAACTTCCTCTTGGAGGGCAGGTGAAGGACAAGTGAAGCCAGGCAGCACACTCATCTAGTATTTGCAGGAGCTCCTGCAAGTGCCAGATGAGTTGACTTCACTCATCCTTCGCCTTCCCCACACGGGGAAGGTGAAGGCCAAGCAAAGCTGGGCAGAGCAGCTTCACCTGCCCTATGTTCCTTCACCAACAAGAGAAGGCATGGGGAAGGTGAAGCAAGTTTGCAGTGTGCAGGCCTTCTCCAATGGGAGAAGACTCACATGCAGCAAAGCTGGTTCCCAGTGGATGTGCTGGGAGGATCATCCTCCTGGTGCATGTGCTGGGGACCAAATGACATCAGGAGCATGGCCCTTACCCTTTGACAGGCTCCACTGCATGGAACTTTGCCCCTCCCTGTAATTAGCAACTCCAAGATATATAATACAATAAACATTTTTAAAATGTGCAAATCTGCTTGGTTTTCATAATTTATCAAGGTCCTAGAATATGGGTTACCTGGGCTCAGCATTTTCATTTTCAGAATACGCACACGCCTGTTCATATGTTTTCAATGACAGCTCTTCACTCTCATCTAAAATGAAATTACGTTGTTATTTTTCTTTCCATGTGGATACATGGAAACTCACAATATTTTTTGTCATTATATAGTATAGCTGAGCTGGCTTACCCAAGTATAGTATAGTTTACCCAAGATAGTGGGAGAAGCCTGGAAAAGAAGCCAATAATCCTATCATCCTAGGAAACATGGTTGCCCATTTCTTTTGCTGGCTCTGCTTCTGTGCCTTTAGCATCAGCCTCATATATAAACGTAAGCACTCCTCTGCTGGACCAGACCAAAGGTCCATCCAGTCTAGCATCCTGTTTTATGCAGTGGCCAACCAGATGCTTCCATTAAGTCAACACACCGAGGGTGAAAACAACAGCTTTTCCCACATGCTCCCTCCACTTGCCCACTGGAATTTAGTAGCATACTGCCTCTGAGCTTATAATGGCTAATAGCCATTGACAGACCACTCCCCCATGAATTTATCTAATCTCATTTGAAAGCTGTAGAAGCTAGTAGCCACCATAACATCTTGTAGTGGTAAATTCCATAAATTAATTATGTATTCATAAGTAGCATTTTCTGTCCTGAATCTGTTGCCAATCAATTTCACTCAGTGAATGTAGGTTGTAGCAATATATGGGGGGGGGGGTCTTCTCTCTCTCTCTCTCTCTCTCTCTCTCTCTCTCTCCTTTCTCTTCACCATTTATAATTCCATCAACCTCTGCCTCTCCTTGTAGAAAAGGTACTCCGATGCCTTTATAATTTCTGTTGCCCCTTTCTGCACCTTTTCCAGCTCTACAGTAACTTTTTTTTTAAGGGCTATTAAGCAGCTCATGTAAAAATTTCACCTACTAAATTTCTGGGTATAAAGATGCTGCTAAAGTCAAAAGAGTAGAGCCAACCTTCCCCGCCCCCCTCCAGAAAAACACACAACCACCCTGGCAGATCTATTGGAAATGTCAAAAAAAAGGTTTTAAAGAACTTAACACTCTTTACAGCAGATAAATCAGAAGTGAGGGGGTGATTTCAGGCCAGGGTTGTTCTCATGTTCTTGGCTGAATGGAAAGAGCTTTCATATTTCCAGCTTTTATAATATAATGCATTTGTTACAGTAGTAGAGCTGTGTCAGTGTAACAGAAGTGGCCTTAGCTATAGGGACCATGTGTGCAGGGAGTCAAAGGCGCATCCTCTTTTCCCAGGAAAGGGACTGGGAACCCCATGTTGACAATTTGTGGGAGGGGAAACCCTACACTCAAGGGCAGAACTACACAGTTAAGGTCACATGTAGTTTGGCCCTCAAAATAAACAATATAACTGAGAAAATGCACAATTCTTCCACCACTCCCACCTCCACATCTTGCTATTTCCCTGCTTCTTTTAGTTGTGGGGAAACAGTGGCCTTGTTCACATGTAACACTAACCCATGGTTTATTTAAACCATGGTTTGTTGACCTACCCAGGGTTTCTCTGACAATCAAACAAAACATGATTTGTTTTCTCAGTCAGTTCCCCCCCCCCCCCGTTATTTGTTTCCTTCCTCCTTTCCCCACTCCCTCCATGTATCCCAAATGCCTTTACGGCACTGCAGTACTGGCATGTAAAGAGGCTGGGTTGTTTTTTTTACCACTCTTGCCTGCTATCTCTGTAGCCCGGTGAAACAACCCATGAACAATCTGCGATTCTGGGTTGTTCGCATGTAACAACAACCCATAGTTTAAACAACCCACAGTTCACAACCCAACAACAAACCATGGGTTCTCTTCATGGGTTGTTCATGGTTAGCAACCCATAGTTAACCCATAGTTCTGTGTTTGCACATAACGACAACCTGTGATTCAACAAACCATGGCTAATTAAACCATGCTTTGTTGTTACATGCAAACCAAGTCAGTTATATGCTCCCTGCCATCCAGCTGGTAGCTGGCCAGTGGGGAAATGTGGGCAGGGCACCCCAGGGCTGTGCAGGCTGCACAGAAAGCTATCAGTCAGGCCCAGCCCTTGTGCTATGAGTTGTGCTGTGAGTAGATTTAAATAGAAATACAATACATCACCCCCTAAGTGGGGGGAGACTGAGGCCAGGTGACTTGTCCAGTCTGCTCTCCAGGTGCTAACTGTTGTCAGGCAAATTCAAGGCCCCTGCTCTTCCTTCTTATGGTTATTTATCTTTAAACCAGACAGCCCTTCAAATAGAGCACTGTCCTCTGTAAAGTAGGATATATGCCCACCCTAACTGGCAGAAACAGTAGTGCTGAAAACTTATGCTCACTTACTTGTGACTAAATCCCAATGAACACACAGTGAGATTTCTGAGTAAGCATGTTTAGGATTGGGTAGGTTATACAAAATTGGGAGATTAGATTCTGGGTTACTATTAAAGGGCAGCAATTTAGTCTAGTATTATATTTTATGACCATGGTGTGCCATTTGGATTTTCTGCCTCAGGCAAGCATGAACATTCCAGTGACAGTGAGGACGAGAAAAGCAGGGGGTGGGCTGGGGGATTAGAAAATAATATTCATGGAGTATAGCAATCGCTGGTATAAAGTCAAGAGATTCTTCCAAGATGTGGTAACAATTTCTAGGGGTGCACTTCATTTTAAGGTACCCAAACTGCATTGCTCTGGCTTTATATACCACAGAACTCCAGTAAATAATCTGGCTGGTTATTTCAAACCATTGTGTAAAACTAAACAGGAGGCTGAGACTAATATTTCATATTAATTGAATTTACGCTTTCTTCTGAACATCAGATTTTATCAACACTTTATCATAGTTACAGTCTCTTTATAGGCAATATTGTTAGTAGCAAAAGTAAAATGAAATGTCGCTTATGTAATGGAAACTGACCATACCAAGTAGAAACTTGGGGGATTTCTAACTGGCTTATTACAATCTTCCTGCACAAATCATAACATGTTTGTTCAGATCTAGGCATTGAATAAATGTTAGTGTAAATATTTATACAGCCACTATTGCCAGCTACCACTACAGCATATGCAGCTTTGTGAAAATTGCAACTGTAACATCCCATTGACTTCAGTAGTGAACCTATGTTTAGTCTTTGCAGATTCTGGATTTATAGTTCTTACTAGAATGGTATGAAGGCGTCTATTTGAAGTGCCAGTACTTAATTTATGTCTTATAAGCGGGAAGTTAAAATTATGGTTATGCTATGCCTGGCTATTAACTTGCCATGATGACTAGGACTGAAATATGCTGATCAAAAAGAGAGAGAAGTCCTTTCCCCCCACCCACGCAAAAGAAAAAAATAATGTAGATTAGTGCAATGCATTGGATCACTTTCTCATGTAGGCTTCCCTCCTTTTTGACAAATGTGGATCAGGCAGAAAGTTAATAGCTGGTATGACAGAGGAAAGCTTCCCCTGTGAAATGTCTGCCCAGCATGCTGCTGTTAAAGGACACCCTGTTTCTATTTTAAATTTACAGAAACAGAAAAAGAGGCTTCCCAATGAAAAATGAGCATGTTACATTTTGGCAGTACAAAAGGCTAAAGTTGACAAATAAATGAGCATTCTGCTAATCAGCTGTAATGTGAACAGATAATGAACATTATATCCAGTCCAATTTCCACATTTGCTTCCTCTGTTAATTTGCATGACTTAGTTAACCAATACCCCACCTCAGGGTGTCACTGACATTCAAGAAAGTATAATATTGCTGCCTCTTACTCAGCTAGCCAAAGTTTAACAGGTTTATGCTGAACTCCATGACTCATGGTTAATAAACTCAACCCCATTGGTGATTTCCACGTAGGTGTCCTTAGAAGTACATCAGGTCAAAGAAAGATGAAAACAAATGTAGCTTCACTTTTAGCTGCTGTTTTGTAACAAATTGCTAGCAATGTACCTGGAAGCACTAAATGGGATGTAAAGGGTTTTTTTCCTTTTCCCGTTTTCATTTACAGAAATCTATACTTCATCTCTCAGAATATATTTTGCTTTTTTTTTTTAATGCAGACATTAGGAATTATCAAGTGGATACAAAAAACACAATATCTTTTCATGATATAAACTTTATATGGTACTCAGAGTGCATGCATCATAAAAGGATATTGTGTTTTCTGTATCCATTCTGATCATCCCTATCGCGTGTGTAATGGGTAGATAATGAAGAGACAGACACAATATATATGGTTTCAAATCAGGGCCACATTTATTGAATCAAAGATCTGCGAAGGGAGAAGTGTGGTTCTAATCTACGCCAGCCGTGCAGCAGGGAAAACAAGTTTTGGATGAAAGCATCCTAACCAGAGCAGTGGCGCATAGACTCGCCGCCCTCCAGTTGCACTCCATGTGGAGCTGGAGGGCCTTACTGGTGTCTCCTCCCATCAGCGCCGCATGACAGCCAATATAGGTGAGAAGGGTAGACCCCCAAAGGTGGCCCAATCTCCCTGTCTGCTAAGCTGCACGACATTAGCTAGGGCAGCCTTGGGTAACCGCCAGTCACCTTGAAAGGTGCCATTGGATGATAACCATTACCCTAACCCCCACTGCCTATTTCCGCACTTCTCGCCACAGAGAGAGACTAGCTTTCACTTAGTTGAATCTCCCCCACCTGTCCAATAGAAAAGTGAGCAGGGCCCTTCGCTGATCCCTGAGAAGAAGATTACTCCTGATGTCGTATAGGTGAACACCATCCGGCTGGTACAGCTTCCTCCGGGCCAAGGATATTGCAGGATGTGGTATACAAAAACCAATCCCCCCTATGGCCCTGCAGACCTCGCCGTTCACTTTCCTACCCACGCTGTTCAAGGCCTTGGGGTTCGCACCTCCCCGCCAACAGAAGCGCGGTAACATGCACGACCAGAGGATCCGCACCCCCAGCCAGCACTGCCGGATACATGCAATGTCATGAGACACTTGCAAAATCAGGGTCTTGCCTTTCAACAAGCCCAAATCATTCCCACCCAAATGCAGCACCAACACCTGTGCGGGGAAAGAAACATGGTCAAACTGGAAGAACGTGTGGAGGAGGTCCCGCCATCTCATGCCTTGTCGACCCAGCCACTGGACATAGACCGAAGGCCCGATCCCCAAATGGGACCCGAAGCTGGACACGGCGGCCCGTCTAGCCACCCAGTACACCATACTGTGTCCACAGATCAGTATACGGATGGTCCTGCTTCCACTCCAGTGACCTGGAAGAAAAAGAAAGTCCATGGCAGCACAATCATGGCAGATTGTGAACATAGGTCCGGTAAGCCTGTGATCTCCAGCGGTAGTATCAAGATTCTTTGCCTTCCTTCCCCGAAGTTCATTTTAAATATTCACTTCTGGAGCATCTTCATATGTTTAAGCCTGATCAGAAGTATGAGAACAGTAAATCTATCTACTATCGCTGAATATTGCCATTGTATTGACTGATTATAAACACTGAAGTTGGAGTAAGTGTGCAAACACCTTTGATTTCAGTGAACCCAAGTGCACTAACCCTATGCTTGATGGTGGCGATAAACAGATAGATAGTATATACACAGAAAATGTATATACCGGTACACAGAAAATGCACTACACATGTGCTTCCTCCTCTCAAATTACAGGCACATTTTCTTTTAATAATACCAAGTACACCATGCACCCTATAGATACCAATAACTTTAAGGTGGTGTGCAAAAAATAAAAGGAAAAAGGTTGTTTTTAGCCTGGATTATTTATGTCCGAAGCATTATTTCCCTTATCACCAGATTTCCCAGTCCTTCCATGTTCCTTGCCATAAAATGCTAAGGCACAATAAGCTAACATAGTTTATTCATTTTTTAAAAAAATAAATCCTGTATTTTATGTAATTTTGAGAAGAGGAAGCACATGTATACAACTAATGCGCAAAGAAAACTACTAGAAGAAGTAGACAAGAAAGAACAAAGCAAAGCAAAATAAAATGAAGTATTAGCCACAAAGGACTTCAAGATCATAGACCAATTTTAAAAATAGTGTTATGTAAATTTGTCAAAATAAAAAGGTGGAATATAAATATTTTAATTAATTAATTGAAAACAGGTGAAACAGACATCAGAACATTTTTAGGCATGCTGACCTGACTCTTCTAATAGGAGATGCTGTAAAATTCCACTATTGCATATGTTTCTGGGGAAAGGTGAGCATTTATTTCAAAGCATGTTCACAGCAGATCCCCCAAAAGTAATAATTTGGCCATTATTGTTCTATTATTCCATCTATTATTATATTTCTATTTCAAATTACAGAAGTATGCATATTGTTGCACACACCCCAAATCTCAGAGCAGTGAGAAGTTTCCGGGGTGCAGCACATATGCAGATTTGGTTTCCTTTGGAATTAGGTAACTGGAGGCTGATTGGCATCTTGTAATATTTGTGCTTATTTAGAAATATATGAGTTGAACGTAGGTGGAGATACAGCATTAAACACTCCTGCAGACACCCCAAATCCACTGCTCCCACATCAGGTCTTCTAGGGAAATAGAAGGAGTAGGCAACATAGTGCCACTGGGCACCAGTGTGCCCCCAGACACCTTCCTTGGTGCCCGCCAAGGTGACTGCGTGTGTATGCGTGTGCATATCTGTGTATGCCTATGGGCAATGAACCAGGGTGAGACAGAGTGTATGGGTGGTGAACCAGAGTGAGAAAGAAAAGAGGTGGGGGAATGTGTTTGCTGGCAGGGGCAAGAAAGAGTTTGCCTTATGTTGGTGCAGAAAACCGTGGGTTCAAAGGAGTTGTTTAGCGGGGGGGGGATGGCTCAGACCCCCACCTCTGCTTTGTACTCAGTGTTTTGGCAAAGTTATTTATCCTTTGTAACTAGCCACACCTCACATGGCAGCCATTTTGTAGTGGTCTATGATCTATGAATCTATGAAATTGTCAAATGTGCCCACAGGCCCCAAAAGGTTGCCTACACCTGATCTGGAGTAATTACATCCAGAGTGCAGTGTGATAAAGATTATGCCACAGCAGACTCATATTTCATTGAAATATCATCATCATCATCATCATCATCATCATCATCATCATCTATTTTATTTCTATACCGCCCAATAGCCAAAGCTCTCTGGGCGATTTACAACAATCAAATATTGTTGGAGAGCCCTTGATTACAGCCTTTTTATTGGAGAGCTCTTGATTACAGCCTTTTTATTGGAGAGCTCTTGATTACAGCCTTTTTATTAGGGCAAACGAATTGAAGCTTAATCCAGACAAGACAGAGATGCTCCTGGTCAGTCGGAAGGCAGGATCAGGGAATAGGGAGTAAGCTTGTGTTGGATGGGGTTACACTCCCCCTGAAGACACAGGTTCGCAGCTTGGGTGTACTTCTGGATTCAGCCCTGAACCTGGATGCCCAGGTTTCGGCGGTGGCCAGGAGTGCATTTGCACAGTTAAAGCTAGTGCTCCAGCTGCGCCCGTTCCTGGAGATGTCTGATTTGGCCACAGTGACACATGTCTTAGTTACATCCCGTTTGGATTACTGTAGCATGCTGTACGTGGGGCTGCCTCTGAAGAGTGTTTGGAAACTTCAGCTGGTTCAAAGAGCTGCTGCCAGACTGCTGACTGGAGCTGGTTACTACAGGGAGCATACAACCCCTCTGTTACAACAGCTTTACTGGCTCCCAGTCTGTTTCCAGGCACATTTCAAAGTGCTGGTTATTTATTTATTTACATTTATTAATCGCCCATCTGGCCGGCAACCGGCCACTCTGGACGATGTACAAAATAAAATACATTTAACCAAATAAATGGTTATGACCTATAAAGCTCTATACGGCTCGGGTCCACGTTATCTAAAAGACTGTATTCTCCCCTACGAGGCTGCCCGCACTTTGAGATCCTCAGGGGAGGCCCTTCTCTCGGTTCCACCACCATCACAGGCACACCTGGTGGGAACACGGGAGAGGCAGGGTCGGCGCTACCGCTAGGCCAACTAGGCTGTTGCCTAGGGCGCGTAGCGGAAGAGGGCGCAGAACGCTGCGCTTCTCTTCGCTGCCGGTGCGCTCCTGCCCTGCCCGCCCACCCGCCTCACCGAGAAAGCCAGGTCAGTGCGGGGAATTGCGCCCGGAGTAGTGGTGGGGCCGAGCCTGGGCGCCTCCCCCCCACCTTGCCTCGCCTCCGCGCCGCCTCCCCCCCACCTCGCCTCGCCTCGCCTCTGCACCGCCTCCCCCCGCCTCGCCTCGCCTCGCCTCGCTTCGCCTCCGCGCCACCTCCCGCCCCCGACACCTACCTTCTCCGTGCTGTTTCCGGAGCCCCGCCCGCACTCTGTTTTGGCGGGAGGAACCAGGGCAACAGGGCTTAAACAGCCCTGTTGCTCTGGTTTCCCCCGGCCAAAAACAGAGCGCGGGGGTCCCTTTTCGGAGGAGGCGTGGGAAGGTAGGTGGGGGGCGGCAGCGGCAGCGTGCGGGGGGGGTCCGGTGGCAGCGGCGGCAGCGGGAGGTTGCAGAGCAGGGCTGCTTTCTGGAGCCCCCCCCCCCCACGGCACAAGAGGGCGGGCGCTAAATATAATTTAGCCTAGGGCGCCAAACTGCCCTGCACCGGTCCTGGGGAGAGGGTCTTCTCGGTGGCTGCCCCAGCACTCTGGAATTCCCTCCCCAGGGAGGCTAGAGTGGTGTCCTCCCTGGTAAGCTTCCAGAGGCTGGCACAGACCTTCCTGTTCTGGCAGGCATTTGGGACTAGCCTGTGATGTGATGGAATGCTATGCTTTTAATTCATATATATATATATATATATATATATATATAATACAGGCAGTCCCCGATTTAAGTACATCCAACTTACAGATGACCCATACTTAAGAACGGACTGCTGGGTCCCCCAGCACTACGTCGTTTACGTAGCGTACATAGCATAGTATACTACGCAATTTGCGTAAATTATGCTATTTGCGTAAATGCCGATTCCCACCCCCCTATAGAATGCTATGGTGTTCCGACTTACATGCAAACTCAACTTAGGGACATTCTTAGGAACGGACAGTCCCCATGTTCGTAACATGGGGACTGCCTATATATATATATATATATATATAATTGTAATGTATATTGTATTGTTTTTAATTATATATATATATATATATATATATATATATAATTTTTTAAATATTATTAATGATTTAACTCTATTTTTAACTTTTGTATTTTTCTATTTTTGTTTTAACTGTATGAGTTTTGAAGGTTGTGAGCCGCCTTGGGTCCCAGTGTTGGGAAAAAGGCGGGATATAAATAAATGTAATAATAATAATACTGGTTAGGAATTCTGGGAGTTGCAGTTCAAAGCATCTAGGGGGCACCATTTCATCAGTCTTTAGCTCCATGCAGGATTGGTCCCAGACCTTTTGCTATCTGAGGCAAAGCCAAGATGGCACCCTTCCTTCCAGCTACAGATGACAAGTGGGCTGTCAGTTTAATCATACTTTGACAGTGGTGTGGGACAGCATCCTCCACTGTTCGTGAGGGCAGCAGACCAACTTAGGGGGTGCAGGACAAGCTGCCTGGAGCACAGCTCTGTCTTCCAACAGAGGGAAACAGTCAGAGGGCAGCTGTTGCTGCCCCTTTCATAACACCTCTCATCTGCCACCTGAGGCGACTGCCTTTCTCTGTCTCATGGTAGGCACTGGCTGCATGTTCATCTCCCCCCCCCCCCACTGCACTGATCATAAATCCAGTAATTGAGCCAGTAACTACAAATGTAGACCAGTTTGAAACAGCCATACTATTTTTTACAAGGGTACTCTGGGGACTGTAATTCTGTGGCTGAAAGAGCTAAGAATCTCTAACAGAACATTTCTGCACCTCAACAAACAACAGTTTCCAGGATTCTTTGGAAGAAGAAGCCATGACAAAATGGTATAAAACTCATATATGTTTGTAGTGTGAAGAAGGCTACAGAGTAGGAAGGGATAGGCACAGGGTAAATCCATCTATCCTCCAACTCTCCATAGATCAACCTTCACAATCCAGACCACAATGTACCCTCAGCAAAGAACCATCCGCATTGCAGCAACATGCTTACTGGACAAATACCTTGCAATTACTCATGCAGGTAGTCAAATCACAGCTGCAGGTAAAGGCAAAAACATGGGGAAAACACACACACACACACCCCAAAATAAATAAATGGTCATGGCCTTTCTGTCTGGGGATAGGAATTCCTTCCCAACCACCAAAACAGAGAAATAAATCAGAAGCCGAACATAAGCAAAACCTCACTATTAAGAGCTTTTCTACACAAGGCTGTTAATCCGCTGTATCATCACAGAATTGAGATCTGAGCACTACACAAAGGTGTTTCCTTTCCTGCTTTTCCACTGCATAACCAGTGCCTCTAAGTGGCACTGTGGTAAAGCAGAATAGTGCAATTACAGAAGTGGAAAAGGTGTTTTCTTTCACTTTCACAAATAATACTGCATTTTCCCTGTTCTAAAAAGGCTCACCAAAAGTGCTATTTAAAAACAGAAGTGAAACTGAAGGGTCATATCATCTAAAGAACCGTGAGTAGGGAATGATGAGTACACAATAAATGCCTCATGTAGAAAAGCTCTAAGTCATCATCCCAAGAAGAAATTTATTGGGCACATTGTCAGACCACCAGCCTGCCCCTTGTTGTGCCAGTTCCCTGAAAGAATGTCCTGGAAGAAGTGGAGATGACCAGGACACAAAAAACATAAGCAGATAATATCAAGTTGCCAAATTCAATACTTTTATACTTTGGGGTATTTTCCCTCTGAAAACACCAACATGCAATCGAATCCATTTGTAGAAATGCTGAAAAAAAATTGCATTAAAAGATATAATATGGTATTTATTTTTTTGAAAGCAAATTTCAGTGCGTAGAATTTGTTCAACATTTCATCTCTAAAAGTCAAACAATTCTCATTACAGGGCAGGCCGTGCTCCCTATCCAGTGTGTCACATCAACACATCCCCACACCCAAGATGCTTTCAAGGAAAAATTGCAATAAACCACTATGATATTGGGTTTATGTGCACATACTTATGCATTTTTAATTTTACTGTGGAAATGCTTCAGCAAGGCAAGTGCTTTTTCATCTGTCATTTAGAATCCTTACAGGGAATGTGGATTGTAAAGTAATTGACGTAGTTTCCATGTTAATAGGTATACTCAGTGCATAAAATATTATTTTATGGAATTCCACTTTCTCTGGCTCCTGACGATAGCTATGGAGGATCTCAAGGATCTGAACAATCAATACGCTATTTTCTCATCATTTTATATCGAGATGGTTGACTTTTACAGCATGCTAGCTGGGTACTTTGTCCAAGTCGTTCAGTTTAAATGGTAGTATTTTTCCTCCTTTTGCACATTGCACAGCAGGAGTCATCTTCTGCTTATTTACTGACTGGTTTTGGTGCCAATACAGCAACGAAGTGTGGTTTGTTTGTTCCTTTGAGCTGCAGTATTCTCAGGGCCAATATCCTGAAATGGTTAATCAAGTCTGTGACTTCCACTGGAATTTTGGTTGACTAAATCCTTTGAGAATAGGTTCTTTGTTTGAGTAATGTTAGTAGATGCAAGCATTGTTGTTGTTGTTGTTGTTGTTTTCCTTTACTCAGTAAAGAAAAAAAAATAGAATCCCAGATCAGGTGAATTAGACTGCTATACCATACACAAGCCTTTCACCTGTTTAGCCATTCCCAAAAGGCCAGCTCACACAAGTCTTTTCCAAACCACACTGATGCCCACTTGTAGTCTACAGCATAACATTATGGACCATATTATCTATATTGTCAGCAAACATTGGATTTGGCTGCCAAAAATGGAGGGGGAGGGTTGTGCCTTATTTTAAAAATATGAAGAAGAAAGGAAGACAATGTACCACAAAAAAAAAAAAGTGTTAGGATATGAAGGTACCAATTTGAGAGAGTTATGTAGGCCAAATTAAACATCTTGAATTGTGCCCAGAAGAAAAGCAGACACTGAGTTCTAACCATGAATTCCTATGCATATTTACCACACTGTGTTTACTGGGGCTCTCTCTGGCAAGAGTGGTTAGGAAAAGTGCTTAAGTGCGTCATCCTGCATCTAAACATCCCTGTGTGAAACAGCAAGGTATGGCTCCCAACACTAATATTTGTGGACTTGCAGTAAGAAATAACAAATGAACTAAAATAAGTATAGATCTAACAATTCATAACTTCTAAAGGATGGACAAAAATAAACAGAATCTAAAGAATTGGCAGTTATGAAAACAATCTCAGGAAGACTACACAGTGGTAATGTATTTTGTTTTTGCACCATCTTTATTATTCCTCTTTGAATTTTTTCCCCTTCTTTTTGTCTTTGATATAAATATTTGGAGTTCCTTTGTTTAGCTGCTTTGTGTGCTCAGCACTTTTTTTGTTTGGTCCTCATGTCATACATAAAAACAATCTGTTCTACAAAAGCACTGAACAGGCATGGTCAAAATTAACAACACCAAGCACTGATTTATTGATACCTTTTAATGTTAGCAAAAAACACAATTATTGAAGGGGACATTGTTGCCCCTTCCAGGAGGCAGGCATCTGCATGCACAGCTGACATGGATAACTTGTAAATGCACAGACACACACACTCTGATGCTTAGCCAGATTCTGTGCACCTGCATGAAAATATGCATAACAGGAAATGCATCTTTTCATGCAGGTGTGCATCTGCATCTGGCATCACAAGGATTCTGTGCGTGACCTGTTGTGTACAAAAAGAGCAGGAATTAGGTAATAACTGTGGCTCACGCTGGCTCAGCTTGTCTGAGTGTGGAAAGCTAAGCAGGGTCAAGCCTGGTTATTACTTGGATGGGAGACCCCTCTCCTCTAGTTTCCTGCATTGAGCAGGGGTTTGGACTCGATAGCCTTGTAGGCCCCTTCCAACTCTATGATCTATGAATCTATGAACTATGGGTGGCTTTACATTCCACATTTTCTGGAAATGTTATATTTCTAGTTGAGAGGATCCCAGATTTCCCAGGCACATGCTGTATGTAACTTCATCAACATTTTACAATCAGAAGCTAATGGCACAAGCAATGACAACTACAAACACTCACAAATTGCACATTGTAACATTGTATACTGCCACCATAGCTAGGCTGCAACTACTGCTGTTATGTGCTATGGTTAGGAAATGATGCATATGACTGGAAGTATCCACTCCAAAAGAAGTACCTTTTCTTCTGGACATGTGTTATATTGTTATCATGTCCTTTCTCCATGAAACATGAGGCAGTAGGCATGGTGTCTCACTTGGCTTTGATCCCCACAACAACACCATGAGCTAGATTAGGCTGAGAGATAGTCATTGGCCCAAGGTTGCCCAGCAGCAAGCAATGACTAACTTGTCCCATTGATTCCAATGGGACTAAAGCATGACTTAGTCTGGATCTAACCCTGTGTGTGTAACTAACCACATAACCAAAGAATTTATGTTTAGGTATTAGTTATATTTGCTCTATAGTTACTAAGAACAGTAATCATGGTTCTGGGGGATTTCAACTTCCAAGCTGAGGCTGCTGGATCCAGGGCGGCTCAGGTTTCATGGTGGCCACGACAACCATAGGGCTATCTCAACATATCACTAGCCCAGTGGCGTAGCGTGGGTTGTCAGCACCCGGGGCAAGGCAAGTAATTTGCGCCCCCTAACCCGTGGATTTTAGCACTCGAGTCTCTTCCACTAGATTAGTTAAAGAAACCCTTACCCCCTAAGCACATGTATTGTTTGTTATGAAAATACTGATGTAATTAAAGTAAAATGCATCTAAATACAAGTTTATTTTCAAACACTTTATTGAGTGCGAACATGCCGTAGCTCAGTGGTAGAGCAGACACTTTGCATGAAGAAGGTCCCAGGTTCAATCCCCGGCACCTCCAGGTAAGGTCCCAGAAGAATAGACTCCTGTCCCAAATTCTGGAGGCGCTGCCAATCCGTGAAGTAGCAAATACGGCGCTAGACAGATGGATGGCCTGCCTCAATAGAAGGCAGTCCCTACGTTCCTAAAAATCTTCCACCGCAATAAAGCTGTTGCTCTTTCAAGTGCCATAAGACTCTCTCTTCTGGGGGTGGGGGGATAGCTGCCGGGACAGACTAACACAGCTGCCCCTTTGGGATTTAGCTTGGGAAAAGGCACCTCAAGAAAAAAAAGGGGGGGAGAAGCAGGTTATGGGCCAATAGTAGGTTATGGGGGCAAGAAAGTGGGGGGGGACACATGGTATCAGGTGTCATGGGATGGGAAGAAGCATCTACCCCTCTGGAAAGGATCAGGGGGGAGATGGCCTCCCAGAGATTCGGGGATCCAAATGAAAGATTTGGGGCTCCACACCTACTGGGCCATCCCCTGACTGACACCACCCCTGATTTAAGCCACATCCATCCTACTGTATATTTTAGAGTTATGTAGAATTCAGTATTTTGGCAAGTGTGGCTTGTCATACACGGATGGGAAGACCACGCTTGTTGGAATTCCCTCTTCTGCATGGCTATTATTAAAGGGGCAACAGTGCTACCTACCTTTGCCTCGGGTCACCTATGGGAAGGACTGTAGCTGAGTGGTAGAACACAGGCTTTCTGTGCAAGAAGTCCCAAATGCAATCCCTAGGATCTCCCGTTAAAAAGGATCTGTTAGTAGGTGATGTGAAAGACCCCTCTGTCCAAGAGCCAGGAGACCCACTGCCATCGAGAGTAGAAGAAAATACTGGCCTAGATGGAGAAATTGTACAAGGCAACTTCCTACATCCTTTTCTGAACTGAAAAATCAATGGGATTAAGGGCGCAATCCTATGAAGATTTAGACAAGGAAAAAGTCCTACAGCTCCCAATGCTGGGAGTTGTAGGACTTTTTTCTGTCTAAACATGGATAGGATTGCACCCTAAGATTACACTCCTTAGCAAAATGCATGCAGTAGGAGGGCCTGTATATTGCCTATGGTTATTGTTCTTGTTATCATTAGGCACTTTACAGAGTTCTGCAAGTGGGGAAAAAAGCTTGCAGGTGCCAAAAAAAAAAAAGCTTGCAAGTGAAGAAAAAACCATCTAAATGTTGCCAGTGGAGAAGACAACAGAGGTAGGGGAAGAGATAGACAAGAACAGTGTTCTCCAACCTTGTGTCCCCAGATGTTTTTGGCCTACAAAAAGGATCAGGGGGGAGGCAAGTTCCCTCACAAAGATGGGGGGGGATTGGGAGGGGAGAGTTACCTGTCAGGCCTCCTCAGGGCAGGCTCAGCAGCCGCAGCAGCCAGTGGACTGGACGAAGCCCTTGAACTTCCATGCAGGGGGGCGGCCCGACCCCTGTGCCAGGGCAGGGGCCCCTCCAGGAGGTGAGTGGCTGGGAGCCTGGGCGGCAGCCTGAGCGGCTGACCAGGTTGCGCAGCCCCGGCCTGGCTGGGACCCGAGTCCTCCTCGGCCCCCTCCTCTGTTTATCCCCTCCAGGCTGTCTAGGGCTCAGGAGCAAACACCCACCGCCACCAACATCACCTCCTCCGCCTCCTCCTCTACCGTTTCATCCACGTTTTGAGAATAGCGTTGCGTTGCCTCTTGCCTGAGCCTCCATTGACATTCAACGTCCAATTGGCCGTGGCCGTGCGAGGGAATGACTGACGTTCCGCCCACTCGGCGCCCCCCCAGATGTTGCGCCCGGTGCGGCCGGCCCCCCCCTGCACCCCCCACGCTACGCCTCTGCACTAGCCCAACACATGTAAGAGGCCATATATGCTTGATTTTATTTTCTCGACTGGGAAGGACAATGGTGATCTGAAAGTGCAGGAATTAACATCTATCCCATTGTCAGGGTCGGATCACTTCCTATTGAGGTTTAGACTCTCAGTGGCCTTTCCCCTTTGCAAGGGTCGGGGACCAATTAAAATGGCCTACCCATGGAGGCTAACGGATTCCAATGGATTCCAGAGGGCTCTGGGAGATTTTTCTGCTGGTATGGCTGGTGCTTCTGTCGAAGCCCTGGTCCCTTCGTAAAGTGTAGGGAAGACTCGGACAGTTGGCATGATTGCACCCAACTGCTCTCTCCCTCTGAGCAGAGCCCAGGCAGATCTTTGGTATACACCTAAGCTGAGGGCATTGAAGCAAAAGGGAATGCAGAAAGCTAGAATGCAGGTGCAGGGAAACTTGCGCAAGCCTGACCAAGCACAGGTTAAATCTCATTATAGAGCCTACTCTGTGGTGGTGATGAGGGTAAAAAGGAGTTCTTGTCCACCACCATTGCACCCCCTCAGTGTTGTCCAGCAGTTCATAGCCTCCTACAATCTGAGCCAGGGAAGTAGATGGGGGAACCCTTGGTAGCACACTGTGACAAGTTTGCATGGCATTTCGAAGATAAAGTCTCTCAAATCTGTCACAACTAGGGCCTTTGGTCTGTACCTGAAGGATTATCTCCTCCCATAGATACCTGCCCGGACCCTAAGATGGTCTTCAGAGGTCCTTCTCCTGGAGCCCCTGCCAAATGAAGTGAGACAAGCGGCTACTAAAAAGAGGGCTGTGATGTTATGTTATTTGGGGTAAATTTAAAGTGTATATATGGTAAGTACAGTAATACCTTGGATTGCAAGTAACTTGGTCTGAGAGCGTTTGGCAAGACAAGCAATTTTTTAAAAATAAATTTTGACTTGATAAACAAGCGGCGTCTTGCAACACAACGTAGGGATGTAACCGCTCGCCTCGAGCAGGCGTAGCAGGGCCGAAATCGGCCCTGCTCACACCCGCCAGAGACTCGTTTTGATATAAGAGTGTTTTGGATTACAAGCACGGTTCTGGAACGAATTGTGCTTGCAATCCAAGGTATTACTGTATAATAATGTGTTCTTGTATTGAGTCTATGGTTATAAGTATGTCTTCCTGTTACATCTATGTGTGTTTTGTTAGGTAAGTGGGGGGGGAGTAAGAAGTGATGGGCAGGCAGAATGGTGTATTTGCATATGTGTTGTGATTGGCTGAGAGAGTGAGAAGGGGGTAATCCTGTGTTATATAAACTGTAGGTGGTGCTTTTTAGACAGGAGTGGGGAGTGTGAGTGAGTGAAGGAGAGTGTGAAGGGTTCTGAGGAGTGCTGGAGTGCTGTTTGGGAGTCTGTGGAGATGACTGGAGATAGTTGAGAGACTGTATTAGGATTGTTAGGAGATTAGCTAGTGAGTGCAGGGATTAATATTTTGGGAACAGTTGGTGAGGGCGGATTGGTAATAGACTAAGAATAGTAATTTACTTAATATTGACTGAAACGTACATATGAAATTTATTTCCAGAAACTGTTGTATTTTAAAATAAATTTTGCTTTGTTTATTGAAGCAACCTGTGTGGGAAGCTGTGCTTTATATAGTTGGTCAAAGAAGTATAAGGTAGGGATAATAGAGACATCCAAAGTCAGTGTGAGAGGTGTAAGGGTAAGGTTTAGAGAAAGAGAAACCCCCAGCCTTATGTACGCGCACCCATAGCTCCAAAAAGGAGGGCAAGTTTGTGGGCCCTATGAGGGGAGGGGTGTGACAAGGGCCTTTTCAGTTGTGGCACCCCAGTTGTGGAATGAGCTCCCCAGAGAGGCTCAGCTGGCATCTACATTGTGGTCTTTGCAGCACCAGGTGAAGACCTTATTTCCCAGGCATTTTAGTCTTCAGTTTCTGTGGTGTTTAAATCTGTCACTGTATTTCAAATCTTTGCACTGCTTCTAGGTTTTATCTTGGTTTTTTATATTTATTTTGGTTTTATGGTGAAGATTTAAACTTCTATATTATGTTTGATCATGTTGTATTTTATGGTTTTAATTGCTGTGAACCACTCAGTGAATTTTGGCTTTTGTGTGGCATAGAAAGGCAATAAATGAAGAGGGTCCAAATACGCTTTTTCTTCCTTTCCTTTCTCTTGACAGCTGTCAAAGGGCAAACTATCAAGGGAAAGCAAAGGTGCGAGTAATCTTTGTTCGCAAAAAGGGGGTGTTGAAATTTAACACACACCCCAGTGAAATCCATATTTTTTATTTATTTATTTATTGCCCTGATAGTCCTCAGGGTGATGCCAGGGATGGGGACTCGGACTCGAGGACTCGACTCGTGAGTCGGACTGAGTCCCCCCTCTGACTCGACTCGGACTCGAGTCCCAATATTTTTAATGGGACTCGAGACTCGACTCGGGACTCGAGACCAAGGACTCTTCAACATCCCTGGACTGTGCCAGAAGGAGTGGAGAGGAGCGTGATTGCCGGTGAAGAGCGCATGGAAGCGAGGTGTGCTGCTGCTCGGCCACTATGGACGGCTACCAGGTTTGCAGCCCCAACAGTGTGTCAAGATTTATTTTGATTGATGTGTTGCGTACTTGGGTGAGGCAGAAGAAGGACCTGAGATTACTCTGTGTGGCTGCTCTGAGTGTGTTTCTGGTTCCAGCAAGTTCATCACCAGTGGAGCGGGTGTTCAGTGAGGGTGGAATTGTGATGAGACCTCACCGTTCCAGAATGGGGGCCAAACATTTAGAAAAAACCATGTTCCTCAAATGCAACATGGATAAGTTTTAGGAAGTACAGCAAGTTTATTTTTTAAAATCATTTCCCTAAAATGCAACCATTCAGACATTTTGGGTTTGGCTGCCTCTGCCTGCCTGTCTGGGGTTCCCAGCCTCCTCTGCCTGCCTGGTCTCTTCTTGACCAGTTCAACAGTTGAATTGTCCAAGACAAAGGCCTCTGCCTGCCTGCTTTGGGGTTCCCTGCCTCCTCTGCCTGCCTGGTTATTTTGGGTTTGTCTGCCTGGTCTGTTCTTGCCAAAATCAGTTGCAGAGTTTTGAAATAAAAAGGCACACTTGTGCCTAGAATTTATTTAAACCACACATCTGAAGTAGCCTTATTTTGTTGGGGGAAACCCCCATTGATTTTAATAGGGACTCGTGGAGTCAGCTTTGGGAGTGACTCGTGACTTGTGAGTCACCATTTTGGACCAAGGACTCGGACTCGGACTCGAGACTCGGGTCCAAAGACTCGTGACTCGACTCGTGACTCGAGACCAAGGACTCTTCAACATCCCTGGGTGATGCACATTTTGCACCTTTTCCTGAGACTCTAGCTGCTCAGGAAAGTGCAAGCACGCATCCCACCCCCTTTTCTGGTCCTCTTTAAAAGGGGCTTTTGACAAGGCAATGGGTTTGTTGTTTTTACTGGGACATATACAACCATATGTCCCAGTCAAAACCACCCACTGCCCTGTGAAAAATCCCTTTTAAAGGGGACCCAGAGTTTTGACAGCTAGCTGTCACTGAGTGGGTTCACACAACATGATAACCCACACTCAAGGATTGAGTATGGGTTGAGTGTGGGTTGTCGTTGAACCTTGGGTTGTTGTTGAAGCATGGGTTGCCATGTTGTTTGAACCCAGCCATGATGACCAGCAAAAGTTTGTTAACCACAAACAACCCACAGTTCACAACCCAACACCAAACATGGGTTCTCTTTATGGGATGTTCATGGTTAACAAACCATGGCTTGTTGTCGTGGCTGGGTTCAGTCAACATGACAACCATGTTTTAACCAATATACAGTGAGGGTTCCTTTTCTTTTTTCTGAACCATGTTTTAACAACAACCCATGGTTCAATGACAACCCATACTCAACCCTTGAGTGTGGGTTATTGTGTTGTGTGAACCCAGTCATGATTCGATGACAGGTGCCTATGTAGCTCCTCTGACATTTTATTGCATTCTTTCTTTGTTTTTTCTTTTGGTAAAAGACAGTGATGTTTTTTGCTTTTTAATCCATATACTGATAAATAATTTTCTGCATATTTATATTCTACAAAATATTTCTTGAGTAAGATCATTAAATTTACCAACAGAGGGCTGTTTGTTTGTTTTTAATAACAATTTCATAGCTCCACTGAACTGAGCCAGAACAAGCCATTTAAAATCATATTATGTATCAAGCAATAAACCCTGATGGAGTATGAATCCAGAGCAGCATTTCATACCTAGTACAGTTTAAGGTCAAGTGATTTCCAAATGGGAAAGCATAAGCTGTTGCTTTCTTTTGTATTTAATACATGTTCAGCATGTTCTGCCTGCCCTTTTAAATATTCATGCCACAGCAGATGGTTACCATGCCTTATTGTTGTGTAAACCTGGTGAGGATAGCTTATATGAGGGTTAAACAACCCTAAAACAATCCATGGGTTATGTGAGAGTTGTTTAACCCTTGCATAAGCCACCCTTGTTGGGTTCACACGACATAATAAGCCACAGTGACCTCCTGCCCCAGCTTGCATATTCAAAATGGCTGCTGGCCACCGTGGGCTGTAGTGATCATGCACACCTGGTCACTGATTGCCATAGGTACAATTGTCAAGCACTGTCTGGCATGTTAAACAGGACAACTCTATGGAGGCTGCTTATGAAACTCTGTCCCTTCTAGCTTTTAGAAGTCAGGTTTTTTTAAGGCTAGAAGAGAGACAAAAAGCCACATGTTAGCTACCCCAGCACTGCTTTGCAGGGAAACTTCTATAGCAGTGCCTGCGTAAATCTATTTTGGCTGCTTATGTGAGGCCAACTATGGGGGGACACCTCACCTTCTACAACAGACATCTGTTACTTGCCATAGGCCGCCAGATGAATTCTAAATTACATGGCTGGAATCCCATGCTTCAATTTTCTTGTACTTGTTTTACCATACCATTCTATACAACTTACATACCATAAAACAACCTTCTGCAACCTGCTGTCCTCCAGATGTTTTACACTTCAACTCCCATCAGCCCCAGCCAATGATTTGGAGTTCTGGGAGTTGTCATTGAAAACATCTGGAAGGCCACAAGTTGGGAAAGGCTACCATAGAAGAAGAGGGGCTGTCACTCAGGGCCAATCACACATTACAACAAACTCAGGTTTGGTGCCAAGTGCACACTGTGCAGGCAGC
This sequence comes from Shinisaurus crocodilurus, assembly GCA_021292165.1. Taxonomy (NCBI): domain Eukaryota; kingdom Metazoa; phylum Chordata; class Lepidosauria; order Squamata; family Shinisauridae; genus Shinisaurus; species Shinisaurus crocodilurus. The sequence continues at coordinate 201,740,745 of CM037878.1, read as the reverse complement.
TATGGCCAATCCCAGCTCCTTGTTCATAGTATCTGTACTATACAGTACATGACATTCATACTTGATCTGATATGTACGCCTAAGTAACGTAAGTGGTCCATGGCATCAGAAGAAACATTGTTGTAAACTCACTTCTATACTTCTGCTTTCAGAATGGAGATTAATAATGGGACTCAGTGGCTTGGTTCAGACAACACGATAACCCACACTCAAGGGTTGAGTATGGGTTAAATGTGGGTTGTCATTGAACTATGGGTTGTCATTGAAACACTGGTTATCATGTTGTCTGAACCCAGCTCCTTGGAGAAAAGGCGGGATATTCATGAAATAAATAAGTCTTATTATTGCTATTAGGTTTCTTCTATAAGGATAAAATACTCAATATTCGGAAAGTGTGTCACATGTCTATATACCTCTCAGGAAGATGAGATCTGTTCTCCTGTATTGAGCAGGGGGTTGGACTCGATGACCTTATAGGCCCCTTCCAATTCTACTATTCTATGATTCTATTCAAATGTACTTTGTTAGAACTCCCATTTGTGGCTGCAGCAATCTCGCCCACATCCACATTCTCAAGATTACATCAGAGCACTCTGGCAGGAACTCTAAATTCCTGGTGGATGTCAATTACACTTTGTGGTCAAGTGAAATAAAACCATTGTAAGTGTAAGTGTAATATGTCCTTAGTGACGCAACTTTTGCAGTTTAACACTCCTCCTCATTTACTTGTAAGTAAATGTTGAATTCACAATATGCTTCCATGGCTCGAGGCCAAGACATGTGTGTGGCTATGGCCATTCTCAGATGCTCTTCCACATATTTTCTTCTCTGTCATTAAGGGTGCAATCCTATGCATGTTTAGACTGGGGGGGGGGGGAGTCCTACAACTCCCTTCCTGGGGAATGCTGAGTTGTAGGACTTTTTCTTCCTAAACATGCATAGGATTGCACCTTTAAAAAGTAACAGGAGCGTCACCCCTAAAAACCATCAAGCAACAGAACATCCTTCTTTCTGGGTGGTTTCCAAGTAAACCCTGGGTGTTCATATTCAACTATAAGAGCCAAACTTTATGTAATAGCAGCAGACCCATGTGTCAGGACTAGGGGTACTTCCAGACGGAGTGCTCCTAGTACTAGAAATCAAAAGGCACTGTGTACCTATTGCGTCTTTTCCTCCTTACCAGATTACCTTAGTTTCTGATAAGAAAAAAGAGAGAAACAGCTGCAGGGAGGGTTTACAAATGGAAGGTCTCATCTTCTGGACCCCCTGTAAAACTCAGTGGGTGTGACAGGGCAATTCCAGGATAAAAATCAGTGTGGTATAGTGGTTAGAGTGTTCATCTGGGACTCGAGAGACCACGATTCTAGTTCCCACTCTGCCAGGAAGCTCCCTGGGTGAATTTGGGCCAGTCATTGACTCTCAGCCTAACCTACTTCACAGGCTTGTTGTGTTGTGAGGATAAAATGGTGAAGAGGAGGACCATGTAAGCCACCTTGGCTTCTGCGCAAGAGGGAAAAGGCAGGATATAAATGCAATTAAAAAATCATCATCATCATCATTCATCATCTTCATCTGGAAGAACTGTGGCTCATTGCCAGATCCCTACAACAGGGAGTGTAGTAGGAAAGCTTCAAAGCATAGAATATTTTCTGTGCTCTGAAATAGAATGTTTAGCTATTTTTCTCCCTCCGGGACTCTGTGATTAGAAGTAAACCCAACTGGGAGAGAGATAAATAAAGCAATTATAAATAAATAAAAGTTTTTGGGGGGAACACACTCCCATCTATGCTGAGCTTTAAACCCAACCCCACAACCTTACCTCATCTCCACTTTATAGGGATTCAGCACTGCCTGGGTTGGAGTGCTTTACAGTGTAAAATAAGCAAAACAGACTGGTCCTCAGATAAATTTACGATGTAAATTTGGTTAGTGGAATAAACCACAGGAGGAGGGAAGCGAAAGGAAGAGTTAAGGGTACCAGGGGATGATAAATATGTATAATAAATATTGTTACATACTTGGGATGCCTTTGGCTACCTCCTTAGCTACCCTACCACTCTAGCGTACATTCAGAGTTGCAAAGGGAGATGAATGTCTTCGGGAAATGTTTAGATTTGACTGAGTAACGGAACATTTTAAAAAATCTTGTTTTATCACTTTTATTAAATATTTGTAAGCAAACGCAAGCAGAGTGGGATTGAGCACGTCCAGAACAACGAATTGCTTCCCGCAGATTCTCTCAACGATTCTTAACCGCGTGCGCGTCGCCATCGTCATAACTATAAAGGGGGTGGCAATGATGCCAGCTCAGTTCATCCGGGGGTGGAGGAGAAACTGTGTGCATGCCACTTTACGTGTACGCTATAAAACTGTGTAACGTGTAAAAAATGACGCGGTTATTTTAATAGAGGCAGAGGAGGAACGTCCGCGCCTTCAGAGTAGTCAGGGAGCCTCCCGCACCTCACTCAAGAGGCCGTGACAGAAAACGTATGCGGAGCCCCGTCAGCCCGTCAGCCCGCTCGCCTTTCTCTTTCTCTCCCACGCCTGTCGCAACCGGATTAAAAACAGCCCTCATTCTCCTCCTCCCCCCCGCCGTAACTCCGGCCCTTCACTACCTGAGGTTGCCACTGATTGGCTGAGTCCGTCCCGCCTTCTGGGATGACGCAATCAGCCTCGATTTGACAGGCAGGTACGGCTCGGGCGCCGCCATGTTGGGAGCGGAAGCAGAGTGAGTGGCAGTAGCTCGGCTGCCGGACAAGTCAGGCGCGGAGGTTGGGTGTGTGTGTGTAGATATAAACATATTTTAACTTAGCGGCTTCTTGTTTTAATGCCTCCCTCGGCCGCGTGAGCGGCATCGTTGCTTCGTCCGGAGGGGTGGGGGGGAGAGCGTTCCGGCAGTCTCCTCCCCTTGTCGGGGAGGAGGAAGAATCCTGACCCTGAGCCTTAGTGGTACTCTGAGGAGGAGGAGAAGGCGGCGGCGGAGAAGGCGGCGGCGGCGGAAGGGGACTCGAAGTTAAAGAGGAAAGATGCCGTTGGCGCAGCTGGCGGACCCCTGGCAGAAAATGGCTGTGGAGAGTGCGGCTGAGAGCAGCAACAGCGCCGAGGTAGGCAGCCTGGACACCCGCGTGTGTGAGAGCGAGCGAGAGCGGCTGTGCCTCGGCTGGGGAAGCTGTGTGGAGTCCCGACTGCAGCACCCCCTGCCGCCTGCTACGGCTAATCCCGGGGAAGGGAGGGGGGGGGGAGAAAGAGAATTTAAATCAGTCTTCCCCCAACCTGCCGCCCTCCGGATGTGTTGGACTACAGTTCCCATCATCCCCACCCACCCCTGATGCTAGTTGTAGTCCAACACATCTGGAGGGCGCCAGGCAGAGGAAGGTTGATTTAAAGCTTTCTTGCTTGTTCACCCACCTGAAAAGAGGAACATTACTGCTCTGTTTCCGCCTTATCCTCACTACAGCATTGAGGGCGCTGGGGACAGGAGCTCCCCATTCCCCTCCTCCTGCCTTTAAAATGTCCCAGGAGATGCTCTCTTTGAGAGGAGGAAGCATTGAAAGATCACGTCCTGTCCTGTGTTGCCTTTTAGGATGATCATCTTTTAATCTGTGGCCCACTTTTCAGCCCACTCTTCCACCAACTCCCTGTCTGTCTCCACTCTTCTCTCACCTCCCTATTTGCCCAACTACTCGAGATTAGTTAAGCCAGGCTAGTTGTTAACCCTCTGACTCACCGCTTACTTACAATGCTCCCTTCTCACCACCATGTGTGTGTATATACACCTGACAACTCATTGGATAACACTTGAAGCATCTGATGAAGTGGATTTAGTGCACAAAAGTCTTATGCTACAAGAAATGTGTTTGTCATTTAAAGTGCCGCAAGAGTCTTCATTGTCTTTGCTGCAACAGAGTAACACAGCTACCCCTCTGGAAATTGTTACCCTATACACACTTTTACTTTCATCCTCTCTGCTTCTGCTCACAGTCAGGTAGGTGTGCACTGGTTTTCCAAATCTCATCCTTTTCAGTGTACAACTACAGGATTCTAATCTATATTAGTAATTGGATATGACACACACCCCAAAAAAGAGTGGGCAACTCTTTTGGCTTGATCTGGTCAGAGTACAAGGTGTGATCTTCATTGTGTGGCCTTTATCTCCCCCCCCCCCCCCCGCACATCTCATTGTCCTGGATCCGAGAACTTCTCTTTTCTATTGGCAGAACATTTCCGTTTCCAGTAGCAGTGAGAATGAAAGGAATTGGCACGATCCATCTCAACCTTTTTAAAGAGGGATTTGGGGGTCTCCCATTTTTGGACTGATTGTGTGGGTGCTTCTTTTTCCTTGCCACCCCTCCCCCCTTGCTGTAGTAGTCACATTTTGTAGGGAAGGAACATGTTAATCCCAACCTCACTGATGTCTTTCAAGCATACTTTAAACAGTGTCCTTGTTCCATTTGTGTGTTAGTGACAGTGGTCAAGAGAAATGGAGAGGGCAAGAACCTTAGTTGCAGGATGACTCCAGGTTAAGTGAAGTCCAGTGGGTGAAGAAAATCAGGAGAGGGAGGAAGCAAAGGGACTTTCCCATGTAAATCGCAGTGGTTGATATTGCTACTGATCTGAATTTTATTGGAGGAGTCAGTGTAAATCACCAGCCCAAATATGGTATCTTCCTGGAGCTATTAGCATCCGGTTTGGTTTAGGTGAGTGTAAGGGGGCTGCTGTCAGATAGTCAGACCATTAGTAGGGATTGTGGCCGCTTTTGTTCTCTTAGCTAGTGTCTGGTTACTTTCACATGTAGTGTATTTTTCCTCCCTCCATTCCCTCTCATTTTGCCCGGATGCTCAACTTCCTCCACACACAGGTCCTAAGCAGAGAGAAGGAAGTTTGTACATGAGAGCTAGTTTTTTCTTTACTTCTTTTTTTTTAAGGGAAGTCCTCACATCCTGTTTCCGCTACAAGGAAGGCACCAGCTTCGGAACTGGTGGTCATTTGCCTCCACATTTCTCCTCCCAGTTGTCATGCTCCAAGAAGAAACTTGTTCTTTATCTAGTCAAGCAATGTTCTTCTTGTTTGATTAAGTTTAGATACTCTGGTTTGCAAAGTTTCTTTTTGGATGTACTTCAGGGAAGACCTTGACGATGAAATACTTCATAAATTGGGTTCCTTTTCTTGGTAATAGTAAAGTGTAGTGAATATTTACCATACCTAAACTGGCCCAATTTCTAGACTTGTTTAAATAACTTAAATCAGAATAGTTAAATTCCATTCTGTTTCTCACTTATAACACTTGATTATCTGATAAACTTTGTACTAAACTGTTTTCAGTTTTGGCTCAGAGTTGCAATAGTGAGAAAACATGTTAATCTCTTGTCTACAAAACTACACTTAATGTGAGCCACTTCAACTAAAACAGCCACCAAAAAGCACTGCTTTAAGGTGTCATTCCAGGGTTAGTGGAATGTTTTAAACAGATCTATTACATGTGTGGTGCTTGTTGTTTTAGTAGGTGTTTTAGTAGACCCCCAAGCTAAGCATGAATCAGCAGTGCGATGTGGAGGCTAAATAGGCAAATGTAATTCTAGGCTGTAACATCAACATAGTATCTAGATCATGAGCAGTAATGGTACCACACTATTCTTTTTCGGTGAGACCTCACCTGGGCACTACAGTTTAAGAAAGATATCAGCAAACTGGAATGTGCCCAGAGGAGGATGGCAAAGATGGTGAAGGCCTTGGAGACCAAGTTCTATAAGCAATGGTTGAAGGATATGGGTATGTGTAGCATGGAAAAGAGATGATGGAGAGGTAATATAATAGCCATATTTAAATATTTAAAGGGCTGACACATGAATGATGAAGCAAATTTGTTTCCTGTTGCTCTAGTGGGTAGGACCAATGTTTTCGGACTACAAAAAAAAAAAAGAATTTGGACAAAACTTTAGGAAGAACATTCTGACAGTGCAAGCGGTTTGACAGTTGAAAAGACTGACTCAGAAGGTAGTGGACTCTGCTTTGTTAGAGGCTTTTAAGCAGAGGCTTGATGGCCACCTGTCAGGGATGCTGTAATAGTGGATTTCTTGAGTCAGAAGGGGGTTGGACTAGATGACTAGAGAGCCAGTGTAGCGTAGTGGTTAGAGTGTTGGACTGGGATTCAGGAGATCCGGGTTCTAGTCCCCGCTCGGCCATGAAACTCACTGGGTGACTTTGGGCCAGTCACTGACTCTTCAGCCTAACCTACCTCACAGGGTTGTTGTGAGGATAAAATGGAGAGGAGGAGGACTATGTAAGCCGCCTTGGGTTCCTTGTGGGGTATAAATATAAATAAAAATAAATAAATGACCTTTGAGGTCCCTTTCAGATCCATGATTCTATGATCTTTGTGCCAGCTCCACACATCCCTGAATGTGGCTGGCCCTGGTTCAGAGACACTACGTGTTATTGGGACAATTCACATAAAAGGGATTTCAAAGATAAAAAGTGCTGCTACATGGAAGCACTTTTTGGGGGCCTCCATGTGGGGACTACTACATGTGACATGTGAACAGGCCCTCTAAATCAATTTACAACAGTCCACCATGGCTTAATTTACCTGTGGGGGTTGAATATTAACAGGTGCCATTTTTGCATGGCGCCCAGCATGCTGTGACTTGTTGTGTTGTGCAAACCCAGGCGGTAGGGGTTGTTTGAGGATTGTCTTACCCTCAAACAGCCCCCGCCACCTGGGTTTGCATGACACAACAAGCCAGGCACCCAGCATGACACAACAGCCCTCACAGGTAAATTAAGCCAGGGTGGGCTGTTGTGTCATGCAAACCAGGTCAAAGTGACTGGGTTCACACAACATGATAACCCACACTGAAAGGTTGAGTGTGGGTTGTTGAACCATGGGTTGTTGTTGAGATGTGGGTTATTGTGTTGTCTGAACCCAGCCACAATAACAAGCCATGGTTTGTTAACTGCAAACAACCCATGAAGAGAACCCATGGTTTGTTGTTGGGTTGTGAACAGTGGGTTGTTTGTGGTTAACAGACAGTGGTTTGTTATTGCAGCTGGGTTCAGACAGTTATTGCAGCTGGGTTCAGACAACATGACAGCCCACAGTTCAGCAACAGCCCACAGTTCAGTGACAACCCACACTCAACCCATGCTCAACTCTTGAGTGCGGGTTATTGTGTTGTGTGAACCCAGCCAGTGTATCCTTAACCTTTTTTTAAAAAGGACTTTTTACAAGTAGGTATATATCTTGCATTGCAGTATCTAGCTGATATTTATTTTAACAGTGTATAAAATTCTAAAGTGGCTTAATTTTACTTGTATCGTTTTGCAATGTAACCTTTATTTAACCTGTCCCCAGTGCAGTAAGGCATATTTCACTTGTTACTGACATAAACATATATTTGTATCTATTTAGAGTTAGACTAATGTATAATGGTATGCAGGCCAGAGGACTAAACAGTCTTTGGTAATGTGTCATTTTATTATGCTCATCATGCTGAAATGACTGGATGTAATGAATCACATTTCATGATAGGACTTTCAGTAGTATGTCACATACATGTTTGATTTACTACTTACATATAAGACTGAAATTAAAGATCTGTTAAATGCAGCTTATTCTTGTTGCGTATCCTTTGTGAGTAGGAAAATTATATGCTATCAAAATGAATGTAGAATACAGAAGTTAATATCAGGGTTGCAATGATTTAAATCAATGATTAAATCATTGATTAAATCATTGATTAAATCATCAATAAAAATTGATATTTATTTTTTGCAAAAAAATCATGATTTTTTGCAACCCTGTCGTGTAGGTAGCCTAGTAACCGATAATACTGGTAATGTAAAAAAAAAATATGAGGAAAGTGTTTTCTGTATAATTTGGTGTTCTTAACTATTAAGTGTAGGCGATTTGTACATGTGGTTGCCCGAAACTTTGAAATTAATTTTACTAAAAAATTTTGGGGGGGGATTGATTAAATAAAAAAAATCATTGATTTAAATTTTAAAAAATCATTTTTTTCAAATTTTTGCAACCCTAATCGGAGGTCAAGTGTGAAGGAAGTCATGCTGAGGTTTTTTAGTTTTTCCTGGTATGGTGCTGATACTGCACTTCTTCTTGCTCACCACAGTGCTTATTCTAGCGTAACTCTGAAATACATACATCTTGACCATTTGAAGAGTCCTAGGAACAGTTCTGGAGTAATTTGCTCTGAGTATTCATAGCATTTGAAGTAAAGCCTGGATGGGAAGCTTGCAGACAAATCCTATGCTCCAGCTAAGATGGCCATTTGCTTTAGTCCTGCTTACACCAATAGAATCGAAGTAAGCTTCAGCTTCTCTTGCCAAGTTACAGCTCTATGGTCCACTTCGTGCATGGCCCCTGTGCCAGGGGTCCCCAACATTTTTGGACCTGTGGGCACATTTGGAAATTTGGGAAACTGCTATGGGCACCATCACCAAATGGCTCCCACTGGGGATGTGGCTAGTCACATAATGGTGCTGTGGAGACCTGGCTTGTCAAAAGGCAAGTAATTCACCCAAGAAACTGAGTACAAGCAGAGGAGGGGTCTGAACGCCAAAGCCAATCCATATATTTGATCCCACAGAAGCACAACAAAAAACAATTTAAGGTTGCAATCCTATGCATGCTTACATGGAACTCAATGGGAATTACTTCTGAGTAGGCCTACATAGGATTGCTCTGCTCATCCTATCCGCACACAGCTTTCCCCAGCCCTGAAAGGAATGGTGAATTCCCCCAGCCCCGAAAGGAAATGTTTTCCCTACCTCAATCCCAGGCTCAGTACTCCGTTCCCCACCTGCATTGGGGATCTCTGCCTTATGCAATGTTTTGTGTGTCTGACTCATGCCTTTATGCGATGGGGTCTGTTTGTTGTGATATCCCTGATAGTTTGAGGATCAGCTTGCATGTCTTGGGTAAGGGCTATGGGAGTATGCAGGCTGAGTTGGTTTTTCAAATTTTGTATGACATGATAGTAATTTATATTTCTGTGTTTTTAATATGAGCTAGCTGAGGTATGGCAATGAGATCTAAAATATGAAACCCAAATGCTGGTTGTTCATAGGAAATGCTGTGAGTGGTTTCAGGATGGCTGTAACTACATCATAGATTATATAGATTCCAGGATGATTATAGACAAATAACCATAATTCTTTACTAGGCCTGATTGACAAAAACTTGACTGAGATTTCTCTAATTGTTTTAAGTTCACATATTGGTAAAAACAATAGTTCTGAAGCAAGAAGCATCTTATGAGGCATTCCATCCTGTCTGACAGACAGGCATTCAGAACCTCTTTCAGGGGTTCAGAACCTGTTTCAGCCCAAGGGCTGAATTGCATTTTGGGGAGGCTCTCGGGGGCCACATTCCAGTGGAGGGCGGGACTGAAGGCAAAAAGATTGGGACCAAAAATACCAGCATATTGTAGCTTAAAGCTCTTACTGCCAGTAACTAAGCCTTCAACCTTTTACAATGGTGGAAAATGGCACAGAATCTGGGACGCCACCAAATCAGGGGTCCTCAAACTTTTTAAACAGGGGGCCAGTTCATTGTCCCTCAGACTGTTGGGGCCCCGAACTATAGTTTGAAAAAAATATGAACGAATGGATCAAGAAAAAAAAAAGACCCGGGTTCTTTTTTTTTACTTGATAAAATGGAAAGTTATTATAAATTAATTATAAATTAATTATAAATTAATTTGCTGTCTAAAATTGAAATACATTAAATTTTAAAAAGGTATAGAAAGGCTTGATTTGCACACTGCACATATCTTATTTGTAGTGCGAAAAAACAATACCATATTTTTAGTATGAGTGATGAGCAGTATTTACCAGCCACAGAGCTGGTGGTCCGCATCCTGCAACTTTGTTCCACATAAATGTGCATAAGATTGCAGCCTTACAGCATCATCTTATGCATGTCTACTTGGAAGTAAGTTTCACTGACTTCAAGAAGACTTTCTCCCCGGGTAAGTTTACAAAGGATCACAGCCCTAAAAGTACAAACCCATTCCCTGAGGTAGGTCAGGAAGACCTGGTACCCAGAGAACATAGTGAGAGCCAGTGTGGCATAGTGGTTAGTTAGAGTGTTTGACTGGGACTTGGGAGATCCGGGTTCTAGTCCCTACTCAGCCATGAAGCTCACTGGCTGACTTTGGGCCAGTCACTGACTCTCAGCCTAACCTACCTCACAGGGTTATTGTGAGTATAAAATGGAGAGGAGGAAGATTATGTAAGCCACCTAGGGTTCCTTGCAGGAAAAAAGGCAGGATATAAATATAACAAACAAGTTACTATCTGGTCCTACAAATTTCTAGAAGTAGGGCGAGAACCATGCTTCCACCAAAGTCTGTCTCAGACTCTATTTAAAAAAAAAAAAAAAAAAAGCATTCAAGGATTCTTACTGCCTTATTTCAGGGCTTTGTTTTAAAAACACCCATGCAGAATGACCGAGACACACTTCTCCCATGGGCAGCACGTCTCACCACAAACGCTGAGGCATCTGCACTCAGACAAAGAATTCTAAAATAAAATTATGCACGTGCATCCCATGCCTGGAACACCGAAGACCAAGGCGCAGACGAGACGGTTTCGAGGCAGCCACCGGCTTGCGGACCCCCGACTAACCTGGGCGCTCTTTCCGTCTCCTCCTTCTCCTCCTGAACAGGACTTTGGATTCACGGAATAGGTGGCGGGGCCTCCAACAATCCGCCCTTCTCGGTTGTTAGAAAAGAGTGTTAATAAAATAAGTATGTGGAAACATTAAAAAAAAAAAAAAGAGGGAGGGAGGGAGGCGGGGAGAAGTTGCAACAGACCGAGGGCTGGCTGCCTGAAAAAGGCCCTCCTCAGACTGTTCTCCCGATTATCCCCACAGATGTGGGGCTATTTAACTCTCCCTCCTGTGTCCTGTCCAGTTATTTCCCAGCGATCATTATAAAGAACAGGAAAACCTCAAAGCAGGCTAAAATATAATATTATATATATATATATATATATATGTATGTATACAAAAAGTGGAGGAAATCCGCCCCGTCCTCCTCACGCGCTTTGCCCCCCCCCCCACAAGACCACGAGCAGAAGCCTGATGGGGGCGGAGGGAAGGAGGGGTGCCTCGCCCTCCTGGGGGAATAAGGAACGCCTCGCTTCGACCCAGGGGCAAGAGGGAGGCACCCCCGCGGCTGTTCCACAGAGCGACCCCCGCCCAGCCGGCCGCCCCCCACGGCTGCTTGAGTCGCGCTAGAAGCAGCCACCGAGGAGAAACCGCTGCCGCCGATCTCGCCCGCCCGCCCACCTGGCCTGATAGGATGGATGGAGAGGGTGGGAGGAACTGGAAGACACGGTCGGCACGCACATGGCGGAGGGAGGGAGGGGGTGCGGCTGGCCCGCACGAACAAGTTCAGGACAGGAGCGGAGCGTTTCTGCGCCCCCTTTAGCCATGTGAGCTGCACGGAGCCTAGATCGGCCGCCGGACCGGATGGAAGGACCCGGTGGGCCGGATGTGTCCCGCGGGCCGTAGTTTGAAGACCCCTGCACCAAATGATTGGTGGTTGGGGCCAAGGGAAGGGGATGTGGCCATCTGGAGAGCCCTGGAGCTCGGGATTAGGTCTGAGGTTCTACACCTCCATCTTAAATGGTGCTTGCCATCTACTGTTTTTATAAGTATTTGTATTTAAAAAGTGTGGATTTAAAAAAAAACAAAAAACATCTACCTTATTAGTTGATCACTTTTTTGTTTAGTTTAGGGCAGGGGTCCTCAAACTTTTTAAACGGGGCCAGTTCATTGTCCCTCAGACTGTTGGGGGGCCGGACTATAGTTTGAAAAAAATATGAACAAATGGATCAAGTAAAAAAAAAGGACCCAAACACAAATACAGAGGCAGAAATCAAATTATCTAGGCAGTTTGGAAGTACGGTATATGCAACTTTAATCTTTTTAAGCCATAAAACACTACCTAACATCTCAAAGTTAGATGAACTCCCAAATATCACAGCAGGATTAAGGCTACAATCCTTAGTGGTGAGAGTGTTGGACTGGGACTCGGGAGATCCAGGTTCTATTCCCCGCTCGGCCATGAAACTCACTGGGTGACTTTGGGCCAGTCACTGACTCTCAGCCTAACCTACCTCACAGGGTTGTTGTGAGGATAAAATGGAGAGGAGGAGGATTATGTAAGCCGCCTTGGATTCCTTGCAGGAAACAAGGTGGGACATAAATAAAATAAATAAATCCTATGCCCACCTACCTGCGAGTAAGCCCCATTGAACTCAATAGGACTTACTTCTGAGTAGACAAGTATAGGATTGCACTAAAGTGGACAACACAATGCAGTTATACCGAGAGATGGAAACGTCTTGCATAGTTTCATTACTCTTAGGTTGCAATCCTATGCACTTTCCTCGGAGAAAAGCCTAACCTACCTCACAGGGTTGTTGTGAGGATAAAATGGAGAGGAGGAGGAGGATTATGTAAGCCGCCTTGGGTTCCTTGGAGGAAAAAAGGTGGGGTATAAATAAATAAATAAATACTGAACAGAGTAGTCTTTATTCCAGAGCAGGCAAGCATAGGATTGCGCTGTCAAACCACTAAGAAAGTAAACCGCAGCCACGTCTTAAAGTCATTGGTGACTAGCATACTTTTTTTTTGCTCTGGATACATTATTAATCTGAACGCCTGGCTTTTTAAAGGTGCATGCTGCTTTTCATGAGTAGTCCCATGGGGGGGGGGGAAGAGACACCAAGTTCGGAGGGGGGACACACGATCACAACAGAGAAAGAAAAACACTCAAGTGGTTTGCTTAAGAACCCCCCCTCTCCCCCGCTAACTTTTAGGAAACTCAACGTAAGCGATGCTGTTTGGAACACTCGAAACTCCTTTCGGTTTCCCAAGCGTTGCGCAATCTCTGTAGCCCCCAAAGCAGACGGGGGCCAAGCATCAATACATTTCAGGGGAGGGGGTAGCAAACAACAACACCGTTATCTACCAGTCTGCTTTGCTCGAAACTGCTCCTCCCCGTCCCCCAAAACTTTTTCGGAAGCTCCCCAATAAGCCCACGGCGCACGACACCGCGCTCTGGAGGGGAAGCCACCAGGGGGGGGGGACACACACACACGCACACAGCGGCTAGCCGCCTCTGCTGCGCTTCAGGCGCACCAAGGATGTGCGCGGCGTAGACAGGAGAGGGAGGGGAAGCAGCAGGGCTCTCACCCTGGCCACCACCAGCTGCTTGAGCAGCATGCAGGGGTCTCCCTCAGAGTGGCGGAGCGAGACCCCGGATGAGCCGAGAGAGGGGCGGAGAGTGACTGGTGGCTCCTTCTTCCCTTTGGAAGGAGGTGGGGGAGAACCCAAAGCCTTGCCTGCGCGCCTTGCTCTGGTTGGCGGGGAAGGTGACTCCCTTGCCTGGCACCCACTCCCTGGGACGTCGTGGGCGGGGGCTGTGGGGGAGGAGGAGAGGGAAATAATCGTGAGGGAGAAAGATGGATGCCCCTCGGAAACCCACTGGCCAGAGCACGTGAATGGAGGCGGGGCAGAAAGCAGACATCAAGGATCTGGAAGCAGATTCTCCTCACGACTGGCTGCCTCTCTTCCTCCGAAAACTCTGCCTACCTGGCTAATGATCAATGAATGACTTTCTCAAATTAGAGCTGCTGCCTGCTGCTGCCGCCACCACCACAACCTGGGCCCCTCCTCCTCCTCAAGTCACTCACATGGGCTCCTGCTGATCTCATGCCCCCTCCCCATTCTCCTCCCTCTTCCCCCTAGCAGGAGCGTCAGGCTGAGGTGCTACTCCTGTAGCGAAGCGGCAGCAACTTTTGCCCGAGGCAATTCTTTTCTCCTCTAGAGTAGGCTAGATCGGCCGCCGGGCCGGATGAAAGGACCCGCCGGGCCGGGTGTGTCCCGCGGGCCGTAGTTTGAAGACCCCTGGTTTAGGGGATATGTGTTTAATTGGTATATCTAACCAATTAAGTGATTAAGCATTGCAGTCCTTCAGCCCTACTCTTTATCTTCACTATACAGTAACGGAACTTTAATGTCTTGCAAAAAATTAATACTTTTCAGTGGAGTCATATGATAAATTCAGCTACCATTGTCAAGGTCTGTGGAAAAGGACTGCAACTGTCCCTTTGGCAGGTTTCGGGCACTCAGGGGTTAACCGGAACTAGGTTAGCCCTCTGTCAGTGGCATGCGGCTCTCTGGCAGAAGCCGCGACCAATTATAACGCAGGAGGAGTGAGGAGACCGAGTTTTGAATGGACGCTACTACACTGTTTACAGGTACACAGAATTTAATGGAGCGTATCAGAACATATACAAAAGCAACACGCTAGGCACACGCCTGCAATTGATCTAGTAGCGAGCCGTAAAAGCAATACAGTACAGACAGCAGTTACTTGGAATGACATTGTTCCTAGAAAGCCGCTTTGACTCTTAAAGGGCTAGTCTGAGGTAGCGTTGTTCACCGGGAGCTCCCCGGGGCTGGAGGCTGAGGTCTGACTGGAGCCCTGGACCTTCGTGCAGCTTGCTGCCCACGACCAACAACCTTCCCGCCACTGGCCCTGGGTTTTGTACCTTCCGTTGGGCTCCCTCCTTCTTGTTGTGCCCCCTCCCAGCACAGCTGGTTTTTCCTGCTTGCCCGGTGCTCAAGAGTACTTACTGCTCTTTTCTTCTACCAAGCACCTGGGCGCCCTTGTTGAGGTGGAGGATACTTCACAGCTCATTTGGCTGCCAGACAGGGGAGTTGCCGGGGGGGGGGGCATGTTGATGACTCTTATTGTGGCTTTTTGTGGAGTGCAGGGTGGCGGCTGCACGTACCCCAGGGCAGGGTGTCTGATGCTGTCTTGTGGTATGTGTGCGAGTGTCTGTGTGTGTGTGTGTGTGGGCTCTGGCTTTCTCTTCACAAGGTCCAATTTATACATTCATTCTTCTACATGTATAGTTATCATCCTCTGATGTGTACGGGTCTGTGGGCTTCTAGCCACTAGCATTTTAAATAGCTTGTAAGACTTACAGTTTCTGCCTTGTGTTCTTCTTAAGGGGGTCATACTCTTTTTCCTGTAATCACCCTGCAAGACAGTAGTTACAGCTACTTTTTATAGCCATGTTGTTGAAACTTGGTACAATTTAGATAAATGTGTCTACTTCAATTGCTCTATTAACTTTCTTTTTTGAAACTATGCTTTTTGCAGAATGGCCAACAAATTATGGATGAACCTATGGGAGAAGAAGAGCTAAATACACAAACAGTGAGTAAAACATGAATGTGTACACATGGTTTGGACAGTTTCAGGCCAGGAGGTTGGGCAAACTGGTAGCAACACTTGTAGCTTTGAAAGTAAAGGTTTTTGTACAAATTCTCAAGGTGGCTAACAATTTCTGCACAGAATTCTTGTAAAATTAATTTGTAATCATCTTTAATAATACAAGGCAGATATGTTTGTTGAAAATGTAACCTCTAGTCCGGGACTTGATATCATTGTTCCACAGTTCTGAGAGCAAATCCAGCATAAGGCATTGGCATAGGTATCACCATCATATCATCGTCACAAAGGTTCCATGGACTTTGAAGAAGGCCGAGTGCAAGGTGAAAGGGAGAAACGTGCTAAGCGAAAAGCACGTCAAACGAATCCTTTACAGGACCATCTTCCATCGGGTAACCTGTGTCCTCACTGTGGGAAGCTGTGTGGATCTAGAATTGGCCTCCACAGTCACTTACGGACCCATCGCTAGAGTCTACACAATTTTTTAGAATTTCCTCCTTTTATAATTTTCTTCTTGTAATTTTATCCTGGAAGACAATCTTACTCGGTCACAAGTGATCTCCTCCTACTACTACTACATCATGTAAAAGTGTTGGAAAATGCAGTCCAGGCACATGACTGTCTTTGGCAGCAACCCTATACATACTTACTTGGGAGTAATTCTCATTAAATCCAGTGGGACTTACTTCTGAGTGGACATGCACAAGTTTGCGCTACAATCTTAACTACACTGGGATGAATCAGATTTAGTCATATTTAGAGTAGACCCATTGAAATCAGTTCTACTTACATAGTAATGACTAAGTTAAGTCCTATTGATTTCAATGGATCTACTATGTATGACTAATCTGGATCCAACCCACTAGGTACAAATAAGTCCGATTAAATTCAGTTGAATTTATTTTCGACTAAACATGTTTAAGATTGCACTGTTAGTCTTTTTTATTGGGGGCTAGTTGAAGACTGGGTTCAGCCTAGCTAAATGTTAGGTTCTTTAAGTCTATTGGATAATTTTCTCATTTAAATCTTTGGGACTTCAAAGTGCTTAACTCTGGATTTTGCTTACTGTGGCTGAGTTACTTTCTGTCTGTATCAGTCTTGTATTAGTATTGCTGAATTACAGTAAAATATGTATTTAGGCATATTTTGTCATATTACTTTAAACTTAGCACATTATCTCCAATAGCTCTTCTTGTTAAGTGATATAATCAGTATCGCATTATCAACAAAAGTATAAAACTGAGTATTCATGCGTAAACAGAATTGCTGAAACCACCTCATCATCCACTTCACTTAAAAATTAGTTTGTACTAAGGCATCTGATATAAAAGCAATGCATTGTGGCTTCTCAACTATCATAGCTGCCAAAGTGCTTTTTAGGAAAACTTGCATTCCACTTTTCTAATAGACTTGCACCATGCAAATATTAAATTTAATAATTTCCACACTATGTTTTCTGTTTGTACACTTACAATAACTTTGTAAAAAACTTAAAGATGCTTCAGACTCAATATGTTGAGTCTGGTATTTCTGATCTTCTCAGATTGTACCACTAAAGGTCACTGCACTCACAATTACCTGGTCTGTCAACATAAAAACATAGAAGAAATAGAATACCCCTGCTGGATCAGACCAAATGGTCATCCAGTCCAGCATCCCATTGCAAGCCCACTGGAACATGAAAGCAGTAGTCCACCTGTGTTGTTGCCCCCAAGTAACTGCCTCTGAAAATGAAGGTGCCACTTAGCCATCATAGCTGACAGTCTCTTTTACAGGCATAAAAGAGCCATTACCTCTTTTCCTAAAGGTGTGGCTTCCTCTATCCTCCATGAATGGGCTTGTCTGGTCATTGAATTAGGGCCTCTTACACTCGAAGCACAAATCATGTCCCCAGATCAACAAGCCTGACCCAAACTCATGGTTGCATGCTCATTTGCCTCAACACCTCACCTCCAACACAAACCACTTGCCCTCCTCACTGGTCTTAAGTAATGAGCAAGGGAAATTTGTGCCATACGGAGAGATGCAAACTCACAGCTTGATTTATTATGGTTAATAGATTGGGAGCATTACATGTGCTTTATACATTCCTCCTGAATTCAATGAAGTCTTGTAGTTAACTTTAGTCTGCTAGGCACTCTATTTAGTAATTAACTATAAATATTTGATATGCCATACAACTTGAGGAGAAGTGTTATTGTCTAGACACTTTGGGCTATCTCAAGAGAAAGTTGACAATCCTCTGTGTATCTGGTGAATGTAAAGAAATGCCTACATTCACTGGTGTGTCTTAGTGATCACCTTATTATTATTAATAATAATAATATTTATTTATCGCCCATCTGACCGGCCACCGGCCACCCTGGGCGATGTACACAGAATAAAAACAATAAAATACATTTAAAACAATATAAAAATTTTAAAATCTTAACCCACCCCATATTCCCGCCTGAACAACCAGGTTTTTAATGAGCAACGGAAGCTCAGCAGAGAGGGGGCATGGCGGAGGTCACTTGGGAGAGAGTTCCACAGTACGGGGGCTGCCACAGAAAAGGCCCTCTTCCTCGTCCCCACCAGTCTAGCTGCTCTCGCTGAAGGGACAAGGTAATGGTAAACTAGCAATGGTAATTGCTAGTTTAGTTTCATGTCTGTCAACATTCATCCTATATGTAAGGCTGTCAACTTTCCCTTGTGATTATTAGTAATATATTTTGAGCATTTATTTGTAACACTTTTAGTACACATACATTGAGCTGGTGTTGCATAGTAGCTAAGGAATGAGCTACAAATTAGGAAGATCCCACCTCTGCCATGAATTCTGTGGTGGCTTTAATCATGTCACTTCTCAGTTTCATTCCCACCTCTCCAATCTGGAATGCGGGGAAAATCAAACTGACCTATCTTTCAGAATATAAGGAGGAGGAGGAGGATAGTGGTGGTGATGATGTATAGGATAGCAGCAATGGAGAGAGTGAATAATCCTGCCTGCTGGTATTGAGGTGATTTTTTTTTTCATTATTAGAACTTTTTTTTTAATGCTTATCTAACTTACTTAAATACCAAGGCTTTTTATTTTTTGTTTTGCAAAGGAAAAAGAAAATTCTAGCCTTCTGACAGGAAATTTTCTAAGTGCTGGAACATCTGGTAGCAGTAAGAACTTTAGGGCTTGGTCTTTCCTGATTGCTTAGTAGGGAAAGTTAAAGATTATATTTCCTTAACCATGTTTAAGCTTCTGGCTCTGTATATGTGCTATCTTTTAAACAAGGGTCTTTGAAAGTGGCTTGTGTGTTTAAAATTGATAGTACGTTTTCCTGCACACAGCTTTTTATTACTTCCTATGTGTGTGTGAATTCATAAGTGTTGAATATTTTGAGAGCTGCAGTGAAGTTACACACACTTAATTCAGATGTAATTTAGAAAGCTTTTTTTTAACCTTATTTCAGGGATGGGGAACCTCTAGCCCATTGACCTTATGAGGACCTAAGGGGTTCCCCATCTAGCTCAGCAGCTTCTTCCCCTGGCCCTGCCCCCTCTGCCACAGAGCTGATAGGAGATAGATGCTTTCCCCTGCTTAGCACTGAAAAAGGCTTCTTTTCTCAGTGTTTTTATTATTTATTATTATTTATTTTATTTCTATACCACCCTATAGCTGAAGCTCTCTGGGCGGTTTACAACAATTCATAAAAACAATACAACACATAATAAAATATAGATAACAATAAAAATATACAATTACATTACAAAATGTTTAGCAGGGGAAAGCATTTATCTCTGATCAACTGCTGATCAGAGATAAGCGTTTTTCCCTGTGGGGCAGAGGGGGCGAAGCCAGGACAGGAAGTTGCTGAGTGTTTCAGTCCTGCTTCCTTCTGAGCCTTGTCCTGCTTACTTGTGAGTGGACATGATGTCCATGCATGTTTCCAGTGCTATCTGAAAGACCATATTCTCCCCTACAAGCCTGCCTGTACTTTGAGATCTTCTGAAGAGGACTTTCTCTTGGTTCCACCACCATCCCAGGCACGCCTGGCAGGAAAGCAGTAGAGGGCCTTCTTGGTGGTTGCTCCAGCACTCTGGAACTGCCTTCCCAGGGAGGCTAGAATGGCACCCTCCTTGGTATGTTTTCAAAGGCAGGCAAATTTTTTCTTGTTCCAGCAGGCCTATGGGAAATAAAATTGGACCTATGAGAAAGCAATGGATTTGTACTGTTCCTATAGTTATTGTTGTTTTAGCTTTGATATTTTATATAATTTTAATACTACTGCTGATTTAATTATATTTTTAACTTTTGTATTTCTCTATATGTTTTAACTGTACAAATTTTAATGTTGTAAAGCCGCCTTGTGTCCCCATCATCATCATCATCATCATCATCATCATCATGCGATCACTCCTGACGAGTAAGATTGTCTTCCAGAATCAAAATTTACAAAAAGGAGATTCTAAAAGGAGGAAATTTTAAAGAAAATTGTGTAGACTCTAGCGATGGGTCCGTAAGTGACTGTGGAGGCCAATTCTAGATCCACACAGCTTCCCACAGTGAGGACACAGGTTACCAGATGGAAGATGGTCCTGTAAAGGATTCGTTTGACGTGCTTTTCGCTTAGCACGTTTCTCCCTTTCACCTTGCACTCGGCCTTCTTCAAAGTCTATAGAACCTTTCATTTCATTTCATTTATTTCATTTATATACCGCCCCACAGCCGAAGCTCTCTGGGCGGTTCACAACACTCTATACATAAAAACAACTATAAAAAACATACAGAATAGTTTAAAAAATTAAAAACCAAATTTAAAAACATAGTTTAAAAAATCCGTGCTATTCCAAGCTCCTAACTAAATGCCTTGGCATAGAGGGAAGTCTTAACCTGGCGCCGAAAAGATAGTAAGGTGGGCGCCAGGCGGGTCTCAGTGGGAAGCTGATTCCATAACTGGGGGGCTACCACCGAGAAGGCCCTCCTCCTCGTTGCCACCAACCGAGCCTCTCTTGGAGGTGGCAGTCGGAGGAAGGCCCCAGATGTTGAGCGTAGTGTCCGGGTAGATAGCGGTTGGGAGAGACATTCCGTCAGGTATGCAATGTGAAAGGCCAACCTCCAGTTAGATCGTTCATGGGCCAGAGCTTCCCAGTTTTCGATGTTTATATTGCATTTTTTTAGATTAGCCTTATGAACATCTTTAAACCTCTTATATTGACCACCAATATTCCGCTTTCCATCCTTGAGTTGGGAATAAAGTAACTGCTTTGGGAGACGGCAGTCAGGCATTCGAACAACAAATGTTGTTGCATCCCAATATTGGGGAAAGGGCAGGTTATAAATATAATGCTGCTGCTGCTGCTGCTGCTGCTGCTGCTGCTAATAATAATAATAATAATAATAATAATAATAGAAATGCTATTTGAAAGGTTTGAGTGCTTCAGTCCTGCTTCCTTCTGAGCCTTGCCCTGCTTACTTGTGAGTGGACATGATGTCCATGTGTGCTTCTGAGTAGAAATGCTATTTGAAAGGTTTGAGTGCTTCAGTCCTGCTTCCTTCTTGGATTTGTCCTGCTTACTTCTAAGTAGGCATGCAGAGGCTTGTTGTTTGAGATGCTATTTGAAAGTGCTGCTGGGTGATTCAGCCCTGCTTACTTCTTCTTTTTTTTTTAATGTTTTATTTTTAAAAATTCCAATCTTACAACTACTAATGAATACAACAAAAAAATACAACATAAACATTGTGCACCCCCCCACCTCTTGGGACCAAGTTATATTTCTCCCCCAAATATATATATATATATATATATATGTATATATGATATTATTCTATATTCCAAAAATGTAACAAATCTTGACAAGGTTCGTTCCCCTTCCCCTTCACCAACACATAATCCAAAAATTTACCCCAAATGTTCACAAAAGTGTCTTTCTCCAATTGTCCTTTTTGGCACTTAATATTACAAGTTAATTTATCATTTAGCGCGATATCCCATACCTCTTTATACCATTCAGTAATTGAAAAGACATGTTGAACCTTCCATTTCCTAACTATCATTAACTAACTATCACCTACTTTTCCCATGAGAACAGAATAGTAGTGCCAGACTCAATATGACTGTTTTTCTAGCCATCCTGTACCTTTCCAAATGAAAACAATTTGTGCCACAGCTGTTGTTTTGCTACATGTCACAACATCCCCCCACAGCCTGTGATACATGTTGTTTACATTTACTCAATGAGGCCTAGTGCCGTCATTAGTTTCCTGTGTCTTACTACAGGCAACGGTTTTGTGAAAAGATCTGCCACCATATCCCCTGTTGCACAGTACTTGAGTGTTACCCACCCTTTTTGCACACAGTCCTTTACATGAGAGTAACGAACATCAATGTGTTTGGTTCTTGGCCTACATTTTTCATTTTGAGCCATGCTAATGCAAGCTTGGTTGTCCTCAAAAATTGTAACAGCCTTGTCTACTGGTATGTGCATATCAGCAAACAATTGTTTGAACCACTCAATCTCATTACATGCTTGAGATAAACTGATGAATTCTGATTCTGCGCTAGAAATAGCCACACAAGTTTGTTTTCGTGTGTACCAGTCAATTAGACTATTTCCATACATTAAAACTGTCCCACTTGTGGACTTTCTATCTGTTGCAGATCCCCAATCAGCATCAGTGTACACACAAAAACCTCCATCTGTGTGTGATGACAATTTCAGTTTGCCATTCATGGTACCTTTTAAATACCTTAACACCCTTTTCACAGCTAGCCAATCATAGTTAGAAGGATTTTGCGTTTTCCTGCTAAGTATGTTTACAGCATTGCTGATGTCTGGCCTACTCACATTTGCCAAATATAGCAGGCTTCCAATAACACTCTAATATTTGCCAATATCATCAAATTCAGTGTTATCTGTGTGTTTCTGATATTCAAGAGTCATTGGAGTAGTAACTGGGTTACAATTCTCCAATCCATGAATTTCCAGCAATTTCTGAATTTTCCCGCTTTGTTCAACCATGAAAGAACCTTCCTCATCTTGAGATAATTGCATTCCAAGATAGTGTTGTACCAAACCCAGATCTTTCAGTTCAAAGTGTGCTTGCAATTCTTGTGCAATTTTGTCTTTTTGACTTACTGCTTATGTTACCAGTAAGATATCATCAACAAAAATCAACAAATACACCCAGTTTCCCTGTTCTGTGTAATTTGTATACAGACAGTGATCAGCCTTGCTTTGTTTGAATCCCAAACTAATCAAAACTCTGTCCAGCTTTTGGTTCCAGCATTGAGCTGCCTGCTTCAACCCATATATGGACTTATTCAGACGACATACAAGACTGGGATTTTCTACAAAACCTTGTGGTTGCACCATGTAGAGTTCCTCTTGTAATTCCCCATATAAAAAAAGCAGTTTTTACATCAAAATGAAATGCCATCATTTTTCTTTGTGCTGCCAATTTCAACAATAGTCTGACAGTTGCATACCTTGTTGTTGGTGCAAACACGGAATCAAAATCTACCCCATGTTTTTGTCCAAACCCCCTGGCAACGAGTCTTGCCCTGTACCTTTCCACCTGCCCCTGGTGATTTGTCTTCACCTTGTACACCCATTTACAGGTGATGGCCTTGCGCCCCACAGGCAAAGATACTAGACTCCATGTGTTGTTGTCATGCATTGCATTGATTTCATCTTGCATGGCCTCAAACCAATCATTCTTCACTTTTGGTTCCATGCTTTGAATTTCCTCAAAACTTTGTGGTTCTAAAGCTATTTTGAGAGCTTTATGTACAACAGTTTTCCCACTTTGGAATTCATCCTGATATCTAACAGGTGTTTTGCGTTCTCGGGTTGAACGCCTCAGAGATTGTTCACCTCCCTCCTGCTCCCCAGATATCTGCCCAGTGGCCTGTTCTGTCCCAGAAGCATCCTGCTGTGTTTCAGACATTGCATGCATTGGCAATTCCACCAGCTGTTTCTGGTCATCTGTTTGCTCGTGAAAAATCACATCCCTGCTCAGAATTACCCTGTTGTGGTGTGGTGACCACAACCTGTACCCTTTTGTTTGTGCATCATACCCCAGCAGAAAACATTCAAAGCTTCTTGCCTGTACATGAACAAAACATTTACACCCAAAAATGCGCACGTGTGCTACCTTTGGTTTCCTCCCATGAAACATTTCATATGGAGTTTTCCCAATTGTGGAATTTGGTAACCTGTTCAGCAGATAGTTAGCATTTGACAATGCATCCCCCCAGAAACGGTTTCCCACCTTTGACTCAGTCAATTGGGCCCTCATCATGTCCTGGAGTGTTCTGTTGCGTCTTTCAGCAACGCCATTTTGAAATGGGGAGTATGGGGCAGTGACTTTGTGCCCTTTACCCTCTCTTTCCAAAAATTTCTTGAACTTTGTACTCATGTACTCTCCCCCACCATCTGTGAGTAATTCTCCTATTGGATATTGTTTATATCTGTTCCCAGCCCATTTAACAAATGATTCAAATCTCTCTTGAACCTGAGATTTATGCTGCAGCAAATATACGAATCCAAATCGAGAATAATCATCAATTAGAGACAAATAGTACCTGTTCCCCCCATAGCTAGTTTCAAATGGACCAGCAACATCAGAGTGTACCAGCTCAAAGATTCTTGTGCTCACTCTATCACTGTGTTTCTGAATGTTAGACCTGTGTGACTTTGCAGTACTACATACTTCACATTCCACATACTTAGAACAAGGTTTCATTTTCACACCCTCACACAGACCTGGCATTTTTTCTATGCTTCTGTAATTGGCATGTCCAAACCTCTTATGGAAAATATGTAAACAATTGTCATGTGGTTTCAAATTTGCATACTTTGCCTTCTCATCATGTGTTACAAATGGATTTATAACATATAGAGAATTCTGCAAATCACCTTTTGCACAGATCACCCCTTCATGTGAAATTACACAGTTGCTGTTAGAAAAACTTATTTCATATCCATCATTAGCCAATTGTGATATACTTATCAGGTTTGTGTCCAGTTCTTGAACAAGCAGTGCTCTTTGTTGACCCAAAGAAGCAAAGTCAATTGTTCCTGCAGCTGTCACCTGGATTCGTTTTCCATCAGCCAGTTCCACAAATTGATTTGTATATCCATCATCTAGAGATTGAAACATGTCTCTGGAATTTGCCATGTGGTGAGAAGGTCCGCTGTCA
This sequence comes from Shinisaurus crocodilurus, assembly GCA_021292165.1. Classification (NCBI taxonomy): domain Eukaryota; kingdom Metazoa; phylum Chordata; class Lepidosauria; order Squamata; family Shinisauridae; genus Shinisaurus; species Shinisaurus crocodilurus. The sequence goes on along the minus strand of CM037878.1, from coordinate 201,716,297 downwards.
AGTACCCACATGTCTTCGTTGGAAAAACCCACCCGAGCAATCAAACTTTTGCTCATTTTAATTGTATCCTCAGGTGTACTGGTAACTTCCTTTTTCTTCTTCTTCTTCTTCCTGCTCTTAAAAGTACAATCTTTTTTAAGATGCGAAGTCGAACCGCAACAAAAGCATTTTCTCACTTTTAAAGCTGTTGCTTGAGTAACTCCCACCAGCTTTGCGCCGTTCCCACCAGCATTGCCGTTGCTTGAGTCAGCTGCGCTGTGTGCTGATTTACGTCCAGCATGTTGCTTGCTTTGCCGCTTTTCCCACTCAGAGAGAAGCTTGCCTGACACATATTCCATGGTCAGATTCTGATCTGGTTGCCCCTCCATTAATGTCACAATTGTGTCATATGAAGAATCCAGACTGGACAACAGAATAGAGACTTGATGCAGATGCTCAATTTGCATCCCTTGTGCTCTAAGCCTGTTAAACATGTCCCGAATAGTACTCAGATGCTCAGGCATAGAACCACCTGGTTGTAAGCTCAGCTTGTACAGCTTACGCGCAAGTATAATCCTACTTCCTGCTGTGCGCATCTGGTAAGTCCCTTGTAGGGTTTCCCAGATTTCCTTCGCTGTTTCCAAAAATTGAATGAATGGCACCTGGGAACTTTCAACAGATAAGCAGAGAATTGCCTTCGCTTTCTCGTCTCGTTCCTTCCATTCATCATAATTTTGGGCACCCACGGCCACAGCATCCTGTGTTACAACATTCCAGAGCCCCGCATGAGTTAAATAATGCTGCATCTGGAAGCTCCAGAGCACGTAATTCGTTCCAGACAATTTTTCAACTATCTGTGGATTCAGGGCTTGTACAGCCATTCTGGCAACAGGGAGAGCTGCCGCTTCTTCCCCCTCAGAACTCCCGGCTTCACTGTCAGAGCCCTCAGCAGACACACCTCCCTCTTCTTCCCTTTGCTTACCAGGTGAAGAAGGTCCAGGAGATATTTCTTCCGCTTTGATGTCCTTCTCTGCCATCAATCACTGCTTCTCCGAGTATTCGAAGCGTTGACACACAGCAGCTGGATAAATAACTCCCGCCGCCGCCGCTGGCACAGACCCTCGACCTTGCCCCGAACTTTTCTCCGCTCGGTTCCCGGCAGCAGTCCAACAGGTCATTTTGTAATCCGATTTCTCTGGGCCCATAACCCTGAAAGGGCTAAATTGGCTCCAGCCCTGATGGCTTACAATCCACCCTGTAGGCCCGTCTGCCTACGTGGATACAGCAGAGCGTGTGATGGAAGATATAGCCTTTGTCTCATGTGTGTAACCGGCCCATGTAGTTCACACAGAGATTCAGCTTTCTCTCCTTCACGCAGCATTTCCAAGCGTCTCGGATTTCAGCCAGCTTCCAGCTCACTCGTCCTGTCAGCTCAACTGTAATTAGGAATTAACTCCATAGATTCCACAACAGGGTTTTTACTACCTGTTTATTCTATATCAGAGTAAATACAATCTCCTAAGTTACAGTCTATATTGCAGATTATAATGCATAGCCAGTCCAGTGGATCAAGTCCACTCTAGCACACTTCATTACATGATTACAATAAGTCAGAGCATCAGAGAGAAGAGACAAGAAGAAGCACACAGAAAGCAATCCTTCTCTCAACTAAAACTGGTTACAGGAAACGAAACCTAACAAGCCATACTACGTCATCAGAAAGTACAAACCATGTGATCAGCTCGTATTTCGTACACACCTACTTTTCCCATGAGAACAGAATAGTAGTGCCAGACTCAATATGACTGTTTTTCTAGCCATCCTGTACCTTTCCAAATGAAAACAATTTGTGCCACAGCTGTTGTTTTGCTACATGTCACAACACTCTTATCTTAGTTGACGTAACTCTTACAATACGTCTATCCCAAATATTTCTCCAACTTTGTTTCGATATTTCCTCATCAAATTCATTATCTTTATGCTCTTCTTCTTTTTGTAACATCGTATATAAAACCTTTGTTGTACCTCTTGTTGAAACATTACCTTCTATAGCTTCTCTAGTCAAAACTGTCTTTTCAAAATTGGTTAATTCTCTTTTGCTGTCCATTCTTGTCCTCTACTTCTTTAACCACAGTTTCAGTTGCATTGAATTTAACCATAAAATTCTCCCTCTTCCTACTATTTCTATTATATGTTCTCTAGTCTTCAATTTTTCCACCCAATCCATTAATTTAATCACCTTTTTTCTCCTTAGTATAGCTTCTATATGTCTTACATTTTATGGAAAGTCCTCCATGACCACTACCAGAGTTAACGGGGCTACCTCTGGTGTAAAAATTTTCCTCGTGCTATTCCAACTCTCTAATACTCCTCAAAAAGGGATTTTCTAGTCCTTTTATAATATTTATATTTTTCTTAGCCCTGCTTACTTCTGAGTAGTTATGCGGGGGCTTGTCTTGCTTGTTTGTTAGTAGATGTGCTTCTCATGCTTCTGAGTAGACATGCTTCCTACTATAAATTGGTAACAATGGAATTGGGGAGAGGGTTGGATTTTTCAGCCTCACCCACTTTTGCCCATGGTCCTGCCCACTTTTGCCTTTGGCCCTGCCCACCACTGGAATGCAACCCCCAAATGTCTCCAAAATGAAATCCAGCCCTTGGGCTAAAAAATATTCCCCACTCCTGCCTTATTTAATCCATTGTTTTCAGTTCACCAAGATGTGATTTTTGAAACTCTCTATAAATGATTAAGCTTGCAAGAATAGATTTGAAATTCTTTTGATATACATGTAGTACACTCCTATATATGTACTTGGAAGTAAGCTCCATGACGTTAACTAGGACTTATTCCCAATTACCTAATTTTGATAGTTTTCTGAATTAAAAATTTGTGAAGGTTCATTGCTTGGAGCTACATGTTTTTATTACTGAAATGGAAATGCAATTACATTCCAAAGCAGGCAATTTTTGTCCCAAAAGCAGCATACTAAAGCATGGGGTGCACTGCTCTTTGATTTGTTAAACTTCCTCAAATGTAAACATTGGAACCATTGAACAGTAGTCAAAGATTGGAACCATGATCATAGTCTGACCCTTTGAAATTCTCTGAAAAATAACCTGATGCTGTAATCTTTCACAGTAGTTGTCTCAGCCAGCAGATCCTGGGGGTGGGGAACAGCAGTCAGGTGTAGAAAGGCAGTGCTGTGGGTGCCACATGGCCTGCCCTGCACCCCCAAAGCTAAACTACTTCTCTCAGATGTAGCGGATGCTGTCCTGTCTGCAGTGTTGAATTCACCTGCCAGTCAGCTTCTGTATATGCAGTGACGGGGTGGAGTGGGGAGAGTCTCTTGTCCTTCACCTCCAGCAGCAAATTGTCTTGGGCCAGCCCTGGTCTTCCATACAGTCTAGAATCACTGGCCACTTTAGTATATGCATCCTAAGATACTGATGGGTTGCTTATACTTTTTAAAAACGGAAAGTATAGTTTAAAATGATACTGTTTCACTGAAATGGGCATGGGTTTGGTTGCTGAAAAAGTAGCTGAAATTACAACAGCCTGCTTTAATATACAACTATTTGACAAGAGTGTAAGCTTTTGATTAAACAATATATTTGTTCATTAAATGGTTAATATTATTGATCTAATAGTCTTTATTTTATTGCTTAGGATTTTCCAAACTTAAGGTGCAATCCTATAGTGATGGCCATAAGCCCCCAAACTCAGAGGCTTTCATAGATTTCATAGATGATAGAGTTGAAAGGAGCCTACAAGGCCATCGAGTCCAACCCCCTGCTCTTACAGTCATCCAGTGCAGAGCAGGAGGAGCAGCAGAGGCTATCTTCACCTCCCTATCCTCCTGCCCTGCATTTTCCACTAGTTGAGCTTTTTTTTGCCCATCTAGCTGGAGCATCTTGGAGGGCGAGGGAAGGAGGCTGGAGAGGCATCAGAATAGCTCGTATCCTGGCCTCTCCCATCTCCTCCCCTCCCTGCCCCCGAAATGCCCCCTTTCTCCCCTCTCCAAGGTTGCTTTTCCGACCTCGGAGAGCAGCCAGTGCTGTTCTTTGCTCCCCAGCTGCATGGGGGCAGGGGAGGGGGACAGAGTACTGTCTTCGGCTTTGGATCTGGGAATCCAAACTATCCTATGGCCCCTCAGATGCTGTCTAGGGACCATAGGAGTGCTTCCTTAATTTTTAAACAAAAGCTTGCCATTTCAGAATACTTAATTCAGAAGGATAGAGTGTGGTGGTTTTATGAAATACATCCTGAAAGATTAACTGAATGTTATATAGCACATCATAACTAATGATTTTTTAAAATGTTTTTTTACTTAGTGCTTTGCTTAGGCTTCCAAGGCACTTATCTAGTGTATTTAAGTACAGTTTGTCTTAAAAGATCTAAATCTTGCTTTTATACACATTGTGTAAAATGAATTATTCTAGATCATTTCCTGAGATAAGGGAGTAGAGGAAAAGGAAATTATGTACAAGAGGGATTTATGCCAGAACCGAGTCATCTTTTTTTAAACTACTGTGTCATCCAGTAACCTGTCTAAATGTGGCCCAACAGACATTTTATGTAAGTTAATTACTGAAGACCTGTTTTAAACTAACTAGTTAAGTTTAGGTGTTCTTCTAAACTCCTAAGTAGGAATCTTACACATGTCCTGATGAATTGTTCTTCAGTATATTCAGTCATTCCTGGAGGGCTGATAAAAGAAAATGGTGGTGGGAGACTGCTATTCTGCCCTATGGTCTTTGTCCTGTGGAGGTTCTGTTTCCTTTCCCATGCTCTACTTAAAAACACTTGGGGAGGCCAACTGGTTGGGTTGAAGTGTCATCAATATTCTGATAACATGCAGCTCCTCCTATCCCTTCCACCTTCTGATCCCAGGAAAGCAGTGGAGGGGTGAGTAAACTGAAACATAATTAAGACTAATGTACCATTGGTTAGGGGTTCTAGCAATCTGGGCAAAAATATATGGCCTGTGTTGGATGAAGTTGTACTTCCCCTGAAATATTAGATATGCAGATTGAGTCTGCTCCTGAACATGACACTTTGCTGAATGCAGAGTTTAGTGGTGGCACAGTTTATAGCAGCTTTGGCTGATTTGTCAGCTGTGGTCTTTTCTAGAGAAGGTGCACCTGACAAACAATTTTTCAATCCATGCAGACCATCAAGGCAGCTAACAATTATGAAAAGCTAAAAACATGATATATATCTTATTGTTACAAGCGAAACACTAACTAGCAAAACTCAAAAGAAACAGAAGCAGCAAAACTCACTGGGTGACTTTGGGCCAGTCACTGACTCTCAGCCTAACCTACCTCACAGGGTTGTTGTGAGGATAAAAAGGAGAAGAGGATGATGATTATGTAAGCCGCCTTGGGTTCCTTGCAGGAAAAAAGGCGGGGTATAAATATAATAAATAAATAAATAAAACCAGAAACAACCCCAATAAAAGGAGCAGTCAATCAGTTACAGCCCAGGTCCAAATCCTGCAGAAATAACAGCATCTTCATCTGAGATATAACAGCAGGGAGGAAACTGATTAGATATTCTGGAGCAAAGGCTTACGCTGGCTCAGCTTATCTGAGCGTGGAAAGCTAAGCAGGGTCAGGCCTGGTTGTTACTTGGATGGGAGACCCCTCCTCTAGTTTCCTGCATTGAGCAGGGGGTTCATAGTCAGTCAGGCGATCACTCGTGACCGAGTAAGATTGTCTTCCAGGATTTTTATTTTTTATTTTTTTTTACAAAAAGGAGATTTTAAAAGGAGGAAAATTCTAAAGAAAATTGTGTAGACTCTAGCGATGGGTCCGTAAGTGACTGTGGAGGCCAATTCTAGATCCACACAGCTTCCCACAGTGAGGACACAGGTTACTAGATGGAAGATGGTCCTGTAAAGGATTCATTTGACGTGCTTTTCGCTTAGCACGTTTCTCCCTTTCACCTTGCACTCGGGCTTCTTCAAAGTCCATAGAACCTTTGTGAAAGGCCAACCTCCAGTTAGATCGTTCATGGGCCAGAGCTTCCCAGTTTTCGATGTTTATATTGCATTTTTTTAGATTAGCCTTAAGAACATCTTTAAACCTCTTATATTGACCACCGATATTCCGCTTTCCATCCTTGAGTTGGGAATAAAGTAACTGCTTTGGGAGACGGCAGTCAGGCATTCGAACAAGATGACCGGTCCACTGAAGTTGGCGTTGAAGGATCATTTTTTCAATGCTAGTAGTCTTTGCTTCTTCCAGTACACTGACATTTGTTCGCCTATCTTCCCAAGTAATTCGCAGGATTTTCCGGAGGCAACGTTGATGAAATCTTTCAAGGAGTTGGAGGTGAAGTTTATAGATAGTCCATTTTTTGCAGGCATACAATAAAGTTGGTAATACAATGGCTTCATAAACCAGTGTTTTGGTCTTCTTACAAATATCCCGATCCTCGAACACTCTATGTTTCATTCGAGAAAATGCGGCACTTGCGGAGCTCAGACGATGCTGGATTTCACTGTCGATGTTAGCTGTAACAGAAAGATAGCTGCCAAGATAGAGAAAATGATCGACATATTCCAGTATTGTCCCGCCAAGCTGGATAGATGGCATCACTAAAGGGTTAGCTTGCACTTGCTGATGAAGCACTTTGGGTTTTTTTATGTTAAGTGAGAGACCAAGTTTTCCGTATGCTTCTGCAAAAGCATTTAGGATAGTTTGGAGATCATCCTCTGAATGTGCGGAGACCACATTATCATCAGCATACTGAAGTTCCACAACAGAGGTTGTAATTACCTTACTTTTGCTTTCAGCCTGCTGAGATTAAAAAGCTTTCCATCTGTTCGATATATAATTCCCACACCAGTGGGAAGTTTCCCCTTGACAAGATGTAAAATCATGGCAATGAAAATAGCAAATAATGTTGGGGCGATAACACATCCCTGTTTAACACCTGATCCCACTTTAAATGGAGCACCATGAGAGCCGTTGTTGTCCAAGACCGTAGCCGTCATGTTGTCATGGAGAAGTCGCAAGATATTCACAAATTTTGGGGGGCATCCAATTTTCATAAGGATAGTCCAGAGAGCTGTTCGGTCTACAGTATCAAAGGCCTTAGCCAGATCGATAAATGCCATATAAAGGGGTTGATTTTGTTCCCGGCATTTTTCTTGGAGCTGACGTGCAGTAAAAATCATGTCTACTGTCCCTCTAGAGGGGCGGAAACCATATTGAGTTTCAGGGAGGATCTCTTCTGAAATAGATAGAAGATGGTTTGCGAGAATCCTGGCAAATATTTTACCTGCGGTAGCTAAGAGAGAAATGCCCCGATAGTTTCCACAGTCTGTTCTATCACCCTTCTTAAAGAGGGTGATAATTATGGCATCCCTGAAGTCTTCTGGGATCTCTTCTCTTATCCAGATTTTTTCGATGAGTTTATGAAGATGTTGTACAAGTTCGGGGGGCCCTTCTTTAAAGATTTCAGCAGGAATCCCATCTGGTCCACTAGCTTTGTTATTCTTCATTTGATTAATGGTTTTTTTACTTCATCCAAAGTGGGGAGTATTGCAAGTTCCTCTCTAATTTGTTTTTGCGGGATTTGCGAAAAGATCTCATTATCCACCTTAGATTTACGATTTAAAAGGTCATAATAATGCTCTTTCCAACGCAGTGCAATAGACTCTTTGTCTTTTAAGAGTTTGGTGCCATCTTTTGATTGTAAAGGGTTTGTACAATAGGTTTTTGGTCCATAAATGGCCCTTGTGGCCTTAAAAAAACCCCGTGCATCATGAGATTCTGCAAGTTGTTGAATTTCTTGAGCTTTCTTTTTCCACCAAGCGTTCTTAAGTTCTCTTGTTCTTCTTTGGACCTCAGCCTTTGCGCTAGCGTAGATTTTTTTCTTGGCAGCGCAGTTAATATCATTTTGCCATATTTGGAAGGCTTTCCTTTTTTGGTCAATTATATATTTAATCTCATTATCATTTTCATCAAACCAATCCTGATGTTTCTTAGTTTCACATCCAATAGTTTGTTCACAAGCTGCAGTAATGGAGGTTTTCAGCTTAGACCAATGGTCCTCAATGTTGTCAGGAGGTTCTGTAGGTAGATGTTCCTTAAGAAGTGATTGAAGTCGAGTTTGCTTAATAGGATCTTGAAGGGCGTGGATGTTCATTTTACGCCTTGGTTTCCTTCCTTGAAGCCTACGTTGGGGAGCAAAGTTGATAACCATAGTGGACCGGATTAGTCGGTGGTCTGTCCAGCAGTCGTCGGCACTCACCATGGCCCTAGTAAGAAGTACATCGCGGCGATCTCTAACACGGACAATTACATAATCCAGAAGATGCCAGTACTTTGACCGTGGGTGCTGCCATGATGTTTTAAACTTATTCTTTTGTCGAAAGAGCGTGTACCCAACTAATGAAGATGATATAATGGTGCAATATGCACTCCAGGAAGAACACTTTTCTAAAGTAGCCCACTAGAGGGATGTGATCAAAGTATGTGTATCAGTGGCCCATCCATCAAACCTATCTCTTCTATAAGTCTTATAGCTGTTGAGTAGGCATTTCTAGTTCTTTAGTGCTGATGCTGTAGAGCAGAGATGGACAACCTCCATATGTTTTGGCCTGCAGATTTCATTCACCCTCATTATTGGCTATGCTGGTTAGGGCTGATGGGAGTTGTAGGCTAAAACATCTAAAAACTCATGAGATAGCTGAAGCATTCCATTTCAAGCAGCACTTGAATTTTTTTTATCCCTGACGAAGGTATATGCCGAAACGCGTTGGGCAATAAACATTTCAGTAGGCACCTGAGATTTTTTTCTCATTTAAAACCTCTGGAGGGCCACAAGTTGGCCCAGCCCTGCTAGAGAGTGTGTGTGTTTTAGGGATTATTGTTTATGCTCATATTATTTTTGTAGAAAGCTGCCTTGGAGTCTTTAAGATACAAGTTACAAAAGTTTTAAATAATTAAGTAAAATACTTTTGTGTGTGTTAGAATGCGTACATTTACTACTTTATTTATAAGTTGGTAAAGCTACGGTTGGTATTTAAAAAAATATTTTAATCTCCATTCTTAATATTGTTGAAACTTGGGAGTAACACTTGTCTGTATTTTTTAATCAAAAACAAATAAGATTATTTACCCTATTGTTATACATTAGAATTTTCCCAAATCAGTTGAGATGCTCCACAAAAGGATAGTGCTTATAACCCAGATAATCTTGTAAGTCTTCGCTCTAACTTTCATTAAAGAAATTAAAGCTTTGCAGATTCCTGACAGAGTTTAGCATAATATGCCAAGAACTTTTTACGTATAATACTCTGGGATGGAAAAGGGCCAGAAAATCCATTTGCATCTATTTTCAACTTGCTATTTGAGATGTTATGGTAAAATGAAGTAGAATAAAAAGCAGCACCCCTGTCTATTATTAATGACTAGTTAAAAGCCTGTGGAATTTGATGGCTATGGTTAGAGTGTTTGTGGGGAGGGATCTATATTTGGTCCCTAGCATTATCTTTCTCTTGCCCCTACTTTCTCTGACATCCCTTATTGGAGCCCCTGCAAATTTGTCCATTCAGCATCCCCATTCCTCAGCTATGAAGCCTGCCCCTTTGTTTAAGGATGGTGATGACCAAAGTTGTGGAAAGGCATTGCCTTCTTCTGAAGCTAGTCCTAGGGTGGAGGCAATGAGCGGGTTTGCGCATAATGGCAACCCATTGTGGTACATCACCATGATAGTTAAGTGCCAAGCACCCACAATGAGCCTGACAGATGATCGGGCTCATCGTGGGCGCTTCGCTCCCTCCCCCCCATTCCCCCTTGTTCCTCCAGTTGATATCCCAGGGGACATCACGGAGAGGAATGAGGCTCCTCTCACTGACAGCTGCGATCACAAGCCTATTTCGGCTAGCTTACAGCTGTCAGAGAGTCCCCATTGCTCAAACAGGGCTCATGCCCTGAAGCGCAACAAGGTCAGCTTCCAGCCTTGGCTGGCGCAATGTCCAGGGAGCTGCCTATAGCCCCCTTGTAGCAGGCAGTCCCCTGCACATTGCCCCAGCCGAGGCTGGAAGTTGACCTTGTTGTGCTTCAGGGCACGAGCCCTATGGGGACAAATATTATTCTTTGTCCCCGTAGTGGAAACAGGGCTTGTGCCCAGAAGTGCAATGGGGAGGACGGGGGAGTTGATCGGGCACCCCCACCTCCTGCTGCAGAGGAGACTTGTCAAGCAGCAGGCAGGGATGCCCAATCCACTCTGTGGTGCTGCCCTGAGTATGGGGCAGCACTGTGGAGCAGATCCTCACCTCTTGCCTGCTGCTCAAGAGGTTTCCTCTTGAGCAGCAGATGGGGGTGCCCAATTCGCTCTGTGGTGCTGCCCTGAGCATGGGTCAGTGCCGCGGAGCGGATCTCTGCCTCCTGTCTGCTGTGCAAGAGGTTTCCTCTTTAGCAGCAGGTGGGGGTGCATGATCTGCTCCACACTGCTGCCCCGAGGTGCAGTGGAGTGAATTGGGCACCCCGCCTGCTGCTTGAGAGGAGCCCTCTCAAGCACCAGCCAGGGATAATATCTCTGTGCCGCTGTCCCGAGGATGGGGCAGTGGTGCGGAATGGGAGATCAGAGAAGCCTCTGACAGCCACTGCCATGTGCCACTTGGGCACTTCGGTGGCAGCTGTCAGCTGCTCTCTGGCTAGCTGCTTGGCAAGAGCAGTGAGGGTTTTTTGCCACCCTTCTTCAACACCCTCTCTCTTATGCTCAGTATGTCAAAGAAATCAGCCAGGCAACTGGTGTGGAGGACATGGGTTTGCACAACATGACAAGCAACCCATGATAATTGACAACGTTTGCTTGTTGTGTCATGTGAACCCACTCATGGTTAGCAAAAGTTGCCTCTTATTGTGGTTGGCAACCACGTTAAGAACCAATGATTTGTTGTAGGGTCTGTCTGACCCACGATAGATTGTTGTGTCATCCAGACCTGGACAACACAACCCATTGTGGGTCAAGCCCCATAACAAGTGAGCTGTATGGGAAGGGTGGCAAAAAACCCTCACTGCTCTTGCCAAGCAGCCAGCCAGAGAGAGCAGCTGACAGCTGCCACCAAAGTGCCCAAGTGGCACATGGCAGTGGCTAAGAGAGAGGGTGATGGAGACCTGCTTTTATATTTACTAGCAAAATATCCGTATTCATGATTGGTAGTATTATGGAAGGAGGGATTTATACTTAAGAACACAAGGAAATCCCTGCTGAATCAGACTATCTCTATCCTGTTTCCTACCATGGTCAGTGGGGTGCTTCTGGGAATGAAAGCATTAGCTCTCCCACCACAGTTTGCCCCAGCAACTGGTATTCAGAGGCACACTACAAATCAAATTCTGGTATTATATACAAGGAAGCAAGATTATCTACCTCATTCATAATTGTATAAACCTCTATTATGTCCCACTTAGTCATATTTTTGACAAACTAAAAAATACCAAAAACATCAATCTGTCCTTGTGTGGAATGTACTTTAATTCCTTGTTTGTTTTGTTTAATAAACAAGAGTTTAACTCTTCAGTACCTTTTCCAAATCTGTGATATCTTTTTTGAGATGGAGTAATCAAAACTTTACACAGTATTCCAGATGAGACCACGTATGTCAGTATAAATGCAGGCTGTTTTTCTTTCAATCCCTTTCTTAATAAATTCCTAGTATGGAATTTGCTGTTTTCATTGCCATTGTACTGAGTTGATGACCTGGTTCACACGTTACAACAACCCAAGGTGGCTTGTCAGTCTTTTTTGTTTCAGAGTGGCTTGTCGTGTTATCTGAACGTGGCACGATGGCTTAAGTTTGACTTGTTAACCACAGACAAGCCATCCTGAAAACTCATGGCTTGTTGTTGGGTTGTTCACAGTGGTTTGTTTTCAGAGTGTTGTGATGTGCAAACCTGGCACAATGGCTTGTGCATGGTTTGTTTGAAAGGACTACAGAGATGCCTGGCAAAAAACCAACTGCTCCTCGTGATCTTGGTTGCCAAACTCTGCCTGGCAACAGCATGTGCTAGTGCAGCTTTCATCCTCCCTTGTCAGTGTCCTCCATCCCTCCTCCTCCTCCAGCTCAGCGCTTCTTTTGACAGCGACCAGCTTTTTTCCCTTGCGAGCTGAGTTTCTCTTATCTTCAGTGAGCAACCTTGAAGAAGGTGGCTATTCTTCCAATATAACCTGAACGTGATTTAGCAACTAGTTATATGGTGACGTTCCTCTTCCTAGCACAGTTCTGTGTGTATGTGTGATTGACTTACTTCTGGGCATGGCCCCAATTCAAGATCATGGTGATTCAGGAGGGGGGATTTATGCTTTCCCCCTCCTGTTTTCATGCCGAAATCTCCCCCCTGCAGCAGGGGATAAAAAAAGAAAAAAGTATCAATTTTTAACCCCAATTTTTAATCAATTTCAATTTGGTATGAAAACTGGAGGGGGGAAGCTTAAATCCCCCCTCCCAAATTGGGGCCGCTCACGCTTCCCCACGGGTAAGTCAGTCATGCATACATGCCTAGCTGTGCTAGGAAGAGGAATGTCACTTGTCCCTGGCTATGAGAAGCAGCCAAGGAGGCTTATTTTTAAGTGTTAAGGAAAGAAAATAATGAAAACCCTCAGCCACCTCATCCTAAAAAGTAATTTTAGCCCCCCTCGCTCCACTCCAAAGATTAATACCACATACTTTTTGTGTTGTCCCACAGATAAATGTGACTGTATCTATGTATGTATGTCAGTGCAGGTGCTTTGCAAGGCAAGAAAGGTGGGGGGGAGAATCGCATAACAGCAGGAGTATAGACACGTTGTGCTCCAAAGCCCCTGGGAGCGGATTGGAGGACGAAGGGAGAAACAAACCATAGAAAGCCAGTGAGCGCCTGATAGCAGCTGAGTGTCTTAGTGAGCAATTAATCAACCCACCATTGCTTATTTTCAGTGTGGCTTATCGTGATGTGCGAACAGGCCCGAGGTTTTCATTGAGCCACGATGACCCATGGGCGTGTTCACACATCACACTAACCCACCCTGGTAATAAGCCACGGTGGGTTGGTTGTTGCCCAAACAACCCATGGTGCACCCGAAAGATGATCGGGCTTACCGTGGGTTGTCCTTCCTCTTCCCCCTTAGTCCTCCCATGGGTATCCTAGGGGACTCTGCAGTAGGACTCCAGAGTCCCTCCTCCCCTCCCTTGCTATCATTATCCCTTTTTTGCTCACCCTGACTTCCCCCCCCTTTAAGCTTTTCTTTTTGAAGATCGTGATCTCCAGTTTGACAGCCAGTTTTCAGGATCTCCATTTTGTCAACCAAAGAAGATGTCTTGTTAATTGCTGTGAACCGCCCAGAGAACTTCAGCTATTGGGTGGCATAAAAATTAAATAAATAAATAAATAAGAAGATGGTGTTTTGACAGGGACATGTACAGATTTCATGGCTGCATATGGCCCTTTAAAAAAAACACTGTTTAGACCTGTCAAAAACCCTGTTTTAAAAGAAACCCTTACTTTTGACAGCTGTCAAAAGTAACTGCTCCCTTAAATGGGGTGGGCTGCACTTTCCTGAGCACTTAGAGGCTCAGGAAAAGGTGGAGGACACTGAGAACTGTGAGTTCCTCACTTAAAACCTAGAGGATCTTGCTGCGAAGGGGGCGATCTACTCGCCACCCCCTTTCGCAAGCAAATATCTTCTTGCAGCTTTGCTTTCACCTGACAGCTGTCAAGTAAAAGCAAAGTAATATATTTGAAGCTTGGCTTTGTCAATGTCCATGGATGGTGCCTGCTTTGACAGCAGGCATTTACCAGGTCACTGATAAGGTTAGGCTTCAAATTTCAAGTAATTGGAGTTGCGGACTTTCACAATTCCGAACTACCAACCATAAACCAAAAACAGTTGTGCATATTTCTGCCACAAAAAATAAAATAAAAATGTGGTGAACCAGTGACGGCCACTACAATGTGCCACTTGGGCACTCTGGAGGGGCTGTTCACTTCGGAGATCATGAAAACTGATATCCGGGGGAGGGGGGAAGGGCGGGGAAGCCATGGTGACAGCAAAAGGAGTCACAATCGCAGTGGGGAAAGGAGACAAGATGGCTTCTGCCATGCAGGTCCCTGAGATACGTGGGGGAGGATCGAGGGCGGAGAGCCCACAGTGAGCCCAATCATCTGTTGGATGCACCGTGCGTTGTTCCACAAAATTCCCACCTGATTTTTGGGAATGCCACTTTCCCTCCTGCACCACAGTACATCCCATTCAGCAGGATCCCCTGACCATCTTTGTAGGGTCTGGAAGGGCTGCCATGGGGAGGATGGGGTGGGGAAGCCTGCTTCCACCAGCCCAGTTACACATACCTAAATCTGGATCCAACCCGTAATATGAAAAATGGGGTAGTTAACTTAATGTTCATAAAGCAATAGCAAAGCTCTTGTATAAATACAGTGTAATCCCAATGTACATTCTTGTCATAAAAGTAACTCTGACAGGCTTGCCGATTCACTGCAGATGTTAATATGGCATGGCTCATAAAAGAAACTATTATCTGGAGGTAACTGAGCCACCTGACTAGAAATAAAACTACAGTTAGAGTTAAGCCTTTTGGGGGAGTGTAGTACACTTACTGTACATTATTCAATTTCCATGCGTTGTACAAGCCCTTAGGGAAAAAAATCAGTTGGGGCACAGTCCTATGGGTTGTGCCCTTAATGCTCGTAAGCCCCTAAACTCAGAGCGGGGCGGGAGGAATGGCAAAAGTGATTTTCACCTCCCCGTCCTCGTGCCCTGCATTCTCAGACAGGCTTTTTTGCCTGTCTAGCAAAAGGATTTCAGAGGGGAGGGAAAGAGGCTGGAGCTCATATCCTGGCCTCTCCATTCTCCTCCCCTCTTCCCAAAGTGCCCCCTTTTACCCCTCTCCAAGGTTGCATTCCTGACCTTGGAGAAGCAACCAGCATGGTTCTTTCCACTCCAGCTGCAGTGGGGAGCGGGGTAGGTGCTCCAATTCCCAGCTCCCCCGCAGAATATTCTATGACCCATCAGACATAGAATTGCCTACGGGCAATAGGATTGCTCCTTTAGTCTAGCTTGAAAATGTTGGTACTGGTGTTCTTATACATTGATTGGAAGCCTAACAGTGTAAGCATATTGCAACCTCTCAAAGTTATTGAATATTCTGTACAGCGGTATATTTTTTTCTGGAACTGTTGTAAGGTTTTAGACCATGAAAACATCACTCTGAAGAGTTTTAAAGGAAAAAAAGTTTTGTTTACTGGTATGTGCAGAACTGTGAGAATTCAGGACCATCTTGTAATAACTGCACAGCAGGGCTGATAGCTCTTCAGCCTATAGCACTGTGGTAAAAATACATGATTGTAATGTGCAGTAATAATTCAATAAATATCTGTTGGTTTAGCTGTGCATCTTCTCTTGTGAGCTATAGTTTTAATCATTTATACCTCTTCAAAATGCAGTGGTAGAGAGAAAATTAAGCTAAATTTATACACATGTGCATTCTCTGTTTGAGTTCTAGTAATTTCTTACCTGTGAAATCATGCAATGTTTTTACTTCCCTGTTGTCACCATGTGCACTCTTCCATGTCATCAAGGACCATAAAGCCAGCTGCTGACAGCATAGCAATTTTTCAGTTTCACTCTTGTGAAACAAAGAAATAGCAAAGATGTTTCCCTTCCACAGACATAGGTGTTTTATTTTCTGTCCCTTTCTTTCAATTCCCTTGCTTTCATTCCCTTGCTATTCTTTTTCCCAGCTGTTACTTCTTTTATCATTTCCCATCATTGCTGAGCATGAAGCAAAATAATAGTTTTTTTAAAAGGATAGCAAAAGGCATGACTAGCCTTTTAACTGTTGGTAGCTGTGCAACTATCATGCTGCAGTAATACCTTGGATTGCAAGTAACTTGGTCTGAGAGCATTTTGCAAGACAAGCAAAAAATAATAATTTTTTTTTACTTGATAAACGAGCAAGGTCTTGCAAGACAAGTACTTGCGGATGTAACCGCTCGCCTCGAGTGGGCGTAGCGGGCCGAAATCGGCCCCACTCATGCCCGTCAGAGACTCGCTTTGATATGAGAGTGTTTTGGATTACAAGCACGGTTCCGGAACGAATTATACTCTCAATCCAAGGTATTACTGTACTTACTAAAGTCACCATAATACTGTTCTGAAACTCTGGCACCTTTTCTGTATATATAGAACTTTGCATATTGTGCAGCAAGAAACTGAGTAGTGATTGGAGTTTGTAGGCACTCAAGTTCAAGTTCCCGCTCAGCCAGGAAGCTCAATGGATGGCCTTGGGCAAGTCACAGTGGCTCAACCTAACCTGTGTCACAGGGTGATTGTGAGGATAAGATAATAACTGCATATGTCAGCCTTCCCCAACTGGTGCCCTCCAGGTGTGTTGGACTGCAACTTCCATAATTCCCAGCCAGCATGGCCATTGTCCAGGCTGGGGAAGACTGGTGTATGATGTCCTGCCTGAACTCCTTGGAGGAACAGTTAGATGCAAATGTGAGAAAGTATTGAGAATAAACTATTTAAATATAAGGAAATATGAATGCATTCATTTACAGTAATACCTTGGATTGCAAGCATAATTCGTTCCGGAACCGTGCTTGTAATCCAAAACACTCTTATATCAAAGTGAGTCTCTGGCGGGCATGAGCAGGGCCGATTTCGGCCCGCTACGCCCGCTTGAGGCGAGCGGTTACATCCCTATCTTGTCTTGCAAGACCTTGCTTGTTTATCAAGTAAAAAAAAATTAAAAATGTCTTGCAAAATGCTCTCAGACCAATCCAAGGTATTACTGTACTTTGTATACTTGGATTAATTACATATTTTGTATTCTTGCAAATTTGGCATTTCTTGGGAAGGCCAGCAGCAATGCTGTGAGTGTTGAGCATAAAACTCATGAGATTCCAGTCAGTTTGCACATAGCTCAGAAACAGGGAAGGGAGACATCCAAGAGACTTACACTTCTGCTTTTCCTGTAATGTTCTTAGTGGGACTTGTGGATGTTGCTACAGGAAATATCTGCAAGTCCCCCTTCGTATATGGCACAGAAAGTAGAAGTGAGTAGATTGTGCTTCTGCATTCCCCACTTCTGTGTAAAGTGCGAACTAGCTTTTAGACACAGCAGCCAATGCAGCTGTTTTGAGGAGTCATTTGAGCTGATAGTGTAGCAATTACATATTTAGAAAAACAAATGTTAAAGGACATTTAAATATAATGCAGTAGTGACTCTGGGTGAAATCCAATTAAGCTTTTCTGCAGACAGACCTGCTTCTATCAGTGGAACCAGGAGGGGTGATTCCCCTTCCTCCCTGCACACCTTCAAAATCTGCTGTGGAGGTTTGAGAGACCCTTTGGTGCAGATTTTCAGGGGTTGCAGGGGGAGGAGAATGTTCCATTACTCAAGTGTATTTCCGCTCGCGTGACATTAGTTTCCGCCCTTAAACTTCTACTATGCAGCTAAAAATACCAGATGGCTATTTCCCCCTTTTAACTTTTTTAATTTGGAAAAAAAAGTGATGATAACTATATCAACTCTTCTGCTATTTTGTATTTTTACTCTATAAACATCTGGCAGTACAATAACAATTGGTGGTTTTCCTAAATCAAACTCTTTATGGAATCTCCACATTCCTGTTTTCCTAATTGCACCAACATTTTGTCTAAACTGAAGCCAGGCTTCCTCGCATGGCCAAAAGTGTTGTTTTGGATCAGACTCACTTTACTGGGCCATTCATTATGTGTATCTGAAACGAACAACTCACAGGGACATGAATAAATGATGTGCTTTGGCCACAGAGTCTTAATTGAACTTACATCTATGTTTAATCTATAAAATGTGTATCCAGCATTTATTTACAAAAAAGAAAATCTAAAGGGAATAGAAATGGACAGGGTGAACCAACAAATTCAGTTACAGTAATACCTTGGATTACGAGCATAATTCGTTCCAGAACCATGCTTGTAATCCAAAACACTCGCATATCAAAGCGAGTTTTCCCATTAGAAATAATGGGAACTCAGATGATTCGTTCCACAACCATTTACTCACTGCTTTGCTGGTTCCCTGGCAGGGAGCACCATGGAGGGAGCCTGCAAAGCAGTGATTAAATGGTGAGTGGAGGGCAGGCACGGCGCAGCCACTTGCTCTGCAGGTGCCTCGCGCGCTGCCATGCCGGCTCCCGGGCAGGGAAGAGGCACGGCAGCGCGCAAGGTGCCCGCAGTGCGAGTGGCCGCGCCTCTGTGCCAGGAAGCCGGCAAAGCACTTTGCCAGCTCCCTGCCAGGGAGCTGCATGGAGGCATTCCTGCTGCTCCCTACCTATTCCAGGGGCGGTTCGCCTCCTCAGCGAGCCGCCCGCGCTGCCATCGCTGGTCCCGTCGCGTCCCTTGCTGCCCCGGAAGTGACGCGATGGGACCCTCGCGCTGCCGCTTTGCTCGCCAGGGAGCTGCGTGGAGCTTTGCCAGGGAGCTGCGTGGAGGCGTTCCCGCTGCTCCCTGCCTCTTCCAGGGGCGGTTCACCTCCTCGGCGAGCCGCCCGCGCTGCTATCGCCGGTCCCGTCGCGTCCCTTGCTGCCCCAGAAGTGACGCGACGGGACCCTGCAGTTCCCGTTGCGTCACTTCCGGAGCAGCAAGGGACGCGACGGGACCGGCGATAGCAGCGCGGGCGGCTCGCAGAGATGCGAGCCCCCGCTGGAAGAGGCAGGGAGCAGCGGGAACGCCTCCACGCAGCTCCCTGGCAAAGTTCCACACAGCTCCCTGGCAAGTAAAGCGGCAGCGCGAGGCGCAGGCAGAGCGAGCGGCCGCTCACTCGCCTCCATTGGGCTCCCTGACAGGGAGCCCAATGGAGGCGTGGCGCGGCCTCTCGCTCTGTGTGTGCCTCGCGCTGCCGCTTTGCCGGCTCCCAGGCAGGAAGCAGGCAAAGCAGCAGCGCGAGGCACACACACAGCGAGCGACGTGGCTCCCTCGCCTCATCTCCATGGGGTGCTTTGCTGGCTCCCGGGCAGGGAGCCAGCGCAGCGGTGCAAGGCTCCCAGGCAGGGAGCCGGCGCAGCAGCTCGAGGCGCCCGCAGAGTGAGCGGCTGCGCCTCGCCTCCATGGGGCTCCCTCCCGGCTAGGTAAAGCCGGGGAGCTGGCACTTTAAGTGCTAGTCGGGGGCACAGCGTGTGGCTCGTGTTCCGAGACACGCTCGTCCTCCAAATCGAAACAAATAATAAAATTTTGCTCGTTTTACGAGAAGCTCGTATACCGAGTTACTCGTAATCCAAGGTATTACTGTAGTTCTGTTTTCATTCTGATGACATCTCTGTTTCCAAGATGCTTAATAACACCTTCATATCATTTACCGTATTTTTCAGACCATAAGACGCACTTTTTCCCCCCAAAAAAGGAGGGGGAAATGTCTGTGCGTCCTATGGAGTGAATACAGTAAAAAAAAAAAAAAAAAATTTTTTTTTTTTTTTTTTTTTTTACTTTCCTCTGCTGGTCCGGAAGAGCGGAGGACTCCTGGGTGGGGCGGGGGAAGCCCCCTCCTCTCAGCTGATTTTTTTTTAAATTTTTTTTTGTACCATACAGTAAGTGCGTCTTATGGTCCGGTGCGTCTTATGGAGCGAAAAATACGGTACTAGTTCTGTTCCATAAATGAGTTTCCAGCTAGTCATTCAATGTTTTATGTATTTATTTGTAGATTTAGGAGTTGCCTTTCAGCCCAATTAGGGCTCCCAAGGTGACTTAAACCTTGTAACAATTTGAAAACTAAGCACAATTTAAAACATTAAAAACAATTGTAAACGTTTAAAACAGCACCAACAGCAGGAACTGAATGAAGGACTGATCCTGCACTTCTGCTTATTTTTCAGTTCGTGCAGGTCTCTAACAACCTGAGAAGTCAGTTGCCCAACACAGACTAAAAAATATCGAGTAGTCCAGTTGGCAACATTTTTAAAAATAAAATTTGTAAGAGATATATCCTCATTATCTTGAAGGTCAAATATCTGGATGCTCCCAAATAGCTTGAAGGTTCATATATTCATCTTGGATAATTAAGATGTTGTGGAACAGTTTGATGCACCCGACCTGACCCTTAGCATAGCTTTCAATTTGCAAGTTTGGTCCCATAATTCTGTGCATATATCTTTTCTCCTGGGGGGGGGGGACAGAGGAATGTGTGTGTGTCATTTTTAGCACAGCAAATAAAATGCCAGAAGTGAGAAATGTAAGAAGCCTTTCCACCCTGCCACCAAGCTTTTCCTCAAGATGGCTGCCAGTGCAGCTACATTTGGGAGAAAGAGAAACAGACAATAGGTGGGAGAAGAACTGCACCCACAACCCGACAAGAACCCATGGGCTGTTTTACAGTTGTGGGTGGGTTATCAGCCACCCCAGCAACCCACCCTTGCCGCTGTGCCCTTAATATTCAAAATGGTGGCCGCTGCAACAAGAAGCCCCATGGAGAAATTCACCCACAGGGACTTCTCGTTATGTTCCAGCTGCACCCTCCTTCTCTCTCTGAGACTAGAAAATGGTGCTTTGAATTTCATAATATTAAATTAGCTTCATTTGTATTAAAGCAATACTTAATTCACTTTCATTTTCGAAGACACAGGAGCAAAGTGCTACTTGGGGTCAACATGTATGCCAGCTTTTTTACAGCAGAATAATATATAAATAGCACAACACCTACTAAAGAATTAGATATTCTGAGGTGGATTTAAGCCCACCGATTCTAGCAGGCAGCAGGGTGCATAACTCAGATTGTGGTCCTGACTGTAAAATATGTGTATTTTCATCTCTGCCTTATTTATTTATTTATTATATTTATACCCCACCTTTTTTCCTTCAAGGAACCCAAGGTGGCTTACATTATCTTCATCCTCCTCTCCATATTATCCTCACAACAACCCTGTGAGGTAGGTTAGGCTGAGAGTCAGTGACTGGCCCAAAG
Organism: Shinisaurus crocodilurus; assembly: GCA_021292165.1. NCBI lineage: Eukaryota > Metazoa > Chordata > Lepidosauria > Squamata > Shinisauridae > Shinisaurus > Shinisaurus crocodilurus. The sequence goes on along the minus strand of CM037878.1, from coordinate 201,695,358 downwards.
TCACCCAGTGAGTTTCATGACTGAGCGGGGAATAGAACCCTATTAGTCTTGACTATTATAATTGCCTACATCTGTGAATGTGAATTTGTTAAATATTTGCCTGTAAAAATATTCCTGACATTATTGCCAAGCATTAAATTGAGATTTTTAAATTTTATTTTCTAGGATGAAGGCAATATTAAAGAGATTGCAATAACATATCATGTCAAGGAAGGTCATGAAAAAGCAGATCCTTCACAATTTGAACTCCTTAAAGTTCTAGGGCAGGGGTCTTTTGGAAAGGTAAGGAAGGAACGTTTGGATTCATACAAGCTATCACACTGCTCAGAAGGGCTTTCCTGAGCTGGTACTGACCAGAATTCCCAAAATAGATGCTCTGGTTCTGTAATATCACCTCCTGAATCTTTTGTTCTAATCTCCTTAATTGTCTCTTAGTTTGCTGCCCTAGCTCAGATTCAAATATGCAGGAATGACTCTTGTCCAATATTTCACAATGAACAGTATAAATGAAATATATTTCTTGAATATTCAGTGAATCCCCACACATTTTTTCTATATCTTTTCAAGGGTGAATTAACACAACACTTGGTTTCAGTTACTAATAGGTAGGCAATATGTCCAGTAACCTAGGTGTGACAGCTGAACCATTTGGAGAGTCAGGCATTTGAATAATGTTGTTTGGGATTATATTGCAGGTGCATCTGTGTTTGTATTGATGGGATCTGAGCCCTGTTCACACGAACCTATAAAGTATATAGGGTCTACATGTGGAGAAGTTGGATCGTGCCTCCCTCACCCTTGGGTATATTTTGCATTCATGGGTTAAAATGTATTCTTTAACTGCGGTCCATATGTTTGAAGTCCATGCCTTCAACATCATGGATAAGGGTCACATGGATAGGGCCTATGTGCATTGGACTTCATACATGTAAAACCCAGTTAAACAGTTCAGGTGGGGTCACATTGGAATTACAGGCATGCATGGGGGTAAAGTACATAGACGCACATCATTCATTTGTGTGTGTGTGTGTGTGTGTGTGTGTGTGTGTGTGTGTGTCTGCAGATATAATCTTACTCTTGGCCTTTTCATCTTTCTTATTCTAATTTGATTGTTTGGATCGCTGTAATAAAACTGTTACATGTACTTAATACAGGTATTCCTTGTCAAAAAAATCTCAGGACCAGATGCCAGACAGCTGTATGCAATGAAAGTGCTAAAAAAAGCAACACTGAAAGGTAAATTATACAATCTGTAGAGAAATGTTATCCTTTTAGAAATTATATATAGAAACATCTTTGCTGCAAGACACTAGTCGCAGTTAATCTGCATGCATAAGACTGTTCTGCTTGGAAAGCATGAGTTTCAAAAATATGCTAGAGGCTCAGTGGAGAACCTGATAATGAAAATAAAGTGGATAGACAAATCTAGAGGGAAAGACATGATGTTAAAATATGTGCGGCCATTGCTTTGGGCCAGTGACAATGGCTACATGGGAGAGAGAGTGATACCCTATTGTTCCTCCTCCTCTTGTTCCTTGTGCTTCTCATTTCAGTCCTGCAGGGTCATGATAGGATCCTCTTATGACCAGTTCCTAAGGCCATGCATGCTCCCTGCCCTTTCTAAAATTCCTTGAGAATGTTTCCCTGTCACCATGGTGGGTAGATTGCTTGTGGTGGCTTAGGACCATCAATGCTTGTCGTGGTTTAGGAACATATCTAGGCAAGAATTCCTTTCCACACAGACATGGCTCTTCCACCCTCACTCTCAGTTTTGCTGGTCAAGCAAACTCAACTACCATGCATCCCTGATCCATCAAAGCAGCTGGTATACCCTCAAACATGACAAAGGAAAAATTAGTGAGTCACACCCTCTAGTCTAACTCCACATGTGAAGTTTTAGTAGAAACGAAAGTCCCTCCAAATGAAGCAACTTAAGCCATGCAAACACAGTTTCCAGTGGCACCATGTGGCTTACGCTGGCTCAGCTTGTCTGAGCGTGGAAAGCTAAGCAGGATCAGGCCTGGTTATTACTTGGATGGGAGACCCCTCCTCTAGTTTCCTGCATTGAGCAGGGGGTTGGACTCGATAGCCTTGTAGGCTCCTTCCAACTCTATGATCTATGAAATCTAGTCACTTTCTATATGAATATTTAATGAACTACAGTACTGGCTAAATTTGCTGCAACTTGACACTGACTATAAAGTTACAGTAATACCTTGGATTGCAAGCATAATTCGTTCCGGAACCGTGCTTGTAATCCAGAACACTCTTATATCAAAGCGAGTCTCTGGCGGGCGTGAGTGGGGCCAATTTCAGCCCTCTACGCCCGCTCGAGGCGAGCGGTTACATCACTATAACTTGTCTTGCAAGACCTTGCTCGTTTATCAAGTCAAAAAATTTTAAAATTTTTTGCTTGTCTTGCAAAACGCTCTCAGACCAAGTTACTTGCAATCCAAGGTATTACTGTACAACATAGCCTCTAGTCTTTAATTCAATCATTCTTGCTTGGAAATCTCTTGGTCACTTTGCATATTACTATTTTCTTACATGAAGATAGCCTCCATTTGAAATAACATGGGAAGTGTGGCATAATTGTTGGTGCTACAGGAATATAGACTGGAAGACTCTCTCCTATAGGAGTAATCTACAATGATCTTATTTGAAGTAAATATGTGTGTAAGATTGGGTGCCTACATTATTGTATATTATTAAAATTATTTTATTACTACCTAAAAAGGCGGCTTACAAAACCAATTAAAATACAATTAAAACATTACAATCACAGAAAGAAATATTATTTAAAACAGCACCCAGCCCACCAGACCCACTTACAGGTTAAAGGCCTTCTTAAATAAAGCAGTCTTTGCCTGCCAATGGAAGGATGTCAAAAGAGGGAGCAAACCTAGCCTCCCTTGGAAGGGAGTTCCATAGCCTGGGAGCAAGCACCGAAAAGGTCCGCTCTTGGGTCACCACCAAATGTGCCTCTGAAGGCAGCGGTCTCAAAAGAAAGGACTCTCCAGAAGATCTCAGGAACTGAGCAGGCTTGTATTTGAGAAGGTGCCCAGTATATGTGCCTAAGTTAATCTGTCAAGTATGACATATATGTCTTTCTGTGGCTTAAATCAAGGATTTAGATACTATCAATTAGTTGGACAAGAATGATGCTAGCATGGAATACTTTGCCCGTTCAGCAGTTTTTCAAGCATCTTTCTGTGAACTGGGTTTTTTTACATCTGAATTGTTATGCTAGAATCAGTATCTAGGCCCTAGTACTGTAACATTGAGTAAATTGAATGCTTAATTGTATACAGCAAAATACATTTTGCAGGGCCATGATTTTAATCCATCACTTTCATGGATTGAAGCAGATCTCCAGTTATAAATTTCACCAGATTAAAATCTTTTCACCATATCTTTAATCCATTAGGTAAAGATTGATTAATCACAACTCAGATTTTAGCTTTCAAATTTTTTCAATCAGTTATGGGTTTTAAGTACTCCTAAGAATACTGTGAAGGACCGCCGCTGGTCATTTTGCGCGAGTTCAGGAGTTAACGGGTTAACCGGTACTGAGAAAACTCCCTTTAAGTGGTCCCTGGCTGAACAGAGGGTGACCGCTATCAATAGGCACTGAGCGAAGCTTAGGCAGAAGGTGCAAGGAATTTGTTTATAACACGTTTAATGGTGCGTAGCAAAACATACAGATAAGAACTTCACCATAAACAAGACTAGTCTATAAAACTAGCGTGCAACTCCAATCCACATTCAGCGTACAGGAGGTTTTTGCAGGAAGGCATAGACAGTATTGACCTTAAACAACCTAAGTTCCTAGAAAGAGTCTTACCGCAAGTTGTTCAGGCTTCAGCGGGTTACCGAGCGCCCTGCTTGGGGTGGAATTTCCTTTGTCCTGACTGGAGTCCTTTGTCCTGGACGGGTCCATGCGTATTTCCAACAACCTACTGGGGCTTGGTGCTCCTCTTTTACCCCCTCTCCTTGCTCCCCCCTCCCTTCCTGTTGACAGGTAGAACCGACTTTTCCTGCCAGGATCTTGGTGCCCCTGAGTGCTTGAGGGTACTTGGCAGCTCTTTGAGACTGCCGGGGAATCCTGGCTGGCCCCACCTCTGGTGCTTGAGGGTGTTTTGCAGTTCTTTGAGACTGCCGGGAGAAACCACTGGGGTGTGTGTAGATGTGTCCCATTGAGGTGAATGCAAATGTAGGCTGATGCAAATGACTGCTCGGAACTGAACAGCCTCTACGTGTAGGTGGCGGTGTGTGTGTGTGTCTGGTCCGGCTTTCTCTCCACAAATACTTAAGTGATTTAAAACAATGCTACCTCTATTTGTTCTAATTAATATTTTTGGCACATAGCAGAAAATAAATAAAACTATACGAGTAAAGTGAGCAAATAAAACTTGAATGCAGTTCATTTCTCAGCTTCAGGATTATAGTTTACTCTCATAATATATATTTACATAATATTTTTGTTTCATACAATAGATGTCTCATTTTGTTTGGCAAATTTTACTTTTAAAAACTGTCATGTGCATATTTAGCAACAGAGTAAGGAAGATTGTCAGCATGATGGTTTGCTAGGTATTCAGTTGCTAAATAATACATACAGATCTCCCGGACTTTCCTTTCAGATCCCTCCATCGTAACTTCTGTTAACTTAAGACATTAGGCTAAACCAGCCTTCCCCAACCTGATGTCCTCCTGATATTTTGGTCCATAACCCTCAGGATTCTTGACCATTGGCTATGCTGGCTGGGGTGATTGGAGTTGAAGTCCAAAACATCTGAAGGGTACTAGGTTGGGGAAAGCTGGGCTAAACCAATGGCGGCCAGTCTTCTTAGAAAGCATGCCAGAAAGTATTTACCAGTTGTTTTTTAGAGCTCCCTACAGTATATTTGCAATCTTTGGTGTGATTTTTCCCCCCCTGGTAAACCATTGTCCAGGCAGTAGTGCTGCATGGGAAATATTGTCAGGGGTCTAGGCCCAGTTCTATATTAGAAGCAAGCCTGGCATTCTTACTGATCCTTTCCAGGAACATCACAAACTCTGCAGGTGCCAGAACTTAGCCACTCATTGGCTATGCAAAATGGAGGCTGTCATGAGTTGACTTGTCACTGTCTATTGTATAAAAATCAATTTTGTCTGCATTTTCACATCCATTTCTACAAGAGTTAGATTAAGTTAGATTATATTACACATTGTGCTATCCCATATAAAAAAACCGTAGTATTAATAAAATTGTCATTTTTCACTCCATCTTGTACCATAAAAAGGGTTCTTGATAACATTTAGGCTGTCGTTGCATATAATTGACATATAACAGAAGCCAAAGTCCAAAATCACAGCTAAGAGTAGTATTAATTTGAACTAAACATTGATCAACATCTCTTATAGTTCGTGATCGTGTTCGGACAAAAATGGAGCGTGACATCTTAGTAGAAGTTAATCATCCATTTATTGTCAAGTTACATTATGGTAAGCTCAATACATTTCCAAAATTACTAAAGTAAATATTGCGAAGCTACTTGTTACCATGATGCTTTATATGTATGTGCCATCTATGTATAAAATCATGATACTGCCAAACAAAATGCAGCACGTTCCATTAAGGAACAATCCACCATCTTGTACTCCCATCCAAGTCCAGTTGCACAGCTATCATTTGTTAAAGTGGCAATTGTGTAGGAGAGAGTCATGTCCTTGCCCATCTTTCTCAAAAAACGAGTGCTTCAGTTTGAAGCACTCCTTGATCTTCAATAAAGATCAGTTTCTGCACAAGATTTCCACTTGCCAAATTTTATGTTTTTCTGTTCTTTTAATAATACTTGTCTTCCGTAGTCTCTCTGTAAATGAGCCACCCGCAAAGAGTTTCTGTTCAGCTTTTGTGGAATTCCTGTTAACGTCAGTACTATTTCAGCTGTTTCCTAACTGAGGAACTATTTAGGCTATTTCTACTGAGTGAATAAGTATATATGCACATGGTTTGATCCAGAGTTTTTTCCGTTCACGGAAGGGACTGAGATCCAGCAGAGGCTGCTACAGGAGGAGGTGGGGAGGCAATCTTCCCTGTGCAGTACCAAGCATCACTTCCAATGCTTTTCTGGAAGGTCTCCTAATCCTGGAGCAGTTTTTGGAGGGGCACAAGTGGCTGTAGAGAGAATTCGCAAAGATCACCTCCCCACTTCCTCCAGCAGGAGAGTCCCACAGGTGGAACTCCACCTATGGGTAGTCTGAATCCAAGCCACAGAAATTTAACTAAAAAAGGAAAAAAATCAATTATGGAATATTTTATTTTACATATCTCTCATTCTCTGAGACAGATAGATTTTTTTTAAAATCACATAGATTTTTTTTAAAACCACACTATTTCTTTTTGCCTTTTTCTCTTTAAGACTACAATACGCTTCACTACTGGTTTTGGGAGGTGGCGGGGGTAAGATGCTGTCATGCTGTTCTCCAGATGATGAACTAGAAGTGTTTTGTTGACCAACCCAACTCTTTCACAAGCAATCAGATCTATGATACATTTGGCACCATCTAGAGTAAAGACTTCAGCATTCTGGCAAAGATGTTCTTGGACAGTGTGAGGTCATTGATTAGGGTGGAGTGCACAGAAGAAAGAATTTGTTTCTTTAAAAAATACCCTTGAAAGCAACTTGGCAGTGGTCCTTTCACTTCCCAAATGCACATGACATAGCAATGCTTAAGAAATGTTCACAGGCTCGTAAACAATACTTAAGAAATGTTCACAAATACCAGTCACTTGAGGCATTACATACGAACCCAAAGAAGAGGTGTCTCATTAAAGCATGGAATATCTCACAACTTCTAAAAATGGTTTTCTTTGACTGCATAAAATATCTATGAAACAGTTTGGAATCCTAATTTGGATATACTGTAACAGTAACTTTTCCCCACTAGTGAGTTCCTGTTTACATGAACAGTGAGGCAGCATGCACCAGGACGCTTGCTTGTGAATGGTAAGCCAGAATTCTCTGGAATTCTGGCTTACCATTTTGTAAGAATGCAGTTAAAACTATGCTTGAAAATCATGGCAGATGGTAAATGTCAGGACACAGCAATTACATCTTAATTCTTTTGAATGAACTTTTAATCTAGCATGGTAAGACAATATCTTTGTAATAATAGTAACAGTTAAATATGCATGGCTAAGAATATGACTTGTGCTTACTGAAATGTGTTAACTGCTTTCTCCCCTTCAGCTTTTCAAACAGAAGGGAAGCTATATCTTATTTTAGACTTTCTCAGGGGAGGAGACTTGTTTACACGCTTATCCAAAGAGGTAAACGGTGTTTACATTATAATTATGGCTGGAAACTGCCTTAGAGTTCATGTTCATTTTAGGGCAGTGATGGCGAACCTATGGCACGCGTGCCACAGCTGGCACGCAGGGACCTCTGTGTGGGCACTCGAGCCAGATCGCGAAAAGACCGTCCCCTCCTGCATTCAGCGTCGGGTTTCCATAGTAACTCCTCTCCACTCATTCCTCGCTGGCCTCCGCAGGCAGGCACACTCCAGCATCTCCACCCCCAGAAGCGGACTGCGCAGGCACCCAGCCCTCCTAACTGAACAGACAGCTCAGAAGCACAGCGCGCGCACACCCAAATCTTTGCACGCCTGGTGAAGAGCCATGCCCTGAGACAGAGCTGGGCGCGATTAGCTAGTGCCCCCTTCTCCTTCCTGCCAAATTTAAGGCACTTTGAAATAAATAAGTTGGTTTTGTGTCGCAGTTTGGGCACTCGGGCTCAAAAAGGTTCGCCATCACTGTTTTAGGGGATGTGTTCAAATGTTAAGGGAAGCATTAATCCTGAGTCAAGGTTACTTTTCACGGCATGCAATGTTTTCATATATCTGTTCTGTTGTATCTCACCACCCACCACCCACCCCCAGCCATTTCCTCTACTAGGGGAAATAGAGATGTAACAAATATATTGTTGAAATATCATTTGATAGCTGATTATATGATCACAGATCTCTTGCATTAATAAACACTTACTTGATGACACCAGTGCCTTTATAAACACGTTTATATACACAATTATAAACATTTATATGCAGCTTTTGAGTTTTAGATTAAGTTTGAACTAGAAAAATACTCACCCCATCTTATTTGCGGGGGACACCCTATATTTTCCTTTCTAGGTGATGTTCACAGAAGAGGATGTCAAATTCTACTTGGCTGAATTAGCACTTGCTTTAGATCATCTGCATAGTCTTGGAATAATATACAGAGACCTAAAACCAGAAAAGTAAGAATGAATTATTTTGAACTTTATAGAGCTGTTAGCTATCTAAATATAAAGAGCCTTAGTATTAAACTGTTTAATATTATTAATGGGAAGTATCCAATGGTGGTGTAGTGCTAGTGCTAATGACATTGTGCTAGTGCAAACCTGGTTTAGTGCAAACCAGTGATAGTGCAAGGTCATTAGTGCTTGCCAATGCAAAGGGGGAAAGCATTGAAAATTAGAATGTTTTATTACTTAAACAGAGAAAACAAACATTTCAAATTACAGCCCTGGTCTAGTGTACTAGATAAAGGAGCAGTGTTGGAGTCCTAACATTTGTAGAGAAAAAAGGGCCAGCTCATAACATTTTCCTGCCTCAAGCGAAGGCCGTTGTTCTCTGCCCACCCACCCCAGTTCCATGAACAGAAGCTGACTGGATTGGCAGTTGACACTGGTGATGTGACAGCAAGGTAGCTTAGGGAGCACAGGACAGATGGCACAGCACAGCACACACAGCTCTGTCCTCCAGTGCCTCAGCACTGCTTGCTCACTGTTGTAGCTGGCAGCTGCTCACTGCCCAGCATGTGTCACATGAACAGAGTAATGGATGTACATGCACAATGCCTGCTGGAGTGTGTGGCCTAGATTGGCTGCCTCTCTGCCCCTTCATTTGGTCATGGGCCTTTCCCAATGGTGCTGTCTGTGATGCGTTGGGAGAAGGTGAGTATGCAAGCCTGCCCGTGCCAGCAACAAGCAAACATTACTGCTGTTTGGGCACTGGGAGGATGGGGGTGGCAGAGGGATCACAGGGAAAGGGTAGGGGGCTGCTACTGCCCCCCTAGCACCTGATACCTGAGGTGGCCACTTCACTCTGCCTCTCTGGCCCTGAGAGCTAACATTAATTTCTTGAGTGTCATAACTTCCATGTAGATCAGTGGTTCTCAACCTTTTTTGCCCCATGCACCCTTTTCACCATATGTCAGAATGTCATTACCCCTTTCCCAAGATTGTCTGACTTAATCTGTGCCATACAATAAGGTGTGATGTCCTGTAGATTGTGCATAATCTGTAGAATTGTAATTTGTAGAAAGATCAGTATTCCAGCAGTTTGAATCTGTGGTCCCCATTCCCCCCCCAACCCTAAAATTCCCTCCTGGGGGGAATTCCCCCCTGGTTGAGAACCCCTGATGTAGATTCTGTGAAAAAGAGTTCTATTTTATAAGAAATATCATACTTTCTGGCTATATTTTTTTATCCTCTTAGCATTACATATAATGTTCTATTAACAATTAATTAGATGTTGTGAAGACAATTTACATACCCAAGTTTCAGACAATATGATTTCTCTTATAGCATACTACTTGATGAAGAAGGACATATTAAATTAACAGGTATGTAAAAGCAAACTTCCCCTCCATAAATAATTTGTAGATACTTTTCTTTGTCTGATAAACAGTATTAGAGAGGGAGATCGTGCTGGTGGAATATATGCTAAGTATCAATAACCTATTTTCAAAACTATTAATCTGCTGCTAAGAAGTCTTACTAACTTTAGTGTGCTTTTTTCCCCTCCAGATTTTGGCTTAAGCAAAGAGTCTATTGATCATGAGAAAAAAGCATACTCCTTCTGCGGAACAGTGGAGTATATGGCCCCAGAAGTAGTTAATCGGCGAGGTCATACACAGAGTGCAGACTGGTGGTCATTTGGTGTGTTAATGGTACGTTTCTATTGAATTGAAAGTGATGCCAGTTTATCTGGATTCCTGATCCTCAGCACAATACTTGGAAATAAATTCCATTCGTTTTTGTGGAATCTATTTACAAATAAGTGTCCTTAGCACAGTAAAAAGTTAAGGAAGTGAAGAAGCTTCATGCTTTCAGTGTAATGTGTAAAGTCATGTGCAAATTCCAGGTCCACATGGAGCTCATGCACCTCATTCTGAAGGAGATGCATAGCTCCCTCCCCACAGCCCCTTCTCACACTGCACATACAGTACATAGCAAGCACAAATCATGGCAGAACAAGTAACTCAAGGGTCTTCTTTTTCACTTGTTGGCAATTTACAAAGCCAACACTAATTTCTGCAATACTGTGATTATTTCATAGGTGAAAAAAATACTGTAAAACTATGATAGGCTAAATTCTATCATATGTCTAGAATAGTATGAATAGTTGGATGCAATCAAGACAACAGAGGGAAATAATCCCTGACCAAACAAAACTAAGAAACAATATAAAAATGAGGAACAATAATATATTACAGAATAATGTATTTTAACTTAGGTTTACTCTCATATATACATAATCAAACATGTATAAACAAAATTGAGATGTTTAAAATACATTTTTGACAACCCAAAAAATGCTAGGGAGCACAAAACTGATCGTTACTGATATTTTATATTGTATTTTATGATTTTAACTGTTGTAAACCGCCCAAAGAGCTTCGGCTATTGGGCGGTATAAAAATGTATTAAATAAATAAAATAAATAAATAAAGTTAAACCATTAGTCTCTAATGTTAGGCACAAATCATGTATACATTTTATTACAATCATATGTAACTTGCATGGAATAAAATCCAAATATACACTGACCTGGTTCACATGTCACAGAGGCAAATCGTAGGTTAATTAACCCACGACACATGGGCAGTCTCCGGTTTGCATAAATAACCTAGGAATGCCCCACTCATAGATTGTTAGCATGACATCTGAACCTGGACACTTTGGCCCAGTTTGCATGTACAGTAATACCTTGGATTGCAAGTAACTTGGTTTGAGAGCGTTTTGCAAGACAAGCAAATTTTTAAATATTTATTTAATTTTTTTTTACTTGATATACAAGCGACATCTTGTAATACAAGTACTGTAGTACGGCTTAAATTAAAAATCTCTGTACAAATTTTTTGGGGGGGATTTCGTTTTGATATAAGAGTGTTTTGGATTACAAGCGCGTTTCCGGAACGAATTATGCTCTCAATCCAAGGCATGACTGTAATAAGAAACCACCATGGGTTAATTTCCCAGCATGGCTTCTAGTTGCAGTGGCTCCCGCCATTTTTAATATTTGAACCACAGCAGGGGCGTGCTGTAGCTTCTCATTACATATGAACCTGGCCAGGGTGAGTTGTTGGGGTGGTTGCAACCCTAAAACAGCCCATGGGTTCTGGGTGGCCTGTCAACCACCCCAACAACCCACACTTGCTGGGTTCGCACATAATGGGAACCTATGGTGTGGCCCCACAGTACCCCAAATATTCAAAAGGGCAGCCACAATGAGAAATTGCAGACCAGGTCAGAGGGTTGTTTATGGGTTAAACAACCCAGAGTTAACCCATGATTTGCTGATTTAACCCATAAACAACCCAGAATGTCTGGGTTTGGACATCACGCTAACAACCTACGAATGAGGTGTTTATGGGTTGTTTATGCAAACCAGAAGTGGCTTGTGCGCTCTGCACGCCCCAGTAAATTGTGGGTTAATTAACCCAAGATTTTCTGTTGAGACGTGCAAACTGTCCTAATGCATGAAGGCAAATAGTAAGCCCCAGCAAAAGATCCAACAACTGAAATACAGATATGCCTTCAGGCATTTTATATTTGGATTTTATTTCATATAAGTATGATTGTAATAAAAGGCATATATGACTTGTTCATAAACATTAGAATCTAGTGGTTTAACTATATCAGTTGTGTGCTCTTTAGCACCTTTTGGTTGTCTTTACTTGTAACTGTGCCTTCGTTTTGTTAAAATAATGGGCAGGTAAACATCTAATGCTAAGCCACCCCTGCGAATAAGCTTGCCGTGGGTTGATCTCCCCCTCCTTTCCCCCTCAGTCCTCTAGCCAGCTCTGACACATATCCCAGGGGACTTTGTGGCAGAACCCTTCTTGTCTCCTTGTCCTGGCTTCTCCATGCTCTGATAGTTACCCATTTCCATTCCCTGGCTTAAAATAATAATAATAATAATAATAATAATAATAATAATAATAATTATATTATTATTATTATTATTATTATTATCATCATCATCATTATCATCATCATCATCATCATCATTATTAAAAAAATTTGGAGCCTCATAAATGAGCAATTGGGTTCGTAATTTTTTTGGGGGATCCGTCTTTTGCAAGTGTGCTCTTATGGCTGTCTGATATGTGTAGTCTTTCCTGGTCAATTTCTAGTGGAGTAGGCAACATACAAGGAAATTGACAGGATGAGGCTGCCTATCAGCTAATTTGCGCACAGTTAGGAAGGACCGGGAGGAGAAATAATAGTAAAGGAAAAGAGGGACCCATTCGTATAATTCATAAGCACTGAAAATGGGGGGGGGGGGGGAGAAGCGAAAGGAGTAAGTGCACCAAAATGTGGGGGGGGCATAATATCTCCCCTTTGGCAATGTGATTCTCTCAGTGTTAAGTGTTGACCTGACACATCTCAATGTCCTCCATCTTTTCAGCATTTCCCCAACTCTCCAGCTACTCCAGAAAGGAGATATATTAAGTCGCTCCCGACTTTTTGCTGCTCCTTTTTGGAATGCTTGCTGCAGTTCCCTGACAGTTCTAAAAAACACACAACCAACCCTAAGAAAGTGGCTGCATGGGACATAAGCACTGAAAATGGGGCCCCATGGGGGGGGGCAGGTCTAAGTACTGCTGGTGCTGGTGCCTCATTTGCTCCATCCCGTTTGGCCACTCTCTAAGGTGTTTAAAAAAAACAAAAAAAAAACAACTGGAATATTTGCACAATTTGGGGGACTGGAAAATATATGTAAATTTAATGGCTGGGAAGTAAATGGAGGAGAAATTTGCACAAATTTAAGGACTCTGAAGGAAATGGGAAAATTTGCACACCTGCAGTAATGGGGCTTCAGATGGAGGGAGCACTTGGAAGAGGGCCTATGTAGGTGACTGTAAGGCATCATTAGGTATGTATGGGAAAAGGCATTGGTTTGAAAACAGTATAGGGGGTAGAATTGTGCCAACTTCCCAGCATACAAAATGTCAAGTTATTAAATAAGGTTCACACTGTCCTTTGTGAAATATGACCTGATGCCATTGCGCCATGAACCCCTACTTCTGCTTCCCCCACAAAATGATCAAAGTTGTTCTTTATCCGCTGTAGACTTTTTAGGAATTATAAAGAAAATGGAATATTTTCATGTTAAGAATCAGAACAGTGACTTCTATGAGTTCTAAAATTATGATTTGAAAATGAATAGGTGAATCTCCACTCTGTCTTACAATCTTTATTCTTCTAAGAATGCGATTGATACATGTTTTAGGAAAGTGAGATAAAAATGTCTTGAATCTTATGTATTAAACATATAACATGAGTGAATGATGCATAAGTCAAGAATTATAATCAGCTTTAGAAATCAAATTAGCTGTGATCTCAATACACTTGAATATCATTTAGCATTAATACAAATGTTTTCTGAATTCTACTTCGGCTTACATTAGTAATTGTTTACGTAGTCAAAATTGCTCATTATGTATGATTGAAAGGATTATAGATGTGTTGAGTGTTGCAAGAAAGATAATAATGCAATCTTATTTTGAAGATATTACATTCCAACACGGTGTTTTAGACCTGACTGGAACTTGGTTTGGGGAGGCACTCCTCACATAAGAAAGTTAAAAAAAACCTTTTATGATTGATATGACCTTGCCAATGGAGCAAGTTGGAGACAAATAAATAACCTTTATCAAGATAACTTTCTCCACTGATGGAAAATGCACTTTTATTTAGGATATAGCACATCTTAGTTTTTGCAGTGTTATCGGAAAAATAGTCTCAAATCCAGCCACTTTAATAACCAATTTTATCTACAATTTCATCTCAGCTTTTAAAATAAGCTGAGGTATCCCTAAATGGTCAGAGGAAATATAGTTATAAACAATCATTTTACTGAGACTTTCCAACATAAAAGAAGAGTAACTCATACTAATGTGCACTAAAAACTGTGTGTGTATGCTCTATTGATCAAGAGTTTACAGTGGCCATTATAACTTGTGCTTTTAATTTTAATATGGATATTTTTTTGTAAACTATCACATACCACGTTTGTTTTTGCTTAGATACAAGAATAGAAAATAAAATATCACTATCATAATTAATGTGGGCAAAATTTAAAGTTTGCTGCATTAAAAGCCTCTATCTTTTTTTTATTGTAGAGCTTCAAAAGCACAATAGAATTAGAAATTTACAGCTAAAAGTAATATTTCCCCAAATCATAAATTTGAGGAAAGTTAATACATTGGCTGCATTAAATATAGATGTATTAAACCCGTGAACTTAAAAGTTGTACATTGCTATGCAGACTTCCTGGTTGACATGTACAAATTGTATTTTAAAAATTCTGCAAAGTAGTTACGGTATGTCAAAAAATAGGTTTTGTCCAGGTCCTTTAATATAATTGATGAAAGTTTTACTCTATACAGTTTGAAATGCTCACTGGTACTCTACCTTTCCAAGGGAAAGACAGAAAAGAAACCATGACTATGATTCTCAAGTGAGTACACTCTTATTTATAATATATCTCATCAGGTATTCTACTGGGGATGCTCCCTGGGCTACAATATCTAATTTCTACTCTTCCCTCATTTTAAAAGGTACTGATACATCCTGACTTCCTAATACATATTACTAATATCCTTTTTCCACCCTACTATCCTTCCATTCAACAGTTATAAGAATACTTAGGAGAGTACTTCTCTAATAACATCTTTGCAGTCCCATTATCTCCCAAGGGCTACCATGATATATTCTCCTCTGTCTTTTAGTCTTTTTGCCATCTTGAAAATACAAGTGGTGTAATCCAACCTTGAAGATCTTTCTTACCTTTCTTCGTTACCGCTGTTATAAACAACTGCTTCTTCCAGTACGTGTCCTGTTTCTGCAACCTCCCCTATTAATTCTAATAACACATTTCAAGTTGCTTGCAGATAATGGTATTTTTCATTGTAGATTATGATCCAATTATAGCATGAAAATAAACTTTCCTCCTGTGTTGGCAATTTTCAACATAAAATTTCAGTGCATTGTAGTCTGGAACTCTTAATTGTGTTTTGAATATAGTTAGAACAAATGAGATTATTATTTAGCATAGGTCCTGGAGTCATCCCCTGCCCAGCATAGGGATTCGCCATCTTATTCTAATACCTACATCATGAAGCAAATCATCAGTATGTCCCAAATAATGGATGTCCACATGAGACTCTTAAGTAATCTTATGAGAGCAGCCTTCAAGCGCTACATAAGTACAATTGATAGTTCCTAGTTTTTCCACAACATTAGCTCTGTGTTTCCATAACATTACCTCAACTACTTGTGATCAATAACAATAAACACACAGAACAAAACATTATCTGGGGGTTGCCTTCTTTTCCATAGAAGATAACGATTGTGGGCGAGGAGGAAAGTGAGAACAGTATGGCCTTTAACTAAACTTCCTTCAGCAAGTTTTAACAAAATACATTAGGTTGGATCTAGATTGGCCCTTCTGCGATTGGAAAGGCTCCTTTTTACAGAAGGGATTGAGAGGCAGTGGAGGAGGCAATTATTCACCAATTCTCCCTTTGTTGGTGTTGAAAGGGATTTGTAATCCATGTGCTAACCTAGCCAGCCTGTTCCACACACGGCAGCAGAGAATCTCCCACATGGCAGCAGACCCTGTAATGACCCAGCCTCCAGCTTCTCCAATGCAGATTAATGCAGGACTCAGGAAACACTCTGTGACTGCAACAGGTCTATTCTACCTGTTTATTTACTTATTCAAAGTACGTAAGCACTACAGAGTATACATTCCCTAGATACAGTCCATGTGCAGAGTATAAATGCATAGAAAGCATTAGTCCAGTAGAGAGAAGTAGAACTTCACCCCACCAATACAAAGCGTTACATTGTAGCAGTTGCAAGAACAAAAGAAGAACACAAGAGCAAAGCTAAAGTCCTCCCCCTTAAAATGGCTTCTGTCTGAAACAGTTCACTACGTCAGAGAAAAACAAACACGTGACAGTTGGTTTGTTAAGTTCCCAGATATGTTTTTCCCAGGCTTGAGGCCAAGAATAGCCTTCTGGCTGCAGACATAAACATGAACTGCTTGTGACAGCCAATGGCACATTGTTATCCACACTGTTCCCAAACATACTTAAAACATAAGAAAACAAATGCTGCCAGCTTGTAGCTGATAACATAACACAACACCCTTCTCCACTACGGCCCCTCACACCACTTTTCACACTGTTCTGGAGGGTCCCCCCACCATCTGAGCTTAAGTTTTCTGGGATATGTAAAGGACTGCAAAGAAAAAGAAGAATCTGAGAAGATTGCTTCTTCCTCTTCCTCCAGTGGGTGTGTCCCTGGAGCGGAGTTCCACTCATGGAAACTCTGGATCCAGTATTTTCACACCACTTATACGCTTGGCCTGTAGAACTTTCTGCCACGGGTGTTAAGATAATCCTGTAATATACTAGATGAAAAGCAATTAGAGGTAGAAATGCTGGCAATTAATTAAAAGACATGGAGTGCCCTTCTGTATTTCTTAAGCCTCTAAAATTCTAAATTAAATAGAAGCTGCACTGAAAAACACAAAAAAGACCTTTCCATATACAGTAATATCTTGGATTGCAAGTAACTTGGTTTGGAGCGTTTTGCAAGACAAGCAAATTTTTAAATATTTATTTATTTATTTATTTTACTTGATATACAAGCGACGTCTTGCAATACAAGTACTGTAGTACGGCTTAAATCAAAAATCTCTGTACAATTTTTTTGGGGGGGATTTTGTTTTGATATAAGAGTGTTTTGAATTACAAGCACGTTTCTGGAACAAATTATGCTCTCAGTCCAAGGCATGACTGTAACTATTCATTTATATACTATTGTGAGAAGCAGGCTATTATCTAGTCTGTGAACCATTGTTCTAAAACGTTATGCTGACCCCTCTCACTGCTTCCTTATGAAATTTATTTGTATTTTCCTGATTAGGGGACTATATATTTAGACGTCTGATCCCGAACTAGCTTCCTATTCCTTTTGCAAGTTTAATGTCATCATTAAAAAAAAAAAAAAAAAGATTGGCAGTAATAAAGAATAACTGAAATGCACAAATGATTGAATAGTTCCATAAGTATTGGCAGAGTTGTATTTTATTACAAATTAATATACTTGTTTTTATTATATGGTAATACAAAATTATTTTAAACCTGACTGATAAGCTTTTAAGCCACTTGAGTGTGTGTTCAGATTTAATGTACTTAGTGAAAGGTGTGTGGTAGTAATGTAAAATTCATGTTAACCTACCATACAACTTTGGCCATTCCCTTATTTAATGGGGGGGGAGGCAATAGTTTCTGTCATTATTTATTTTTCCAGGTTGCTTACTTTTATTTCATTACCAGGAAATGAGGAGTAGTAGTTTTAAAACTAAGAAGCCTGAATGAATCAGCCTGAAGCAATGACTAATTTTCTGTGCATATCTTGTCCTGACTAATATATCAAAGCATCTTTCATATGTACCTATCAGAAACAAGAAACAAAATAGTCCTCATTCATGCAGTTGTATAAGCTAGACAGTTTCCAGTTGGAGCATAGACTGACTGGATTCATGTAGCACAACAACCCATTGTGGGTAACTAGCCACGGTGGGGTTGTCATGTCGTGCAAAGTTGGATTGCTTCCCACAGGGTGGCTTGTTTTGGGGTAACAAGCCACCCTGAGAACCCATGGTTTGTTCTAGGGGTTGTTCAACTCACGATGGGGTTGTTGTGTCATCCGAACCTGCTGCGAGACTGATCCCATCGTGGGTTGTGGGAAGTGGTGAGTGAGCCACTTAGCAAGAGTGGCAAAAAACCTTTGCCACTCTTGCTGAGTTTGTCCGTGCCACCACCAGTAACAGCCACTCCACTGATGCCCAAGTGGCACTTTGGAGCAACCGTCACTGGCTCACTCTCCCTGCTCTGATCACATCCCAGTTTTGGTCACTGCTGCCACTTTTTACCTTTTCTTTTCTCAATGTCTTCCAGTGACAGCCCCTCCAAAGTGCCCAAGCAGCACATAAGAGTGGCTGTCACTGGCTCAGCACTTATTTTTTATTTTTTAGGTGCCAGGATTGTGTGCAAATATTTCTGTAATTTTTATTTGTTAATTTTTTTGGGGGGGTCAGTAGTTTGGAGGTGCACATATGCAACCATGAAATCTGTCAAAACAACCCTGTTTAGCCCTGTCAAAAACCCTGCTTAAACAAAAAACCCTTCTTTTGACAGCTGTCAAAAGAAAGTGCTTGCAAAAAGCGGGGGATGTAGATCTTACATTTCCAGAGTGCCTAGAGGCTCAGGGAAATGTGGAAAAGGTGGATGGCACTGAGAACCTTTGGGCAATACTTAAAAACTAGAGGGGAAATGTACAGTCATACCTTGGATTGAGAGCATAATTCGTTCCAGAAACGTGCTTGTAATCCAAAACACTCTTATATCAAAACGAAATCTCCCCCCAAAAAATTATACAGAGATTTTTAATTTAAGCTGTACTACAGTACTTGTATTGCAAGACGTCGCTTGTATATCAAGTTTTAAAAAATTAAATAAATATTTAAAAATGTGCTTGTCTTGCAAAACGCTCTCAAACCAAGTTACTTACAGTCCAAGGTATTACTGTACTTGCCACTGCCTTTTGCGAACAAAGATCCCCTCATGGCTTTTCTTTTCTTTTGACAGCCCGATGTTTGACAGCTGTCAAGTGAAAAGCAAAGTAGCCAATTAACCTATTTTCAGCCTTGCTTTGTCAGTGTTCATGGATGTTGCCTCCTGCACTTTGACAGGAGACACCAGGACATTGACCAGGCAAGACTTCACATTTTGGCTAGTCAGAGGTGTGCACTTGCAGCCCTCCGAACTACCGACCAAAAAAGTTACGAAAATATTTGCGCATGTTTCTAGTACCTAAAAAATAATTTTTAAAAGGTGGCAAAAAGTGATGGCCGCTCAGATGTGCTGTTTGGGCACTTTGAAGGGGCTGTCACTGGAAGACATTGAGGAAAGAAAAGAAAAAAACCCGTAAAAAGATGGCAGCAGTGACTGAAAAGCAGTCATGATCGGAGCGGGGAGAGGAGACAAGATGGGTTCAGCTGCCAAATCGCCTGGGATACCAGCGGGAGGACCAAAGGGGAAGGAGGGAGGGACAACCCAAGGTGAGCCTGATCGTTTGTCAGGGCTCACTGTGGGTTGTTCCACAAACAACCCACACAGCATAGCTTATTTGCTGGGTGGGTTGCCATGTCATGTGAACTTAACCTTTGTCTTGCTCTGCAGGGACCAGTTACAAATCAAGTATTTTCAGGAAGATCTTCTGCTGTAATGCATAGTAGTTAATCATTAATTTTCCCAGGAAGTCACAATGATTCTGATACAGATTCGGTGTTTCAAAACAGTTAGCCTTTCTCATTTGGTTGGCAGCTATTCAGGCAGCTTAGCTTGCTGGTTTCAAGGGATTAAACATGAATATTTTTCAGAACAGTATGAGAACATCTGGCATGATTTGTTAAAGCACTGATCTAGTTTATCTAGATATATGAACTTCCCTCAAAGTGTGTGTTCTGATTATGAATGCTTATCCATTGTAATTAAGACTGGAAATTGCTTGTTAGTAGGAACATGGCTTCTGGGGTCTGATATTAAAGGTGGCCATTTTTGCTGATCTCTTTGAGAGCTGAGAGAGATGCCCTAAAAATCCTTTCACTTCCTAGATTTTACCAGGCATTACCATCATGCATTTTTTAAAGCTGAATTTCTTAGGATACTGGGTATACACAACCCTACCTGTACATGTGAAAACTGAAATAAGAAAGATCATGGATCGCAGTAAAATATAAACTATTGTATATGATACCTGTTTGTGTTTCCCTTCCCTAGTTTTCCATCATCTTTAGTTTCCATATTTCAACATTACATGGCTGGAATCGGAAAGTTTTAAGTTGTGTATCTGCATGATTGAAGCAACATTTCAGCCTTTTTATGTGTTGTAGAACTAGGTTTTCAACTATTTCATTTCCAAACAGATTTATGTTAAAACAAATGAACATGGATTCCTACTATAAATGTTTGTATGCTGTTAATATGTTTTTATTGTATAGAGCGAAACTTGGAATGCCCCAGTTTTTAAGTCCAGAAGCTCAAAGTCTTCTCCGAATGCTTTTCAAGAGAAACCCTGCAAACAGATTAGGTAAAGTATTTAGTTAGTGAGGTTATCTACCTCCAACCTCAACATTAAGCTAAATAAGCTAGCTAATTTCTTTGCTATTATGTTCATTACTGACCTCTAATAGGAGCAGGTGCTGATGGAGTTGAGGAAATTAAGAGGCATCAATTTTTCTCCACAATAGACTGGAATGTAAGTACACAATATAGTAAAAGCACTCTTATATCATACGTATATTAATTGTTTTATATCTCTCTAATGTGTTAAAATTGTTCGTCTTAGAAATTGTACAGAAGAGAAATTAATCCACCATTTAAACCTGCAACTGGGAGACCTGAAGACACATTTTATTTTGATCCTGAATTTACAGCAAAAACTCCAAAAGGTAAAATATATTTACTGTTTCCAGGAAATCTTATAAACTTATGGTTTATACTTAAGCATATGCATGATTTTTAACTTTCATCTCTGCGCTACATAAAGTAACTTTTCCACTGTGTTCATGCAGGCATACAGTTCTTGTGCATTAGAAATAGACAAACAACCTTGGCTTTGTGTTATTCCCATGATTTTGTGTTAGCTGATGAATATTTGGCTTAGATATACTATAGATCTTCCTTGCTAAGATCTTCTGAAGAGGCTGTGTCCTGCCACTTGCATTTAGTTGGGAAATGGAGAGACAGCCTCCTCGATTGCTATGCCTAAGCTTTTGAACTCCCTTCCCAGGGAGGCCCATCTTGCTTCCTTGCTATTAGCCTTCTAACTATCTGTTCCATCAGGCATTTGACCTACTAACTGGCTAAAAATTTTAATCTACCAAGTTTTAAATCTCTTGGCATTTACTTGATCTTTGTTTTATTGAGATTGTAAGTTGTGTTTTATTGTGTGAACTGCCTTAAGTATTTTTATAGAATATTTCTACAACAAAAGTATTTTAAATAAATGTTTCTTTTCTTTTCTTTTTCTAGATTCACCTGGTATTCCACCTAGTGCTAATGCTCACCAACTTTTTCGGGGCTTCAGTTTTGTAGCTATTGCATCAGATGATGAAAGTCAAGCCATGCAGACTTCTGGTGGGCACTCAATTGTTCAGGTGAATGTTCTTAATGAAGAACTATTTATGTTAGCAGGTATGCAAGAATCTGGAAGCAGCTCAAATATTGGGCTAAATCCAATATTACGCAAGTGGACTTCAGTTTGTGCAATGGGAATTTCCCTTCCCCCCACTCCCCTCTGCAGCCCCCCCCCCCACACCCAAAATCTGCTCCAGAGAGCCCCCAACCCTTGGAGCAGATTTGGGCGGTGTAAGAGGGACTACAGGGGGTGAGGGAAAATTTGATCCACCAGCGGTGTCTGTTTGGCTGGCAAAAGGACACCATTGAATACAACCCGTTGTTTGTGTAGTTTTGCATGTTGATGCACAAGCTATATTCAAGCGTAGTTAACTAAGTACCACATATACCTTGTACAAGGATCTCCAGGCTGGAAAACAAGGGTAAATTAGGTTGGGAAATACTGTTTTTAAAAAGTTCAGTATTAAGAGTTGTGCAAACACTTGTTTTACTGGTAAACATTTGCTCTTTAATATAAAGAGCTAAAAGAATTCATTAACTGATCATGTTATTTTGGTAGCAGTTGCACAGGAACAGTATTCAGTTTACTGATGGATATGAAGTCAAGCAAGATATAGGGGTTGGCTCCTATTCGGTTTGCAAGAGATGTATACATAAAGCAACAAATATGGAATATGCAGTAAAGGTAATCATTTTCTTATATTATCTGAAATCTTAGCATATTCTCAATGCTGTGAGATTATTGGGATAGGGGTTATGGGTTGGTTTGGTTTATTAAGAGGGTTGAAGAGTTTATTGGGAGCCATGAGTCCAGGTGAGGGAAATTGTTACAAGCTTGGAGTGGGAGGAGGCTTCTGCAGCTGAAGGAGTTGGAGGGGGTAGGGAAGTGGAAAGCTACTGGTGGCATCATGAAGGAAAGTAGTATGAGCTTAGAAGGAAAGCTGGTTTTAAAGCTGTCTCTCTCAACTAAAATGCTGTTTAACTCTCCCCCAAGAAATTTAAAATAGTTGCAGGTTCAAAACAACCATGACATTTGAAAAACATAAATTATTAATATAGTTATTGATTCATGTATCTTTGCTTGTTTAGATTATAGACAAGAGTAAAAGAGACCCCACAGAGGAAATAGAAATCCTGCTACGATATGGACAGCATCCAAATATTATTACTCTCAAAGATGTGAGTAGATTCTATAAACATCTTTATTGTAATTCATCCATAAATGATCAACTTCATGCTTTTGACACATGATACAATATTTATTTGTCAGGATTTCACAAATCTGTTCACCAGGTCACCAGTGGTTACTCATCCTGTCCAGCACACCCAGCCCAAAGATCCAATCCCCTCACCTAAATTATCTGTGAATTGCAGAGAATTTGGGGAAGGATAGGGTGTTAACTTATAGTTGACTTTTGTAGAAGAAAGACTGCTTATGGTGTCAACACTGAAGTTGGAGAAAACACTCCTCTTTCTTTCCTTGCCCCAAGTTATCTGCAATTCATGTACATATAATGACATACAGTATAAGGATATTTGTGCATATATCTTTATATGCAATTCCTGTGCTGCCTACACCAAATTGCAGATCTTGAAAAGTTTTGTCCAAGTCCTTTGGTGTACACTGTAATCCTGATATGCATTTTCTGTATATGAACTAGAAATGCCTGATTTTAGAAATCCAGTCAACAGTACATTTCACTAATTTAATTACTTTTTGTTCACTTCTCAATGACCTGTCTGCACAACACAATAAGCCACGGTGGGTTATCACCGTGGATTGTTTCAGGGTGGCTTGTCGTGATGTCTGTACCCGGAGTGGATTTTCCATCATTGGTTGTTCTCCATGAACAAGCCACCCTGAGAACCCATGGCTTGTTCAGGGTGGGTTGTTTTCAGGGCGACTTGTGACATCTGAACCCAACATCTTCATTGTGGGTTGTCGGAAACGGTTGGAGAGTTGCCCGGCAAGAGCAGTGAAAACCCCTGCCATTCTTTGCAATCTTGCAAGTGCCTCTGCCATCTTCCCTCATCCTTTGTCAGTGCCCTCTGCCCCATGCTTCAAAAAATTGAGAAGAAAGGACACCAGAGAGTGCCCCAAACACTTCTGTAACCTATTTTTTTCAGACTTGCGTGAGTGTGTACATTCAGAAGTCCACTGCTATTAAAATTGCATATATTTACCAATTTCCTTCACTGCTCTGCATTGAAATTTGCGCTTTACCTTGAAATTTTTATATGTTTACCAATCCACCTCACTGCTCTGTAACTCACACATGTATATCTGACAGCTGATGATAGAGACCAGTGGAGGGAAGTGACAAGCATGAGGGCCAGGGTAGCTGAAAGCGGCTGGCAGCTGCAGGAGAAGGAGCTTTTGAGGAGGTGTAATTACTTCAGGAGTAAGTGATGCAGCCTTTTTTTTAAAAAAAGTTCACTAGTAAGGGGAGCACA
The DNA here is from genome assembly GCA_021292165.1 of Shinisaurus crocodilurus. Classification (NCBI taxonomy): domain Eukaryota; kingdom Metazoa; phylum Chordata; class Lepidosauria; order Squamata; family Shinisauridae; genus Shinisaurus; species Shinisaurus crocodilurus. Next base: position 201,671,369 of record CM037878.1, on the reverse strand, counting down.
GAAGTGAAGAATGAAATTTAAAAAGACAATGAAAAGAGGAGCTTATCGGTATGTTGGGCTAAATAGCGGACAGGTGCTTGCACAAGAGCCTGAAAAAAGTTTTTTTTAAAGTTTGTGAACACATTCATAAGGGCTCAGAAAATTAGATCCCTTTGGCAATCTGATGTGGGAATGGGAGAGGAGTTTTCCTCAGGAGCAGCAACCTCAGCAGACCAATTGCAGAAAGGGTGCTGACGAAGGGAATGAGGAAATGAGGAGTTCTGCTATAAAGGTGCCTGGGATAAGTGCTGGGAGCGGGTAGGAGAACTAAGGGGGAAACAACCCACGGCAAGCTGCAGTGCACCCAACCGTCTCTCTGGAGTAACGCAGGTTATTGAGTGAAAAAAGAACCCACCGTGGCTTATCTTCATGGTGGCTTAGTGTAACATGTAAACTCGCCCAATGCTTATGGAGGTACAGTAATACCTCGGATCACGAGTAACCCGGTTTGCGAGCTACTCGTAAGACGAGGAAAATTTTAGCATAAATTTAGATTTGAAAGACTCGCAACACGAGCCGCTACCGCTTTCAAATTTAAATTTATGCTAAAAGCATGTGGAGGCGCTGGCGGCCAGCTCCCTGTCAGGGAACCCCTGCGCAGTGTGGCTGCTCGCTGGGCCAGCGCCTCCCACTGCTTTCTTGAGCCCCGTGGAGGCGAGGTGCGGCCACTTGCTCAGCTAGCGCCTCGCGCTGCTGCACCGCCTCCCTCCCCGGAGCCGCTCCGCTTTTCCCTACCTTTGCCAGTGGCCGCTCGCTCTGCTGGCGCCTTGCGCGCTGCCATGCTGGCTCCTGGGCAGGGAAGTGGCACAGCAGTGCGAGGCGCCCGTAGAGCGAGTGGCTGGGCTGCGTCTCCCTGGCAGGGAGACATGTGGAGCCACTCCGCTGTTCCTCTCCGCTCTTTAACATTATTTTCCTCCCCCCCCCATACCTTTACCAGCAGCCGCTCGCCCTGCTGGCACCTCGCGCGCTGCCATGCTGCTTCCCTGCCCAGGAGCCGGCATGGCAGCGCGCGAGGCGACCGCAGAGCGAGTGGCCGGGCCGCGTCTCTCTGCCAGGGAGCCGCGTGGAGCTGCTCCGCCATTCCCTACCTTTGTCTTTGTCAGCGGCGGCTCGCTGCGCTGCCGGCGCCGTCCTCGTCACATCCGGCCCCAGAAGTGACGCGACGGGCATCACTTGACGCTCTGCCGGTGCCTCGCGCTGCCGTGCCGCTTCCCTGCCCGGGAGCCAGCATGGCAGTGCGCCAGGTGCCCGCAGAGCGAGGTGCGGCCAGGAGCCCGGGAGCCAGCACATCACAGTGAGTTTCCCCATTAGAAATAATGGGAACTCCGCTGATTCGTTCCTGCCAGGGAGCTGGCAAATCAGTGATTAAATGGCTGTGGAACGAATCATCTGAGTTCCCATTATTTCTAATGGGGAAACTCACTTTGATGTACGAGTATTTTGGATTACGAGCATGGTTCTGGAACGGATTATACTCGTAATCCAAGGTACTACTGTATATAATTCCTGTTACTGTGCTACTTGCTGGATAATCACATGACCTTAATATTAGTTCATAGAGACTGACTTGCTTTAGGTCTCCCTTCTGTTTTATTAACTCTCAAATTTAGTTTAATATTCATAAGTACTGTTAGATATTACTCACGAGTATTCTATATGTTGGAATATTTAGTGTGTTCTTCAGATGCTGTACACATTATTTAAGTGCTGATAACCAGTTTTTTAAATGCATATTTTGAGAAAGCTAACACAGTTGCTTTTGTGTTCAGTTGTAGTTATTTTGTGCATCACCTTCTGTAGTATGACATGATTGACTATTTAAACGATACGTTACTTTTCAGGTGTATGATGATGGGAAATATGTGTATCTGGTAACGGAACTTATGAAAGGAGGAGAACTGTTGGACAAAATCCTTAGACAAAAATTTTTTTCCGAAAGAGAAGCAAGTGCTGTCCTATTGACAATAACAAAAACAGTTGAATACCTTCATGCACAAGGAGTAAGTCTGTTTTCTTGAGTTTATTTTTGAGTTATCTGAGTTAATACTTCTCTCTGTCAGAGTAGATGTGTTCTTCCATTGTACGGGTTTTTTATTTTATTTTAACTTCTCCCAAATCTATGACACCATTTTGAACTATAAGTATTATTTAAGTAGATACTGGTGTGCACTGCAGAGATACATTGGAAGAATAAAGAGCTAATTAATATATTTTCAGCAGTGCTGTGGTAGCCATAGAAAACTGCTTTCCCATGACTGGCTTTAAGATATTCTATGGGCATATGTGTACTGGTACTATTCTGTAGAATATTTCCAAGCCAGTGTTGGCAGTTCCTCCAGATTCTGGGGTTAGAAATGTCCACAGAACAGTGTCAAATCCACATGATAAGATCTCAGCATTAGTTATTGCCACTACATGGAGCTCCTGCTACTGCCACCGAGGATGAAGCAAGGTAAGACTGAGAACTTTCACTTGAAAGGGCAAGGCAGGTTAAGAAGTAGAAGCTGGGTTGACAATGGGGTAAGATGGAAAACACAAGTACATTATGTATCACTAACTTGTAAAAATGAGTGCTCATATTCAGCATGCACAGAATTTGAATACAGCACCCAAGATTATTGTTGTAAAATTAATTCATTAAACATAGCCAAAGTGAAGTCTATATTGGAAATATCCTTTTATATCCTTTATCAATGGCTAGGGTGCAAACAAGAAAACAAGTATTTCATGCTTTAAGCAGGAACCACAGTCTTGTTTGGGTTTTTTGGTTTAGGTTGTACACAGAGACTTGAAACCTAGCAATATCCTTTATGTTGATGAATCGGGCAATCCAGAATCAATTCGAATCTGTGATTTTGGATTTGCAAAGCAACTGAGAGCAGAAAATGGCCTTCTGATGACTCCTTGTTACACAGCAAATTTTGTTGCTCCTGAGGTAAATATCTGGTTCTGATTTGGTGTAGAGGAGATATTTTCTTTCTCTGCTGCTATGGTGGCTATGCAGTGATTTTTAAACACTGTTTGATCAGCAGTGGGTTCTCACTTTATGGTGCTCACTTCAATGAAGTAACTGATTTAATAATTCACACATTGTTTCTTAAATACATAAGGGGAAAAGTCCCACTCTTTCTTCAATGAGTTTGAGGTAGAGGTAATATTCATAACCAAAGAAATTGACTGGGTTCGGACAATACGATAAGCAACAGAGACTACTCACCATTGCTTGTCGGGCATGTTGTTTGAACCCAGTCGTGACTCAGCATTGTAACTTATCGTTGTTTTGAACAACAATAAGTCACAATGGTCTGTTCTGGGGTTTGTTTGTACCACGATGGCTTGTCGTGTCGTCCAAACCCAGACAACATGACCCATCGTGGCACAATCCCTAGAAAAAGCGACCCCCTTGGCAAGAACGGACATTTCCGCTCTTGCCAAGCAGCTGGCCATAGAGCACAGCTGACAGCTTCCCCCAAAGTGCCCAAATGGCACTAGGAGGCAGCTGTCAGAGGCGTCTTCTGCCTCCGCCATGGAGTGGATCAGGCACCCCCACCTCCCCCTCCTCCAGAGTAGACCTCTGGAAGCAGAGGCGGGAGGCAGCTATCTGCTCCATTCAGCTGCTCAGCACACTGAGCAGCCGTGGGGATCAGAGCACAGCCTCCTTGAAAGGTTTTCTCCCAGGGGAAGGCCATGCTCTAATCCCCGTGGCTGCTCCTCATGCAGAGCAGCCACAGGGATGGAGGCGTTTCCCGCAGTCACCAGCGCCGCTGCCCCGGTGAGTGTGGGAAGCACTCGCCCTCTCCGCCCTTTGCTTTCCCAGGAGAACTCGGGAAAGAAAAGGGTGGAGAGTGCAGGGGCTTCCTGCTGCCCGCTCCACCGAAAAGGTTTACCTGCTGGAGGCAGAGGCTGCGTCACCACCTCTGGCAGGTAAACCTCTCTGGTGGTGGAATGGGGCAGTGGGAAGTGCCTGCCTACTCCCCCCTTCACTTTCCCCACCTGGGAAAGGAAAGGGCGGAGTGGGGGGCGCTTCCCACTGCTGGAGAGGTTTACCTGCCAGAGGTGGTGACACAGTCCCCACCCACCTCCAGCAGGTAAACCACTCCAGCAGCAGAAGGCACCTGCCCACTTCACCCTTTGCTTTCCCTGGAGAGGAAAGCAGAGGGCGAAGTGGGTGGGCAGTTGCTCCTGCCACTGGCACGACCGTGCCAGTAACAGGAGCAGGCCCTGCCCTGCTTCGCTGCCGGAGAGGTTTGGCTGCTGTAGCCAGGACGCAGTCCCCAGCCGCAATGGGCAAACCTTTCCACAAGTGGGACAGAGTCTCCTGTCACTGGCAGCAGCAGAAGGCACCTGCCCACTTCACCCTTTGCTTTCCCCGGAGAGGAAAGCAGAGGGCGAAGTGGGTGGGCAGTTGCTCCTGCCACTGGCACAGCCGTGCCAGTAACAGAAGCAGGCCCCACCCCGCTTCACCGTCGGAGAGGATTGGCTGCTGTAGCTGGGACGCAGCCCCCCGGCTACAGCAGGCAAACCTCTCCTGAATCTCTCCGGAGTCTGCTCCTGTCACTGGCGCGGCCCCTCTCTGCTTCGCTGCCAGAGAGGTTTACCTGCTGTAGGCGGGGATGCAGCTGCAGTGACTGCCTTAGCGTCTGGAGCAGGAAGGTTTACCCTGCAAGTCAACCTCTCCAGCAGGAGGCTGTGATCCACTCAGTGGAACTGGCACTCCTGCCTCTTGACTGAGAGGAGACCTCTCGAGGAGGCGAGAGGCTCCCCCCTCCCCGTTGCACTTCAGGGCACGAGCACTGTTTGCACAGTGGGGAGATTTTGACAGCCGCCGTGAGCTGAAACCGGCTCGTGATCGCTGCTGTCAAAGAGGAGCCTCATTCCTCCCCGCAGTGTACCCTGGGATATTGTTGGGAGGAAGGAGGGGAGGGAGCGAAGCAACAATGATGAGCCCGATCGGCTGTCGAGCTCATTGTTGTTTCTTCACGCGATCCAGCAAACATTGTGGTAACGTACCACGATTGTTGCCTGGTTGTGTGAACCCACTCATTGACTTTTTCTGAAGAAACTAACAAACAATTTGCTTTCCATAGGTTTTAAAAAGACAGGGCTATGATGCTGCATGTGACATATGGAGTCTTGGTGTTCTTCTCTATACAATGCTTACTGGGTACGTTTGTATGTACTAAGTTGGAAATTCTTAATTTATAAAAGTGACTTAGAGGTTCTTTTAATTTTTTTCTCCTCTGTGTTTCTGTCCTCATGTGAGTTTTCTCTTGGGTCAAGTATCACCCTGCCTCTATGTTCTTTTAAGATGTGCTTGTATCCTCTTGCCTTCTGTTATCCTGTTCTGATGTGCTTCCCTGTTGCTTGCACCTTCCACATCCCAACCGTTCATACACTTACACATGCATATATACCTCTCCTCACCATCATCCCATGTACCTGAGAAATAAATATTGTCATAATTTCAGTTCAGTAGTTGGTCTCCCTGCTAGCTTTCTCATATTGCTTCTCAGTGGTGTTAGCTTGGAGAATGACCTCCTTTCAGAGTTATACAAGTAATTCATATACTAGCTATTCGTTTGTTTTTCTTTCCTTATTTGGATAAAGATATGATGGGCATGCAATGGACCAATCACAACACATTACACATTCTCATCCGGAACGTCCAGTCAGACACATAATGAAGGCCTCCTTCATAAGTTGTTGCAGCAGCATGTGAGCTCCTTCTCTATGGTGGCTTCCCATGCTGCTGAGGTAATGTTGGGAACCCCAGAAACACATGGGAAAACTGAATCACACTGTACAATGAAAGGAGGTTTTATATAGGTCTCAGACTCATTCCTGCTGTTGTTCCATTGATGTCCTTGCTGGCAAGTAGTATCTCACTAGATTCTTGATGACTTGGTCAGTTAAACATATTACAATCATAATTTCTGTGATGTGGATGGATAGGTTATCTCCTCAGCATGTTGCCTCCAGGCTTTTTAAAGAATTGTTGCAGAAATGAAAACAAAGATAGTATGAATGGGCCCTGCACTGATTACCCCTAAATCAGCACATAAGCTACCACTTCCTACTTTGCACTACAAATCTTGAATGGCATCACATAAAATATGTACCTATTATTAATCAGCTTTGAAGAGCTGTGTGGCTATAGAATAAAACTTGCAGAATAGGACCTTTTGGTTCTTTCCAATACTGAACAAGTTTCAGTATTGCTACATAAAATGTATCATATTTTGACTCCTAAGGTTCTGAAACCACTTCTGCAGAGTTCAGTAACATAGCAACAAGCAACTTCCTAACACATATGTTCCCATGTAATCTGTTTTCTGCAATTTGATGATTCATAGTGTTTGTGTTACTATTTTAGTGTCATTGCCTCTTGTGGTAGTTGAAACTCAGCAAGGAATTTTAAGTAATACTTAAATATATTTGTAATTAATTAGCTACACTCCCTTTGCAAATGGTCCTGATGATACTCCAGAAGAAATTTTGGCACGGATAGGAAGTGGGAAGTTCACTCTCAGTGGTGGATACTGGAATTCTGTTTCGGATACAGCAAAGGTAAGTATATTTTAATTTTTCCCCATTGTATGTTAGATGAGTTTTTGCATAATATTTCATGGCACCATGAGGAATAGTCAAAGATTCATTGTTTAGCCTGTTAGGTTATCATAAGGCTTCATCATCATTGCAGATAAATAAAAGTTGAGTATGAAACTGCATCCATAATAAAAAACAAACAAGGGACAGGTAGGCACTCCACATATTTGAAAGTACATCTTAATACATATGCTATTTAAATTGGCCAAATCAGCCAATGTATGTACTATGAATCACTCAGTGACAAATGTTCTCGATCACCTGAACTGCTGGTCTGAAGCATCATCTGATATTGTCCCTTAAAATAACAAGGCATAGTTTAGAATCTCAGCATCAAAAAGCCTTACCTCCACCTTAATAATGCAAGCTGCCAAATCTCAAAATTTCTGTTAGAGATTTTGAGAATTCATTCTGCAGAATTTTTACTGTCCCAGTCCAAAACTACCCAGTTCCCACTCAAAAAAACCCTTTTAAAGGGACCCAGAGTTTTGACAGCTAGCTGTCAAGGCTGTCAAAATTCCTTTTCCCTTGAAAAAAAGGGGGGGCAGTGCATATTTGCACTTTCCTGAGCACCTAGAGGCTCAGGACAAAGTGCAAAATGTGCATCCTGGGGAGAACTGAAGGGGTGGGGGAGGGAAGATGACTTTCTTGCTGCGAAGGGGGTGTAAATCTTGCACTTTGCCAGCTGTCAGATGTAACCAGACTGTGGGGGGTGGGGGGACTTACCTGCTGCCTCTGAGGGGCAATGCCAGGGTGGGTACCTGCGAACATTTGCAGTTGTGCATATTTTTTTCTCTCAAATATTTGCAAAAATTTCAGGGGGGGGGGGATGTTGGGCAACCCATGGGCAGCCCTGCCCATGTGCCATTGGGGCAGTTTGAAGAAACTGCTCGTAGCTGTCAAAATGGGGACCGCAAAAGCTGGCTTCATCTCCCCCTCAAAAAAAGTTAAAGCCGTGACGAGCCCGAAATGGCTTGTGGTGAGGAGGTGGAGAAACCAGTGCCAGCTGCACCCAAGTGCTGCTTGGGCACTTTGGGGACGGTTGGCACTGGCATTTGCCCGGTAGCCCCATGGCAAGAGCAGAAAGAGTTTTTTTCTGCTCTTGTCATGGGCTTGCTAGCCGATACCCTGTACCAGGGATGGGGACTCGGACTCGAGGACTCGACTCGTGAGTCGGACTGAGTCCCCCCCTCTGACTCGACTCGGACTCGAGTCCCAATATTTTTTATGGGACTCGAGACTCGACTCTGGACTCGAGACCAAGGACTCTTCAACACCCCCGCCCTGTACCCACAATAGGTTTGGTCTTCCAGGTTTGGACGACAACCCATAGTGGGTACAACAACCCTTAGAACAGCCCATGGGTTGTTTGGGTGACGTTGCTCACACACAAGCCACCCTGGAGAAATGGGTCCGGGTTCACACAACATAACTACCCATTGTGGGTAGCAACCCATAATGGGTTGTCGTGTCGTGTGAACCCTGTCATAGCCTCTTGTTGGGTTATTTGAGGGATATTTCCACCATAAACATGCTGTGCCGCCGGTGTTCGGACGATGCAACAAGCTGCAGCTCGGCGGGTGATTATGCAAATCACATCTGGCATGTGCTGTGGCTTGTTTAGGCTATGAAAGCCGCTCAGCCATGAAACTCACTGGGTGACTTTGGGCCAGTCACTGACTCTCAGCCTAACCTACCTCACAGGGTTGTTGTGAGGATAAAATGGAGAGCAGGATGATTATGTAAGCCACCTTGGGTTCCTTGCAGGAAAAAAGGCGGGGTATAAATATAATAAATAAATAAATAAATAAAATGATCATCTGGCCAGGTCAAGGTGTATTTATCCAATTTAATTATTTTATTATTGTTCACAGGATTTGGTTTCAAAAATGCTTCATGTTGACCCGCATCAGAGGCTGACTGCTGTCCAGGTCCTAAGACATCCATGGATTGTTCACTGTGACGAACTGCCTCAGTACCAACTAAACAGGCCAGATGCTCCACATCTTGTGAAGGTAATTAAATGTTTGTATAATTTTTTTTAGAAACTCAGTTAAGAACATGTTTGGATTTTCTAAAATGTTGAAAATTAACCATGCTCAAACTCTCTATGCTTCCTACCATTCTCTAAAGTATCATTTCAGCTGCACTTCCATTACATAGTTGTTTGCCCCTTCACTGTTTTCTTCCATTATGCTGCAGTCTGCACTTACTCTTCCCAGTTTGTGTCTTCTAGATTTTCTTAGACTATCTACCCCTTACAACACTATTTTCTTCTTATACCATAATAATGCTTTCATCATTACGAAAAGAAAACTAGTGATAAATTATGTTGCTAACACTTCACTGTTGAGAAAACACTATATCTATTTCAAAGGACAATTCAGTTACAAGTGCATTTGGAGTCAATAAAACTATATAAAAAGGTGACTATATTTTCTATTTTTCTTTGTCACCAACTTTAAGCCAGCAGCATACAAATGTAAAAATACACAATAGAAAATGGAACATGATGAAGGAACTGATACCAAAGGCAAATGCACTGGCCTGGTGCCAGATATATTGCTGCTTGATCACCTACCCATAGTTAGGCATTTGGCAGCATCCTGTGGGTTCATGCTTTTGTGCCACTTGCACTGGCATTCCTATTTTCTCTGTTTCACAACTACACTTAGCATTATGTCTGAACTTATGCTAATGATAGTAAGCCCAAACCAGTTTTCACACTTACTCACTTCTAAGCATTGCTGAAAATTGTGGTTAGTGTTAATATCAGTGCACATATACTTCTAACCAAAGTTAGCTGTGAAATGGAAAGGATAATACCCAGGACCGGTGCAGGGCAGTTTGGCGCCCTAGGCAAAGTTATATTTAGCACACACCCCGCTCGTGCCGGGGGGGGGGGGCTCCGGAGCAAAGCAGCCGAGAAATGCCTGCTTGCCCAGCGCCCCGCCCGCCCACCGCCTCCGGCAGCCGCTTTCCCCGCTGCCAAGCCTTGCCCACCACGCAGCATCTTTGGACCGGTCGCCGCCGCCACGCGCGCTCCTGACCCGGCCTAGCTCTGGGCGCCGAGGAAAGCCGAGCGCAAGCCCGCCCAGCGCCCGCAATCCCCCCCCCCGCACTGACCTGGTGGTGCCTTTGTCGGCGAGGCGGCCAGGCGGGGCAGGAGCGCGCTGGCGGCGAGGAAGAGTCGGCCGGAAGGAGCGCAGCGTTTCTGCGCCCTCTTCAGCCACGCGCCCTAGGCAGCCGCCTAGTTTGCCTAGCGGTAGCGCCGGCCCTGATAATACCCATGCAAGAGGGGAGGAGAAGTATGCAAGTCTGTGGGGCACTCCCTATCTAACCATTTTGAGGCAATTGAGCAGTGTTATGTGTGTACATGGCCAGTATGGGCAAGGTGAACCAAAATTTCATAAAATAAAACTAGAGAAATGTTGCAATGTACGTAGACATATAATTATTGACAATTATTTTTAAAACCCTTTTATTTTTAGGGCGCCATGGCTGCTACATACTCAGCGTTGAATCGCAATCAGTCACCAGTTTTAGAGCCAGTGGGCCGTTCTACTCTTGCTCAACGAAGAGGTGTCAAAAAAATTACCTCAACTGCCCTGTGAAGTGACCTCTGCTGAAATATTTGGTACCATAATAAGATGATAGCACAAATCATGGCAACAGGTAGCACATATCCAAGATACTTGCAAGCACACTGTTCCAGCTGGTACCTATTATGCTGCTGCTCCTGCTTTCCTTTAAACTTATTGATGGCAAAACATTGCCCTTCAGATGGAATATAAAGTGGAATCAGTGGAAAATGAACTATTCATTGAGATAATGTAGAATTATGAACACCTGTTCTGTTACATTAAATACACTGAATAAAGCACTCTGCACCATATAGCATTATTTTTATAGGGAATGTTTCTTCTCCCTTTAAAATATTCTTCGTAACATGTATGGATGGACAGTTTATGTTAAGCACTTAGCTTAAACAATATGTTTATATTAGCACTGTATAATTTGTGCCATCCAGCATTTTATATGTTTTTCTAAACTGTTCATAACAGTACACTTCTGTACTGTTTCCTTTTACATGCCTTCTATTTAGACTAATTAATTTGACAATTAAATCTGATTTAAAATGGTTAATCAGTATGGTTGGACATCTCTAAAACAGCTTGACTGTTAAACAGCTATTGAATGTAATTCTGTGAATGTGTTTTTCCTTGCCTATGTCTCCCCACAGATACATTGGGGCTGTTCGCACAACTCAACAGCCCACTGTGGGTTATTTAATCCACGGTGAGGCTGCGGTGCATGCAGGGTGCATGCGGCTGCCATTTTGAATATGCAATCCTTGTTGACAGTTGTCATGTCCTGCGAACCCGGCGAGTGTTTAACCCTCGCATAATCCACACTCACCAGGTTCACACGATATGACAACCCCCAAGTTGGATATGCAACTTGGTGCCCGCTGGTGCCACGGTTCATCTGAACCCTGTCATTGTTAGATGTAATGGGAAACTAGAGCTGTTATAACATTTAATGGCATAATAGGTTTCTCACCATCACACATGTGCAATCAGTTCTGTACTGAAGCAAAAAAGTAATTGCCAGTATATCTCCAGTGAAGAAGTCATCTTTGGAATCCTTGGCAAAATAGTTTCACTTCAGTTCAGTTATTTTTAGTTATAACTGGTCATTCTTTTAACTTTGCTGCTTTAAGAATATGAGTCATTCTTGCTCAGTGCTAAACAGCAATAGTGTGGGGAAATGTAACATTTAAAGCTAAAGCAGTGCATTGTCCAGTAACGAGCATGCTAGCAAAATTTGTTGTGGACAGGAAATTACTAATAGCGGGTCTGTCGCAATTGGGCTATTTTCAAACTTCTGTCAGAAGCAGAATGAATGTGCCCAATGTCTTCAACCTATTCCTGATGGTTCTGCCAGGTTTGGGCTTTTCGATTGGCATTGCTGGTCTGTAAACTGGCAACCTTGTTGTTTATAGTGTATAGTAAGGATCTAAGGCTGCAGTCCTAAACACACATACTAAAGTGTAAGGGCCATTTAACACAATGGAACCTACTTCTGAGCTTTGTTTTTATCATTTTCTTGGGAAAGAGGGAAAAGGTCTGTGTGCCCAATTTGTTAACGGTTTGAATTGTGTTAGGATTCTTGTTTTCTGGGAAATATTAAATTGTATTTACTGAATACAGTAATACCTTGGATTGCAAGCATAATTTGTTCCGGAACCGTGCTTGTAATCCAAAACACTCTTATATCAAAGCGAGTCTCTGGCGGGTGTGAGCAGGGCCGATTTTGGCCCACTAAGCCCACTCGAGGCGAGCGGTTACATCCCTACTGACTACTCGTATTGCAAGACTTCACTTGTTTATCAAGTCAAAATTTATTTTAAAAAATTAGCTTGTCTTGCAAAATGCTCTGAGACCAAGTTACTTGCAATCCAAGGTATTACTGTAGTACAATGTACTGAAGAGCAATATAATTTTGATGGATAATCCCAGAGTTCTGCCAAAGAAATTATTCCTTATTTAATAGTAATAATATTCCTCCCTCGTCTGGTATTTTGCCAATAACTTAGTCTCAATTCAGTGTGTTAAAGAAAATGGAAGCAAAATAGGCAACATGTAGTAGCTTTTTTTGCTCTTATCAAATGCTCACCTTCTCTTTGATCACTGACTCCCATGATATATTTAGTCTTCCTCTTACTTCAGATGTATTTATAGTGCCATCCACTGCTTCACCTCATGCTTTTTCCTTAAAAAATAATGCAATTCTTTTGGTTTTATTGTTTCAGGTTTTTTATAACTGGTGCTTTAAAATAAACACCATTACCCCCTTTTGCTACAGAATAGTTTGCAATTATGCCTTTGCTTGTATTTCCCTTCGAAGCCACTATCTTAGCCACCCAGGAGCCTTTAACTTACTGCTGTTTCTTACTGTTGGTTGAATTTTGGTGTTCTGAAATTCGGTTTTCTTCTATCGTGCTTGAAAATCTTTTTAAATGAATTTTCCACAGTTGTCTGTAGTCTTCATTGCAGTGACAAATCCAAAATTGCTAATCTCCTAACTGTGACCCCAACTTAAAAGGACAGCTGTTATTCCTGGTGATGTTTTCTCTGGCCACTTCATATTGATGTGGTAGTATTTCAATATCTGGACAGTAAACAACTGTTATTCCTTCATGTGATTTAGAGTATTCTGAGCAAAGAATGAACCATCCACATTTGCATGGTTGGGTTTCTGGAGTTTGGTCTGTATTTACCCAAAACATGTATTTTTCTCCCTCTTAATTTTAACCAAAGTTTTTCAGTAGATTACTATCTCTGTGATCCTTGATGAGTTTCATCCCTACCTATAATATTCATCAACTACTAGTTTAACAGCACAAATACCTCTGAAGCATTTATGATGCAATCCACGGCTACATAAACAGATATAAAGAGGCAAGCTAAAAGCTGAGCATTTTTTAAAATGGAGGTCTTACTTTGTTTTCTACAAACATACACCTTAAAATCAACCCAAAGGAAACAAGCATATCACTTTCTCTAAGGTTAGCCTTATTCAGTGTTGTCATAGATGGGCTAGTTGTATTTGGAACATGGCTATCATATCTTAAATTTGGTATGGATGCTGAAATGCTTCCATCTGTTGACTAAAGTTCAGACAGTTTTGCAAATACAGTCATGCCTTGGATTGAGAGCATAATTCGTTCCGGAAACGTGCTTGTAATCCAAAACACTCATATCAAAACGAAATCCCCCCAAAAAAAAATTGTAAAGAGATTTTTAATTTAAGCCGCAGTACTTGTATTGCAAGACGTCGCTTGTATATCAAGTCAGAAAAAATTAAATATTTAAAAATTTGCTTGTCTTGCAAAATGCTCTCAAACCAAGTTACTTCAATCCAAGGCATTACTGTACTTTAAAATTCTCATTCTGGAGCAAGGTAAGATAGGCTATAGGGCCTTGTCCCCTTGTTAATAAAGAGCAAGCAAAGATAAGTCTGTAATGGGTGACATACTTACCATCTTAAACCTTGGAGAAATGACCTGATTTCTTGCAATAAGCTGCTGTTCCACCCTTCTGTGATCTCAATTTTAGTAACACATTTCATAATGAGCTGTTGTACTGTGTTGTGAGAACCCAGCCACCATGGCCTATTTGAGGGTTAAAAACCCTCGTATAACCCTACTACTAAACAAGGTTTATGCGAGTGCTGTTTAACTCTCCAATAACCCATGGTGGCAGCGTTCACATGACACAGCGCAACCCCCAATCACCCTGAGCGGAGGTTGCATATTCAAAACAGTGGCCACACATGTGCCTGGCATGCGCCATTGCTCATCCTGGGTTATTAAACCCATGATAACCCACTTTGTCATGGGAACCAGGTCACTGAGTGTGCTTCAAAGATTAACTTATTGTACAAAACTTCTGTAGGTGCAAGTGACAAGACAGTAACACTGCTTCAGTTTTGGCTTTTGTTTTTGATCACTACAGGCAGTGATCAGGTAGCTTTATTTTCACTTTCTATAAAATAAACCCATAGCTAACCAAAACATAATTAAATTTACCACTTGGGAATCTTGTTAGATATAGAGATGCATATAAAACGTATAAATAAATAAAAATTAAGAAACCACCAGTTCAGTTGGCCTCATTTTACGGATATGTTCCCAGCAGGCCAGTTATATTGCTGGAAGATATTTAAGCATAACACCAGGAAATGTTTAGACTGCCTAAGTGCTTAAAAACCTGTTAAATTCTCTTTTCCCCTTCACCAACATTCCTTGGTGGGGTGGAGGCAGCTTCATTAAACATTTAAACCAAGGCACTGTATCCGAAAGTACTACAAAATATACTTTTAAGTTGAGAAAAAACATGATTTTGCAATGTCTGAAAGGAACAACAAGCCACGCTGCTTTGTGTCTTTGCTACATATCTCCTTCTGTTGCCTGAAATATTAGTATTAACAATGTGTATTACCATAGAAAAACCAAAATATTCAAATAATATGTTTACAACTGAAACTGATTTTAAAACTAGTTAACTTCAAAATAGATAGCATGAGAAATGGTTAGAGTAACTTTAGAATGTTTAGGACTGCTGACTTATCCGTGATTCCTGAAGCATGATTGTGAAAGAAATAAGTTACTAGGAAAAGATCCCACCTCTTTTATTTAACCCTTTAATTGGTATTCACTTGTCCTTAGACAACCAGTTCACGTTTCCTGTGTATTCATAACTGTGCCTACTTAGATTCAGTCTTGGCACCTTTAATTCAGAGGACTTAATTTTTACCATTTTTAATTTTCAGGACCCCAGGACATTCTTTTATAACCTCTCATTTTCTTGTTGCCCACTATAGACAGGATAGTCAGAATTTATTACCATCTGCTAGGTATGCAGCAAGAATTTTATCAGCCCAGCTTATCTTTGTTAATAGGAAGCAACTGTCCACAGCCAAACAAGCAACCCATGGCAACATATCAGGAAGTATGACTCTCCTCAAATAAGCATTGTACTGACTGACATGGGAGGCTAGAGCTGGTTTTTGACATCCTGAAACACTGTTACTCTGCTTTTCTTTCTATAAAGCATGAAATGTGAGATAAACTGGAAAGAGAGAAAGGTTTGAGAATTGCAGTTAGATGACTAGCAAAGCAAAATAAATGATCTGTTACATTTTCAACATCTGAGCAGAGGAAAACTGAGATTTGCTACAGTAGCCCTTGTTAGATTAGCAATGTAGTAAAGAGTAAACAAGTGACATATTTAAAACTGATTTTTAAATACAGAATCGGGGCATAAGGAAAGAAATGTATTTCGAGTTTTTTGTTGTTGTAAATGTAGATCAACTAAAGCACTGCTTTTCTGATAATGAAAAGGAAGGCTTTAAGGCATGTAAATCTTTGGTAAGCAGTAATGAATAGCTTTTAACTCATGGAAGTGATGTATATGATTAGCTTTATCTTGATACTTCTGACCTAATCAAAGGGAAAGTGCACTCATGAGGGATGTAATTATTTTACAGTTTTAGTGAAGGTTGGGGGGGGGTCTACTTAAGAGATTTTTTAAAATATCAGAAAATATTTTTCTACAGTTCTGTACAATCATTCTTTATATTGACTTCCTCAGCATGGCATGCAAGTCTAGGGTACAGTAACAGGGCTTTGACTTTACTGTACCTTTAGAGTAGAAAATTAAAATCGCATCTATCAGATGCTTTTATTAGCATCATGAAACTGAAATGCTGGTAAAAGGCTAAAAGAACTGAATACTTTTAATTGTTTTATTGAGAGCTATGTATGTTTTTAAAAATACTGTATATGTGTAATCAGAATTGTTCCAGACATAACCACAGATGAGCCTGGAAAGCTACTATTGCTTGTATCCTTGTCAAAAGGCAGGTTTTTGTAGTCTTCAAAAGAAACTGAATTTATACAGCAAATAAACTTTGAAAGATATTAATGTGTGTTTATCAAGTAATCACTCATTTCTCCTTAGTTTGTGGTGTTCCTAGATTGTTATAGTTTTGTAGCATAAACTCTGCATATACCAAAGGGATATTAACTGATATGCAGCTGGACACAGAACCATGAATGTATCAGCGGACTGATGCCACTGTGTCACACAATCATGGGGAAAACAAAATATAAACATAATGGTAGCGTTTTGGTAATACTTTCGTTCCACTCCAATACTGAACTCAAACTGACATTTTTAAAAAATGGCAGTCAGGAAACATGGTATGCATGCTCTAGTGTCAGGGCTGGCACCAGATTGGGGGGGGGGGCGGACTGTGCCCAGCCCTCCCCCCAAGCACCACCTTCAAAGTAAGCTTACCAGGGGGCAGGGGGGGGGGCAGCAGCAGTGATGGCCAGCGACACAACACCAACTACTGGTACTCACTCAGCCCAGCTCTGAGAACAGCCCTGGGTGAGGCGGCAGATTTCATAGATCATAGATTTCATAGATCATAGAGTTGGAAGGAGCCTACAAGGCTATCAAGTCCAACCCCCTGCTCAATGCAGGAAACTAGAGGAGGGGTCTCCCATCCAAGTAATAACCAGGCCTGACCCTGCTTAGCTTTCCATGCTCAGACAAGCTGAGCCAGAGTAAGCCACAGGCCTGCTACCACCTTAATTTCTCCAGCATGTCTCTGGGCCCCCAGCATACCATATATTGAGAGTGGGGCCCAGAGGCATTGGGATAATGTAAATAGTGGTGGCTCCAGCTGCTTTGTGCTTGTTTTCTCATTTTCTACATTTTTCTGAAGTATAAAAAGATACCAGTGTCAGCTGCAGTGGGCCCTCTGGCATTTACCTGACCATATTGTGTGCTGATACCAGACATGACGTGTTTTCTGAGTTTCTCTTTAGGCAGTCCACACCAAACCCTTTTTAAAATTTTTTGCCTGATTTAAAAAGCAAACAAAACACTTTAATATCTGACCTGGGTTTTTTGTTTGTTTGGTGTTTTTTTTTTTTTTTTAAATCAAGTTCCTAAATAGAATGCATATGCTGGTGAAAACAGCTTTCTTTTCACCAGCTCTTGCATCGGTTACTCAAATATTTCAGCAGATTTTCACTTAAGATACGAAGTTTAGTTAGGTTTAATTAAACAGCATCACAGTTGGACAAATCCCTGATTTCACAGGAGGGCTACATATTTCCCAGCATTAACCAAGCCAAGTGCCTGATTTTTCCATAAGGACCCCCCCCCCCCAAATGCTGTACATTCTGGCATGGGAGTTATCATGCAATAGCACTTGTACCACACAATTTATAGTTGGCAAATGTAACAATAGGTACATGGAGCCCCAGTCACATGGAGATCAATGTTGGTACCTAGCTATATATTGCTAATATCACATTTAAATCAGGCCTACATAATTGGATTTTGTGCCCTTGATGAGCCAGCTGGTCTCTGAGGTGCGTCTCTGCTGCTACAGAGTGGAAGCCAACAAAATGGGAAATCCCACAGGGGGTGTCAAAGGGCAATGGGGTAGAAAAAAAGGATGTTTTATTCAACAAAAATGAATAGTACCAGCATGTTTTGGACCACATATCGATCCACTGGAACTATTCATTTTTGTTGAATAAAACATCCTTTTTGTCTACCACATTGCCTTTTGCTTTCTGCTATTGAAGGACGGCTATTATTTATCTAGAACAGTGTTTTTAAAATAATGATGCAGGCCAGGGCACTAGGAACAGTATCCAGTAGCGTTCTTCTGCAAATTCAAATAGTGCTAGCGGAGCTCTGCCAAATCTTCCCGTTGTGGAAGCACTTGCAGTTGCACAAACATAAGTTAGATTCTCCTCTTGTGCATAGTTCAGAACCTAGTTTCCATTAGCACAATGTCATTTGTGCTAGTGGAATGACACAACTGGATACTACCCTAGGGCTCCTCAGTAAGATTAATGGTGGAAAAGCTTTGCCAATCTCCCTCTCTGATTCTGCAGTCACAAAAGGGAGCATGACCTTGCACAAAGGAGTTGCAAGCAGACCATAAAAGATGTAAAAAAGCATTTTGAGGAGCATATCACTAATAACATCTGTTGGACCGTTGGATGACAATGGAGTTAAAGGGGTACTAAAGAAGGATAGGGAGATTCATTGCAGACGATATGGAAGATATAGATACCTGTGCCTGAACTGATGTTTTCAGGAAGAGAGTCTGAAGATTTGAGGCAAATAATGGTGACTGTGAAGAAAAGAGCCTTTGGGGGTTCCTACATGCACACACGTACACACACACACACACACGCCTCCTCATGGGTAAACCAAGTAAGGCCGGTTGGGGGCTGGGAGGAGGCGAAATGTGCATAAAGTATCGGATGGGACATGGCACCTGAAAGTCTACGGCTTTTCAGATGCAAATGTCATGAGTCTCCCTCCCCTGCCTGGCCAGGTGAAGTGCATCATGATTGGCTAGAAGCAGCAAAGCTACGGAAAGGAGGTGGGGGAAAGGTATATTCCCAAAGTGTAGCCTTTGTTCGTCACGTGGTTGCTGGCTGTGGAGCAATGGCAGCAAGCCAAGCAGAGGCCCAAGCCTTCGGGTGGCCTCAGGATCCGACCCCAGGTAGCTCCTGGTGAAATTAGCTGAATGAGGGCTTTGGAAAGGCAAGCCTTGTGGAGGGCTACCCATCTCGGACCTTCGGGTAGGTGAAGTAGTCCCCCCGGGCGGCAAGGCTGTGCTGGACCCAACCCTGGAAGAGAACTGACCCCCAGGAAACAGAGTGTGTGCCTGGGAGATATAAGGAATCAGGTTTTGTTATTTTTGTAGCTCTATTACTTTGTACCAAAGTGTCTCTCTCTAATTTCGTGTGCTTCCCTCATTTCCCTATTCTTGTTGTAAAATGCTACCAGAATAAACCTTCTTTGGGTTTTTACCCCACATGGTGTTTGTGGATTGCTCCATGGTTCCAGCAACTAAATCCAGGTTACAGTCATAAAGGCAAGTCCCTGAACAGAGATTCAAGTAGGATTGCTTGGCAGTCTGGTACCTTGAGATCTCTGGGGGTCTTGGGTCCTTTGGGTAGGAAAGGGAGGGGGTGTGGCGGGTCAGTCAGCCCCCCCTTCCTCCAGTGACAAAAGATGAAGTTCTCAACCTTAAATCACTGGGGCACAGATGGTATCCATCCTAGAGTTCTTAAAGAACTCAAATATGAAATTGCTGATCTTCTAAAAATATGTAACATGTCCCTAAGATCAGTTTCTGTACCAGAGGACTGGAGAATGGCCAATGTAACACCAAATTTTACAAGGGGATCCAGGAAATTCTAGGCCAGTTAGCTTAATGTCTGTTCCAGGTCAATTGGTTGAAAACATTATTAAAGATAAAATTAGTAAGCATATAGAAGGACAAGCCCTGCTGGAAAAGAATCAACATGGCTTCCGCAAAGGTAAGTCCTGTCTCACTAACCTTTTAGAGTTCTTTGAGAGTGTCAATAAACATGTACATGTGATTTGGTAGATGTTGTTTACATGCACTTCCAAAAAGCTTTTGACAAAGCCCCTCACCAAAGACTCCTGAACAAACTTAGCAGTCATGGAATAAGAGAAGTTCTCTCGTTAATGGATCAGTAACAGGTTAAAGAACAGAAAGCTGAGAGTAGGAATAGCTGGGGTTTTTTTAGTTTTCTTGTTGCCAGAAAGTTAGCATAATCTCTCCACTTCTGTGAGCAGAAGCAAAATCCAGGGTTGTGTAATACCTTAACGAGGACCAACAAAAATGTCCAAAATAGTGAGCAAAGTTACGAAAGGGCAGCAATGGGTAATCTGGGGTGGGTAATGGACAGGGGAGCTGCCTGCTGGCAAAGTCCAGCAGGTACCCACCCTGTCCAATGCCCTCCCCCGGAGATGCAGATAAGTACGTAACACACACCCCTTGCAAGCATTTGACAGGTATCAAATGCTTGTAAAACCCCGACTGAACCTTAACTTAGCCTAACTGCGCCGCCATGTCCCTTCTTCACAAATCTTGCTAGAGAAAGTGGGGTGGCATGTAGATCACCCCCTTTGCAGCAGGATCCTCTAGTTGTTTCCGGGGAGATTATATGTCTCCAGTGTCCCCTAAGTTTTGCAAGTGTCCCCCGGATGCTAGCATCTTGGGAACATGCAAAACTTCCCATGTATGGGGTAATTGCTCTCGAACAGATATGCTGATCTGTCAGAGAGGAAACCTGTTTTTAAGGTATGATTTCTAAGGGGTTAAAATGTATTTCTGGACAGGAAAGCATGCAGGTTGTATAGATTTTGCCAGCAGGCACCCAGCCTGGCCAGTACCTACCTCAGGGTTTGCACAAACCAGGCCCGTCGGGTTTTTTTTAAAAAGAGCGCACTTATTTATGCTCAATATCAGACCTAAACATTTTTTAAAAGGGGGAGGGAAACTATGGCGGCCCCTCCAGGGTACCACTGGGGCTCCTTGGGGGGGGGGGCAGTTTGCAGCTGCCAAACATGGGAATTGTGAAAGTCACTCTGAGAAGTGGCTTATCGATCTCAAAAGAAGATGCGCGTAAGTTCCTGAGTCCAGTGGGAACTCTTTCCGAGGAAACTACGAGACGCAGCACAGGTGCTGTGAATTCACCAACTTAGGGCGCGATCCTATGCATGTTTAGGGCTGAGTCTAGAGGATGCTGGGACTTGCAAGACTATTTTCTGCTTAAACATTTATAAAATCGCGCCCTAAAATGGTGAATCAGGCTGCAGCAGGATGTACATTTACCTGGGAGGACGCTCCATTGCATTCAATAGGACTGACGGGGGGGCATGCAGAAGGAACGTGCTGACACAAGTGGCCAATGAGAAAGCACTATTCGCTCTCCGCACCCGCCGTGCTATACACGTTCCCTGCTCGTAAACGTGCGCGGAAAGAACCGCCCCTCCAGAAAGTGATTCCTCCCACCAGAAGAGGGCGGTGGCTAGAGAGGCATCCTCTCCAGCAACTGGTGGAACTTGCGCGTGAGCGAAGAGCATTCTGGGACAGACGACGACGGCAAGGTTTCCTTCCTTGTTGCCTCTCGGTGGAGCCCCTACTGCGCGTCTCTGCTGTCGCGAGAAACGCGTCACCGCGTCGTGTTCTTTTCTCCATATCTCAGCCAAGAGCGTGAGAAGCCTCTTCTTTCGCCTTTGCTGCCGCCGCTGCGCCCGCTAAGCAGCCGCCGCCATGCCGAAGAATAAAGGTGAGGCCTGACCTACCCTTCCAACTTGGTCTGCACGCGACATGGCGTGGCTCTGTCCTGCCCTCCCCTTTTCTCCTCCTCCTCCACCACTACCACGACTTCTTCCCTCTTGTTGTTTGGGGCACGCACCCCAGGATGAGGCGCTGCCCTCACCGCCTCCTCTTGGCCTGACTGACGGTTGGGCGTAAAGTTCGCTTTCTTTTTCTGCTCTGCTCGTTCAAGCCTTGTGAGGAGCCGCAGGTTCAGAAAGACCGTATAGAAATACAATAAGGGCGCAATCCTATGTACGTTTAGACGGGGGGGGGGGAGTCCTACAACTGCTGGCTGGGGCATGCTGGGAGTTATGGGACTTTTTTCTAAACGTACTTAAGATTGTGCCCGTAGTAAATTAAATTTGGAATAGTTAATTGTTTAGTGGCTATCTCATTCTGTTTGTTTTTTGGTTGTTGCCTGCCAAGCCTTCAGGATGGATAGTGTTGATCACCTAATTAAATAACTTCAGAATGTTAATATTCCATCCTGAACTTCAAAGTATATATGTTCCTCCTACTGTGTAGAATAAATTATGGGTGTGAATATTTTCCAGGATGTCATTCAAGGAAACTAATAGTACAAAGGTTTTCTGATGTGTCATACAAATCATCTTGGCACTAGAAGTTCTTAAATATTACGTATATGTATCCACATATATGCTTGCAAAATGTTAATCCATAGGGGGCATATTATTTTGTATAATAAATCCCACCAAAGTACAAGTCTGATACACATCAGTAACTATTATGCGTACTGAGAACAGGGTAGATATTTGTTTGATTTTTGGTTTGGTGTTCTGGCTGTATAATTTGGGGGTATATTCATATTTGTATTTCTACATGGCATTTGCAGGTGTTTCGGAACAGGTGTAAGCTGTAGTTTATCTGGTATGAGCTTGCCTTTGACTTCCACAGCTGGCCAAATCAGGTGGTCTCATTTGTGCTAGTAAATGATTAATTCACAAATCACACGTCTATATAAAATTTTTCATAATCATTGACTTCTAAAGTTAATTATATACTGTACATTAGCTTGCACTAGATTTGGATGAGGTGCATTGTTTTACTAGCTGTTCGAACGTATAAAGCTGGAAAATAATATAGCTTATCTGGTATGTTAAGCCCTAACTGGGGAAAAATCTCAACAATTTGAAACAAAATTAAGATGTCCATTGGGATCATAACACAACTGAAATGAAGTCCTGGTTTATTTCTCCTCATGGCCATGCAGGAGGAGGAAACGAGAGCGGAGAGCATGTGCAGCCTATGACTTTGTTCAGGTTCCTTTCTATTCATGTATGTAGCACTAAACCATGGTTTAGCATTGTGTGAATCATCCCAGTTTGGGCAAGAGCACAGGCGCTCTGGATTATTTAGGGGTTAAGCAACTCAGAGTTAACCTAAGATTTTTGTTGAAAGATTTTAGTGAAATAGTTCGTAGCAACTGCTACCTTTAGTGGAAACACTTGGAGTTTTAAAATTGGCTTAATCCACCTATCTGTATTTTGTATTAGATGGTAATCTACCATACTATAGTACTTTCAAACTGCATGGGGAAAGTGCAGAAGCTGTGTTTGTTTTTTTTGGAGGTCTGCCAAACATTCCACTGATTTTCTCAAGACTGGTTTTCATGCAGGATTTCAAATTTTGGTTAACTGTTATTTCTTGCAAATTAGGTAAGGGAGGTAAAAACAGAAGGCGAGGTAAGAATGAGAATGAATCAGAAAAAAGAGAACTGGTGTTCAAAGAAGATGGACAAGGTGAGACAGATAATTTCATCTTTTTCCAATGTATGCATAAAATAACGTTGATCAGTTAATATTATTTTGAGTGCTTGAAACTTTAGTAGGTTACAGAGAGGCTTATTTGTGGTTCCCTTTAATTAGGGAAGGTTGTATGGACAAAAGACAGGCCTCCAGATTTCACTCAGATGTGAAGTACAGAGAATCATGTGCTCTATCATAAAGAAAGCTGCTGTGTAAAATATAAAGAAGCAACAAGCGAAATGGAGGGAACAGATCAGAATGTGATGTGAGAATTGAGGACCGGGGGCAGGGAGGGCGGAAGAATTTGGGGAAATGTCAATATCTGAACCTCTCCAGAGAGATGTCCTTTGTTTTTAACTCTCACACACTTTTTTTTACAGTATATATCTGGTATTGGGGTCCAGGGGGCTCCTTTTAAAGTCTTAGCTAGGAATAGAATTAATGGTTTATTTCAAAATGACTCCAGTTTAACATAAAAATAGATTTTATTGGCATTGCATTCCAAAAATGCATGTCTAACACACAAATTCTTGGGTTACATTGGATCCCATAATGTTAACTTAAATTCCTCATTGGGATATCAGTGCATGAGAAAGCAGAAAAGAAAGCAAAATGGAAACCACAAAATACGTACTGAAATACATAGTAAATAGTGGAAGGGGTCCAATGAATCCCACTGGCCTAATAGGGGTTTGCTTTTTCAAATGAACATTGCAAAAAAGAAATCAGTGTTTGAAGCTTGCACTATGAGAGTGCTAACTTCTGTGTCAAGATAAAGCCAACCTGGAGCAGAATTACACCTTTGGTAGCCTTCCTCAGCATGGTGAACTTCACATATTTATTTATTTATTATATTTATACCTTCTCTTTTTTCCTGCAAGGAACCCAAGGCGGCTTACATAATCCTCCTCCTCCTCCTCTCCATGTTATCCTCACAACAACCCTGTGAGGCAGGTGAGGCTGAGAGTCAGTGACTGGCCCAAAGTCACCCAGTGAGTTTCATGGCCGAGTGGGGACTAGAACCTGGATCTCCCGAGTCCCAGTCCAACACTCTCACCACTATGCCACACTGGACTTCAATTCCCAATATTTCTGACCATTGGCCATGCTGGCTGGGGCCGATAGAAGTTGAATTCCAAAACATCTGGAGGACACCAGGTTGGGGAAGGCTGCCCTATAGTAACATTTACTCCTGGGAGCTAATGGATATCTGCAGTGCTTTATGATAGGGGGTAATTCTACTCCAGCTAAAATCAGTAAAGTGGTGATTGAGCAAACTGACTGAGATATCTGTATCAGGTTTGAGATGGAACCTTATGGTTCCTTTCATCTGTTGATTCTCCAGTTGGCTTTCTCCCCCCCCCCCTTTTTTCTTTATTTTCAAAGGTATATCCTGCTATTCTCTGAGGGCAGCCCATGGCAGCAGCTAACAAATCATATCCTAAAATACTATAACAAACATAAAAGCAACAACATAAACATAAAATCAGCAAAAATATAACTCTGGCAAGGAAATAGCAATCAACAGAGTGAAGCCAAAAACTAAAACAACCAAACAGTAGTCTGGTAGTCAGGGTGGCTCAAACATTTTACAGAACAGTCAGCTTTTTTGCCTGCTATGTAAAGCTGAGTAGAGCCTGGGGTTCCGTGGGAAGGGCATTCCACAATGTTGGTGCCACTACCAAAAAGAGGTGCTCCTAATAGACATCCATCTTTCCTCATTTGGCAAAAGTTACCTGGAGGAAGGTTTCTGAACCCATTGATTGGCACAGATGGAAGAGGATGACCGCTCAGGTCCTCTCGCTCGGGTCCCAAGTGTGCTCATCCATTAAATGTTAACACCAGAAACTTGAATTGAGCCTGGAAACAGATGGGTAAGATGTAAATCACGCATTGTTGGAGTAATATCTTCTGACCACCTGAGGCTAGCCACCTTCTTGGCAACAGCACTCTGTACCACTTGAAGTTTATGAATGCTTTCTAGGGGCAACTTCATGTAGAATGACCTGGTTTGCACATAACAACAACCCAAAGTATGGGTTGTCATTACATGCAAACCCTGCACTATAGTTTAACTATGGGTTGTTAATCATGAATAACCCAGAGTTCACAACCCAACAACAAACCATGGGTTCTCCTCCTGTGTTTGTGGTTAACAGCCCATAGTTAAACCATAGTGCAGGGTTCAAACGTAACGACAACCCACGATTCAATGAAAACCCATACTCGGTTATCATTATGTGCAAACCAGCCCAATATGTTAGAGGAATCAATCTTGGTAGTGACTAGGCATGAAAGACTGTGGTGGGGGTCTAACTTATCCTGAAAAGGCTGTAGCTAGTGAACCTGTCAAAGGCACTCTTTGTCATCATTGCAACCTGAGATTCTAAAAGATTTCAGGATCAAGGAACACCTAATCCTTTGGGGAGTATAATTTTCTCAAGAACTGGCTGCACACCTAGTCCTGCAGCAGTAGGTGCAAGACACTTTAAATTTAACAGGCATCTGTTAAAAACCTGAGGTTCTGTTTCTAGTTGATTCAGTATCTCAAAATATAAGCTGTAACTGAAAATATATTTTGGTTCTTCCATACAACTGTCAAGACTCAACTGTTGTTCCATCTCTTCCAGAGTATGCCCAAGTTATCAAGATGTTGGGGAATGGCAGACTGGAGGCATTATGTTTTGATGGCGTAAAGAGGTTATGTCACATCAGAGGAAAGTTGAGAAAAAAGGTATGTTAAAGCTACTCCGGTATATAGTCAACCTATGTTATGTGGTTGTATGAATCTTAACATTAAAAAGCTACTGGGAGAGTTTGCATGTCACGCTAAGCCACCCTGAAAACAAACCATGGTGGCTTGTTTAATCCATTGCTAAGCCATGCTGCTGTCGGACAATCAAGCGCTCCTCGGTTTGCCATGGTTTATTCCCTGCCCTCTGGCCCTCCTGCCTGCTCCTGGCATGTATCCCAGTGCCCTTTGTGGCACAACTTTTTAAAAAGGGTAAAACTTTGTTAAATCTGTTCTGTGTTTCATGGATTGTCAGGAGTCTTTTTTTAATTTTTTAACTGTCCAGAATTGTATGCAAATTTAGTCAGGGGTGAGGGGCAAACCCAGAGACCAAAAATACGCACTTTCTCTCCCCCAGCCCCAGCTCAAAGTGTGAAAATGCTCTCTGGGGAGATTTGCACTTTTTAACCCACCCCACCCCCCAGTTTTGGGGAGATTTCCGCACATTCGCATTAACTGTAGCGCATTTGGACACGTGCACATTAATTAATGTAAATGTGTGCAGATCTCCCCCAAAAGGTAAAAAAGCACAAATTCAACCCTGCTCTTTTCCTTACTAAATAACTGTACTGCAGCTACACTATCCTAGTGTTGCAGACACAGTGTAGCGGTAAGAGCCATCCCTGCTGCTGAGATGTTGGGGGACGTGATGATACAAATTATCCTAACTTCTAAATAGTAGTGTCTCACTTTTCTGTGGTCTGGATCTTGGAAGTGGTATCTTTGTTATGCAGTGCTACTTCTTGCTCCTTGGGGTTTCCCTGTTCCAGGGTGCACAGAGTCTCCATAGAGTCGTTGAAGCCTCTTCCCAGGCTCTTGAGAAGTGACCATTAACAGCACAAGACACTGGCAACCATGACACCCGAATGCCAGTATATTTATTTTATTTATTTATTACATTTATACCCCGCCTTTTTTCCTACAAGGAACTCAAGGTGGCTTACATAATCCTTCTCCTCCTCACAACAACCCTGTGAGGTAGGTTAGGCTGAGAGGCAGTGACTGGCCCAAAGTCACCCAGTGAGTTTCATGGCCCAGCGGGGACTAGAACCCGGATCTCCCAAGTCCCAGTCCAACACTCTAATGAATAAGGAACTTGTGGTATGCATCCCACAATAAGCTTTGGGTTACTCCATATCATGCCCTTACCTCCAGGAGAGTATCCTTTATGGCATAGAATTGCATCAGGGCCAACATTTGATTTGGTTATAAGACACTATCGAACATGGCACCCCCATGCCAATAATAGCCAATGTATTTAGAAATGAATAAGGGACTGGAGGGGAGGAGCCTTCGCTGGCTATGGAGCAGTAGCTTTTCTGCCGAGCTCCCGGAATGATTTGAAAACATCTGCAAATACACAGGAAAGACAAATCGTGAGTTTAAACTCCTTTGCTGTTTACTTTCTGGAAGGTATGTAGATGTAGAGCTAATAAAGAAATAAAAAGAATAGCTAATTAGGATCCTTGACACTAAAGATATTGAATTTTCTTATCAAACTGAGCAACTGGGTCCTGATAAGAAGCTACGAGGTAGTGAAAGTTCCGAGACAGCGAGGGGGAAGGGCGGAAAAATGGCGGATTCAGCTGGCAAATTCCCTGCTGGTGCCAAGCCAAAGTCAACATCTCCAGCTAAGCTTAAAGGGACAGCACCAGATTGGGAGAAAATTTTATTACAGTTTCAAAGCTCTATGGAAGCAGGCCAGCAGAAACAAATAGAAGCAATTGAGAAATTTCAAAATCTGCATCAAGAAGATATGAAGCACATGCGAAAGACCATAGATCATTTAGGGGTTCAAGTTAAAGAGTTGCAAGTTAGAGTGGATAAGGTGGAAAAACTCCAGGTGAAGGATGAAAAAAGTTTTGAAAAGTATGAAATGAAATTTAATGAGATGGAAATACAGATGATCAACATGCAAGACAGGCAACGTCGTTCCAACATTCGGATCAGAGGCTTCCCCATGGAGATGGGGGAGACTGGATATAAGTTAAGAGGCAGTATTTTGGAATGGATGAATGAAGCTGTCTCTGGAGAAACAATTTTTTGGGATGATATGGACATTGAGATTGTGCATAGAGTGGGAGCATTAAGGCGTGGTATGACATCCAGAGATGTTGTACTGAAATTTGCAAATTTATACAAGAAGGATGTCTTCATGAAAGAGATTAGAAAGAAAGGTCAAGTAGCTTTTAAGGGGGCTACTTTGCAAATCTACAATGATCTTTGTCAGCAAACAATTAAGTGGAGGCGAAGTGTTAAACCGTGTACAGCAGTCTTGATCAGAAAGGGATTACAATACAATTGGGGTTACCCAGTTTTTCTTACTTTTGTGTGGAACAGTAAGAGATACAAGATCTCATCATGTGATCAAGGCATGGGCCTGCTGGGAGAGTTGGGGCTTCATGATGATGCGGAGGGTCCAGAATCGATGGGTCAACTGGAAGAAGAAGGAGCCAGTGGAGGAATTGTATAAGAGGTCGTTTCAACACGAGAAGAAAAAAGAAATAGAAAATGTTTTATAAAGAAGTTATCCGGGAGGGAATGAGGGGCTGCTGTTCGGGCTGGTGATGGGTCCTTCCCCCCCCCCGGGATAGGTGGGTAGGTTTAGGGTGGGGCAAGTTGCCCTGGCTTAGCAGGGGGGATAGTTTAGATGAATGTGGGGGTGGGTTAAGGGGTATGTTATTGTGTATTATTTTCACTTTTGGGGACCAAAAAAGAAAAAATGATGTTAATAGATGGATTATAAGTTAAGAATTTCAACTTTAAATGTTAAGGGGCTAGGTTCAGTTACTAAGAGGAGGCGAATAGAAGCACTTCTTAAGAAGGATAAGGCAGATATTATATTCTTGCAAGAAACGCACCAGGCAAGGAAAGGAGTCAATGAATTGAAATTGAGGTGGTCTAGAATATATGAGATAGCATGTGGATCATCTAAATCACGAGGAGTAGCAATTATAATTTCAAAGAATTGTGGTTTTAATGTTTTAAAGGTGAAAAAGGATGATACAGGTAGATATATTATAATGTATGGGACCTTGGGAGGGGAAGAATATGTTATTGTTAATGTTTATGCTCCCAATCAAAATCAAGGAGAATTTTATCAACATGTGTTTAAAGAAATGGGTAATTTTCAAAATCAAAGGGTTATTATGGCTGGGGACTTTAACATGGTATTGGATAGAAGAAAAGACAAATCCAATCTGACGAGAGAAGATCAGAGAAATAATCTAACGATCTTGAATAAGTTAATTAGTAAGGAAGGGTTGCTAGATGTTTGGAGAGGGGTCAAGGGGAATGAGGAAAGATATACATTTTACTCATCAGCAAATAAGAATTATTCTAGGATAGATTTTATTTTTGTGTCCAGGACACTGTTTTCAAGGGTCCTGGGCACAGAGATAGGAGGGATAAAAGTTACAGATCATGCTTTGGTTAACATGGATTTGAAGATACATAAGGATTATAGAGAAGCGAAAAGATGGAGATTGAATTGTAATATTTTTCGTTATAAACATTTAACAGAGAAAATAGAGAAGGAATTGAGGGAAATTTGGGAATTTAATCAAACAGAAGAATGTACTGAAGCGATAATATGGGATACAATGAAGAGTGTAATGAGAGGAATAGGATTGAGAGAGGCAATAAATTTGAGGAAACAACAAGAAGTTTTTTATCAAAAGCTAGAGGGGGAGATTAGGGATTTGGAAAAGAAGTATTTAGAGAAGAGGGATAAAAAGATTTTTGCAGAATTACAGGGTAAAAGGAAAGAATTGGAGAATAAAGAACTGGACAGGGTACAAAGGAATTTGATTTACACAAAAAGGGAGTATTTTGAGAATAGTAATAAAAATTCTAAAATGTTGGCTAGATTAGCACAAAAAAAAAAGAAAAAAGCTTAGTGGGGATGATTAAAGATAAGAGGGGTAAAGAATATAATCTAGTAAAGGATAAATTGAAAATTTTTCATGAATATTATACGGAGTTATATAAGGCAGGAAAATGGTCGGAAGCTGAGAGTAGAAGATATATCGAGAAAAATTTAAAAATAAAAATCCAGGATGAAGATAGAGAGAAAATGGAGCAACCATTCACAGAAATTGAAATAGAAAGTGCTATAAATAAATTAAAACAGGGGAAAACGCCAGGACTGGATGGTCTGGGGGCGGAATATTATAAAGTCTTTAAAAAAAAAGCTAATTCCGAAGTTAAAACGGTTGTTTAATGATATTTTACAGGGGGGAGAGATCCCCCCGTCATGGAAACAGTCCTTGACTATTTTAATCCCGAAACCAAGGAAGGATTTAGCAGAACCAGGTTCTTATAGACCAATATCATTAATTAATCAAGATGCTAAACTATTGACAGCAATTTTAGCTAGAAGAATGAATAGTTTTCTAAATAAGTATATAGGGATAGATCAATGTGGGTTCATTCAAGGAAGACAAATGGCAGATTTAACAAGAAGGGTTCTGAATATAATTTATTTAATAAAGAAAAATAATTTGAAAGCGGGGGTTCTTGCATTGGATATTTTTAAAGCCTTTGATTGTGTGGAATGGCCTGCATTAAAGATGTTAATAAAAACTATGGGGTTTGGAGAAAAATTTATAGGTATTACTAACCAATTATATACTCATAATGTCACGTCGGTAATTGTAAACGATGGAATAACAGAAACTATTAGCCTAGGCCGGGGAACTAGACAGGGTTGTCCCCTTTCCCCAGTATTATTTGTGTTAGTTATGGAATTGTTAGCGAATTCGATAAGACAGGAGAAGAAATTACTGGGGATAGGAATAGAGACCAAATGTAAGATAAACCTTTTTGCAGATGATATCTTGTTAACATTAGAATGGCCTATAGAAAATTGGGATTGGATAGAGAAACATTTAGATGAATTTAGAGAAGTAACAGGGTTAAAAGTTAATTGGGATAAATCGGAGATAATGACATTTAATTATAGTAAACTGGAGGAAAGGGGATTTAAACAAAGGAGAGTGGATATAAAGATAAAAAATATAATTAAATATTTAGGTATTGATATATTAAAAGATATGGATAAAATAGGGGAATGTAATTTTAAAAAATTAAAAGATGAAGTTAAAAATCAAATAGAGGATTATAAAAAATTGGGATTATCGTGGTTTGGTAGGATAGCTTTGATTAAAATGAAGATTTTACCGAAGTTTAATTTTTTATTTAGAATGATACCATATAAGATATCAGAGAAAGAAATTAAAGAGTGGCAAGTAATGTTAAATAGCTATTGTAATGGGGGGGGGGGAAATCAAGGATTACTAAGAATAGATGGTATAAAGCTCAAAAAATAGGGGGACTTGGTCTCCCTAATTTAAAATGGTATTATATAGCTAATCAACTTAGATATATCATGGATGTTATTGTTAGAAAAGATTTTATGTGGTGGGAAATAGAAGCATTTGAATTGGGTAATAGGGTGGATAAATTCTTATTTACAAAACAAGGACATATTATGACAAAAAGATTAGAAAATCCCTTTTTAAAAAATATGTTAGAAATTTGGGGTAGAAATAAGGAAATATTTTTACCAGGTATATCCCCGCTTACTCCAGCGGTGGTTATGGAAGATTTTCCCGAGAATGTTAGACATTTAGAACGAATTTTTAGAGAGAAAAAGGTGATAACTTTAATGGATTGACTGGAAAAAATGGAGACAAGACAGCAAATAATTGATAGGGTTGGGGCAGGAAGAATTTCTTGGTTAAATTTAATTCAATTAGTACAATGGGGTAAGAAATGGAAGAGGAGACATGAGCATGAAAGGGATTTCACTGCATTTGAGCAGGTGGTTATGTCTAGAGAACTTGTAGAAGGAAATGCATCAGCTAGGGGTCTTACAAAGATGTTATATAAAATGTTGCAGAAATCAGAAGAGCAAGCAGAAAATCTTAAAATAGTTTGGGATACAGAGTTTGAAGAGGAAATATCAAAGGATGAGTGGAATAAGATTTGGGATAGGCGAATATTGAAAAATATGTCTATAAGAATTAAAGAGAATTTTTATAAGCTAATTTGGAGATGGTATTTGACTCCAGTGAGATTAAATAGAATAGATAATAAATGTTCTCCAATGTGTTGGCGAGGATGTCAGGAATTGGGTACATATGCTCATATGTGGTGGAGTTGTAAAAATGTAATGGATTTTTGGAAAATGATTTTTGAGGAAATATCAGAAATTGTTGGAGTTGATTTAGAGGTATGCCCTAAACTAGCTTTGCTAACAATAACGGAAAAGGTGATCGGTTCTCAAAATGTTAAAGAATTAATCATAAATTTGTTAATGGCAGATAGACTAATGATAGCAAGGAAATGGAAAATCCAGCAAGTTTTCACTATTACTGAATGGTATAAGGAAGTATGGGATATGGCTTTGAATGATATGTTGACTTGTAATATTAAATGCAAAAGGGGTCAATTAAAGAAAAATAATTTTAAGGATATTTGGGGTTTATTTTTGGAATATGTGTTTAAAAGGGGGAAAGGGAGTTTACCCTGTCAAGATATGTTGTATTTTTGGAATAATGAACAATTATAGAGTTATTGGATTGTTTGGTCCCATGGTGATGGGAGCACAATATTAGTTATGTGTGTATGTTATTTTCTTTGTATTGTTTTAAAATTTAATAAAATATTTAAAAAAAAAAATAAAAAAAAATAAGGGACTGAGGGTGTACACCTCAAACTATGCATTGCACCACCCCAAATCAGACACCCACACTCCAGGGCAGTGTCCTCTAGAAGATGTTCTGGGTGCAAGACACTATCAAGCATTTGAGGTGGCACAAAGTTTGTGGTGGAGTGCACACCATCCATTCTTTATTCATTTCTTTTTTTATATATATATAATTTTTTTAATTTCATTTTAAATGAATACAACAACAAAAGATACAACATAAACATTGTGCACACACACACACCTCTTGGGACCAAGTTATATTTCTCCCCTCCAATATTTTTTAAATATTTTTTTATTTTTATGTATATATACAAGATATTATTCTATATTCCAAAAATATAACAAATCTTGACAAGGTTTGTTCCCCCTCCCCTTTACCAACACATAATCCAAAAATTTACCCCAAATGTTCACAAAGGTGTCTTTCTCCAATTGTCCTTTTTGACACTTAATATTACAAGTTAATTTATCATTTAACGCGATATCCCATACCTCTTTATACCATTCAATAATTGAAAACACATGTTGAACCTTCCAATTCCTAGCTATCATTAATTTTGCTGCTGTTAACAAATTCACAATCAATTCTTTCGTATTTTTTAAACAAACTAACTTTTCTGTAATTGTTAACAATGCTAATTTTGGGCAGACTTCTAATTCCATTCCAATTATTTCTGATATTTCTGCAAATACTTTCTGCCAAAATTCCAGAACATTTTTACAGCTCCACCACATGTGGGCATACGTACCTTTTACATTACATCCTCTCCAACACAATGCAGAGCAATTTTTATCTATCCGATTTAATCTTACTGGAATTAAATACCATCTCCATACCACTTTATAAAAGTTCTCTTTTATCCTAGTTGACATAACTCTTACAATACGTCTATCCCAAATATTTTTCCAACTTTGTTTCGATATTTCCTCCTCAAATTCATTATCCCATAACACTTTAAGAGAATCTTTATGCTCTTCTTCTTTTTGTAACATCGTATATAAAGCCTTTGTTGTGCCTCTTGTTGAAACATTACCGTCTATAGCTTATCTAGTCAAAACTATCTTTTCAAAATTGGTTAGTTCTCTTTCGCTGTCCATTCTTGTCCTCCACTTCTTTAACCACAGTTCCAATTGCATTGAATTTAACCATGATATTCTCTCTCTTCCTACTATTTCTATTATATGTTCTCTAGTCTTCAATTTTTCCACCCAATCCATTAATTTAATCACCTTTTTTCTCCTTAATATAGCTTCTATATGTCTTACATTTTCTGGAAAGTCCTCCATGACCACTACCGGAGTTAACGGGGATACCTCTGGTGTAAAAATTTTCCTCGTGCTATTCCAACTCTCTAACATACTCCTCAAAAAGGGATTTTCTAGTCCTTTTATAATATTATTTATATTTTTCTTAAATAATATATTCACCATCATGTTTCCTAATTCTCGTGATTCTAATTCCAACCACATTTTGTCTTTCCCTGCTATAATGTCCAAAATATGTCTTACTTGGTTGGCTAAATAATACCACTTTATATTAGGAAGACCTAAACCACCTATTTTTTGCGCTTTATACCAACTATATTTATTAATCCTTGATCTTTTCCTTCCATTACAATATTCATTAATAATTGATTGCCAATCTTTAATTTCTTTTTCTGTAATCTTTACTGGTAACATCCTAAACAAAAAGTTTATTTTAGGCAATATCTTCATTTTTACCAACGCAATTCTACCAAACCAAGAAAGTCCAATTTTTTTATACTCCTCTATTTTATTTTTAACCTCTATCTTTAACTTTCTAAAATTTTGTTCTCCTACTTTATCAATATCTTGTGTAATTTCTATTCCTAAATATTTAATTACATTTGTAATTTTAATGTTATATTTTTTCTTTAACATTTCACTCTCCTCTTTTTTACTATAATTAAACAGTAAAATCTTGGATTTACCCCAATTCAACTGAAGCCCAGTTATTTCTCCAAATTCTTTCAACTGGTTCTCCAACCTATCCATTGTTTCAATTGGATTTTTAATTGTTAATAAAGTATCATCTGCAAATAGATTTATTTTAATTTGATCTCCAACCCCCATCCCTATAATATTTCTATCTTCGCTTACTACATTTGCTAGTATTTCCATCACTAATGCAAACAAAATAGGGGAAAGGGGACATCCTTGTCTAGTTCCTCGGTCTAAGGAAATTTGTTCCGTAATACCATCATTTACCACTACATTTGTAATATTATGGGCATATAATTGATTAATTACTCCTTTAAATCTTGCTCCAAACCCCATATTTTTTATTATCATTTTTAACGTAGGCCATTCCACGCAATCAAAAGCCTTGAAAATATCTAATGCTAATACACCCGCTTTAACATTATTTTTCTTTATACTATATATTATATTTAATACTCTTCTAGTTAAGTCGGCCATTTGTCGACCTGCAATAAATCCGCATTGGTCCACCCCTACATATTTACTCATAAACCTATTCATTCGTCTCGCTAGTATTGCAGTAAATAATTTTGCATCTTGATTTATTAACGAAATGGGTCTATATGAATCTGGTTCTGTTAAATCCTTTCCTGGTTTTGGAATTACTATAATCATAGATTGTTTCCATGAGGGGGGAATTTCTCCCCCTTCCATTATATTATTATATAATAACTTCAACCTTGGAATTAACATATGTTTAAAAACCTTGTAATATTCCACCCCTAATCCATCTACTCCTGGCGTCTTGCCCTCTTTTAATTTATTTATAGCAAAATCTATCTCCAAATCTGAGAATGGTTGCTCCATCGTCTCTCTATCTTCTTCTTGTATTCTCATTTTCATATGTTTTTCAATATATTCTTTAATCCTATCTTCCTCACCTATTCCTGCTTTATATAATTCTGAATAAAATTCTTGAAAAATTTTTAATTTTTCTTTCATCAAATTATGTCCTTTCCCTTTTTTATCCTTTATTATTCCAACTATATTTTCCCCCCGTTTTTTTTGTGTGGATCTAGCTAACATTTTATAATTCTTGTTACTATTTTCAAAGTAAGCTCTTTTCATATAAATCAAATTTCTCTGTGTCCTTTCAATATCCTTGTTTTCTAACTCTTTCCTCTTAGCTTGTAGTTCTGCATAAATCTGCTTTCCCCTTTCCTTTAAAAATTTAGCTTCTAACTCCCTTATCTCCTCTTCAAGCTTTTTATTAAATGCCTCCTGTTGTTTCCTTAATATACATGCTTCTCTTATACTAATGCCCCTCATAACAGCTTTCATTGTGTCCCAAACTACTGCATCGCTACAAACTCCTGTATCATTAATCTCCCAAATCTCTCTTAATTCCTTCTCTATCTTATCTCTTATATGTTTGTACTGAAAAATATTACCGCTCAGCCTCCATCTTTTAGCTTCTTTATAATCCTTATTTATCTTAACATCCATATTATGTATTGCATGATCCGACACTTTTATAATACCAATTTCCGTGTTCATTACTCTTGAAATCAGATTTTTAGAAACAAATATATCGTCAATCCTAGAAAAATTCTTTGTGACAGGTGAATAATATGTATAACTTCTTTCATCTCCTTTTACACCCCTCCATACATCTACCATTCCCTCTTTGTTAATTACTGTATTTAATACCGTTATATTATTTTTCCTCTCTTCTACTGTGGGATTAGATCTATCTATCTTTTTGTCCATCACCATGTTGAAATCACCAGCTATAATAACTAACTCATTTTGTTTTGAACCCATTTCCTTTAATACTTCTTGGTAAAATTCTGCTTGATTTACATTTGGGGCATATACATTAACTAATATATATTCTTCCCCTCCTAATGCCCCATATACCATTATATATCTCCCCCTAGTATCCTTTTTAACTTTACTCACAATAAAACCACATTTTTTAGAAATAATAATTGCCACACCTCTTGACTTGGTGGACCCATATGCTTTCTCGTATATCATAGACCATCTTAGTTTAAGTTCGTTTACTCCCTCTTTTGATTGATGTGTTTCTTGTAGAAATATTATGTCCGCCTTTTCTTTATTTAGAAGTGCTTCAATCCGTCTTCTTTTCAGAATAGATCCCAGACCTTTGACATTCAACGTTGAAACTCTTAACTTAGGGTCCATCTTATTTTATTGTTGCTCAACCAACTTTGGTCCCTGTGCATAAACATAAATGTCACCACAACCCCCCACCCCCCACCCACACATTTAATTCCATTCCCCCCTCTCTTATCCCAGGGATAATCACCCCGCACACAGCTTCTGGAGCCTTTGAAGGGGGGAGGAGGTTGAGACTTCCGCCTACGAACTCCAATCATTTACTTCCTTCCGGTCTCTTTACCAAAAACAAACAAACAAACAAAACAAAACAGAAAAACAACAACAAAAACAAAAAACCACTGTCTCCTCTTTTCTTCAGCCGAGCAGGAAACAAACAAACAAACAGAAACAACATAAAATAAAATAAAATAGAATTAAAAGGGGGGGGGAAGTAATAATTAAAGAAAGAGAAAGATTTAATAAAAGAATAAGAGACAAAAGAAAAGAGTTATTTGTCCTTTCCTCCAACTGCACCAAGGGTTTCTTGTATATCTGTGAATCTGACCGGCCCGGGCATTCCTTGTCCAACTGCTCCATCTTCTCCCTGTAAGCCCAATTCTTGCAGCAATTGCATGCCTTGCTCCAAAGATGTTATCTTGTAGAATTTTTTTCCAATAAAAAATGTTTAAAAAACTGGGTAACCCCAAGTGTAAGAAATCCCATTTTTCTTCAAAGTCGCTGTGCAGGGTTTCACACTCCGCCGCCAATTTATCGTTTGAGCACACAAATCGTTGAAAACTTGGACTGCTGTTGAAAAAAACATCAATTGTCCCGGAATTTGCCTAATTGCACTCATAAAAAACTCCTCCTTATTGTAGTATGTAAATTTTATAACAATGTCTCTGGGACTCATTCCTCCTCTTTTGAAAGTGACTCTATGGATCCTTTCAATATCCTCTTGCTCCCATGTAATACCAGGAGCAAGGCTCTTTAGCCATTCAAGCACTCTATCTTTCAAACTTTTAGAAGTTTCACCACTCTGTTCTGGAAACCCACGAAGGCGTATGTTAGATCTGCGTTCTCGATCTTGCAAGTCAATCAATTTCAGTTCAATCTGATCAAACCTAATATTGTGATCTTGTATTTCAGATTTATTTGCCATTATCCCTTTTTCCATCTCAGACATTTTCAAATTCACAGATTTTAATTCTGTTTTTATTTCAGCAATTGATTTTTGTAGCTCCACAACCACATCCGCTACAATTTGTTTATTGTTTGCTTTCATCTCAGTCTTCATCTGGTTTGTTATCTCTTCGTTATTTTCTTTTAGAAGCTTCTGGATCTGTCCCATCATTTCACTCGACATGCTTTCTTTCAGTTTTTTTGGTATCACTACAGAAACAGCAGATCCCACCTTCTGCTGAGATGGAATTTCCGGGATTGTACGAGCACTTCCTGCTCTAAGTGATTCAGCACTATGGCTGATCTTATCTTTTTTGATCTCCGTGTTGTTTTTAGAATTAATTTCTTCTTCAAGCTGTACCCTATCCAGCCGTGACACTCTGATATCACTAGGATGGGTTTTCTTTCTCTCCCAGACCGATGGAATTTTATATTTACGATCTCTGGACATTTGGCAACCAGCCCAGAAATACGAAAGAAAGTTTAGAAAACAATTCCGAAAAACACAGCCCTTTGCCTTATTCAAGTTTGAATGAAGAATGTTACTCACAGGATCCTTATTATTTCAGGGGAGATTTATTCTTTCATATCTTTTCCGACCGGAGCTCTCTCAGTATCCGTCCTACTCCATTCGGCCAGAAGCCCCGCCCCCTTTATTCATTTCTACCCACATTAGCTATTATTGGCATGGGGGCATGCTTGACAGTGTCTTGCACCCAAAACAAAGCTTTGGATCAAATGTGACTCTGTGCCAGAAGTTCATGATAGAGATTGTTAACATCAACAGACATTGATGCTGATATAGCAAAAGATTAGCTTTAGAAGTGGTAGAAATTTTTTTGTTTCTTTTGTTTCTATTTTGCATGATTGTTGTGCTGACAATAGAGATATAAATGACCCTATTAAATATTTGAATGTTTATATAGCTTTTAAAAATTATTTTTAAAGGACCCATAGAAGCAGATATAAGTGTTACTTTTCAGTCATTTTCAATAAATATTGGGAATTTTTTTTAAAAAACTGTTTTGTATCAGGCTGGGCACTGCAACTTTTAGTATGTTGTTTTATGCTAGTTTGATGCTTCTCTCAAACATACTATTTTTGCAATGATTTTAAATTTCAACCTTATTTTTACTGGACTAATATGCAGAGGTAGGGACTGTATGTGAATTAAGCTCTAAACCTATTTCAGCAGGATGATGCTTAATGTCACCCCACGCTCAGCAGTTGAACAGGTAATTGAATTCTTCAGCATCCAAGCCAGGATGTGCCCTTAAGGGTCAGCCCTGCTATACTATATATCATTAGTTTAGAACCCTTCAGATAACTTTGGTTGTGCAGTAGTAAGACATGTTGGATTTGCTAACATTATGGACCTATATGAAATTAATGGCAAATGTTTGGAGTGGCTGACATGTTTTGGGAAGAAAAATAGCGTACTTTTTTGAAGTTCAGAAAATCATATGATTTTTCTTAATATTAGATTGCAATTGAGGAGGAAGCTCATACTTGAAGAATTTTTTTAATTGTTTGTTTGAATTTTAGGTTTGGATAAATACATCAGATATCATATTGGTGGGTTTAAGAGACTACCAGGTAACTATCTTCTGTTTGGATTTTTTGTAACAAAAAAGAGTTCCCAAGTACAGGTTGAGTCAATAATGTTTTATTGTAGATAAAAGCTTCCTTTCTCTAGTCGGTTTGAATATGAGAGACACAAATCTCTTTGTTCTCTCTTTTGAATGTATTTTATAA
This sequence comes from Shinisaurus crocodilurus, assembly GCA_021292165.1. Taxonomy (NCBI): domain Eukaryota; kingdom Metazoa; phylum Chordata; class Lepidosauria; order Squamata; family Shinisauridae; genus Shinisaurus; species Shinisaurus crocodilurus. The sequence continues at coordinate 201,631,705 of CM037878.1, read as the reverse complement.
ATCCACCTATCTCAAAAGCTGTCTTACAGAGAAGGGAAAGGAATAACTAAAATGAGTGGAATATATGCTTAAGCATGCTTTGTTTAAAGGTCAAGTTACTGAACTTTGATAACTTTGCATTTCAAAACAAGTCAGCATCTCAGACCAGACAGAAAAGGCTAAAAATTGGCATATGGCTCCCCCCATCCTACTGTAGCTCTTCTCCCTGGAATTATCCAGGTAGCTTCTGTCTTGGCAAGACATGGGTAGTATTTAGCAAGGATGGGATCAATGGCTCCTATCCTCACTGGCCACATATCGGAAAAACAGTGGCTTTGGTGGAGGCTTATTGGGCAGTGAAGGGGGAGTGGGTAAGACCTATTTGAAGCATTGCTTTTCCACTAGTGAACCATCTGCCCCTTCATTCTCCCTTCCTGCCTTGTTCAGCTTCAAGGCAAGTACTGGTATGTGTGTGTGAGAGTCAGCTGTGGTTGTATTTCTGGTAAGACTAATGAGTGGTGCAGTATGGCGTAGCTGCCACTGTGCCATAAACTTCAATAGATTTACTTACCTGAACTGTGCAGAGGTCAGGGATGAGGAGATGCTTGTTGCACCACTGGGAAGGTAGGAGTGATAGCACAGGCTTCCCTGCTTCCCATTCCAGTCACCACCTATAAGCTGAAGATTAATGGGTAGAGAAGAAAGGGCAGGGGGGGATTGAACTCTGTCATTTAGTAAATAACCAATTTTTTATGCAACTAGGCTGGTAAATACTTCGCATTAGTATAGTGCTTTTTGAGAGTCAAATGTGGTTCTTCACATTCTCAGTATTTTTCCTATATGCCAGATAGTGGGCCTGAGAAAGTGTGGGCTTTCCTTGCGTTACCTAATAATGAAGGCCAAACTTCCTGGTACATAGCTCAGTCTCTTATCCTCTACACTACACCAGATATTTTATTACTGTTATTATCATTATTAATACATTATTGAGAAGTGTATGTATCTAGTGAAGCAAACCCTTGCAAGCAAAGGCATGCCAGAATAAATTGATAGGTCTCTAATATGCCAAGAGATTACCTTTTTCAGTATATATGGCTTGATAAGTAAACGTATTTTAAATGTCCAGACAAAAAAAGTTTTTAATGATGAAATTATTCTGAAATACTATTTATTAATAACATTATGATTTAGGATAATAAGGCTGATGTCATTCTAAAGTACAATGCAGATGAAGCCAGAAGTCTGAAGGCATATGGAGAACTTCCAGAGCATGGTAAGAATTTCTCAGAACAAATTAGGTTGTTGTGATGAAGGGAAGAAAAACATAGCAAAATATCTGATGAAATGTCCTAATTTGTTTAAATCTTTATCTAGCCAAAATTAATGAAACTGATACATTTGGGCCTGGTGATGATGATGAAATCCAGTTTGATGATATTGGAGACGATGATGAAGACATTGATGATGTAAGTACCTGGAAAGTATTCACTTTAATATCAATATGGCTGTTCCAACTTGGAACTTGCTAAAATTTGGCAGCTTCTAACTCTAAAGCTATATAGGTTGCCTTGGAGTCCAAAAATTGTATCTGACCTTGGTAGTCAGGATTTATCCAGCAGGAATGTAGTAGAAATGCCTGAAGTATTTGCAAGGAGCCTTTCCACTGAGCAAGTGCAACCTTCCATACGCTCCTCTCCCCACACATTGTTAAGGAGACATGCTTATAGTACAGATGGCATTGGTCCCCCTACAAGTTTTGGGTCTTTGCATGTCTCTCTCTTTTCCGAAACGAAACACTGCCTTGTCTTCCTATCAAGTAAACCATATATAACTAGAAACACAGACTTGCTCTCATGAAAATCAGGCCTGTTTTTTCCCAACTTCCAACAGTAATTCAATTCAGGTCTCTTCCCCCCCCCCCCCCCCATAATTCAGTCTGGGGAGTACACCATTGAGGGAGTTGGTGCAAAATGCCTTTTTGCTCCCATCAGCTTTCTGTAATTAGGCGCAGGCCAAAGCCCATTAATTTAATTTGTGCCAGAAATCCTCCCCAGGTTTTTATTTTCCCTATAGCAGCTCAGTTGGAATCTTTCTTTTATTCAGCATGGGATAAAATGTTGACAAATCTTTGGGTGACCGTGTGACCATTGAAAACTTTGTGGCTGCCAGGCATGCCCTTGTCCCAAGGGACAGAATCTATTCCATGACCTTGTGCTGCATCTCTTAAGTGCAGCACCAGGTCAGGGACAAGTGAACATGCCTCTGTCATCCCCCTCCAGCAAACAGTGGAGGAGGTGTACCAACATCTAGACAGGCTCAGAGACAATGCACCTCCCAATTACAGAGCCTAAACAAATCACTGGCTCCCACCTATCCTTGGGGCTGGGTAGGGGTCAGGGCTCATTACTCCCCACTGCAGCTCTAGTGATAGGAGAAAGTCTCGGGCTTGTGTCACTTGCTGGACCCTGGCTGAACTCACCATGGCCAAGCAAGATTGCCTGGTAGTTTAGCCTCTGGACATTCTTAACTTGCCAGGATTAAAAAAAACCCTTGTCCTGGCAGGGCTGGCGCTACCGCTAGGCAAACTAGGCGGTTGCCTAGGGCGCGTGGCTGAAGAGGGTGCAGAAACGCTGCGCTCATCTTCGCTGCTGCGCCTCCCCGCCTGCCGCTGCGCCTCCCATCCCCCGCCACCTACCTTCTCCACGTCGCTTCCGGAGCCCCGCCCGCGTTGTTTTGGCGGGAGGAACCAGGGCAACAGGGCTTAAACAGCCCTATTGCCCTGGTTTCCCCGGCAAAAAACAGAGCGCGGGGATCCCGTCGCGTCACTTCCTCTTTGGAGGCGGCGGCGGCAGCCAGGGCGGGGGGAAGGTAGGTAGGTAGGTGGTTGCGGCGCGGGGGGTGGTGGTTGCAGAGCAGGGCTGCTTTGCTCCGGAGCCCCCCCCCCGGCACGAGAGGGGGGGCGCTAAATATAATTCCGCCTAGGGCGCCAAACTGCCCTGCACCGGTCCTGTGTCCTGGGCATGTTAGCAAGTGCTTTTGTGAAGCACCGAGCTTGTCACTTGTTCAGTGGCTTATTTGGAGATGTCCCAGTGCTCAAACAATTGATCAGAAAGCCATTTCTGTGTATGGACAGATATGCCTACATGCTTCAGATTAGGGGTTTGGATTTAAGTACCTGAAAATTAACCTCATTAAATTTGTTAGCCTTGTAGAGAGAGTGTTTTTTTCAGGCATAGAAATTGAAACTTGTCAAAGGCTGCAGTGAAGGCAAAGTTAAACACTTCCAGATCGTTGATATCAGTAGGACAGAATAATGCACAGGAGACCAAGTCTAGCGTGGATTATATTTTACATAGGATTGATTATCTGAACTTGTAAAATTGTAATTACACTATACGTAGTTAATTCATGACCTTTTCCTATATCTTTTCTTTCACTTACAGATCTAAATGGAACTGAGGGGTACACATTCCAACTTTCCACCTCAAGAATTTTGCTTTAAAGTCCCTGTCTCTAAGAAGACTGAAACTGCACAGCATTTGTAGTTACAGCCAATCAATCTCAGCCCCATGTTTAAATATTTATATTTCTTTAAAAACAGATAATGTTGGACTTGCAAAAGTTAAATGAAATATTTCAACTATTTTTTTCTTTACCATAGACATTTACATCTGTGTGTAAATACACTTACTATAAATTCCCGTGTTTGCTCCATCTGTTTTCACCACTAAACCTGTTTTTCAAAATAAAAAGTTCTTGCCCTATTTTTATCATGGATTTTGATTAAATACCCATTCAGGTTAGTGTCCATTCTGCCAGTGCAGTATCTGTTCCTTGTATCACTTGAAGTCAGCTTGTAAGATTTTAATAGAAAGGGTAGAATTCTTCATTAAAATTAACACCTGAATCTGCTTATTAAGCTTTAGTTGCATGTTATTTTTATACTGGTTTTGATAATAAATTTCCTCTCTTTCACAGATAGATTTGCCATAGTGGAGAGAAAATAAATTTTAAAAAATTATGTGTTTGAACTGCTATTCTGTATTTGGTAGTGGTAATGCTGAAGTTAAAACACCAGGTGGCACCAAATTTAAGTTATTCATTAATTTGAAAGACGTGCACTGTTCTCTTGTAATTAAACCTTTTAGTAGGTTCTTTCACTGTTACCAAGAAGGCTCAACATTTGTGTTTATATATATACATATATGTGTGTGTGTGTGATATTGTTTTCATTGATTCCTCCTTCCCCCTGTGTCTCCTGAAAAGCTGCTCCAGCTGCTTGTGAGGTAGCACAGGGGCTGCAGGGGGAAGGGGGAGCCTCCACTGGATCTTGGTTCCTTCCAGTGGAAGGGCAAGCTTGGATCCAACTCATTTAGAATATTTTTACATCACAACAAGCTTAAGTAAAAGAGTAAAGTTTATTTTAATCTTGAATTCCTTTCAAATGAGGTACAACTGTATAAAGGCTTTTGTACACTTTGAATTGGGCTATATAAATGAGATTAATGTCAAATTTTGAAAATCTCTATCTGAAATTATTAACAAGTTGGAAAAACCAATAAAGTTAGTATTTCCAGTTTGTGTGGGAGTGGTGCACCTAAAAAATCCAATGAAGACTAACATAATCATATAAATATTTACATTCTAGATTGGGTTTGTGTCTCCTCAGTGTTGTATCTTGCGTTCTCTGTTTTAACCAAGGACAATTAATTGTTAATAACTAACATATTGACTACAATACACACATTTCATATGGAAACTTAGTTCTTAAATTCAGTTATGCAGCTAAATTTTCTTAATTGAGAAAACAAGAACTTCAGAAATGGAAATGCTTTCAGCCACATTTGTTTTCAACTGTGTATATACAGTACTGTGAAGTTTGCCTCCGTACATTGAGTTCTGAAGTTGGGGTCTGCTAACAGGTACTAAAGTCCTTATGTTGCTTGCCTCATGAGTATTTGATATCAAATGATGTAAACTGTTTGATGTTAATATCAATTCAATCATTTATAAATATGAGAGGCAAGGTTTTTTTAAAAAAATTCACAATGCCTATTTACTCAGTTGCAGACAGTGTGGGATAGTCTTAAGCTGATATTACAGGAGTTTAGGGGTAAGAAGTTGCTTGAAGCTTTTGATCGGTAAAAATGCAAACACTTACATTTCCTTGAATAGACAAGTATGGTCTTGCATTGTGCATTACAGCACATACTTGGTTGGAGCATTGCAATAGACATGAGAGAGTGGTAATATCAGAAGTCTTGCCACGTAATGTTTATACTAATGTTAAGATAAAGAGAATGGTCTAACTTTTTAATATATAAAAACTTATTTTCTTAACAGCAACAAACCTAGAAAAAAATGTGCGTATATACTGTGTACAGTGATAATGAGTCAGATCATCGGTCCATCTCTGGTCTAATTCTTTTTACTCTGACAGTAGATCTTAATATCTGATTCTTTTTTAGCTGTGGAGGTATTGGGGATTGAACCTTGGACCTTCTACATGAAAGAAATGTGCTTTGCTACTGATCTGTTGCCTCATCTTACTTAACCTCCCACTTCTACCTATAGCTGTGATTCAGAAGAGTGATTTCCAGTGTGAGGGATAGACCCTTAATGACATGTTTTTCCCACCTCTTTTCCAAGAACCTTGGTTCAGAGAAGCATGTGAAGTATTCCATTTTATCCCCACAGCAACATGAGATTAATGGGTTGGATTGAGAGAATGTGAGTTGCCTGAGGCCACCCAGTGAGCTTCATGGCAGAGTATGGATTTGAATCTGCATCCTACTTTCAATCTCAGTTTCCACTGGCTCTCAAGCTATATCTGTCAGACAGAAGTTGCACAATTCCTTTTAAGTTTGTTAATTTAAAACACTCCCATCTCTCTTATAGGCTGGCATAGCTGAATCGTTTTGACAGGCTGTAAATGAACCTTCCTCATTAAACAAGATGTAAAGTTTGTGCATGTATTAACTTCTAACGGTACTTTGATTTTTAAGGACATAAATATAAGATACTAAACGGTTTCCTTTCTAAAGGAAAAGCTGGTGCCATGTAACAATGCAGTATGCTGGTCATGTATAGTTACAAACTATGTACCTAAATTCAAGTTGTTTATGGTGGCTTAATTAAAGAGATATGAAACAGTTAAAATAGCAGTGTTGTCTAAAATCAGGTAACAACTTTTTAGTGTATATTATATTCCTTAGTGGCATCCAAATTGTCAGCCAAAGGAGAAGTAGTCCTCTTGGCAATAATATGTTTCGACATGGAGCTGTTAAAGTGTTTTCAAACATTTAAGTAAAGACACGAGTTCCGAATGCAAAATCTACAATCTTTATTAAATGATTTACCTACAGCCCAATCCTATGCATGTTTACTTAGATACAGTCATGTCTTCGATTGAGAGCATAATTCGTTCCGGAAACGTGCTTGTAATCCAAAACACTCTTATATCAAAACGAAATCCCCCCCCAAAAAAATTGTACAGAGATTTTTAATTTAAGCCGTACTACAGTACTTGTATTGCAAGACATCGCTTGTATATCAAGTAAAAAAAAATTAAATAAATATTTAAAAATTTGCTTGTCTTGCAAAACGCTCTCAAACCAAGTTACTTGCGATCCAAGGTATTACTGTATAAGTCAATGGGAGTTACTCCCAAGTAAGCAAGCATTGGATTGCATTCCTAACTACTGTTCCACTATTTTAGATTTTTTTTTAAATTACTTAGTTGATAGCAAAATGTATAGTCATAATAAACTATATAAATCTTAAGTGCGCTGAGCAAACAGGTGCATGATTGGAAGAGCAGTCCTGTGGGGGTAGGAGAATGTATGGTGGTGAAACCACCACTTCCTAAACCTGGCTGGCTTTTTCCTTACTTAATTTTCCCTCTGTTTGGTAAGGAATATCACAAGTTCTTCATTGTAGCCACTGATTTCTGTGATTTAGGCTACAGGATATTTCAGACCTGCTGCTCCACTGGCAGGGTGGCACTCGCACCCCTGGAGGAGTTTCCAGTAGGCCAGTGTAAAGCTTTGCAGGTGTAGATATACCACTACTGGGGTTTCTCTGGTGGTATGGGGGAAAGGGGTATTCCAGGGGCAGAAAGCCTCCTCCTGCCCCAGACACTTCGTCAGACCTGGCACTGGCAAAGTGATTTCTGCAGTCGAGGGAAACAGTTTTCAAATGTTCACTTTTTATTCTTTAATTTTTTTACATGTACAACAAACAATTATGTGCAAGGAGAGAAATGGTATACATTTGAAGATCTGAACACCAATAGTTGAGGACTGGCTCAATAGGTTACGGTAAACTCTGGAAATTAATTTTTTAAAATACATTTATACACAGTAGAATGTGTGGAGAAGGTGGTTAATAAACCAAATGCCCTATTAAATATTCATATAGTTGTCTTCTGGAGGCTGAATGATTTTGCATAAGTAAGCTTAATGTTGAACGTGAGAAGTGACATTTTTGTATGTTTTGTTAAACTCTTACAATTTCTGTGAAGTTTATTGCCAATGAAATCCTCATTTGTGAATAATGTTAGTATTGAAGCTGTTGGCCATAACATCTCTTGCCGTGGAAAAATGTGCCCATACTTTGTGCTAGGCAATGAGATCACTTGGGTCCTTAAATCACATGAGGGGAGCCCAGGGGGCCTTCAGTACAACCCCTAGAGGCCTTCAGTTGTGCCTGTGCCCAAGCAACCATCACCTCACCCCAACCCTGTACCAAATAGCTCCCTCACAAACCCACCCGTCACCAGACTGAAGAGAGTTTGGTTTTCTTTCCACCAATAAGAGCAATAAGACAATTGAACCAATTACCTAGGGAGGTGGCGAGCTCTCCCACTATGGAGGCATTCAAGGTGCAGCTGGATGGCCATCTGTCGGGGATGCTTTGACCTGGATTCCTTCATTGAGCAGGGGGTTGGACTCGATGTCCTTGTAGGCCCCTTCCAACTCTACTTTTCTATTCTTTTTTTTAAATTTTTTTTATTTAATTATTATAAACTACATACTTACACAATAGAACAAAACATACAACTACAGTAAGTCATAAGGTGCACCCCCCACCCGCCTAGGGACCAACTGATATACTTCCATCCCCTTAATCAAATGAATTCCACATTCCAAAAATATAACCTATCCTTACAAGGCATACTCCCCTTCCCCTTTATTAATACATAGTCTAATAACTGGTTCCATATATCCATAAAATTATTCTTTAACTGTCCTTTTTGCATTTGATACAAGTTAGTTTATCGTTTGGGGCTATATCCCAAACTTCCTTATATCAATCAGTAATTAAAAAGACATGTACTTTCCATTTTCTCGCTATCATTAGCCTAGTTGCAGTTAACAAGTTTACAATTCCTTCGTATTTTGGTCACAAATACGAGTTGGTTTTCATGACAGCACGTGGGAAGTGCTGTCCCCTGTGTGCACTGTATTTTTCCCAGCTTGCCGAACAGCTATTTAGTAGCCTGGAATGTGTGTATTTGTGGGGGAGGGGCGTGAATGGGGGGATGGTGAGCTGTGTGGGTCAGCTGCATGTGGCCCTTGGAAGCAAAAAGGTTGCCCACTCCACCTTAAAACATGAAGAGCTGAAGTACTAAGTGGATCTTACTGTATATTCAACATGGAAAAATGATGCTTTTTTTTTTGCACTTATATTCTATTTTATTTACGTTACAGAACAGCCCTGCAAACTTACGGTGTTGCTACAAATGTTTTAGTATAAAGGTGTTTTATTGTATCTACCAAGAGTAAAGGTGAATTTATACAGATTTCAAGTACCGTATATACTCGAATACAAGTCGAGTTTTTCAGCACATTTTTTGTGCTGAAAAATGCCCCCCTCGACTTATAGGGTGGGTCAGCGCTCCCCCAGGACCCCCGCTGCCACCGCCAGGCACCCCCCTCCACCCCCAGGACCCCTGCTGCCACCCCCAGACACCCCACCCCCACCCTCGTACCTGCACCCGCCGCCGCCGAAGCCCCTCCCCCGTCGAAGCCGCGCCGCGCCGCAGCCCCCCCATGCCACCCCCACGCTACCCTCAGACACCCACAAGACACCCCCCGTCACCGTACCTGCTCCCGCCGCCGTAGCCCCACTTCGGAAGGGGAGGGGCACGAGCGATCCTCTTCCCGCCCGAACCTGCGCCTTTCGCGGCCAGCCGGCTGGCCAGCCGAGCTGGCTGACTGGCTGGCGGGGGCCAGCTCGGAGCGCGGTGCCATCGCGCTGGGGGAGGGCGCACGGAGGCCCCCTCTCCGCCGCTCTCCACCAGACACCAGATCCAGGGGGGCGCCTGAAGTTTCCTTCCCCCCCGCCGGCGCCTCTCTCTCTATTTTTCTTCCGGCGGGGGGGCGGCGTTTGCTTTCCTCCCTTCTGCCGGACGGTCCGCCCGGGCGCTGCTTGAGCGGAAGGGAGGAAGGGAGGAAGGACGGACCGTCCGGCGGAAGGGAGGAAAGCAAACGCCGCCCCCCGCCGGAAGAAAAATAGAGAGGCGCCGGCGGGGGGGAAGGAAACTTCAGGCGCCCCCCTGGATCTGGTGTCTGGTGGAGAGCGGCGGAGAGGGGGCCTCCGTGCGCCCTCCCCCAGCGCGATGGCACCGCGCTCCGAGCTGGCCCCCGCCAGCCAGCCAGCCAGCTCGGCCGGCCAGCCGGCCGGCCGCGAAAGGCGCAGGTTCGGGCGGGAAGAGGATCGCTCGCGCCCCTCCCCTTCCGAAGTGGGGCTACGGCGGCGGGAGCAGGTACGGTGACGGGGGGTGTCTTGGGGGTGTCTGGGGGTAGCGTGGGGGTGGCATGGGGGGGCTTCAGCACGGCTTCGACGGGGGAGGGGCTGCGGCAGCGGCGGGTGTAGGTACGGGGGTGGGGGGTGTCTGGGGGTGGCGGCGGGAGTCTCCCCTCGTACATTTCCCACCCTAGACTTATACTGGGGGGCAATAAGTTTTCCCAGTTTTGGGGGGTGAAATTAGGGGCCCCGACTTATGTTAGGGCCGACTTAAAGTCGAGTATATACGGGTATTTGTATCTTCAACTCACATGAAAGAATTGTATGTTTGAAGACATGCATTCCCTGCTTTTGCAATATAATACTTTCTGGCTTTTCTCCCCTGGGTACTGCTGAGACAGTGTAGTTAGTATCTTATTACAGCATTATTGGGAAAAGCCTCTACCTTATTTTAGCAAGGAGTATTACAGTTACCGTAATCCCAGAGCCAAAAGCAATCATCTGTCTCAGCTAGGCATAAGAACCTGTGAAAAATTGCCCATGTGAAGCAATTAACACAAGTGGATAGTTGCATACTATATAAGAGCCTAAAGGCTGAAAAATTAATAGGAAAACATGTGATTATAGCTCTTACCTCATGGGGCTCACTTCTGAAACTGAGCCACTTCGGAATTACAAGGATTTCAAATCTTGTAGCAAGGGTTCCCAATAATTGCACAAAGGGAATATTGGCACCTATACTACAATCTGGTTGGGATTTAAACACTAGAAACCAATTCCACTTATGGAGGGGATTTCCAGCTGTGGACCTTTGTTCTGTATCAGATCCTGCTCTGTTGACAGAAAGCCTAATGAGGGTTCCCAGTTCCTTATTCAACATAGGTGCATGAGCAGCATGAATAAGGAATTGAAGTTTTCACACCTGAAACAAGCTTTGAGCAATTGTAAATCATACAGCCCTCCCCCTGAGAAATTGTCTCATTCAAAAGATGCTCTAGAATTATGTCCCAAAGCTATATACGCTCCTTTGGTCAGTGCAGGAAGTGAGGAGGGCAGATATTTAACATTTTCTCTCCTGTTGATACCGGTGGGACAAATTTATTAAACCAACCCCAGGACTGGTGTAATTTTGGGCTCTTTTCAGGGGCATGTTGGGAAAAGAGGATTTTTAAGAACCGGTGGATTCTCACCTGTCCTGGAACACCCCGCTTCTGCCTGTCCCTACCACTACCCATGGAGTTTTCTATGGGTGTACCAGGGGCCTCTGACAGCATAATTGCTGTCTTCCCCAGTGGGCCTCCCCTTTCCGCTGGCACAGCAGCATTTACACAGCTTCCTGTGGACCCCATAGCTAGTTTAATATTGCACCCTGAATTTCCCATATACAGTAATACCTTGGATTGCAAGTAACTTGGTTTGAGAGCATTTTGCAAGGCAAGCAAATTTTTAAATATTTATTTATTTATTTGATATACAAGCGACGTCTTGCAATACAAGTACTGTAGTACGGCTTAAATAAAAAAATCTCTACAATTTTTTTGAGGGGGGGGATTTCGTTTTGATATGTGTTTTGGATTACAAGCTCGTTTCCAGAACGAATTATGCTCTCAATCCAAGGCATGACTGTATAATGACCTTGAAAGCCTTGGGGATAGGCATGAAAAAGGGAGTGGGAAAAGACAGGAGGGAATAAGGATCAGGGCTGTATGAGAGAAGCTGTCATAAATGTTGAGGCAGGGAGGATGGAGAGATTAACTGAAACAAACCCACAATGAACTCATGAAGACCTTGAGGAGGTAATGTGGCCTTTAGAGGTGGGGAGCAGCATGGAGCGTGGGTGGTGGTGAATTACCCAAGGCTGCGGAGTAGAGGGATACATATAGAGGAGATTAGTGGGATATATAGAAGTAACTAAAAACTAGAGAAGAGATAGAGTCCACCCTGCCACTGGGAGTACCTCATCACTTGGGGATACTGATTTGTGGTATAAAGCTGTAAAATTGAGCTTTTTAGGTTGCAATCCTATGCATGTTAGACGGGAAGTCCTGCAGCTCCCAGCATTGCTGGTTGGGGAATGCTGGAAGTTGTAGGACTTTTTCTGTCTAAACCTGCATGGGATTGAACCCTTGGTTGTATGGCCAAACCCAGTTCCCACCTCCTGCTGAAAATACTGCTTTATTCTGCAGTTACTTTCTATTTTAATTTAATAAACTTGACATTTCCTTTTTTCTTTTCTTTTTTCATTTTGGTGCTAGGAGTCAAAACGGTAAGACTATGCTAACATGTGCTCTATTAAGTGACACAGAAAGCGTGAAGGACCAGTGTAGGGTACCTACCATAATGGCGAAGGCCAGTTCTTGAACCGATTGAAAGTCTCCAAAGGCCCCTCAAAAAGGAGGCAGTAAAAAAAGACGCACCTACTGTCCGTGGACAAAGCCCCTCTGCTTCCTGTGTGAGGCTATTGCATCGAGATTATGACGCATTTGCACCTTGTTTTTGGAAGAGGGAAAGATTCGAGAGGGAAGCGCTTCTGTCCCAACACGTCTTCCCTCCTGCCTGCGAGGACGCGCCGCTTTTCATCTCTCCTCGGCTGCCTGATTTGTTTTAAATTTCTCCGTTAAGTGGAAATGGGCATGTGCTTCAAGCGAAGGTTGTGCGATAACGGCTTGTGGAAACTCAGCCAACAAGCCTGCGGGAGTCGCCGGGAGAAGTGTCGGCTCACACTCTGCCTCCCTGGGCGTTAAAGCGTTAGTCTGCTTTATCATCATCTAAACTGGAGAGTTTTTTGGAACCGGCGCAGCTCCCTTTTGGCGCGCGCTCGAGAGCAGCCTGTGGAACAGGCGCTGCTGCCCGCCTGGGGCAAGAGGGAAGCGGGAGCACGAGCAGGTTGCCACACGTTAGCAAAAGTGCCGCAAGAATGGTTGAGAGGATGGAATGAAGAGCTGAGAAGCGCCAGAAGCTGCGCGCTCGCTCCTCTTCTTTCTCTCTACCGTCTATATTTTTTTTTCACCGCCATAGCCAACAGCAGCCACTCCAAGCCTCCTTTTTGCCCCTCTTAACCTCGGGCGTTTATTGCCCGTTTCCCGCCTCTACAACGCAGCGTCAGGTGTCGTGTCAAAACGGGCAGTGCGCCTGTGCGGCGGCGGCGGCGGCGGCGGCAGCATTATTATCTGCTTCGGTGCTTAAACACAGCGCCAGGCGAGAAAAGTAAGCCGCAGCTAGCGCGCAGGAGGAAGAGGAAGATGGCGGAGCTGGAGCCAACGCGGACGTCTCCCTTATACCCACGGGCGTCAGGTAAGGGCGAAGGACAGGACGGCGTGAGTCCTGGTGGGTGTGGTTTGTGGGAAGGTTTCTACTTTGTAGGGAAGCCCCTTGCCTGTTACCACCGCCTTCACCCCTTGCGCCACCATTGCCCTGTGTGGGGCAGGAGGTGAGGGCTGCGAAACGGGGGGCGGTTCTCTCGGAGCAGGTGCCCTTCCCTGTTTCTTGCCCTGAATGTTGCAACGTGGTGTTGCTGCTCCTCCATGGCAGATAGTCTCCGAGGATGGTAGCGTGATTTATTTGCGAGGGTGGGTGTGTGCTGTGGTATTTGGCAGGCGGATTCGTTGGAAATCGCAACCGTAACAAAAGCTAGGAAGGCGCCAGGACAAGCCTTGGGTGGCTAGGGAATCGTCAGGGGGGTGTTGTGAGGATGATGTGAGGCCTCACTTTTGGCGGAGCGAGTTAGAGCAAAGGAAGATGCAGGCATCTTTTGTAGGAGAGCTTTGTTCCTAGTATTTGGAGAAGGTCAAGGATAGCGCCCAAACCTAGAAAGAGCGGGGAGGCAGGAGTAGGTGAAAAATCAATATTTGGGTGGTGGGCTTTCCTCATCCAGACGTCAATGTGCTTTTTTAACAGAGGAAGTACATAATCAAAGAAGCTTAAGGCAGATAGTAAATGCTAGAACGGGAGTGCTGTGCTGCAAGGGGGTTTGTATCCATTTCACAACCAGAAGATGAAAGCTTTTAATGCTTTAGTTGGCTGCTTCCCCCTGCGGTGGTAGACCAAGGTTTTCTTTGACATTCACTGGAGGGGGGAGTGTAAAATTGTAATGTCTTCTGCTAGGCTAAAATGACGTGGTTAAATATGCAGTTTGGGAGATGAATATTTTAATTCTAAAATAATTTTTTTTGGTGGTGTCTTTACTTGTCTTTTTCTGTCTTAAAACCTGTTGGATTGGTGTTGCGTGGTAGATCCATGTTCACAAGATAATTACACAATTGTGGAGTATGTTGGCAGACACTTGAAGTGCTGCTGTTAACTAAGGCGGGGACTTGGTGCACAAACTAATTTCTAGCAACGCTTGGGTTTGTCTTACACAGGCATAGGAACAAAAATCTAGGACAGCTTCCTACCACTTCCAAGGTTAAGCCTGCTTTTAGTTTAGCTGTTAGTTCTGTAAAAGCTATTAATAAAAATCTGTCTGCTCAATTCTATAATCAGTAAATCAGGGAGGGTCAAAGGCTGCTCAGGAAAATGGTGCCTCACTTTGGTTTCCTGAATTCTTTCATGGGACAAGTAGATGATGATTGGCTTAATGCAAATCTCTAGAAAGTAGTGATGCCATAGTTGTATGGTGGCACTTTAGTTGTTTGCTGTGACACATTTGTAGTAGCCCACCTTGATTTGTTCTAGATATCTAATACAAATTACAGAACAGTAGCCATGTAAACAGTTTTACTTCAGTCCATTTCATGCAATTTATTAAATAAACTGTTACCTGGACAAGGAATAAACCAGCATTCAGTTTGCCTGATTTGTGGTTTGTTATGTGCACACCAGGAATTGTGGCTTAAAATAAACTAATTTGTGAAACAATCCAGCTAAACAATCCAGGGTTTGTAGCTGGCTTGTTTAACAATTGACTAGAATGTGTTTTAAACCATAATTCTTGATTTTCATGTTATGACAAGCTAGGAATTGGGCGAACCTAAACCAAATGCTGGTGTATTCCTCCTCCCAGCTGTGCGGGAGGAACACATGAGTCTTTGCTTGGGCTCTTTTCTGCTCCTGCACATAGCACTAAACCATTTTTTAGTGTTATGTGCGAGCCTCCCAATGTTGGCTGCAACATTGCTCAACAGTTTTGTTCCTCTTAGGCTGCAATTCAATCCTACGTATGCTTACTAAGGAGCAAGCCTCTTTGGACATAATGACTGGGTTCGTACGACACGCTAAGCCACGACACGCTAAGCTTAGGGTTTCTGCAAACCTGCCATGGTTTCATCAGGGTGGCTTAAGTTGGGTTTATACTTTGTTCTAGGGGTTGTTTGACCCATGATGGGTTGGCACGTCATCTGAACACGGCCCATTGTGGGTCAGGCTCAACCACTAGCAAGCCACTTGGCAAGAGTGGCAGAAAAACCTTACCACTCTTGCCAAGTGGCTACCTGGCGGCCACCATTGCCAGCTGCCCCCAAAATGCCCAAGCAGCACTTGGGGGCGGCTGACAAAGGCTACCTCACCTCCCTGCTGCTGCTGCGAGTCGTTTCAGGCTTGCTGCAGCTTGACTTTTGTTTTTAAAATTTGGGGGGGGGGGGATATTGCGAAAGCTGGCTGTCAGGCGGGCCTTCATGATCTCCACCCGAAGATCCTGCAGAAAAGGGTGTTTTGGGGCAAGCCCCCCTTTATTAAAAAAAAATGCTTTAACGGTATGTAACATTCATAGTGTATTCGTAGGCATGTTTACGTGGACATAGGTCTTGCTGTGTTCAGTTCAGTGGGGCTTATTCCCAGCCAATTGTGCATAGGATTGCACCCTTAGGGTATACAAATCTATTAAATTAGTGGGATTTACAGATTAGGATGTGGGAATCCCACACCATCTGTTTGTAATGCAGGGCCAGCACATTCGAAGGGTGTACAGGAACGTAGCAAAGAATGTGTGCTCAGCTATATTTCTAATATAGAATTTTAATATTTAAATGCTATTCTTTTTAACAGCAAAACTATATTTTATTAACAGCTAGTTATATTTTGCTTCCAAAACCTAGATGGGACAGTCTTACCTTATAAGTTATTTCAAACTGTGATGCAAAGTTTGTCATGTTATCCTCTTCTTAAGACTTCATGTTTCTGGAATCCGCTTCCATCAGGGGCTCATCAGGCTCCTTATTGCAGGTCTTCAGGAAGACTCTGAAGATGGTCTTGTTTTTGCTGGCATTTCTGTAAGCGGTGGGTGGGTGGGTATTTTTGGTGTTATCAGTTTTTATAGTATTTTATTGAATATTCATAGCTTTACTTTTTGTTTTTACATATTTTTGTGTTTTTATCTTGTACGCCGCCTTGAGAGGGTTCTACTTTTAAAGGCAGTCTAAAAATAATTTTAAATAAAATAAATAAAAAATCTGACTTTTTAAAATGAAGGTGCAAAGCAGATCGTCTTGCTAAGAACTCCATAGGCTAGATAACAGCTGGTAAGAAAACAAAACATGGTTTGTACCGTAGAAAGTAGCCATACTGTGAGCAACCTGTAAAATGTAACGTAGAGAAGCATTGACAAACATTAAGACAAGAGGCAGAATACAGCAGTAGGAGAGAGGATATTGCATATTCCTGCATGCTAAAGGTAAATCACAGAGGTTAAGAACAAAAATATAGTAGCCCAAAAGTATCTCATGCAAATGAAATGCTAATTTCTGAAGTTGATCAGCATGAATAAATGTGTGAACAAAAGCATGCCTCCACACTTATATAATAGAGCAAGTCGCAATCCTATATGTGCACTTACTGGGAATTGGGCCCCATTCAACTTGGTGTGACTTATTTCTGAGTAAACATGTTTTGGATTGGACTATAAATAACTCTTTGCCGTATCTCTACTCCCCTCTCCCCCTTCCTTGTGTTTTTTTATTCCTTTGTAAGCCTCACATGTCACATCACCTGTGCCAGTTTTCCCCAACCTGGTGCCCTCCAGATTTTGAACTACATCTCCCAGCATTCCTGACCATTGGCCACCTGGAAAGCACCAGGTTAGGGAAGGCTGATCTTCAGTTTCAAGAATGAAGAGACAACCACTGTGGGCCTTCTCAGGAGTTTGTGTGTATGTATATATCCTGCATCTCAGAATGGCTAGAGGGAGAAAGCAAACATTCTCTTCAAAACTTGGGTGATAAACATCTTCCCGAGGCTCTTTGAAAGATGAGATATATTGTCACTTGCATCTGGTGGACAAGGGACACAAAAAGTCAGGCACATACAGTTCCAGGTTTCTTTTTGGGAGAAGGGAGTCCAGTGGGTCTACTTCCTCCTTGCCACTGCCCCATTTACTCCCCCCCCCCCCGTCTGTTTGCACCACTGCCCAGAGGGAGAATGCTAGGCAAGTGGAAGATGCTTTCCCCCCTCCTTGTTGATGCTCACATAATCATTGAGGACAAATGAACAGGCAGTGATGACAAAGAAGAGCAGCATCAGGAACAGGGCTCCAAGTGTTGGTAGTGGGCCCCTCGCTGCGCATGCCCAACGATACCAGCCCTAGGCACAGGCATGCAACTGGGAGACCAACCCATTCTGTTCTTATTAAGGCTGAAAGGTTTGTTTTGAAGAATTTCTCTGATGCTGAAAGTTAATGTACATAGCAAACATTATGTTCAGATACCTGTAACAATTCTGATCTAGATTGAGGCCTGCACATCTTATTGTAGCTATGCTTTCTGGCTCCTTCAGCATGTCTACTCCTGTCTGAAGGTAGACATGACTGCAGTAGATCCATGTCTTAGAACATTGATATAATTACCAAACAGATATAAAGCGGAAGTAGATGATTGACTTGATCTTGAGAACAGATGCAGTTGGGTGCTGAAGCCTCTCCGCCCCCACCTGCCCCAGCTACTTTCTCCTAGCCAGGATTCAAATCCAGAGTAAGCCCAGCTGAGAAAAAGCAGCTATGTGGAAGTGGAAGAGAGGGTTTCAGGAAGGAAGTGGAGTCAGGACATGGTTCCTGCCTCCCCCACCCCCTGCATAGAATAGTAAAAAGGTAATGTTTTCAGAGGTTTTCCATGTGATGTTCACTTTATTTTATTTTATTGCTTTTGGCAAGATATGCAGTGTCCTACATATATGGGCTGCACATCATGATTTTAAAGACAACATGATTTCGCAACTTTTCTTGAAGGGGATCTTGCCCTTCAGCTCACTTAAATGTGATGTCCTTAATTGATTAATATTTAAGGACATATGGGTTTTGTAGAGGATATGAAGTTCTGAAGCAAAGAATGGGGAAAGCCCAATATTACCACCAAACCAGTGACTGCACCTTGCATACTACATTGTTCTCGAAAAAAGTTCATATTTGGGATTTGCCATTGCTTCACTTTCTGGCGTTACAGATATATTGTGATAAAAGTATTTATATAAGCGTTGAGCTGGCTGATCAGACTGAGGGTGGATTATACAGTTTGGATCTGGTGTAGTATCCTTTAGGAGGGTAATGTTTCATACATCCAACACTTGTGTGAAGGCTTTCCATGTGAGGTTTGCTTTTATCACTTTATTTCTGTTGGAAAGGTATGCAGTACGAGTCCCTCATACATGGGCTGCACACCGTGGTTTCAGTCAAGAGAAACTTCTTGCCTGTAGTCCAATAGCATATGTGCATGCCTTGCCTTCCCATACTTTTTCTTTGAGAAGGGGAAGATTTTTAAATTTTGTGCAAGCTTATACCCTACTGCATCTTCTGAATTTTCTGAACAGAGGAAGTGCTGCATATTTACTAGGACATAAATCTTTTACTTTGCATCTACTGTACAAAATTCGTAGCATGAAGGTAAATTCCAGAAAGAGATGTTTTTCAAGGGTTGTCTTTCTGTTGCAGTAATAGTCTTTGGGCAGCTTTAAGCCTGGAGACTGACTTCTTTTTTTATGAACTGTTTAAAAACTGAGTTTCATAAATAATTTAACTTTCTCTTATTTTCAAAGAATTCAGTGTTCACACATTTGTCTTATTGTAAGAGATGGAATTAATTGTTGCATGGTAAGAGGCAACATCATTTCCTACTTGTGGTTTTCCTGGAATCATCTGGTTAACCACTGTGGAAAGGAGGGTGCTGGACTAGCTGAGCTGATCCACCTCTGATCTTATGTAGTGGTTTGTTACCTATTTCAACGTGTATAGGGTTGATGTTTGTCTGCAGTACCTTTTGAACTTTTCCTTGTTTTAATGCTTTCATTTATGTATTTGCTCATGTATTCCTACTCTAGTTCTCATGTCCAACAAGAAATAGCTGAATGAGCTTGTAAAGTATTCCTGAGTACTTACCATCTTAAAAAAAAATTCTACTCGGTTTTGCTCCATCCGTGTCATTTCCTCTGGGTTATATTTTCCAGTCATGTTTTAGTAAAGAAAAGATCATCTAATAATGGAAAACTGCAGTAAATATACTGAGATGATCAAAGATTGAGAAGAGCTTCTTCTAACACCCAGTAAAGGCATTCTAGAACCAACAAATCCCATTTTAGCCAGTGTTGGTTTCTATGCAGGATATTGCAGGATACAGTAGTTTGATTTTCGATTTTAGTTCATTTCATTAAATAACATATAGGATTGCTTTTCAGTGGTCAAACATTTGTCCTGCCTAAAGTACTGAGAACAGCTCCTCCCTTTCGTTCTACTTTATTCAATGGCTGAGTTCAGACAAAACATGGTTGTCATTGAACCATGGGTTATTGTGTTCTCTGAACCCAGCCACGCTAACAAACCATGGTTTGTTAGCCACAACCAGCCCATGGTTCACAACCCAACAACAAACCATGGGTTTGTGACTGTAATATGTAGTCCAGCCCTATGTCAGAATACTAGCTACGTTAGCATACTTTTTATGGTTGTTTCCTGGAATGCCTGGATCCTATAACCTTTTTCAAGATCAAAATGTTTTTGTCCTGAAAGGAGTGGAAGGTATGTATATGTTTATACCCTGCCTTTTTTCCTGCAAGGAACCCAAGGCGGCTTACATAATAATCCTCCTCCACCTCTCCATTTTATGGCGTTCACAAAATATTTTTCAAAATTCCTTCTTGCTTCTTTATTAATGTTCAGAATAGCTCATTCTAGCCTGTCCCTGCACAAGATAAAGAGGGGGTGGGGGGAAGGGAGAGATTCAAGGAAGCCCTGTTTCCCTCCCTGCCCATCTTCCTATTTAGTCTAGATAGTAGTAATAATCTATAGAGTACTGTGAAAGAATGTTGAGCAGAGTTTATCTGCTCACTGGGTGAAAAGCAGTCAAAGGTATTGGTGGCCAGACAGCGTAAGAAGATTCCGATGTGTCTCTTTTGTAGCTATTTATCCCAAACAAGGTCAGCTTTATAGAAACAAAATAGTATGACTGAGTTACTCATATGGGCAGCTCTAATCGGTGCAACACAGTAGATGGTACAGGCCCATTTTTATCCCATATCCTCCTGCCTTCAAATGCTGCAGGTGCAGTGTGCTCAGAACCATTTGTGCTTTGGTACAGCTGTCAGATAAACTCATTGAAGCATGGAGGAGTTTGCTTGCAATACTAATCTCCAATCTCCATTTATTTTAAAAGCATTTTAGGGTTTTCTAAATTCTATGCAATCAGTATATTTAAATAACGATGTCTTTTTCTGTAAGCAAACATCTAGTTGATTTGTATAGTGAGGTAGATTTCTGTTTTATTCAGGAAGCATTGCCCTCAGTCTTAATTAGCTTTGCTTGCTCTCAGTGATATGTTCCAAAGCCAAATCCTGGCTATGTGATGATACTG
The DNA here is from genome assembly GCA_021292165.1 of Shinisaurus crocodilurus. Lineage (NCBI taxonomy): Eukaryota > Metazoa > Chordata > Lepidosauria > Squamata > Shinisauridae > Shinisaurus > Shinisaurus crocodilurus. The sequence goes on along the minus strand of CM037878.1, from coordinate 201,611,213 downwards.
CTGTTTCAGCTTAGGAAGAAGGTTGATCTGAAGGGGGCAGGATGGTGCAGAAGTTGCAGCCCATTGTATATTATTTATTTATTTCTTATATTTATACCCCGCCTTTTTTCCTGCAAGGAACCCAAGGTGGCTTACATTATCATCCTCCTCTCCATTTTATCCTCACAACAACCCTGTGAGGTAGGTTAGGCTGAGAGTCAGTGACTGGCCCAAAGTCACCCAGTGAATTTCATGGCCCAGCGGGGACTAGAACCCGGATCTCCCGAGTCCCAGCCCAAGACTCTCACCACTACGCCACACTGGCTCTCTGTGAAGAGGCTCAGAATGGGGTGCAGCCACCGTCACCTGGATGTCAGGCATGAAAGCACAGGCTACCTGAATGTTTGCCTGGGGCTTTCTATCCACACTGGGGGAAAAGCCTAGAACTCCTGAAATCTCTGAATTTCCTTTCATGTGCCTTTCATGGAGCTACAAATGCCACCTTGATTTTGACAGTCCAGTTTCAAAAGCAGTGCTCCATGTGGAGGGCAAGGTCTGTTTGAAGAAAAGAAGCCTAAAATCCCTTTACAGGTGCTGTGGAACGCACCCATAGAATTTTAAAAATCTGTAATCCATTCTGTTCGACATGGTTCTGTACCACATAAGAATGTAGGTGGTGTAGTTTGCATATTAAATGCTCCCCCATATCAAAATTTGCTGCACCTTTAGCCTCACTCCTGACATGCTAGCTTTCCATGGACTGGGATTTCTTGATTTGGGGGAAAGCATTCTCATTAATTTCTCCAGTCTGCATTCTGAAGTACTGCTTCTAGTACTTCTACTAGTATGTGCTACTAGTATGTGCTACTTCTGACTGTAATTGGCTCCTTCCTTCCTTGCATCTGGAGATATACAGTCAATGATATAGGACTACTGTATCACAGTGATATAAGTTACTTACTCTACTTACACTACCCTACTTGCATGGCAAGTAGTTCAGCTAGGCTTGTATACTTCACTGAAGAGCTTCCTCTACAAGCTGACCCTACAGGCAAGGTTAACTAATGAGGCTTACTTGGCTTTCTTCTTGCCATCTCTGTTTTCCTGTGAAGAAGGGAGTCATATCAGACTTGTCCTCTAAGCAATTTTGTATTGGAGAAAAGGCGGTGTCACCTAGCTCAGTTTCCTTACTATATGTGGTGGGTCTCCCACCCGCCACCCCACTGTCTAGGAAACTTTATCTACTAACAAGGAGCTATTTGGGTGAGAATGAATCTGGTACAGTCACCAGAAACACAGGGATGGTGAGAAACAAGCCAGTGTTTTAAGCCTGTCTAGCCTATAGAGAGCCCCTTCGTTGTTCTGTACAAGCAATGCCCAGGTACTTACCTTGTGGATAAAACAACTTGGCTCTTAGCAAGAGTGTAACCTTTAGCAGGTGGAATCTACAGTTCTGTATAGAAATACAGGGACTGTGGTGACATGCTAAATTCATTGCATGTATTCAGATTGTAAGGATGTTAAGTCTTCTGTACTTTCATTTTTAGCTAGGCATTTTCATGTTGTTATCATTCTTTTAACTACATTTTCTTTAGAACAACCCCAACTTCTGCAATTTTGGGCTGGTTGAAACTTAACCCTTGATAGTTTAATTTTTGGAGTGGTGGTGTATGGAGGGTCTGTGACATCACCATTTTCCATAGTAGTGCATACTTTGTGTTGTGTCACAGCTCCTGGCAGACTATGTCTGTGGTGTCCACCCCCACTTGATATGTGTCTGTGCTAACAGTGATAGGCTATGTATTTCCAGTTCCCATTGTTCTTTAGTATTAGGATATTCAGACGTTCAAATAGACTTACGTGGAATTATTTATCTGAGTTCCGGCCATAGAAAGAACTGTGGTTAAGCACAGAGACTGTAATGTTTCCGGGGGTGCGGTGGGGGGTGCAGAGTGAATAGATGAACACATCTTTCTGCCTAGTTACTATGACATGCGTTATTGTCATCATTGGCTGCTTCATATGCCACTTTTCCATGGTAAACCATGCCCAAAGCAGCTCACAACAACATCCGAATAGAACAATACATAACAAAATAAGCATACCGTACATAATAAAATCTGCATATACATATAACATCTGCATATACAATCTGCATATACATATAACATCTACAGCTTATCTCTTGCATTCCTTGAAATTTTGACTTCTCTTTGTTTAAATTGTCGATTCTTCTCTCTATGGAAGGTGGTCCTACCACTTAGCTGACCACTTCTTGCAGCTGAAGAAGGGGACTCAGGCCCACAAAAACTTATACCACAATAAATATACTAGGTTTTTAAAAACAAGAATCTGTTTTTGCAGTAAACAAATGAAGATATCCCTCTACCATTGCTGTGTACATTGTGGTGGTCAAAGCTACTGCTTATATCATCTGTCTCCTTTTTTTTCACAGGACAAAATGTGTCCAGTTATAAAAGAACAAACTCTGGTGTAGAATTGGCATTTGTTGCTGCTGGGTATGGCAGGAGAAATGGATTATAAAAGCTAGTGTGTGAGACTGCCAGAAATTTAACTGACAAACTTTGAAGGAAAGTTCAAGCTCCTGTAGTCATTCTGCCACAAGGCCTCTCTTCAAAGGGAAAGTAGAGAGTTACATGAGGTGAAATCAGCGCTATTAATGAAGGCATAATTGTAGCTTGATGTGGAAGGAGTGCCTGTGGCCAAGTACCTAGTATGCAGACATTGAATTTGAATTACTCTGATAGAAGCTTAGTTCTTAGACAGAAACAGCCAAGGGTAGTTGTCCTCTGGTAGAAGGTCCACTTGTACTTAGTTTTTATTTTAAAAGTAGCTTGTATTTAACAATGTTTTTGAGGAGGGCAAAATTGCTTATCCTGCTACAGCAGCCATCATACAGGTTGATAGTGTGTCTACATGTGAGATTAATCAAGAGATTAATTGCATGGCCTGAAGTACAAGGTTTTTCTTAAAGTTTTCTTTCACAAATTGTCCAATCAGGGCCCTGGCATGGCGAATAAGGGATCTTTGATCCTCTGCCCCTGCTGCTGTCTAGATTGTGCCCCGCACACCTGCTATTGGCGTGGAGGAGGAGGAAGGTTCCCATTGAACTGAATGGGAGCTTCCTCCCCGCTCCTGCAGATAGGTGCAGGGCCTGTAATTGGGACCACAATGGGGAACAAAGAGTTAAAAAAAACACTACCACCCTATGGCAAGCTCCCAGTCTGGATATGTCCCCACGCTAGCAAAATGTGAAAGAAAAAACTTGTACTGAAGGGCAAACTACCTGATTTAACATAACATGTAGTTTGACTCAATGTGATCCTATCTTGGATTTTGCAGGGTATGTTTATAAATTCACTTTGAAGAAGCCCGAGTGCAAGGTGAAAGGGAGAAACGTGCTAAGCGAAAAGCACGTCAAACAAATTCTTTACAGGACCATCTTCCATCTGGTAACCTGTGTCCTCACTGTGGGAAGCTGTGTGGATCTAGAATTGGCCTCCACAGTCACTTACAGACCCATCGCTAGAGTCTACACAATATTTTTCTTTAGAATTTCCTCCTTTTAAAATTTTCTTTTTGTAATTTTTTATCCTGGAAGACAATCTTACTCGGTCACAAGTGATCGCCTACCAAAAAAAAAAAGTAATTTCCTATGGTACATGTATTTCTGTGTTCCCTCTCTCATAATGTGTTCCTTTCCCCCCTGCATTTAAAAATTAAGAACAAAAAATGAGTTCAATGGGCACGGATAGTTATCTGGATCAGGGAGTTCCAATAATTTGTCAAATGGAAGCATTTGTATAATGTTATAATAGTTTATGTATTATGCCAATGTGGCGTAGCGGTTAGAGTGTTGGGCTGGGACTCGGGAGACCTGGGTTCTATTCCCCGCTCGGCCATGAAACTCACTGGGTGACTTTGGGCCAGTCACTGACTGATAAATTTAGGGCACAATCCTATTCATGGTTAGACAGAAAAAAGTCCCAATTCAATTCAATTCAATTCTGTTTATTACAGTCAATGACCAGTATAAATTACAAAAGATAAAACAAGATACACGTTGTTCATAAATACAATACAGTGTTAAGAACATGCTAAAATCACCTGTTGACGGGTTTTAATAGCGGCAGTACAAAATTTAGCTACTTGTAAAGTAATTGTGGGAAATTGATCCGAAAGGAGTAATGATGTATAAAAGGTATCTGAGCGTCCAGGGGTATTTCGGAGCACTGGATCAATAAAGGTTCTCCGCAAATCTCGATAAAAGGAGCAATAAAGGAGAACATGAGTCACAGATTCAATCTCACCAGAGTCACAAGTGCATTTACGGTTGTGATAGGGAATTTTCTGGTATCTGCCCTCCAAAACCTTTGAGGGAAGGATATTGAAACGTGCCAAAGTAAAAGCCCTACGATGTTTTGGAACAGAAAGCGCAAAAAGATAGTTAGATGGTATAGAAATTTGGGGCGCTCTATTGATGAAAATTTGGCAGGACACGGTACTAAGATCAAGCTGACGGTCTATATCCAAGATACGCTGCTTGAAAATTGCCCTGGCCTTCTCTGGGCCCATAGAAATAAGATGCTACAATGAGAGGCCACATTGCTGGATCTTTCGGGAAATTGCTTGCTTCCAGGAAGACTGAAATCCATCCCAGATGGTGAATTAAGCTAAACCGGACGGGAAGAAAATTAGCCTCAGCCAGAAGTTGAAAACCATAATCCAGGCCCTAGCTTCGATCTTTTGCAGGCCTGTCTCAAGTCGTACCGTTGCATTTGACACACATGAAGGGACTTGCAAAATTGCTCTTAAAAATTTGGATTGGACGGCTTCCAGACGTGCAAAACTGGAATATGGACCAAGTTGTGCTCCATATAGGAGCTGGGTTATACATTTGGCCTCAAACAGTTTTATTGCTGCTGGAACAAAAAGACCGCCTCTAGAATGGAAAAAATTAAGGATTGCTGAGGCATTCCTTTGTGCTGACGAAGCAACATTTTCTACATGAACCTGATGGCTGCCATTGGCCTGAAAAACTATGCCCAGATATTTGAAAGACTTGACCTGCTCGATCCTGTGACCATCCAGGGACCAGCGGTGCATCTTTGGTCGTTTAGCGAAGGTCATGATCTTAGTTTTCTGGAGATTTATTTGGAGATGGTCGTCAAAACAGTATTGGGCCAAAGCATGCAGGGCTCTCTTCAGACCGATGGGCATTTGGGATAGAATCACTGCGTCATCAGCATATAATAGAGTTGAGAGCGTCCTGTCACACATCTTAGGTGGGTGGAAGTCTGAACAGTTTAAGGCTGCAACTAAGGGGTTGATATAAAAATTAAACAAACGTGGGGCGAGTATACAGCCTTGTTTTACTCCTTTAAAGGTTGGTATAGGACCTGAAAGAGATCCTTTCAAGTTGCACCTAACTTTCAAGAAGGTATTTTGATGTAAATTGTACATAAGGAGTAGAAGACGACGGTCCACAGTGGAGGCCTCCAGCTTAAGCCATAGTCTGTCTCTAGAAATAGAGTCAAATGCAGTTTTAAAGTCAATAAATGCTGCGTAGAGTGATGTTTTGGGTTTGCTAGAATATTTCTCCACTAAGTGCTGAAGGATAATCGCCTGATCCAAGGTGGCTCGCCCAGCTCTAAAACCCGCCTGTTCTTCTGCTAGAATGTTTTCATGATCCATCCAGGCTAGCAGTTTCCAGTAAAGATGTTTGGCGTAAAGCTTGCTGATTATAGTCAATAGACTAATCGGGCGATAGTTAGCTGGATCGTCCTTCTTTCCCTTTTTAAAAATGGGTAAAACAGCCAAACCCCAGTCACGAGGAACTAGTGTGCTTTGATCGATATAAGTAAAAAGATTCGCCAAAATAGGGGCCCACCAGTCAATGTTTCTTTTAATCAGTTCTGGAGGAATGTAGTCACAGCCAGGGGCTTTGCCTGCTTTCAGCTCGTTAATCAGGTCAGTTATCTCACTCATAGAGACTGGGGGCCATGCAGGTAGTGAGTCAGTGATAGATTCTGGCTGGAATAAGGGTGGAACATGTGCAACATACAGTAAACGGAAATGAGATTCCCAAGTCTCCGCAGGAATATGATTATCTGAATGTAAAGGGCCTGAGATTGGGGAAATTGTCACCAAGCGCCAAAAAATAGTCAAATTCTTGGACCTAGCTGCTGAAATGAGTTGGTCCCAATAATCTTTTTGCGCTTTCCATTTTTTAATGCCAAGCAAATTTTTATACTGTTTCTTGTAAAAAATTAAGTCTTTAGAAGATTGAATTGCAGGATTTTCTTTATAAGCTTTAAATTTAGCAATAAGGGCTAACTTAGCAGCAACACAATCCTGGTCAAACCAATGTTTGGATCTTGGTTGGTTAGACCTAGGCTTTTTGGGTTTATTAGCTGTCAAGGGCAACTTTAACTCATTAACCAGACAAGAGTAAAGATCTAAAATACTCTGACTGGACCTGTATTCAGTGTAGCTGATCGAAGCCACAGAAAAAAATCAGTATTCAATAAGGCCGTAAGATATTCATCTACTCTGTTGGACCATCTAACCCCAGAAGCGTTAACCTCAAACTCCTGGTGAGGCTGAGAGATGGTATCTAGATACATACAACTAATAAATGATTTCAAGGTCAAGACTAAGGGTAGATGGTCACCGTCAAGGCGATTTTCTATTTCAAATTTGACCACGTGATTTAACAGGTTTCTAGAGGAAATCACATAGTCAATTGCACTCATCCTAGATCCTGACCAAAACGTATTTTCTCCGGGGATATCTCCAATTGTATTACCATTGAGAATACAAAGATCTAGTTTATACACCATCTGGGCAAGACAAAACCCTGCATAGTTACAAGTATTATCCCTAGAGTTACGCATGTCTATGAAGGGGGAATCTGAACTATCAGGAGGACAAGCATGAAAACGTGAATATAACACAGAATCATTGGGGCAGAGTCTAGCGTTAAAATCACCTATCAATATTTGATTAGCAGCAGTATTAGAGATAAGATCTTCAATAATGCTTTCCAGGTCTCACAACATTGAATTAGTCTCGGTATGGCATCGTTGGGGGGGAGATATACATTCATTAAAAGTATGCTTGACTGAGTAAACTTTATCAAAACTGCAGTTGCTAAATGGCCCAGGGAGGGAAGATTCGTCATCTTCTTACAGAGTCTAGTTGAAACAAAAGTTGCCAACCCACCCCTGGGTCTTCCTCTCTTAGCTCCTGGGGAAGCAAAAAGTTGGTGAAGACAGAAAAAAGTCCTAAAAATTCCAGTATTCCCCAGCCAGCTCTGCTGGCTGAAGAATGCTGGGAGTTGTAGGACTTTCCCCCCCTGTGTAAACATGCATAGGATTGTGTCTTTAAGGAGCACCTCTGTTTTCTGTCTATGTTGGGCTTCCCCAGCCTGGTGCTCTCTAGATGTTTTGGACCACCATCATGGACCAACTCCCATCAGCCCCAGCCAATATGGCCAATGGTCAGGAATGCTGGCAGTTGTAATCCAAAACATCTGGAGGGCACCAAGCTAAAGAAGGCTGGTCTAGGTCTTCTGGCAGAGAAGGACGTTTGCACACAGGAAACTGAAGTATACCACTCTGTATCTCATAATAAAACCTGTTACCTTGAAAGCCCTAAGGATTGCTACCTTGCCACTAGAAATTCTCGAATCACTATATCCGGTATTATTGTTACAGTGGCAAGGACTACCAAGACAGACCTTTCAAGTCTGCGGTTCTTACCTGTAATAACTAACACATACACACACATTCTTAGGGTTTTGCTGGGAAAATCAATTATTAGAGAAGCATCCTCCAATTGCACTGAATGTAGTATTTGTGGGTAACTGTGAATCTGGAAGTGGCACACTTTATTTAGTCTCAATCTGTATAATGAAGGCTTTGACAATGATGTGAAATTCAGCTACCGAACTAGTAAAACCTCAAAAGTTGAGTTAAACGGCTGGGCTTGTTTTGTCTTGCTTCTCATGAACCAGTTTTTCAAACTACTTGTAGAATAGGTTTGGATCCCCCACATACACAAATACTTCAGTGTGCAATCTTTGAAGATAGTAATATTACACTGACAAATATTTTGCGGGAAAGGAACCACTATTGATTTCCTGCAGCAAGTCCTGTCCATGTTGTGGGATGAAATTGTGTTGTACTCCTGGCTTCATGTAGCTAATAAATACTGGTGCTATTTATTCCCTCATAACCATTACATTTCACTTTCAACTTGAGGGGAAAGGGATTTGTGCCAGCATGTTGCTGTATTCACAAGTTAAAGGCATCTTGCCGAAGCTCAGTAGGTCTGGGTCTAGTCAGTGTGTGGATGGGAGATTGCCTTACTGGTGAACCTCATGTATGCTGCCTTGGGTTCTGTGATGGAATAAAGGTGAGATATAAATAAGTGGGGAACCTGCAGTTGAACATTGCAGGGTATTCCCAGTCCTTAACAGGAGTGCCTCTCTCCAGGGCTCTAGCAAGCCTGGAACAGGAATTTGAAGTACTCACTTTGGGGTGGCGGAGGGGTAGCTTCAGAAGTGAGGAGAAGGAAGTATATCTTTTATCTCCCATCCTCCTGAAACTTTAGTCCCACTGTGCTATGTAACACTAAAGCAGGGATAGGGGAGCCTCCAGCCTGTGAGCCTAATCTCCCTGCAGAGGTTCCCCATCTGATGCATGAAGCCTCCTTGGATTCCTCCAGGGGCAAGGCTTGGCCTTGAAGCCCCTCCTCCTGGAAGAATCCCCACTGTTCTCTCCAATTTATGGTTGGAGATAACAGTTGGGATGTGGGTGGTGTAGGACTCAGCCAGACCTGGGAGGAGCAGCTCCTGAAAGTGCCGGCTGAGTCTGTTCATGTGTCTGTCTATCATGGGGATGCTGTGCAGCGCTTGAAGCCAGGGACTCAGCAGCTCTTCCCATGACTGGCCAGGTTCCTTTCCCTGTGCTGGGAGAGAGACAAAGAAAGGTGATGACATCAGTGGCTGTGTCCACACCCACTGGCATCATCTGGCCCCACCGTCTGAAACATGTGCCCACCCCTGCTCTAAGACTCAGGTTTGTGTAAAATCTTACCAAGAGTGCTTACATTGCTCTATAGGAGAGAGAGCAGGTTTCTCAAGAATGGAAAAGGGAGAATATGTCCCTTTTCTTTCCCCCCTCCCCAATCTTTCCCTGAGGAGGAGACTTTTTAACGTCATGGTGTACATTCCTTGGATCCTTGCCTCTGCAGGATACTAAAAACTGTTCGGAACTTGAACTGCCCCCTTCTCTCCATTTTCCTCCCTTCCCTTCCAATTGATGCTCAGTTGGCCTCAACATTCCATGACTCTTGGAGGCCACTGAGCACACTTGGTCAGCCTCTGACCCTTTTGTTGCCTCTTCTGTTCCACTTCTTTTAATTTACAAATTAATTTTTATATATTTTTTGCATACCTGGGGAGTCCCAGGAGTATGCAGAAACCACTACTTTGACTGCAGTTGGCTCAATTTTCCTGTCAAATTAATAGGTATGAGATCACAAAATTTGGTATTACCAGGACAAGAGTTGGGGACCTGTAAGAAGTGCAGGGGAGGGTAGCTTTCTGCAATTAAAATGCAATTTTTCTCTAGTGCTAATTGTTGAAATTCAGAGCTAGGCAAGTAGGAAGCTGTTCACCTAGCCCTGAAACTGAGTAGTACAGTATATCTCTCCCTTCTCATGTTGTATGGGAAATTGAGAGCAAAACTAGGGTTGGAGAAGTGACCTCAGAGTAGGTACGTAACCCCACATTCTTTACTGGATTTTAAATTTTTATTGATAATTGAGAACAAACAAACAAATACATACATAACCATCAACAAACAAAACTAAAATGGACTTCCAAACTCTGCCACAGCACTATAAGCAGCTATTTATTAATACATATAAAATAATACTATTTCAACCTTTCATTCTAGTTATGGCAAAAAGAAAACACTAGAGGTTGCCCTACATCTAAATCTTAACTGTTTAATTGTATAACCAGCATTTATATCAACCAAGTAGTTTTCACTTATTTATTTTTCCCAGTAGTCCTAAAACAAAAAACAAACAAACAAAAAATCCCCAGCTGACTAAAGTTTTCCATATTCTTTTCCATATTCTTTTTTCAACTAAAGAAAAACTTCTGATTCAACTAAAGAAAAACTTCTGATTAACTTCCACCTAAAACTTCTAATTTAATTTTTAAAAAGGCCCATCAACCCCCCCTTTATTTTTAAATAACATACTACAAATTTTTCGCCCAGGGTGGCCGGGTGACCGGCCAGATGGGCGATTGATAAATATAATAAATAAATAAAATAATAAATAAATTTTAAACCCATCCAGACACCTTAATACTTCCAAATCTACATAATGCATAAAGTTTTAAACTCCCAAATACATTTATAACTCAATATTTGAAATCAGAGTATTTTTCAAAATCAGCCAATAAAGCAATATTCCAGACCCTTTATCTTTCCCGGTAAATCCACTACAATCTATTTCATTTCCCCATCCCTCTGTCAAAGGGATAACCCTTAAAATTAAATCCAAAAGTAAAGGATAAAGTCAGTTTATTTCGTTGCTCTTTGGATTTCTGCACTCCAATTTGAACAGCTGGAGGAGACGCGTGAACCATCTTCCCAAAATTGAGAGCAAAACTAGGGTTGCAGAAGTGACCTCAGAGTACGTACGTATCCCCACATTCTAATCCCCCACCCTCCAGGATCCCATAAACTGGGGTGGGGAACTTGTCTAAGATGTTTCCCTCCACTAGGCCCTCCGTGGGCTGGATGACATCAGTGTGCACAGCCACACACACAGATGTCATTCCTGTGTTCCACCCATCTTGCCTTTCTCTGTGCTGAGAGAAGCATGGAGTTCTGAGCCCCCCCCCCCCTCAGTGCAAAGAAAAAGACTCAGTGGGCCATGTCCCCAGCTTTGCATGCCGCTCTTTGTCCCATTGGGACAGCGAGTGGCACACAACCAGTGTGGCGTAGTGGTGAGAGTGTTGGACTGGGAGTCGGGAGATCTGGGTTCTAGTCCCCGCTCTGCCATGAAACTCACTGGGTGACTGGGCCAGTCACTGACTCTCAGCCTAGCCTACCTCACAGGGTTGTTGTGAGGATAAAATGGAGAGGAGGAGGAGGATTATGTAAGCTGCCTTGGGTTCCTTGCAGGAAAAAAGGTGGGGTATAAATATAATAAATAAATAAATTTGGCTAGTGGGAGGAGCAGCAGCTCTAGTCACTGGCTTCACACACTGCTTTTTTCCTTCGCACACCTCTCACCAGCAGCAGTGGAAGGAGGCACACCAACAGACTTGGCCGGCAACTGGCGGAGCAGTTTCTCCAAGCACTGGCTGACACACACCACTCGTCGTCATCTTTTCTGGTGGATCAGACCAAAGGAAGGTGGATAGGGAGAAGTTTTCTCCCTCTCTCATAATACTAGAACCTGGAGTCATCCAGTCCTAATTTTCATCCAATGAAACTGAGTGATGGGAGATTCAGGACAGACCAAAGGAAATACTACTTCACACAGCATAGTCACACTATGGAATTTACTACTGCAACCGGTAGTGATGGCCGCCACCTAGGACAGCTTTAAGAGGGTATTGGACAAATCCCTGGAGGATAAGACTATCAAGAGCAACTAGTCATGATGACTATATATTAACTCCAGTATCCATGGCAGTATGCCTCTCAGTACCAGTTACTGGAGAATATAAGTGGAAGGGTCCTATCGAGCTCAGGTTCTGCTTGTGGGCTTTCCATAGGTATCTGGTTGGCCAACGTGGGAACAGACTGCTGGACTAGAAAAATAATTGGTTGTCAAATATATCCCCATATTGGCCAAGGTGAATAACTGATTTAGGGCACAATCCTATACATGTTTAGACAGAAAAAAGGCCAACTCCCAGCATGCCCCAGCCAGCCATGCTGTGAGTTGAGGGCCTTTTTTTCTGTCTAAACACGCATAGGATTGTGCCCTTAGTAGATGGTGATGGTGATAAAAAAAGGTAAATAAAACCCAATTGTTCAATACGTTCTTTAAAAAGAAGGGTAAACACAAACTTGTTGCCTCATTATGTTAGTGTTACTTTTTTTTTGGTCATTATTGGTTTATTAAATTGCCAAAGAAAGTGATTGGAGCCAAGGATATAATTATTGTTAGGGACTTTTCAAGATTGTTGAAATGGAAGGCTTAAACTTTGGAAGAGGGATTCTAAAGCACATTGACCATATTGTGGGAGTATTCTGTTATTTTTATTTTAAGAACATCTGTTATGTATGTTTAGCCTTCCATTAGTCTCTGAATTCTTCTCAAGGTTAGTCCTTATCTTCTCATGCTCACACAGAATAAGGGATGTCAGTTCAGCATTGCTGGGCAAATGCTGTGCCAGCAGATTCTCAGCTTGAAAGTGTGTCATTTTGAGTTAATATGGTTGTATGTTGTGTAGCACAGCATTATTCAGTGTAACTAAACAGCTATATTTTTAATTAGAGCTTTGTTTGCCCTTTTAAGGAAAAATACCACCCAAGTATTTGCATGGCTTGTTTTTTTCTGAATAATCTTTGTTGTAGGATGCATCTAGTTTTCCATGTCTGAACTGCAGAACCACCAAGTATTTTACTGGGTGAAGGTCATTAATCACTCCAATTCAGGGTAATAACATACTTTGGATGTAATGGTTACTGCAAATAATCCTCCTGTCCTCTTCTCTCCTTTTGATCACCAATTATTGGAGTAATTGATTCTGCATTTCCCCCAAATGTGTTCTTTTTTCTAGTGTCTTCATCATGACAGTTTTATGGCATGACTATCTGTGTTCTTCCTTGATCTTGTTTTGGAGACAAGTTAAAATATTTTATTTTCTGCCAGGCATTTTGGATTTAACTGGAAGTGTATTTTTATTGTTATTTCTAAATTATTTTATATGAACTGTACATTTAAATTGTTGCAGGTAAACTGCCTTGGGAACATTGATGTTAAAAGGTGATGTATAAATGTGATAAATAAAAATATAACACCACATGATTGCAGAAGTTAATATAACTAGTAGACTTCAAAGGGATGAGGTGCTCAGGTGGATATGCTAATTCCTTAAATATCAATTTACTTAAAACTAATTTCAGTGCCAATATGAGATGTGGTCTTCTATGTTGAAATCTTCCCCTTCTTGCCTTGTTTTAAGTAAAGTGGCTGGTCCATAGCCAAAAATTATTTGGTGGTAGTGATGACAAAAGTTGCAGGCTGTCGGGGTAGTAATGTGGAGTGGATAAATAGTGCTTTATTTTTCCGCAGAAAATTTTCCATTCCATGGATTTACTAATAACAATGAAAGGATGCCAATTGCAAATACAATATTAGGCGAACATGGCAGTTTCAAAGCTGTAGATGAGTGGTGGTTGTCAGCGTATCATGCACAGCTCTTCGGGTTGCTAAACTGTAATAGTGCGCCAACAGTTTTCATTATCTTTGTTTTTTCCTTAAATTTTGTTGGGAATGTGCAGTCAAAACCTCAAGCCATGCATAGGTGCATGATGTAATTGAGACCACAGAGTCTCTGCATCCTAGAGCAGACACTCTGTGGAATGCTACCCAGGACTTCCCTGGTGCAGGATGTGGGCGTTGCCAGTGCCTTCTCTTCCTGCCCCGGGAAACCAGTCTGAGCCATGAGCTTGTAGGAATAGCATGTTTGAAGATGTAGCTGGAGAGCTAGTTCTGAACTTTTCCTAAGTTCAGAACACATCAGCCACAACATGATTCCTGCATGACTGTACAGTATTTTTCCATGTATAAGACTATACTTTTTCCTTAAATTGTTAGACTAAAAATTGAGGGTCGTCTTATACACGGAAGTAAGCCGAGGAGAGAACCGCACGGTTGCGAAACTGCCCAGTGGGGGGCGTCTTATACATGGGGGCGTCTTATAGACGGAAAAATACGGTAAATATTTTCTTAAGCCTGCCAGTATCCAATCTGCAAGATCTGAGTGAGTAAACTCTGTTTTTAACCTCCAAAAGACTGTTTGTCTTGTTGGTAGTATAAAGGGGGGGAAACCAGGTAAAAGCCCCAGTGGTCTGTCCACACAAAGGGACAGCCTGAAATTACCAATTGCTGTTACTGCTTTAACCAGCAGCTCCAAACATCCACATTTTTCCGCTGTAGTTGGGGTAAGCTCTGCTGAACTCGCAAAACATGAGAGGGAAGGGAAAATAACTTTTAATATCCTCTCCCAGCCCTTTTAGCAATCCCCAACAAATTTAAACAATGTAAGGGAAGTACATGCTATTATCTATAATTTTTACAAGTATTCCAATAAAAAAAAACTACAAAATATAACATTTACTTGAGCTTTGATTTCCCCCTCAAATATTTCAGGTCAAATACTTGTGGTGTATTGGGACAAAAAAGTTAACATGGGATATGTTATAAAATATTGTTTACTAACTACAAGTAAAATAAGTTAACTTTCTAGGGCATCAGAACATTTTCTGATGCAGATTACTCTATACAAAGTATCCTAATCTGCATAGGAAAGTTTTCTGGCCAATTTTCCGATTCACCATTTTCCAGAAAAATCACATTACTATGTGAAACCCATCAAAAGTCTGTGCAATACAAGAAAAACCTCTAACTATAAGGAATGTAATTGTTTAAGGTGATTGAGTTTATTAAGTACATTTAATAAAATGAACATTAATCTTAGTGATGGGGGGGTGTAATGTGGGTCAAACTACTCCAGTGAAGAAAAAATAATTCAGCTACCTGAGCAATATTTCTTTAAAAATGGGAGGAGGGTTAATCCCAACAATTGCAGCTATTGTTGTATTCTAGTTTCTCCTAAATAATATCATGTGACCCAGAGATTTCACTAAAGAAAACTGTAGATTTTACTCTTTAGGCAGCCTTGCAGGCAATTGACTGGAGGGAAAATGGCAGTTCAAACATGGATCTTGAGTGGAAAATAAGTATTTAAGGTCTTCTGCTGCGCAGGAAGGTTACAACATAAAAGTGTATAGGCTACAGCAGGCAAGTTTACCTGCTTCTCAATTTTTTTGTTAGTTGTGCCTAGTTCAGGTGCACTCACTATTATCTCTCTGCACATATTTACATAATCTAATAAACCCCCAATGCCATGCTATTTTTAACTGGAGAATGGAAAATGTAGCCTTTTCGCATTTCATAGCAAGTGTGAATTGGCTTTTTAGTTAGTGCATCATTGATTTCTTTGTACAGTAATGCAGCCAGTGAAGATCTTGTGGGGGAGGGGGGCTCAGGCAAGAGCAGAAATGCTGCTGCTGATTAAGTGTTTGGCCATATTGTCAAGGAGGCCAACTTGTTGCTGTGGGCCTCAGTGGAAGACTGGCCATTCTTTGGAAATTTGGATTCATTTCTAAAAGTTTTGAGAATATGAATGAGAGAGATGATTTTGTTTTTTTAAAAAATAATCTTATATGTAAAGAAGATAACTTAGATTAACAATTTTGATAGGTTTCCATATAGTTTTGCAGATAGGAATGAGAGAGGAGGGGATTCTCATTCTAAGTTTATCATCAGCTATTAGTGACTCTCAGAGGACAGCCGAAGGAAGCACCTATGGTGTGAAAAGAAACTATGGTGTGAAATATGAATGAATTATGAATTTGTCTTCTCTTTCTAGAATTCAGCTCTTGTATAGCCTTCATCCTATATTTGCTTCGCTTAACTCTGATTCTCATTAATGATAGATTTATTCCTGTAATGTATCACAAATTGCTTTTGAAACTTACCACGATTTCAGTAAATGCAAGCTACTTTGCAATGCTGTTTGGATCCAGGCTGTGGACTAGTAAATAGTTTGCAGTCTTTAAGAAAGTATTTGGATGCTTAAGGCTGGGAGTAAGCCACATTGAACTCAATAGGATTCACTTCTGAGTAGATATACATAGGATGGCACTGTAAGTAATGCAAATGGAATGTTCCCTTATGTATCAAACAATTACAGAGGACAAAAGATAGTTTTGTCAAGAGTGTACATTTATTACTTTGGTATTTTCATTCTTTAATTTCCTTGTGCTCTTATGCTGCGAAACGATTGTATTAGTTTTTAATGTTTGTATTTTACATAAATCAAAGTATGAGATAAAAATAATTTCATAACTATGAAGATGTGCAATATGCTTAAACAATAACAAAAATGGAACTATTTAAAGGGAAATGTAAGTAAATGCCTTTCTAAGTAAATGGCTTGCTCAATAATGCACTAATGGCTTGATGGGTTTAGCATTTAAACTTCCTTCCTTGATACCGGATTTGTCATGTTATAACTTAATCATTTCAAAGTAGTAACATGGCTGCTATTCAAAAACATTTGCATGGATTCTAATTTGTCTTCTACTGTCTCCTCCATTTCCAGTGAATGAAATACCGTAGATGGAACATAAAATTTAGCAACATTAACAGCAGCTTAGCCTCACATATTTGAGAAGATTGTGTAACAACAAAAACTGCTTCAAATATGTGGAAAACCTTTTTTTTTTAAACTTTAGAAAGCCACATGTTCAATAGCATCAAAGAAAAATTGTATTAAATAGCTGCCTGTTAAATTGGAGGTAAAATCTGGAAGGTCATGAAACACTTGGTTGTGTCTTTTCACAATATGGGTTCCTGTATGTTTTTCTCCTTTGTGGGTGGCTAATATCTGCTCCAGGCAGAGTAACTTTGCATCAGGAAATTGGCTCTAATCCCCCCTCCCATGCAGTGGCCCTGATCCAAATCACCTTCCCCACTTGGCTGCTGTTAGCTATAAAAACATCAACCCTAGAGAGATGCATTCACGCATTTCCCATGTTAGGTCTAGTCTTAGTATATTTTGCTTTCTGGATACCAAGGACTCTGAGTGCATAAGGGCGCCTGGAGCTGGTTGGCCACCACCTGCTCAAGGACCTTGCCCAAGAAAGGAACATTTGCCACCTGCCTAAAGTTATTAAGATCTTCCGGGTCCAGGGAGGGTTTCTTCAAGCAGCCCGGAACCAGTCCCTGTCACAAAGAGGCACTGGTCACCTCCCTGGCCCAGCCGGCTGTTCCCTCCTTGCTGGTTTTTATGAGCCAAGAGGGGCAAGGATCTACTACGGACGTGGTTGCATAAACCTGTCCAAGCACCTTGTCAGTATCCTCGAGCTGTACCAACTGAAACTCATCCAATAAAATTTGACCAGACTGTGCTCTAGGAACCTCACCTGATTCCACTGCCCTAACATTGGAGTTCAAGTTCTGGCAGATGCAAGATATTTTTTCCTGGAAGTGCCTAGCAAAAATATTATAGTGGGCCTCGGAGGGGTCCTGAATGTCCTTGGGGCCAGCATATAAGAGGCCCCGGACACCCCTAAAAAACTCACATGCTCAACTGCTGTAATAGCCAGGATCCACAAATACTATGGTGCTAATATGTGTGTTAATGGCATGATCAAATTATAGGATAGTGGTGTAAAGAGTGCAGAATGGCAAAAATCACATTTAAAGTTTGATAAGTCAGAAATACAAATTATTTTAATGTGCGACACAACATCTATACAAAGAGCACCAGGGCATTCAAAATTCTATATGCCAGAATTTTTTTTAAAATGCAATAAATGTATATTTTTAAAAATGCAGTTTAAGTGTTGAAATTAAGTTACAATATGACAAATCTGGTATCAAGAAAGGAAGTTTAGATGCAAAACCCATCAAGCCATTAGTGCATTATCGAGCAAGCCATTTACTTAGAAAGGCATTTACTTACATTTCCCTTTAAATAGTTCCATTTTCATTATTGTTTAAGCATATTGCACATCTTCATAGTTACTGATTTTTATCTCATATTTTGATCTATGTAAAACACAAACACATAAAAAGCAGAAAACTAGAATATTTTGGTCATATAATGAGAAATGAAAAATATAGACTGTTGCTGCTGATTATACAAGGTAAAACAAATGGGAAATGAAGTGTAGGAAGAAAAAGAATGTCTTGGCTGAAAAATCTTAGAATGGATTGGGGGTAATACAATATCATTGTTAAGAGTGGCCATATCTAAAGACTGTTTAGCCATGATGATGTCCAATCTCCAGTAGGAGAGGAATGAGAAGAAGACTAAGAAGTGTGTTGGGATTTTGGCAGTTACATATTTTATAAAGGCAATGTGCATCAAAAGATAGATGACCTCATCTAGAGGAGGAATACTGTGTAAGTAGCTTCCATGTGCATAAATTGGATGTGTATCTGAGTGTGGATGTTGTCTCTGCATACAACATTGCTTTCAATTGGATAAGTGTTTGAATATACATCTGGATCCACAGCAGAATACGGATGGGAATGTGCATCCTATAAAATGAATGCAATCTGGATAGACTTTATTTGCACTCGTATGTATACCCACTACATGTGCAGAAGCTGCTTATGTCAATGGATCTCCTTTTCACAGCAGGGGTAAAGTGCATGACTTGGAAGGTCTGGGACTGGGTTAATATCCTACCTCTGCAATGCATTCACTACACAGACTTTATCAGTTCCTGTTTATGAAATGGGAATCTTTCCTCACAAAAGTTGCTCTGATGATTGATAAAGATTGGAAGACACCTAGCATGTTGAAAATATGCTTTATATTTATACCTTGGTGTTCCTGTGCCTAATATTTTGGAAATGAAATAGCTTCACTGCAAAATAAGGTAGTGGTTTCTGCATACTTGGAGTAGGAGCATCCCAGATATGCAGATGTATATTAGTTTGTACATTAAGAGAGAGAAATATTGAAACCACAAAAATAACCTGGCAAAGACCTGTGCTCCCTGACATCTGGGACCTATGGAATGTTGAAGATGTCAGTCGAGGTGTGTGAGAGAAGGAAAATGGAAAGTGGGAGGAAGTTGGCCTACTTGGACTCCTAATAGCTTAAAGTTATTCTGCAGGGCATTAGGGTCAGGGAGATGCATCTCATGAGGCTAAAAAGGAAAAGCTCTTTCCCCCATCCTATACAAGGAGGCTCCAGGAGGGCAGTGTGACATAATTATAAGGAAATAATTACCTTGTTAAAGGGCACCATTTTTATTGCACTTTCTGAGGTGATGTTATCCTCTGCAAGATACATGAATCTTCTGCAAGATTGTAGAACCTAGCCTGCAATCTTATACCCACTTACCTGGTAGTAAGCCCCATTGGGCTCAGTAGGACTGATGTCTGTGTAGACGTGTAGGATTTCATTGTTAGAGTAGATCTGCTCTTAGATCAGCGTACCAGTCTTTTGCCTCAGCCGTCACACTGCTAGCACCCCGACCTGCAAATCTGACACAGCAGACTCTGAGGTATTTACATTTCTTTGCTGCTGTTGGTGGGTGTAGATTAAAAACAGATCAAGAGCAGCGTGAGGACATTCCAAGATGAGATGAGGGAGATCATGAAAGGCACTTCCTGTCTTTAAAAGAAATGTATGACTCCATGTTGGTGTGGGTATAGCCTCAGAGGATAATTAAAACATATGAAGCATGTACCAAGTTTGGTCATTGGACCATCTTGCATAGTACTGGGCGGGTTCGCATGTCCAGGCAACAATCGTGGTATGTTACGATTGTTTGCCGGATCGCACGAAGTAACAACGACGAGCCCGACAGATGATCAGGCTCATCATTGTTGCTTCATTCCTTCCCGCTCATTCCTCCCAGCGATATCCCATGGTACACCACAGGGAGGAATGAGGCTCCTCTCTTTGACAGCCATGATCGCGAGCTGATTTCAGGTTGCAGCAGCTGTCAAAGACTCCTCATTGCACAAACAGGGCTCGTGCCCTGAAGTGCAATGGGGAGAGGGGAGCCTCCGCCCTGCTCCCCGAGAGGCTTGACTACTGCAGCCAGGGACTGCACCCTGGCTACTGCGGGGAAACCTCTTGAGCGGCAGAGCAGGGTGGGTCTTGCTTCTGTTACTGGTGCAGCGGCCGCACCAGTGACAAGAGCAGACTGCCCAGCTCCCAGAGAGACTTGCCTGCTGCAGCTGGGGACTGTGTCCCAAGCTACAGCAGGGAAAGTTCTCGGGCAGCGGAGCAGGGCAGTGGGAAGTGTCCCCCCTCTCTGTCCTTCGCTTTTCTGGGTGGGGAAAGCGAAGGGCAGAGTGGGCAGGCCGCCCTGCTGGAGAAGTTTACCTGGCAGAGGTGGTGATGCAGTCCCCGCCTCTAGCAAGTAAACCTCTCCGGCGGAGCAGGCAGCGGGAAGCCCCTGCACTCTCCGCCCTTTTCTTTACCGGGTTCTCCAGGGAAAGCAAAGGGCAGAGAGGGCGGGTGCTTCCCACATTCACCAGGGTGACGGTGCCAGTGACTGCGGGAAGCGCCTCCATCCCCGTGGCTGCTCGGCACATGGAACAGCAACAGGGATCAGAGCATGGTCTCAGGAAGAAACCCTTTCAGGGAGGAGGCTGTGCTCTGATCCCCATGGCTGCTCAGCGTGCTGCGCAGCCGAATGGAGCAGATCGCCACCTCCCGCCGCCTCTTCCAAAGGTCTACTCTGGAGGAGGAGGTGGGGGTGCCCGATCTGCTCCACAGCGGGAGCAGAGGAAGCCTCTGACAGCTGTTTGGGCACTTTGGGGGCAGCTGTCAGCCGTGTTCTGTGGCCAGCCGTTTGGCAAGAGCAGCAATGTCCGATCTTGCCAAGCGGCTCGCTTGTTTTCGGGTTGGTGCCACGATGAGTCGTGTTGTCTGGGTTCGGACAACATGACAAGCCATTGTGGTACAAACAAACCCTAGAACAGACCATTGTGACTTATTGTGAGTCACAACGACTGAGTTCGAACTACACACCTGGCAAGCAATGGTGAGTCACCAAAGTTGCTTATCGTGTCATCGAAACCCACTCACTGTCTACTCTGACAGGCCAGCAGTTCCCCAAGACTTCCAGACAAAGGTTTTACCTATTCCCATGGAGATCCTTTGACTTGGAGATGCTGTGAATTGAACTTCTACTACTACCTTTGCCTGGGAAGAGAGCAAAACTTTTGAAGATTCAAAGGAACAAGCTAACGCTCTGTGCATTCTTCTAAGCTTCAGCAGTTTCAAAGATTTGAGCATCCTGCTATTGCCCTGATAATTTGTTATTTACTTAGAAGAACTATGAGTAGTGTGATCTAAAGATTACTACGCAACCAATAACAACAACAACAACACCCCAGTTAAGATTTGTAAAAGTATTATGGACACTGACTTTGCGCCTTTACCACTAGTCTACCCTACTGGGAGTATATAGCTCGTCTTCAATCACTTCTTAAGGAACATCTACCTATGGAACCTCCTGACAACATTGAAAACCTCCATTACTGCAGCTTGTGAACAAACTATTGGATATGAAACTAAGAAACATCAGGACTGGTTTGATGAAAATGATAATGAGATTAAATATATAATTGGCCAAAAAAGGAAAGCCTTCCAAATATGGCAAAATGATATTAACTGCGCTGCCAAGAAAAAAATCTATGCTAGCGCAAAGGCTGAGGTCCAAAGAAGAACAAGAGAACTTAAGAACACTTGGTGGAAAAAGAAAGCTGAAAAAATTCAACAACTTGCAGAATCTCATGATGCACGGGGCTTTTTTAAGGCCACAAGGGCCATTTATGGACCAAAAACCTATGGTACAAACCCTTTACAATCAAAAGATGGCACCAAACTCTTAAAAGACAAAGAGTCTATTGCACTGCGTTGGAAAGAGCATTACTATGACCTTTTAAATCGTAAATCTAAGGTGGATAATGAGATTTTTTCGCAAATCCCGCAAAAACAAATTAAAGAGGAACTTGCAATACTCCCCACTTTGGATGAAGTAAAAAAAGCCATTAATCAAATGAAGAACAACAAAGCTAGTGGACCAGATGGGATTCCTGCTGAAATCTTTAAAGAAGGGGGCCCCGAACTTGTACAACATCTTCATAAACTCATCGAAAAAATCTGGATAAGAGAAGAGATCCCAGAAGACTTCAGGGATGCCATAATTATCACCCTCTTTAAGAAGGGTGATAGAACAGACTGTGGAAACTATCGGGGCATTTCTCTCTTAGCAACCGCAGGTAAAATATTTGCTAGGATTCTTGCAAACCGTTTTCTATCTATTTCAGAAGAGATCCTCCCTGAAACTCAATATGGTTTCCGCCCCTCTAGAGGGACAGTAGACATGATTTTTACTGCACGTCAGCTCCAAGAAAAATGCCAGGAGCAAAATCAACCCCTTTATATGGCATTTATCGATCTGGCTAAGGCCTTTGATACTGTAGACCGTACAGCTCTCTGGACTATCCTTATGAAAATTGGATGCCCCCCAAAATTTGTGAATATCTTGCGACTTCTCCATGACAACATGACGGCAACGGTTTTGGACAACAACGGCTCTCATGGTGCTCCATTTAAAGTGGGATCAGGTGTTAAACAGGGATGTGTTATCGCCCCAACATTATTTGCCATTTTCATCGCCATGGTTTTACATCTTGTCAAGGGGAAACTTCCCACTGGTGTGGGAATTATATATCGAACAGATGGAAAGCTTTTTAATCTCAGCAGGCTGAAAGCAAAAAGTAAGGTAATTACAACCTCCGTTGTGGAACTTCAGTATGCTGATGATAATGTGGTCTCCGCACATTCAGAGGATGATCTCCAAACTATCTTAAATGCTTTTGCAGAAGCATACAAAAAACTTGGTCTCTCACTTAACATCAAAAAAACCAAAGTGCTTCATCAGCAAGTGCAAGCTAACCCTTTGGTGATGCCATCTATCCAGCTTGGCGGGACAATACTGGAAAATGTCGATCATTTTCTCTATCTTGGCAGCTATCTTTCTGTTACAGCTAACATCGACAGTGAAATCCAACATCGTCTGAGCTCCGCAAGTGCCGCATTTTCTCGAATGAAACATAGAGTGTTCGAGGATCGGGATATTTGTAAGAAGACCAAAACACTGGTTTATGAAGCCATTGTATTACCAACTTTATTGTATGCCTGCGAAACATGGACTATCTATAAACGTCACTTCCACCTCCTTGAAAGGTTTCATCAATGTTGCCTCCGGAAAATCCTGCGAATTACTTGGGAAGATAGGCGAACAAATGTCAGTGTACTGGAAGAAGCAAAGACTACTAGCATTGAAAAAAATGATCCTTCAACGCCAACTTCAGTGGACCGGTCATGTTGTTCGAATGCCTGACTGCCGTCTCCCAAAGCAGTTACTTTATTCCCAACTCAAGGATGGAAAGCGGAATATCGGTGGTCAATATAAGAGGTTTAAAGATGTTCATAAGGCTAATCTAAAAAAATGCAATATAAACATCGAAAACTGGGAAGCTCTGGCCCATGAACGATCTAAATGGAGGTTGGCCTTTCTCAAAGGTTCCATGGACTTTGAAGAAGCCCGAGTGCAAGGTGAAAGGGAGAAACGTGCTAAGCGAAAAGCACGTCAAATGAATCCTTTACAGGACCATCTTCTATCTGGTAACCTGTGTCCTCACTGTGGGAAGCTGTGTGGATCTAGAATTGGCCTCCACAGTCACTTACGGACCCATCGCTAGAGTCTACACAATCTTCTTTAGAATTTCCTCCTTTTATCCCGGAAGACAATCTTACTCGGTCACGAGTGATCGCCTGATGATGACCACTAGTAAACTGTATGTCGGATATCGTGGGTGTTTATACCTTCACCCCTCATCCAAGCAGCCTTAACTCTGTTGTCTGAAATGCAGATGCTTACTATAGAGCAGAGTGAAACCTGTATTTTAAAGAGATTGCTGTTCCGTTTAATAACTACTATTAGTTTGAGTTTCCGTGTGAACCCATATAATCCAGCTTGAATTTCCACAAAAAGAAATACATTCAATTTGCCTTCTCTACCATGAAGCTTGTTAATTCTGCTCATTATCCGAGTTAACACAGTATGAGTTACCCACAGCACGTGTGTGTGTGTGTGTGCGTGAGAGAGACTAAAAAATACCATTGCACTGGCAGTAGCACTTGCAATAATAACAATACAAAAATGACTGGGGTCTCTATAGACAGTTGCCATTGGCAGGAGCAGTTTTTAAAAACTTTTGAGAGCCCCTGTTCTGCAGAAAGGCTGGGCTCTAAAGCTCAGTGTAACAGAGACTAGTTCCAGCCCACCCCCAGCTCGGAGCTGGGGGGGTCATAGCTCCACAGCTCCACCAGGCTTTGGAGGCACCCTGAGCACTTCCGAAGCTGTGTGACACCACAGACCTTGCCCCTCTCCCTCAGACAGCCAAAATTTGTTGGCCACTGAAATATGACTTTGTGTGGCACCAAGTAGTTGCAACAGATAGGAATATTGTGTATTATGCCAAACAAACAGGTTCCAAAAAATTCTACAGTGTAGAAATCCCAAATAGTCAGTATAAGTAATTGTTAAATGTCAGCACAATCCTATGCATATTTATTCAGAAGTAAGCCTGACTGTATTCAGTGAGGCTTACGCTGCAGTAAGTGTATTTTAGGATTGTAGTCTTAAGGCTAGTTGAAGTGTTTTAGTCTGTTTTTAAGCCACTGTGAATTTTTAGCACATATTTATTGAGTTTTATTTACTGCTGTCATGGTTTTTTTAATTACATTTTTATATTATTATTTTTGAAAGCTGCCTTCTGAGCTTTGTGCGCTAAATGTGCAGGATCCAAATTGAATGAATGAATGCAATTATGTTAATTTTCTCAACCCTACTACATAGTAATCTGTAGCCCATTGAAAGGAGGTACAATATATGAGGGCCTAATCGACAGTGAGCTTGGCAGCGGTGCCCTCTTTGTCATCCGGTTACCAAAACTCTTTGCCTGCTCACTCCATTCATGCCAACAGTTCAGTTCTTCCTGTCCATATGCCTTATGTAAGGCTTTGTCCCTGCTCCATCTCACTTACCTTTTTGTTTTCAGCCCTGTGTATTCATCAACCATTGCTTCCAGCTTTCCTCAGCTCTATCTTTTATCCCACTGAATACTCTATCCTGCTTCCTTCAGCCACTTTGCCTGCTTAGCTGTCTTCTCAACCGTCTTCCTGCTAACAATACACAGTCTCTTACTTTTCCTACCTCGTGATAACTTTTTCCATAAAGCCTTTCTATGCTAGTTTGACCAGCACAGCACAGTAAGGCAAGGGATTGTACCTCAGTGGTAGAGTACATGCTATGCATGTAGAAGTTCCTTGGTTCAATCCCTGGCATCTCCAGGTAAGACTAGAAAAGAATTCCGCCTAAAACCCTGGAGAGCCTCTGCCACTCAGTGTCGATAATACAGGGCTAGAAGACTGAGGCAGCTTTTTATGTTTCCTCTGTTCCTTTCTATTCCTAGAGTTGGTGGGAGGTTTTTATCTCAACCAAACTGGCAACTTTTCCTTCCATCACTAAGCAGAAGGACTATGACATTTCTGTTGTTGACCACTTTCAATGTTGAACACTAAATTGATGGACCACCCCTTCTAATGTCCCTCACCTTTTTCCAGAGTGCTAAGCACCACCAGTTACTCACTTGGTAGAGGAGGTAGAGGTAATCTTCTTCCACCGCCACCACATTAAACAGAGGCACAACAGCATAACGCTAATAACTTTCCAGCCTTGTTCATGCCTGCTGGGCTAGTAAGGATTAAGGTTGCAAGGAAAGTGAGGGGTGATCATCATGTGTGTGGTTGCTTAGCAACTGTGCACATATTTCTTAATGCTTGCTGTTAATACAGAAAAATGGGTCACATGTGGAACAGAAGTGTTACCTGCAAATTCTCCACCCTCAATCTCACCCTGTAGGCCAGCTAGCAGCATTTTCCTCAGCCAATCCCTATGCCTTGGATGCAGAATTTTGCCATTGTGACTTCTCCCATCATTCGAGCACTATGATGTAAAAAGCCACGCCTGGAGAAATCCTCCACTTTATGAAACTCTTAAAACTAGAAAGGACTTTTATAGTCTGGATCTGAAAGCCCAGTGAGTCAGAAAGACCTGAAGGGCATTGGCTTGTGTTGAACTGCACAAGCTATCCAAATGCACTGTAGAATGAAAGAGGTATGACAAATCCTGGGCTGAGCTAATCCAGGGAACCTCCCGTAGTTGGTGAAGAGACTGACATAATGGGCATGGGGGCAGCCCTACTAGGCTTTGTTTTCCTTATCTCTCTTTGTGGTGCCAACAGTTCTGCTTCCTAAGTAGCATTGCTGTTTTTGCCACTCCCTGGGCAAAGCTTTGCCATCAACCTTCCCTATATCACACACAGATGGGCCATAATAGTAACCTTAGAGGAGTTCTTGGTGAACTTTTTCTTGACAATGTTGGCATGGGGGAGGAATAGTACATTTTAGATGCAGTTGTTCTGTCAGGTGCCTAATGTAAAACCTTTATTGTATTTCTTCCATTAATTTTTCCATAGGAATTGATTTTCAATGGATTGTATTATGCTGTCCTGAAGCTCACTAACAGTAAAAAAAAAAAAAAGCCTCCTAATTAGTTGTGTTCAGTGAACCTTATCAATGGATAGAATTAGATTGTCTTTCCTGCGGCTTGGCTCCAAGTACTTGGCTTCCTCATCTTACTATTCTCACCAGTTCATAGTATTTCCAACTAAGCTTCCAAATTTTTAATATACTGTTCTCCCCTGAGGCATAGTTCCCATCCCAGTAAGGTTGTGTGAGTATCTTGTCAGAAGAAAATGCCAGTTTCTCTCTCTGTCATATACTAGTTCAATGACCTTTGTTATTTTAATTTTCCCCACCCCACGCTTCTAATATTGACAGTTAGCTTAAATGAAGCCTCTGGGGAACAGTGGAAAAGGGGCTCATTCTAGGATTCTAGGTTATCAGTTCGGCATTCAGAGCTGATCAAGTCGAGTTCTGAAGACAAACAAACACAAACACTATTATAATGGACTTCCAATCTTCTCCACAGCTTAATCAACCACAGTTATTCTTAAAATATTTTCTGTTAACAAAAAATCACTTCCAGTTATGGCAAAAAAGAACCCTAAAAGGAACAAACACCAGAGGTCTCCAACCTCTCCCAATATACATCAACTATTTAATCTATTAAATTCAACATTTATGGATACACCCAGTGCTTTTTTTCTGGAGAAAAAGGTACCGGAACTCTTGGATTACATTTCCTTGGGAGTAGATGGCGATTAAATTGTAATGCAATTAATAGAAGAAAAGGTGCTGGAACTCAGTTCCGGTGAGTTCCACCAGAAAAAATGCACCAAAATACACCCTGAATACACCAAAAAAGAAAACCTATAGTTTCATTAAATAGTGTTTTCAATTCCAAAATACAGTATATTAAGAATCCCAAAAGTAAAAAGTAACTATAAACTAATTAGCAAATGACCACATAACAAAAGCATTTTGTATTCCCCCCGCACTCTCTAGTACCTAACCATCTAATCAACACATTTGTATTATTACAATTACTCATTCTTTCTTTCTATCTATCCAGAAATTCCTTCACTTTTAATCTCCAAGATATTTTTTTAAAAAAGAAAAAAAAAGAAAAGAAAGATAAGTCTAAAAATTAAGAAATAAGTGACATCTGACAAAACAGCAGAAGCACATAAGCCATCATGCTACTTATAGAACAAAAAACAAAAGACCTTCCCCTTTAATACTTCAAAGCCTCCACAAAACAACACCTCCAACAACAGCAAAAGAATTATTATTTTTTAAAAAATAAATATTTCCAAACAGACCAAATATAATTATACCTTAACTATAATAATTTCTCTTACATCACCATTAATATTTAAAATTCAAATAAGTCATATAAGCAATCCCTTTACCTTTGCCATTAATATTTAAAATCAAAAGATTATTTATATTTCCAACTAGACACGTAGTTCAGTATACATCAACCCGTTATCTTTTGCCAATAAAAGACCATGAAGACAGTCTCTTTCATTGCTTTCCTCTGTCAAAGGGATAATCATTAAGTTCCAGGTTTTGAACCAAGAATGAAATCAGCTTGTTCTGTTGTTTTGTGGGTTCCTGCATACCGGTCTCCGGCTCCGCCATCTTAGATCTTAAAAAGTGCATCACAACTTCTTGCTGAACTGTCTTCTCGTGCCAACTCAATCCAATTAAAACTTCAAAGTCTCTGTGAATTTCTGGTAAGTTTCTCAAATCCTTATTTACTTTTTCTGTCTTCTCCTCTGCCGGTCCTGTAAAGAAATCCATCTTACGTTGTTCTTCTGATTGATCCACTTTAAGATTTACGTTCAAAGTCTGGATTCTTACTTCCAATCTGTTTAGAATTTCTCTCTCCATTTCGTTCCACAGATTTAAGAATGCTGCAACTGCAAACATCTTGCCTTGCGTATAGATATTTCCAAGACGCTTCCAAACATATAAGATTTATAGACCTCCTTTCAGGTTTTCTCTCTTATCTTTTTCGCCTCCCAGATAAACATAGTCTACTTACAGTTAATTATAAATCCCACTCTGCTGCAGAAAGATTCCAAATCAGCCAGTCCAGATGTGTTCCTTTATTTTGGAAGCGAACATGCATACTTCTGATGATCGGTAAAACCGGTCTCCGAATACAGTGCCGTTTCCCCCCACCTCAGGTCACCAGCCGCAGATTTATCCACCATAAGACAGACAAAAAGCAATTTATGACCCTGTAAGATAATTTGGGGGTAACCTCAGATCTTCGCTTCTCTAATGAGAAGTAGATCCCCCAGCCTGAGACATTCTCTGGCCAGGAAACGCTGTACCAGCTGCCCCACAGAATTTCTGTGTGGCTTTCAAAGCTCCATGTCCACCCGGAAGTTGCATTCATAAGGGTTTTGATTTTTTGTTTTTTTAAATCTGATGCAGGGTGGGGGAGGGAGCTGAAAGCAACTGGTGGCTGGAGGAAAGAAGGTACTTTCAGGCATGTGTTCTTACTTCCGTGTAGTGTGTAGCAGCATTTTTTTAAAAGGTGTTCATTAGCAAGGCAAGCCCCAAGATGGAGGCTGAAATTGACATGGACATTGACAAGAGAGGGATATCGGTATGCTGGGCTAAATATTGGAGAGGCGCTCTTGCGCAAGAGCAAAATTCCCAGGGACAGGGGAAGCCGGTGAATGTGTTCCCATGCTCATAAGGGCTCTGAAAATTAATTCCATTTGGCAAACTGATGCGGGGGGGGGAGAGTTTCCCTGAGGAGTCAGCAACCCCAGCGGACCAATTGCTTAAAGGGTCATCGTGTAGGGACTGAGACAACAAGGAGTTTTGACACACAGGTGCCTGGGATAAGTGCTGGAGCTGGCAGGCAGACTGAGGAGGGAAACAAGCCCAATCATCTGTCAGGAGTACCTGCCAAGTGTAATGTAGTAAGCATTAGGCTTGTTTTTAAAAACATATTTAATGCAAAAAATACACTTTTTTGAAGCTTTTGAACTTGCCACCATTAATGAATCTTTTTTGTTGTTGTATACTATCTCTTCATAGATGATAGATTTGGAAGAGGCCTACAAGGCCATCGACTCCAACCCCCTGCTCAAGGCAGGAAACTAGAGGAGGGGTCTCCCATCCAAGTAATAACCAGGCCTGACCCTGCTTAGCTTTCCACACTCAGACAAGCTGAGCCAGCATGCGCCGCAGGTTGGGGTGTGCAGATTCACCTCGCGCGGACATAGCAGGCCGAAATCAGCCCTGCTCACGTCCAAGCGGGGCTCGCCCGGGCCTACCGTAATCCAGCGACGGCTTGCCTCTCCGCGGCGAGCCGCCCGCACTGGTCCCATCACATCACTGGAAGTGACGCGACGGGACCCTGCTCCAGCGCGCTGGACACCCATGCTATATTTTTGGCGGAGAAACCAGAGCAACAGGGCTTAAACAGCCCTGTTGCACTGATTTCCCCTACCAAAAACAGCGCGGGGGTCCAGCGTACCGGAGCAGGGTTCCATCGCGTAACTTCCGGCGTGCCAGAAGTGACGCGACAAGACAGCACAGCCGGCGCCGGCAGCTCGAGTGGCGCGGAAAGTTTTCTGCGCCACTCGGAAGAACGAGGCAGGGGGGCTGCCACCACGGAGAGGCGAGGCAGCGGAGAGGTGGCCCCCAGTCCAGGTTCGTGAGCACCACTAGCCACAGGCCCCAGATGTTGCTGGCCTACAGCTTCCAGCATACCCAGCCAGCATGGCTAATGTCAAGGGATTCTGGGAGCTATAGTCCAGCAACATCTGGGGACCCAAGGTATGGATGTGACTGGAAGCAGAATTTTAAGGGAGAGAGAAGATACTAATTATATTGATATATCAGCCAATATTCACCCTTTGGGAATTTATACAGTAACTATAAGAAGTACTAAAAATGCAGTTTTCAACTACGTTAATTACATAGGTGCTTATGCACTGTGATAATAGAGTAATACACTTCTAAGCACAATGGTTGCCCTGAGTGTGTGGATGCAACAATTCTTTGAGGAAAATGCCATTTGTGGTATAGTTGCCTAAAACTGAGTTGCCTCAGCTGCGTTGCTAGGCAATAAGGCTGGTTAATTTTAAAAAGTGAAATGCTTCAGACACTAAAAAAAAAAAAGCCCCAAAGCATTGAAACTATGATAGCATAATAACTTTAGAGCCAAAAAAATATGACTCCTAGGTGCCAGCGTCAAATGCTTTAGGAACATGGTGATTGGATTCCTGGGGTTTCTATGCTAGTCTTTTCACTAGCATTCTGTTCTAATGAGCAGGCCTGGCATCAGCACTTGGCATCCTTGGGTAGCTGCCAGGGCCCCCAGAGGGCCCACTAGCACGAACGCCTGCTCTGAGCCCTTCACATCGAGCCGCTGAGTCCAAGAGCCTCCATTTTAATTTCCCAGTGCTCTAGAGTGACACTATGTCGGATGTGCTGGGCCATTGAAGGAAATTAAAATGGCAACTTCCAGGCTCCCTTTGAGTGCTGCCGCCACTGCCTGGCAAGCCTGGGGGGGGGGGGCTATCGCAGAGGCCACCAAAAGGCACTTTGTACAGGGCCTCTCATATCTGGAGCCAGTCCTACTTAAGGGAAAGTTTGGACCATGGCACTTTAGACCATGTTTCCCACCTTAGCTTAGTCAAGTGCTTTTGTAGTGGTACTTACATTCCTGGGGAGGGGGACAAAACCTAGCCTATAGTTAGCAGTAATTTAGGGTGCAATCCTCTAGGCAGTGTCTGAGGGGCCATGGGATATTTCGGATTCCTGGATCCAAGGTCGGAGACAGAGCTCTGACCTCAGAGCTGGGAATCAGCTCTAACCCTCTTCCCCTACCCCCTCACAGCTGGCATGGGAAGAACCATGCCAGCTGCTCTCTGAGGTTGGAAAAGTGACCTTGGTGAGGGGGGGGAAGGGGTGTTCCAGTGGGCAGGGAGGGGAAGAGACCGGAGTGGCCAGGATAGAGCTATCCTGAAGCCTCTCCAGCCTCCTTCCCTCCCCCTCTGAAATGCTCCAGTTAGATGGGCAAAAAAGCCTATCTAGCAAAATATGCAGGGTGGAAGGATGGGGAGGCGAAGATTGCCTCCGCCGCTCCTCCCGCTCTGCCTAGGATGACCATAAACCTCCGAGTTCGGGGGCTTACGGTCATTGTAATAGGATTGTGCCCTTAATGGACTAATTCAATGGACATTAATCAGTATTGATTAGTGGAACGTGTTTGCTAGTCTGTGTTGCATAACATTTTTAAATGGGTGGTCCTCATGTAAGGAATTTAAAGCATAGTGTTGATTAAACGTGCAAAGAAGGATCCATCAACTCATTTATTTAGTATTTTCAGGAGCTATGCGGTTTATCAAGTAATGGCTCAGCAGACATATACCATGTCCCACTCTTGGTCTGTATGCAGTTGGAAGTAGTCTGCTACATTTCATTCTATTTATTCAGTTGCTGCAGGTTTCTGATATATATTCTGACAGTCTAGAGCACACTGACATAGCTCTGTATTAAACACAAAATTTGAAAGTCTAGTGACCCAGTGATATAATCAGTTCTTAATTTAGTATGGCATAGAAAATCTAGCAATGGGTTACATCTTTATTCATAAACCACATGCAGCTTAACCTTTTCTGTGAGGGCTGTTGAAATGAATAGAGTTTACAGAGTATCACTACTTTCTTGGTTGTACCATTTGATAGTGCTTTAGGTTGTAACTCAGTGGACCTTTTTTGGTACAGTCATGCCTTGGATTGAGAGCATAATTCGTTCCGGAAACGTGCTTGTAATCAAAAACACTCTTATATCAAAACAAAATCCCCCCAAAAAAATTTGTACAGAGATTTTTAATTTAAGCCGTACTACAGTACTTGTATTGCAAGACGTCACTTGTATATCAAGTTAAAAAAAATTAAATTAATATTTAAAAATTTGCTTGTCTTGCAAAACGCTCTCAAACCAAGTTACTTGCAATCCAAGGTATTATTGTGTTTCCAAACTGCACATTTTATTTAGGAGGGAGTGATGCCATCAGCCCTCAAGGAGGCAGTAATAAGACCGCTTCTAAAGAAGCCCTCCTTGGATCCCCAGGATTTAAACAACTTTCACCCAGTCTCCAATTTACCATTTCTGGGCAAGGTGATTGAGCGGGTGGTGGGTGCTCAGTTGAAGGCACACTTGGATGAAGCCGATTATTTAGATCCATGCCAGTTGGGCTTCAGGCCTGGACATGGGACGGAAACGGCCTTGGTCGCCTTGGTGGATGATATGAGGAGGGCTTTGGATAGGGGCGAATGCTCCTTTCTAGTCCTCCTCGATCTCTCAGCGGCTTTTGATACCGTTGACCACGGTATCCTCCTGGACCGCCTGGAGGGGTTGGGCTTGGGAGGCACTGTATTGCAGTGGTTCCGGTCCTTCCTCTCTGGAAGGTACCAGAGGGTAGTTCTCGGGGAGGAGGCTTTGGACCCTCGGCCGCTTACTTGTGGAGGGCCGCAGGGTTCCATCCTCTCCCCGATGTTATTCAATATCTACCTCAAGCCGCTGGGAGCTATCATCAGGAGGTTTGGGGTGCGGTGTCATCAGTATGCGGATGATACGCAGCTCTACCTCTGTTTCAAGTCCTCACCGAGGTTGGCCATTGAGACCCTGTCCAAGTGCCTGGAGGCAGTGGCTGGCTGGATGGGAAGGAACATGCTGAAGCTGAACCCCGACAAGACCGAGGTACTCTGGTGGGGAACAAGGGGAGGTTAGGGGATGTTGACCTGGTGCTGAATGGGGTACATCTACCCCTGAAGGACCAGGTCCGCAGCTTGGGGGTCATCCTTGACTCCCAGCTGTCCATGGAGGCTCAAGTGTCCGCTGTGAGCCGGGTGGCGCTGTATCAACTCCATCTGATACGGCAGCTGCGCCCCTACCTTCCTAATCACCTGCTCCCATCAGTGGTTCATGCCTTGGTCTCTTCTCGCCTAGACAGTTCGGAAGCTACAGCTGGTACAGAACGCGGCGGCTCGCCTGGTTAAAGGCAGCCGCCGGCGGGACCACATCACGCCAGTGCTGAAGGAGTTGCACTGGCTACCAGTTGCTTGCCGAGCTGAATTCAAGGTGTTGGTTTTGACCTTTAAAACCCTATACGGCTCCAGTCCAGTCTATCTCAAGGAGCGTCTCCAGCAACAAGATCTGCCACGGATGGCCTTCTCCTTGTCCCTTCAGCCAGAGCAGGTAGACTGGTGGGGACAAGGAAGAGGGCCTTTTCTGTGGCAGCCCCCGTACTGTGGAACTCTCTCCCGAGTGACCTCCGCCATGCCCCCTCTCTGCTGAGCTTCCGCCGCTCCTTAAAAACCTGGGTGTTCAGGCGGGAATATGGGGGTGGGTTAAG
Organism: Shinisaurus crocodilurus; assembly: GCA_021292165.1. Lineage (NCBI taxonomy): Eukaryota > Metazoa > Chordata > Lepidosauria > Squamata > Shinisauridae > Shinisaurus > Shinisaurus crocodilurus. The sequence goes on along the minus strand of CM037878.1, from coordinate 201,577,407 downwards.
ATTTTAAAAATTTTATACTGTTTTAAATGTATTTTATTGTTGTTATTCTATGTACATCGCCCAGGGTGGCCGGTTGCCGGCCAGATGGGCGATTAATAAATGTAAATAATAAATAATAATAAATAAATTATTTATTACATTTATATCTAGGGAAGGATAGATGGTTAAGTTTGTCTCACCAAGATTGTTGGATTTTCTGACATAAGCTTGTTCCGTCCAGTTTTCATATAAGTTTCTGAGGTTCTTTAAAAAAAAAAAAAAAATCCACACAAATACACTTGACACATTTTTAAAATGTGTACGTCTTTGTATTTTTCAAATACATGCATTTTCCCAAGTACTTTTCCATTGATGTAATGTGGTTTTGTGTGCACTTTTCTCTAATGTACGTATGCATTTTGTGCACACTTTCAACTAATATGCATATTTTTGTGTACATTTTCCCCTCCCCAACTAACTGCAAGGCCTGTGTAGTAGTTGTTAGGGATGTTCTGAAAGGGGAGAGAGACAATCGCTTTGAATATTGTTAGATGGGGCCTGGATCAGGTAAATTCAATTATGATTGACTGAGGACTCTAGCTAGGTGGAAAAGAGTGGTTGGGAAATGACAGTTAAGATATGACTGTTGACAGTTAAGGAGTCAGGGAGAAGGTCTGCTGATTGGGTGGGTAGTGTTACAGAAGGACTAAGAGAAAGCTGAGGAGAAAGTGAATATGGTAGCTTAGGCCTAGATATTAAGCTATTCCTTCTCTATGAGATAACCTTAAGTGGCTGGTGAATATCAGGAGTAGGGAGGAGGCGGGTGTGTTATGCCAGGAAGCTGCCATAAGATCTTGCCAGAAGTAGGTCAAACATGCAGGCAGTAAAAGCCCAGATAAACTGTCCAAGCAGTTTAATAGTTTATCTTATCTCTAGTGTTGGTGTCCATCTCATGCCTAAGCCTCTTATACCAGGCTATTAGGAGGTTTTAAAGTATTCTAAGAGAATTGGTGGCAGTGGAAAAGGGGTAGCTTGGGGAACCTTGAGTTATACTGGCTAGAGTTCCTTAGGCCCTGAAATATAAACATTTGTTCGAAATAAGAAACCCCATAGGTGGGATTGCCTCGTGAAAGAGCAGTTTCCCCATACGTGGTGGCAGTGCTGGGATGGGGAGAGGAAATCCCTCATAATGCCTAATTACAATGTTAGTTTGAGAGAGAGTGACTGGCACAAGGTCATTCATGAGTGAGAACTCAGCCCTGGCTATTTCCTTTTCATAAAGAATATACATATTATTCTTCTGGCCAAGGACTAAAACAATGTTCCAATAATAATAAGGGTTGGGATGGGTGGGGAGGGGAGGGTAAGGGAAAGAAGGAGGAGGAGGAAAACCACTTGTGTGCAGTATGTTCAATGCCACAAGTCTAGAGGAAGCAAAAGTCAGCCCTTTTTGACGTATAACATCCAGTATCTACACTAGATTCTACAGGATGTCCACAAGTTTTGTCTGTTCCTTGGTAGCTAACCATGATTTATTGTGATGCTTTACTCTGCCTATGCCCTCTGGCATGCATTCTGAGTATCTCCAAAAGGCAGCTCAAAATTGGAGCCAGATCATGACAGAGTTCCAGGCTTAGCTCTGGTCTCTGGCTTTTTGCTGCCTTTTGGAGCCATTCAATATTCATGGAGGAGTGGTGGTGTTTGGAGGAGAGGCAGAATGAGTTTTAACCATAAATAATGGCTAGTTATCTGAGTGTCCCTGAAGCACAGTGTGAGAGGGAAAGAATCAAGGATAACTTGCCAGAGGGCAGTGGGTTGATCACTATAATGAACATGTTGAGCATATTTATGGATACTTGATCATCCATTATAAAATGTGCCTCTAAAGATGGGCTACTTTCTTTTGTACAAATAGACAAACTGGTTAAAATAAAGCTGGAACCACAACTTATTACTGGAAAAACACTTCTTATTTCAAAATGTTTACAAAGATGCATTCTATCATATATCAAAAATCTCTCCAAATTGAAGCTTTGTATTTCCCCTCCCTGTCTGTTTACCATTCATTGAAATACACAAAATTGTAGAATTCATTCAAAATTGTTAAAAGACCACAAGTTTAAACGATATGTAATTATTTAGATTTATATATAGTTCAAGATGACTGTAGCCAAAGTAGGTTTGTGAGGCTATTAAAATAGAAGTTACAATATTGACATTTAAGCACTAATATGTTTTTCATGAAGTGGTTTTATACACCAGTTGTCTCAATTCTTTTAGATGATACTCTTATGAATAGTTTGGTGTACAAGGAATAATCCTACCTATAATTTTTCCGTACTAAAATCAAGGGGATTCATAAGCCACCATTGCATTGCTTGAATTTCTGGTCCAGCTCCAAACCAAATGATCAGTTGCACATTTCTCCTGTGTCCACATGGGGTCACCATGACACCACTAAATGCAAGAACTCTGCCTGTTAACATTTCTGAGGTTCAGTTACCTAAGGATTAAAGATCAATAATTTGCAGTCAAATGTGAGTTTATATGAATGATACAGTGGGTGTTATTTCCTGTTTGAGTTATAAAAAAATAAGTTGAAACATAATATAAAAGAAATTATAGTAAATTAGAATGTTAATGTTTCAGAGCAAGGTTAGAATCTGAAGTTTTACTAAACTTAAAGAATTCGCTCTAGGAATATTTGTGTCCAGATATAAAACTTATGTGTGAACAGGCTCAGAAGAATTTGCAGCAGTTTAATAATGGACAGGCTTACCCATGAAAATTAAGTGTGTGCTTGAATATATAGGATAGTATCTAATGTCAGTCCTACATAGAGCAGACCCATTGACATGAATGAAACTTACACTAGTCAGAACTAGAATTGATGTTAAATGCTCAGAACTTCTGGTCTCCGCTATCAGTCTGACTGCTGCATTTTGCACAAGCAGCAGCTTCTGTACAGTCTTAAGGGCAGCCCCAAGTAAAGTCCATTGTAGTAATCTAACTTGGACGTTACCAGAGCATAGACTACTGAAGCCAGATTAGCCCTGTCCAGAAAGGGAGCATAGCTGTGCCACCAGCTGAAGCTGGTATAAGGCGCTCCATGCCACTGAGGCCACCTAAGCCTCAAGTGACAACGATGACTTCAGAAGAACCCCCAAGCTACGAACCTGCTCCTTCAGGTGGAATGCAGCTCTGTACAGAACAGAATGGATACCCTCCTGGTTAAAGAACAGAAAACAGAGTAGGAATAAATGGCCAGTACTCGCAATGCAGGGATGTAAACAGCAGGGTCCCATAAGGATCTGTATTGGCCTTTATAACTTGTTCACAAATTATCTGGAAGTAGGAGTTGGAAGGTGGTGAAGTTTGCTGATGACACCAAATTATTTAGGGTGGTTAAAACAAAAAGGGTTTGTGAAGAGCTTCAAAAGGCTTTCTCCAAACTGGGAGGATAGACATTAACATGGCAAATACAGTTCAATGTAAGCAAAGCATAAAGTGATGCACGTTTGGTCTAACAATCCCAACTTTACATACAGTCATGCCTTGGATTGAGAGCATAATTCGTTCTGGAAACGTGCTTGTAATCCAAAACACTATTATATCAAAACGAAATCCCCCCAAAAAAATTTGTACAGAGATTTTTAATTTAAGCCGTACTACAGTACTTGTATTGCAAGACGTCGCTTGTATATCAAGTAAAAAAAAATTAAATATTTAAAAATTTGCTTGTCTTGCAAAATGCTCTCAAACCAAGTTACTTGCAATCCAAGGTATTACTGTATATGCTGTTGAGATCCAAACTGGAGGTGACTGACCAAGAAAGAGATCTTGGGGTTGTTGTGGACAGTTGTGTGAAAATGTTGACCCAGTGTGCATCTGCTGTGAAAAAGCAAATAAAACTCAATTTCATAATGCCCTTATAGAAATCTATGGTGCAACCACACTTGGAATATCAGTGTACATTTCTGGTCACTGCACCTAAGAAAGGATATTGTATAGTTTTAAAAGTTGCAGAAAAGGGCAGACAAAATGATCAAGGGGCTAAAGCGACTCTCCAATGAAGGAAGGTTACATTGAGATTATTTAGCTTAGAATTTTTAGTTTAGAGTTAGGCTGACCATATGTACCGTTTTAAAAGGGACTGTCCCGTTTTTTTCATATTTCCCAACCGTCCCTTCTTTTTAATAAAAATGTCAATTTTGTCCCGTTTTTAATAAACTATATATAGTTTTTTATTTTTTGTAAAAAACTGAACGTGGCTTGTTTATTTCCCAGGTGAGACTGGGAAAGACTCCCTGGAGAGCCACTGCCAGTCAGTGTGTAGGCAACAATGAGCTAGATCAAGCGTGCGTGGGGAACCTATGACCCTCCAGATCTTGTTGGACTACTGTGAAGGATTGAGGCCTACCCAGGCTTGAGTTAGGTTGAAGCCTGAAGGCCCAAATATCTCCTGATGGGAGGGGGCATTTGTGAGTTTCATTTCCCCTCATTTCATTCCCCAGTTTTAGGTCACATGTTTGTAGCCCCCTAGTTATGTGGGAGGGTATATAAAGACAGTGGGTGGTGGGGAACTTCAGTGTGAGAGAGGAAGCTGGAGAGACACAGAGGACAGAGGAATTGGAGAGTGAGAGGCAGGGAAGCTTCAAGAACAGGAGAAGCTGAGATTGAAAACTGCAGAACAGCCAGAGCCAGAGTCTCTACCAAGGCCTACAGGTGAAAGTATAGCTGGGTACCTGGGTTAGAGAAAACTGCGGTATTATTACCGGTACTTTTATTTCTATTATACATGCTTTTTGAAGTCTAACAGCTCTATTTGTCTAAATACCCTAAGTTAATGTGAATTTACCATACTAAGTTTAGCAAAGTAAACAGTTATTGTTAAACTCAGTTGTCTGGAGTGGCTTTCACAACATGCCTAAGGCCTAATCCCACGTTACTGGGAAGGAAAGGCAAAGGGCAGGAACGTGTCATCCTGATAGCAGGAAGGGCTCTTAAAGAGGCAAAATATCTTTAAGGAGCTGATCAAGGTGTTCTGGTAAAAGTGGAACCTTGACAACTACAACTCCCATCCTCGACCATGCAGGTAAGGGCTGGTGGGAGTTGGAGTCCAGCAACATCTGGAAGGGTGGTTGTTCCCCATCCTTGAGGTAGATGGAGTTGTATAAGGCAACTTCCTGTGTTCCTTGGAGTGAACCGAGATGTGAACAGACAGATATACTGGCCAGAGAGAGGGGGAGAGAAAAAAGAGTAATATAGAACATTATGGGAGTTCCTGCAAAAGATGAAGGCCATTCCCTTTAATCACTGCCTTTTTAATATTTCAAAGACCCCACAAAATAGTACTTCTAGATTTCAAAGGTGGTAGAAAAAGTTATCTTCTTTACATAGAGATTCTTCCCACACAGACAAAAAATTGAAGGAAGCCTTCTTGGTCCATTAGGGAAAAAAAATACAAGTCACAGTAAGGGAATACCTTTATTAGGACTACTAATTAGTACGTTATATCAATGCGTAAAACCACTAGTGTGATGAAAGAGGAAGTTCCATTTACTTTATCCAGTCAGGGCCAGATGTCTTGCCCAGAGAGAGAACACAGCTAGTAAGAGACGGAGTGAATGCGTTCTCGCTGATTACTATGATCAGATTCCCACATTGCTCTCATATCGTTGTTTCCTTAGCGTTGGCGGCTGGCAACCTGATCCCCCACCACTGAACCTACTAGAAATCCATTGCGCTTCTGGCTCAATAAAGTAAACTGTAGTGGGGTGTGGGGATGCACATGTCGGTGACGGTGGCCTCACTCAGATGCGTCTGTTCTGCTGTAACGTTAGTTTTTGTTTTGCCTGTATGCTAACTGGTGGCTTTGTTATTCGTTGTCGGTGGTTTAAACTTCATATTTTTCTTATTTTTTAAAGCTTAAAGTCTAGCCTTGCAATGCCAAATACAAAGAGGCGAAACTGCAGTTTTAATGACGGTCACCAGAAGGAATTCAAATTTATTAAACTGGACAAACAGTGCAGTGATAGATCAAAAGTGGTATGCCAACATTGTAATATCTATTTTTCCATTGCTCATAGAGGTAGAAGTGTTATTGTCTTACTTTTTCATGAATACGGAATATTACATAACCCCGTCCCACTATGTCCCGTTTTTGTCCCGAGGAAATATGGTCAGCCTATTTAGAGTGCTGGGAGACATGATAGAAGTGTACAAAGTTATGCATGGTGTGGAGAAAGTGGATAGGGAGAAAACCTCTCTCATGATACTAGAACCTATGCTCATCCCATAGGCTTTTCTACATGAAGTTTTTAACCTGCCGCTTTACCGATGCTTCTGCTTCCAGATTCTTTGTGGGATGAAGATCAGCTCATTTACACATGTTTTTTTCCAGGGGGTTTCTTTCTCTGCCTTACTATATGTTCCATAACACAACCACTAGGTGGTGCTGTGGTATAGTAGAGTTGCGCAAATACACATAGGTTTCATGCGCCATTCACAGATAATACCAGATTTTCCTTGATCTAAAAGAAGCTGTGGAAATGGTGGCAAAGAACAAGACAGGCTCAAAGAACAGGACAGGCTATGGAGGATGATGACGTTGTGTAAAGCACTCACAAACTACTGTGAGAGGAATCACAAGTGCACAAAAAATGTCTTGTGTAGAAAGGCTCTAAATGGTGGGAAATTCAGGACAGATAAAAGGAAGTACTACTTCACACTGTGCATTGTTAAAACCATGGAATTTGTTACCACAGGATGTAGTGATGGCCACTAGCATGGATGGCTTTAAAAGGAGATTAGACAAATTCATGGAGGATAAGGCTATAAATAGCTACAAGTCATGTCGCTACCAAAGCACATGTATCTCAATTTCTGCTATCTAAGAAGTAGGGGACAGGAGCTGAAAATATAAATCATGCATTTTGCAGGAAACAAAACAAAGTATTATTTAGACAAATACTTATACTGTCTCAATATTAAGGAATTACAGCATATTTGGATAATGAGTTAAATTTGATAACATCAAAAACTTTTTGAATGTTTTATATGTATATACAGAAATTATCACAACACCACACCATTATACTCATTCCAAAAGAGAAAAGATTTCATAGGAGTTGTATTCAGTGTTCCCCAAAATGTCCTTGGGGTGGGAGTGGGGGGAAATGGGGAAAAATTTATTCTGAGCTTTTTCTGGACCTTTACATCTCTAGTTTTTATGTATGGACAAGGAATCATGATTTAAAGCTGTGATAATCAAGCTAATCCAACCTTGGATTATTTTGCTGGCCTGTTTAGCAAACTAGAATTTGTTTTAAACCACAATTCCTGGTTCATAAGTAATTACAAACCAGGAACTGAGGAAAGTGAAACTAAACTTGGCAAGAGTCTACCTCCTGCTGTGTAGGGAGGAGGGGAGCAGGCAATGCATGAGCCCAGTGCTTCATTTGGGCTCACAGAGGCTCGTCCATGTAGCAGTAAACCATGGTTAATGTTATGTACAAGTGCAGTCATTGACCTGGTTCGCATGATACGCTAAGCCACGATGGGTTAGCATGTCATGCAAACCCAGCATGGTTGACAGGGTGGCTTAAGTTTGGATTATAAGCCATCCTGTCAAGTCATGGCTTGTAGTAGGGTTTTGTTTGACCCACAATGTGTTGTTGTGTCATCCGAACCTGGACGACGCAGCCCATCATGGGTTAACCCAAACCACTAGCGAGCTGCTTGGTAAGAGTGGCAAAAACCCTTGCCAGTCTTGCCAAGCAGTTACCAGGCAAGCACTACTGCCAGCCGCCCAAAAAATACCCAAGCGGTACTTGGGGGTTGCTGGCAGATTCTCCCCTCCCCCACTGTGACCATGAACTGTTGTCAGCTTGCATGGATTTTCCCCCCTTTAATTTACCCCCCCTGGAGATTGCAAAAGGTGGCTGTCAAGCCACCTTTAGCGATCCTCATTTTGGCAGCCATGAGCAGTCCCTCCAAGGTGCCCCAGGGGCATCTTGGAGGGGCTGCCTGTGGTTGCCCACCTTTTAAATTTTATTTTTTGCTCCCCATAATGTGCGCAAATATTTGTGCACATTATTTGTTAAAATATATTTTTGACCACATTTGTGCAAAAATGGAGCTCCCACTTTGACACTTGTCAAAGTAGTTACACTCGCAAATGGGAAGCCTTCTCCTTTTGCGTGTTCCAAGATGGTAGAATCTCAGGAACAAGTACAAAAGACATGAGTTCCCCACAAATAACCTGAGGATCTTGCTGCGAAGAGGGTGTTTGGGGTGCCACTGTACTTTCGCAAGCAAAAATCACTCATAGCTTTGGAACCCTTCAACAGTTTTCCTTCTGACAGCTGTCAAAGGGTTCCAAATGGGAAATTAACTTACCTGCACTGCACAGCGTGGGTACCTGCTGGACTTTGCCTTGGACAGCTGCCTTTCATGATCTCCGGAAAAAAGGGGAGGTAATCTGCAGCAAGCCAAAAACAGCTCACAGTTGTAGCGGGGATGGGGGGACAACTTGGTGCTCCTGCAGTGTCCTCTAGGATACCCGTAAGAGGAAGAGGGGGCCAGTAACCCATGATGTGCCAGGTTGTCTTTCGGGCACATCGTGGGCCCTGAGGCAATTCACCCACACTGTGTGGCTTGTGCTGCAGTGTGGATTATCATGTTGTCCAAACCCGTCCATTGAGAAGCTTACATTGCTGGAAGTCACAAAATAGGAGTACATTATCATTACCCATAGGCTACATTGATGATCCTGGTGAGGTAGAGGCAAGTCTTTTACCTCTGTGTACCTTCCTTTCCTATTTCATTCATTGTATCATTTAACTAGAGTACAGAGTCTCTGAGGCATTCATGTTGACTCCATATTTATTATGCTGAATAAAATAGGGGTCCAATTTTAGTGTTCTTATCTAACTTATTTTGCTGCTATCCTATATGCACTTACTTGGGAGTAATCCCCATCAAATTCAGTAGGATTCCATCTGCATAAACAAGGATTGGATTGGGGAATCAGTAAATCAATAACACATTCTTTGTTGATTGTGTGAAGCTATGGGCAGCTATTGAAAAACCAACAATTAACTGTCAAAAATGATTACAAAAATTAAAAAAGTAGCATGGCTGAAATAGAATGGGGATAAAGTGGACATTTTTTTAGTGTGGATGCATTACATTATGGATCTATCACATTTTATGAATATCTGCATTATCTACTCATACTGTTACTGCTGGTCTTCCATCACTCTAACAATGGAGTGAGGCATCAACTGGGAAGTAGTAATCATCTTGACCCAAAGATACAATTGATTTCTAGTTTTCATTTCTGAGAAACGTTGATTTGAGCTTATCTTCACTTGTCACGTTGTGAAAGAGATGTGCCACTAGAGAGACTAAGATAAAATACCAGTCAGGCAGTTCTAAAACAGCATATCAAAAAGCATTCCTTAAAATTCCCTTGTTTTTTAAATTTGGAAAGCGGAATATCGGTGGTCAATATAAGAGGTTTAAAGATGTTCATAAGGCTAATCTAAAAAAATGCAATATAAACATCGAAAACTGGGAAGCTCTGGCCCATGAACGATCTAACTGGAGGTTGGCCTTTCACAAAGGTTCCATGGACTTTGAAGAAGCCCGAGTGCAAGGTGAAAGGGAGAAACGTGCTAAGCGAAAAGCACATCAAATGAATCCTTTACAGGACCATCTTCTATCTGGTAACCTGTGTCCTCACTGTGGGAAGCTGTGTGGATCTAGAATTGGCCTCCACAGTCACTTACGGACCCATCGCTAGAGTCTACACAATCTTCTTTAGAATTTCCTCCTTTTATCCCGGAAGACAATCTTACTCGGTCACGAGTGATCGCCTGATGATGATGATCCCTAACATTTGAGAGAAATTGAGTTTACCTGAAATATCAATTGAGGTAAAAATTACAGATGAAGAGGATTTGTTACTTCAGCTGTTTACACACTGTGGAGAATGATATTGCTTGAGACTTTATCTACGTTGCATTGTAAATGTAGCCGCGTTTTTTCATTGTATGGGGCCCAGTGTTACACTATGAATTCAACTACTTAGCTTTTGGAGGTATAGCCTATTTGCTTTGTGTGATGCCATATCTTCACTTCTCTAGACGTGGTGCTACTTGCCTTTAACCCAGGAGAGGGCAGCCTCCAGTCCACTGTGGGACCCAATTGAGCCCATAAAGGGATGAGCACCCTCCACTTGCCCTCAAGGCTGAGCGGCACAAAGGGGTTTCCCTTTCTTACCTCCAATCAGAGGTAAGCTGGGTATTCCCCCACTGCTGCTTGCTCACACCCTGATTGGGACACGCACAGCGCGGGAAGGAGCAGCCTTCGGCTGGGGCTTGCTATGTGGATGCAAAACAGTCCAGAAATTAGATTCACTTTAACTGACACTATAGCATTAAATAATTGTTCATGTTTGGCTTGTAAATTGCATGTCAGTTCAAATAATCTTGGTTTGAAAGCAGGATATTTTTGAAGTTTTTGAAAACACGCAGCTATTTCTGTATCTAGATCAAAGGGTCCCTAACTTTTTTGGGTTGGTGGGCACATTTGGCATTTTGAGAGAATGATGTGGGCACTCTCATAGAATCGCTGCCAGGGGATGCTTGTACATTCATAAAATGGCTGCTGTGGTAGGCATGGCTGGTCACAAAACACTCATTTCACAGAAGGTAAACCAGTGAGACTAAAAGAAAAAAAGAGCAACTTGACCAAAACCAGTGGTGCATATGGGGTTTGAAAATATAATTTTTTTGTGAGCAGGAAGGGAGGGCTTGCATCCTCTATGTACCAGGACGATCTTATGTCCAGTTAAAAGCTGTTGTAGCCTAAAGGGCAATATTCTGTCACTAACCAGATTGAGACTCTAGAACAGTGATGGCACGGGTGCCACAGCTGGCACGCAGGGCCCTCTCTGTGGGCAGTTGAGCCATTGGTCACCAGATCGCGAAAAGACCGTCCCCTTCTGCAAAACACTAATGATCTTGTTCTTTCTCACAGTGTGGAACAGAATGATTTTATTCTAGAATTCCTGTTACAGAATTCTTTTCTACATTGTTATCACATTTAAAAGATTTTGAAGAATGATGCACAGAGCATGGCTTGGATATAAAGCCCTAACAGTTGACCTGAGTGCTGCATGTGTTGCTCTCAAACTAACGGAGTATGAGCCAAGGTTTAACAAATTATCAGCATGCATGCAATAGCAAAAATCACATTAATTGTGCAAAAGCATGCCCAATGCAAACTTTTACCTAATGCAGTGTTTGCAGTCCAAGACATAAAGTGTTTAAAATGTGTTAAGCACGTTTAGTTTTCTTGTTTATCTTGCTCATCCTAGTACAGGTTGACTTTTGCTTTTACTAATCCGACACCTGTAGAAGCAGGGAAAGGACCCGGAGTAAAGCTTGCCCCATACAATTTCAGTCTGGCATATAATCATATTACAAGTTGAGAATCCCTTATCCAAAAATACATGTGCCTAATTATTTAAAAAGTTTGTATAAATTCCCTTCAGGCTATGTGTACAATGTAGTACTATAATAATTTTTTGAGTTGATTTTTTCCCAACAAAAAACTGTATCATTGAAAGCTCTGTTATTGTGTTTTTCTTTAAAGACAAAAGATGTTAATTAGTTCGGACAACTGTATGAGTTGTTTTTCTAAAACTAAAACCTCGGTATTCAGGTTTAATTGCAGTGTTGGCACTTTGAAATAAATAAGTTGGTTTTGTGTTGCAGTTTGGGCACTCGGGTTGAAAAAGGTTCGCCATCACTGCTCTAGAACATTCACTTGAGTAGGTTAAGTTGTATTGGGGAGAAGATGGCATGAAAACTTCACCAGCTGTCACTTATCTCTGATTTTGACATTGTGTTTAAAAGATGTTATTGCTCATACAAAGAAATGGGTGCATGGTCTATGCAGCCCTATCTCCCTTAGTTTTCTAAGGCATTATCATCATCATCCATCATCATCATCATTATATGGCACAGCTTGCAGTGTTTTTCTACTACTTTTTAAAATGGTTTTTAATAGTTTGTGAAATCCTTGTGAAGTGTGATGATTTTTGTTTTTCTGGAGAGCAGCATACAATGTGCCCACTACTTAGTTTCAAGAGTTCTTAGCTTGTCCTTTTCTCCGCAAATACTGGAGTAACATGAATCAGATTTAACTTCCTGTTTCTTTCATACCTGTATTAATAAAAGGGATGCCAATGGTGCCAAGTATGTTTCTCCTGTCCCATACCCTCCACCACTACCCCAATCCAAGTGCAGCTGCAGCAGTGGTCAACCTTTTTGCTTCCAAAGGCCACAGGCAGTGATAGGGGCTGAGTTAGGGGCTGTGGACTCTGTTATCTACATGGGGAGGAAGGTGTGCGGGGATGACTTTCTCTTTGTGCCTTCATCCCCATTGGCGGTGGGGAATTTGGGATGGGTTAGACAGGCCTGCAAGGGCTTCATGCTAACTATGTATTGGCCATATGTGCATTAGGACTGATCACAAATTTGGGTTGCCTATTGAAAGAGCTTAAAGTGGAGAGCGGGTCATGCATGCAAGTATGTGCGATTGGGAACCCTGCCTTATCAGGGTTCCTGGTCGTGGGGGTGAGATTTTGGACACATACAGAACCCTCTTCAGACTTTAATGCTGAATTTATTTTTATTTATTTATTTATTATATTTATGAATCGCCCATCTGGCCAGACATCCGGCCACTCTGAGCGATGTACAATCCAATAAAATACAAGGGGGGGGGGAACACACACACACACACACACACAGTATAAAACACAATTAAAAACAGAACAAAACTTAAAAATCCTAACCCACCCCATATTCCCGCCTGAAAAGCCACGTTTTTAATGCACGGCGGAAGCTAATCAAGGAAGGGGCATGGCGGAGGTCACTGGGGAGAGAGTTCCATAAATTGGAGACTGCCACAGAAAAGGCCCTCCTCCTAGTCCCCACCAGCCTGGTTTCTCTGGCTGATGGGACAGGGAGAAGGCCATCTGTGGCAGATCTTGTTGAGCGGCCTACTTGATGTTGCTGGAGGCGCTCCTTGAGATATATTGGACTGGAGCCGTACAGGGTTTTAAAGGTTAACGCCAACACCTTGAATTCGGCTCGGCAAACAACTGGTAGCCAGTGCAACTCTTTGAGCACCAGAGTGATGTGATCACGCCGGCGGCAGCCTTTAATCAGGCAAGCTGCTGCATTCTATACCAGCTGCAACTTCCGAACCGTCTTCCAGGGTAACCCCACGTAGAGCACATTACAGTAGTCTAGGCGAGAGGAGTAAGGCTTGTGTGTGTACCCTCATGTGTTCAAGCAAATGCCTGAACAGAACTAGAAATTTTCTACATAAGGCTGTTAATCCGCTGTATCTACTTTTGGTTTTCTAACAGAATTAAGATTTGAGCTCTACACAAAGAGCTTTTCCTTTCCTGCTTCATAATCTCTAGGTGGTGCTGTGCTACAGAATAATGCAGAATAATGCAATTACACAAGTAGGGAAAATACATTTTCTTTCACTTTCACAAATAATACCCCATTTCCCATGCTCTAACACCCCATCACCACCACGAAAGTGCTCTTTAAAAAACAGAAGCGGAACTGGAGGTTCACAACTGAGAGTAAGGCATATGACGAGTGCACAATAAATACCTCATGTAGAAAAGCTCAGACTGCAAGAAGGCTATTTTTTTCTTCAGTTGTTTAGTTCTTCCTGTGTTTTGAGTGTTTGCTTCCATGATGGCTTGCTTAGTCTCACGTTCCTCACCTGGACAATACAATAAAAGAACCGTGGAGCTGGAAGGAATAGAAAAGTAATCTAGTCCAACTCTCCTCCTTTAATTGAGGCCCATTATGCTGACTTATATCTAGCTGCTGAATCCACATAGTTTAGACTTCAGTGCACTACAAGAAGACAGCAGAACTGAGAGAGTAAATTTCAGATGGCACAATTAAGTGACCCTTACCATCCTTTACCAAGGACAGATGACTTGCATGCACAGGCAGGTTAGTATGGGAGCAAGCTCCTGAGTCCTTTAGGTATCTGGACCTTAACCTGTATAGGTTTGTAAAGGTAAGCAAGAGCGCTTTGAATTGTGCTTTGAAATGAACCAGAAGCCAGTGATATTTTTTCAGTATAAATTAGAGAGGTTCTGACTGACCAATCCCAGTCAACAGCCTGGTGGCTGCATTTTGAACTAACTGCACTTTCCAAATGTTCATGAGCATTCCATGGTGACTTCACCGCAGCCCAGCCAATGGATAGCCTGTTTCTCACATATTTCTTCCTTTGTCCTAGGTCAATGACATTTTTTTTTCCAATCGGCAAAACTCCCCCAGCCCCCTGCAAAACAATGTATCCTGTAAATTTGATTTTATACATTCATATCTTTATGATCTCAGCTTGTCTGAGCGTGGAAAGCTAAGCAGGGTCAGGCCTGGTTATTACTTGGATGGGAGACCCCTCCTCTAGTTTCCTGCATTGAGCAGGGGGTTGGACTCGATGGCCTTGTAGGACCCTTCTAACTCTATGATCTATGAAATCTATGAAACCATAAATAGAACACCTGCTCCAGAAGATGGGTTTTAAAATTTGTATTACAACAACTTTACAGGCAGAGATTACAAAATGTATCTTCCACATCCAGTGTGCACTCACCCTGATCAAATATTACTCCTTTATTTACCTTCTCTGTACACTTAGGTGCTCTTCAGACATAGCCCTGCGAGACAGTCTTATGAGAGCACATCACAGTAAAGTCTCACAAAAAAAGCAAAGGTGGCTGTGTTGACCATAAGAAATATTCCAATATCAGTGTTGCTGTAATATCTTTATTAGGCCAACTGAAAGATCATCCCCCCAAAATTGTGCAAGCTTTTGAGATCTTCAGATCTCTTCTTCAGGCAAGATGTTATATAAGGCAGGGGGGATAGGGAAAGGTGACTAGATGGTGAAGCCAAAAGGAACTGCAAGTTCGGACTAGTTAGTCCCAGGTGTAGTGTGGGAGGAGGAGTCAGCAGGTCATGTGATGGTTAAAGGAGGACTCTGCTGCCCCTCCTTCCAACTCTATGATCTATGAAAGGTGTGTGTGTGGAAAATATTGCATCCTCCATTTTGGGGAATATGAAGTCCAGCTATTCTCAGGAGTGTTTTCTATCCTGGTCGAAGCACACTGGCTCCTTTTGCCGGTTGATCACAGTAAAGTGGCTCCCATGTGGCTGATGTTGCTTCTGAAGAGCAATTTAGTCTACTGATGTTCCTTCCTCCATTGTCTCCTCACAGATATACTCATTCCCCTCTTCCTTGTGAAGCGTTTGCATCAAGAGGGGAGCCAATCCAAGCTATGGAACAGCTCTTCAGCCCTCCCAGTGTTCTGGCTACCTGACCTATTCTTTTCTGTGCTGGCTTTTTGCATTGGTGGAACGTTAAGCATGCTCGTTGTCTGAGAAGCCAACATGTCACTTCATAATTCTGGCAAATTGGAGTTTTTGGAGAGGGGGTTTCAGGAAAAACAGCTCCTTCAGTACTGTACATCTGCAATGTAGATGAAGTCTCAAATAATATATCTCTCCATAGTGTGTAAATAGCAGAAGTAACAAATCTCTTTCATCTATAATATTTACCTCAAATTAGAGCAAACCATGTTTTTTTCTTGGCTTATGACTCTGGTTTGTCTGGGGAGAGCCAAGCCAGAGACCGGGTTCCGACAATCGGGTTTAACCCATGACGAGCCACAACACCTGCAGGCACCAGGTTACATATCCAACCCCCACTTGGGGGTTGCCGTGTTGTGTGATCTCAGCGAGCATGGGTTATGTGAGGGTTAAGAACCTTCCCATAAAACAGGCCATAGGTTATGTGAGGGTTGTTTAACCCGTGCATAATCCACGCTCATGGGGCTCACAGGACACCACAACCATCAGATGGGGTTGCATATTCAAAATGGTGGCTGCATCTACCCCACACATGCACAGCCTCACCATGGGGCTGTGTCTTGTTCAGACGTCACAGTAAACAAACCACGGAATGTCAATCATTTTCTCTATCTGGGCAGCTATCTTTCTGTTACAGCTAACATCGACAGTGAAATCCAGCATCGTCTGAGCTCCGCAAGTGCCGCATTTTCTCGAATGAAACATAGAGTGTTCGAGGATCGGGATATTTGTAAGAAGACCAAAACACTGGTTTATGAAGCCATTGTATTACCAACTTTATTGTATGCCTGCGAAACATGGACTATCTATAAACGTCACTTCCACCTCCTTGAAAGGTTTCATCAACGTTGCCTCCGGAAAATCCTGCGAATTACTTGGGAAGATAGGCGAACAAATGTCAGTGTACTGGAAGAAGCAAAGACTACTAGCATTGAAAAAATGATCCTTCAACGCCAACTTCAGTGGACCGGTCATGTTGTTCGAATGTCTGACTGCCGTCTCCCAAAGCAGTTACTTTATTCCCAACTCAAGGATGGAAAGCGGAATATCGGTGGTCAATATAAGAGGTTTAAAGATGTTCATAAGGCTAATATAAAAAAATGCAATATAAACATCAAAAACTGGGAAGCTCTGGCCCATGAACGATCTAACTGGAGGTTGGCCTTTCACAAAGGTTCTATGGACTTTGAAGAAGCCCGAGTGCAAGGTGAAAGGGAGAAACGTGCTAAGCGAAAAGCACGTCAAATGAATCCTTTGCAGGACCATCTTCTATCTGGTAACCTGTGTCCTCACTGTGGGAAGCTGTGTGGATCTAGAATTGGCCTCCACAGTCATTTACGGACCCATCGCTAGAGTCTACACAATTTTCTTTAGAATTTTCCTCCTTTTAAAATTTCCTTTTTGTAATTTTTATCCTGGAAGACAATCTTACTCGGTCACGTGTGATCGCCTGACTGACTGACTGCAGGAGTGATTGGGCCGATAGGCCGTGTGTACTAGCACATTATCATTCATGATAAGTGCCATGTGAATGCAGCTAATTTGTTACTAATCCTAAATAATGCACCTTTTTCTTTTATAAAGCACTATGCTCTCATCTTTTTTTTCCCCACCACCCCCTTTGTTGTTGTTGCAGTAGTAGGGGTGTGGGTGGTGTCGGATAGTTCTATTCTGGAAGCACTTTTGCTATAGGAATGTTCATAGAGCATCTGTTTAATCACTTTTAATTAGAACAGTGATTAAGTAGTTGCTTCTGAAAATTATCTCTGGTGGAGGCACAAAGTATTGAAAAAATATTTCAATATATGTTGATGTATTATTGCTGCAGTTATATCAATACTCTGGATTCCCCTTAAAGCCCTGTTTTGATTTCTTAATTGTGGGGGGGGGTTGTATTTTCAAGCTTGAGTTTTGTATCCATTTAATTTCTGGTGAACCTTTTAAATTATGGGTCCCGAGAATCGAGTTATCAAGTTTAACTTACAAGCTCATCGTTAAGGTGTTTCCCCCCCATCTTGAATTTCTTGGAGTTGCACTTGACTGAGGTGTGTGTAATCTTGAGGGGTTTTCCGGGTGGGGGCAGCTGGATTTTAGAGATGTAGATACTTTTCAGTGAAGCCATGTGTTGCTATAATGCAACAGAAATATGAGCTAGAGCAATGGCCTTTAATAGGTAGGTTGGGACCCACTGCTGGATCTGACCTAAGGTGAGTCACAACAGCAGTACTACCACCATAGAAACAGAAATTATAGGGTAAAAAAAATTAAGTGGGTTCCCAAATGTCTGTTTGGATTGAAAGTGGGCCCTGGGTCTGAAAGTTAAATGCTACTTAACTAGAACATAGAATTTGTGTAACGGTGCAACCTTAAGCAAGAAAGTATGTCCCACAGGACTGACTATTGAGTAAACATGTTTAGGATTGGGCTGTTTGTCTCTATTGATGTCAGTTGGTCATAAGCATACTTCACTGTATGTTAACTTACACCTAAGAACATAAGAAGAGCCATGCTGGATCAGACCAAGGGTCCATCTAGTCCAGCGTTCTGTTCACACCGTGGCCAACCAGCTGTCTACGGGATCCCACAAGCAGGACATGAGTGCAGCAGCACCCTCCTGCCCATGTTCCCCAGCAACTGGTGTACATAGGCATACTGCCTCTGATACTGGAGGTAGCATAGAGCCATCAGGACTAGTAGCCATTGATGGCCTTATTGTCCGTGATTTGTCCAATCCCCTTTTAAGGCCATCCAGATTGGTGGTCATCACTACATCTTGTGGAAGTGAATTCCATGGTTTAACTATGCACTGTGTGAAGAAGTACTTCCTTTTATTTGTCCTGAATCTCCCACCAATCAGCTTGCACCTAAAATAGGGATAGGGATTCTGTGGCCCTCCAAATTCTGTTGGACTCCAGTTTCCATTTGCCCAAGCCAGCATGGCTTATAGACAGGGATTATGGGAGCTGTAGTCCAACAGGGAGCTGGCAGGAAAATGTCTTAAAGCAGTGGGGCACACTCCTCTCTACCAAATGCTCCTTTTAATATAAAAAGTTAACCTCTCTAGCCCCACTTTATACCTAAATAGGAAAGCACATGTTTAATAAGCCAGTGCGGCGTAGTGGTGAGAGTGTTGGACTGGGACTCTGGAGATCTGGGTTCTAGTCAGGGCCGGTGCAAGGCAGTTTGGTGCTCTAGGCAAGATCAGATATTTAGCGCCCCCCCTCCCACTTGAGCCCTCCCTCCCTCCAGCCCTATGCCCATTATAAAATAAATTTCCCTCCCTAGGAACTGCCGAGCCCCATAGAAAAACTTTGTAGACTTTGAAACTTTTCCTTTGTGTGTTCACATGGAAAGCAAAGAGGCAACATCAGCCCAGCTATGCCAGGAACTTCCAAGGGCCTTCTCCTACTCTCTCTATGTAAAAGCCTGTCTCCTCCTGCGGGCAGCACAAGGGATATGAAACAAGGATGTGAGAGAGGTGTGGTGGCGCTACCTGTGAGGAATAGAGACAAAAGGGCATCTTGCAGCCTGTCCTACCTCACAGGGTGGAGGTGCAGAAACACCGGTTTGACTCATACATCTTCTGGGTTGCGGGGGGGGGGATGCATGTAGTAGAAACATAGCAAAGAGAGAGCCTGAGGCAGAAAAAAGCCCCACGGGGTTTTTTTTCTGCCTCAACGGGCATAGGATTGCACATGGCTGTCTGGGGAATGCTGGGAGTTGTAGGACTCCCCCCCCCAAACATGCATAGGAGGATTGCACCCTAAAAGCATTTAAAACCAAAACACAGAAACAGCATGGTAAATAATTAAAACATTGGAGCCCCAGCTAGTTTAAAATACCTTTCCCTCCCTCCCTCCCTGGTTGCTGGAAATAACTGCTTTCAGGGGACGTTGAGCTGAGGAACGTGAGGCGTGTGGTGTTTGCAGGCGCATCCCGCACCCCAGGAGGTGTTTGCAGGCGCATCCCGCACCCCAGGAGGTGTTTGCAGGCGCATCCCGCACCCCAGGAGGTGTTTGCAGGTGCATCCCCCACCCCAGGAGGTGTTTGCAGGCGCATCCTTCCCGCAAAAATACAGCATGGTAAATAATTAAAACATTGGAGCCGGAGCTAGCTGAAAATACCTTTCCCTCCCTCCCTGGTTGCTGGAAATACCAGGAAAGTAACTGCTTTCAGGGGACGTTGAGCTGAGGAACCTGAGGCGCGCGCCAGAAGGAAGGCAAAGGAGGTGTTTGTAGGTGCATCCTTCCCTTTGCCCACCAGCCTCCCATCATTGGCCCCTGCCCGCCTCCGCCTCCTCCAGCCTGTCGCCTTCTCTGCCTCTTTTGATGCTGGTTGTGAGGAGAAGCCTGCCTGAAGCTTCAGCGGCGCCAGCTTGGAGATGGAGCCCTGAGGTGGAGGGAGGGAGGGGCGCGCTTCTTTCACCTCTTTCCCGCGTTTCTGGCGCCCCCATTTAGCCTGGCGCTCTAGGCAGTAGCCTAGTTCGCCTAATGGTAGCGCCGGCCCTGGTTCTAGTCCCCAATCAGCCATGAAACTCACTGGGTGACTTTGGGCCAGTCACTGACTCTCAGCCTGGAAGTGTGGGCTAATTGGCTCAATGCCGAAAGCTTTTTCTTAGAGCAGATAGCTAAATTCCCTTCTGCTCTTCCTATAATTGCTGGTGATTTTAACGCTAGAACCGGTACGGCCATAGTGGTCTCTGCCAGTCGGGGTGCTTGCCCCATATTGGGTAAAAAGAACTTTCAAGATGGACACCATAACTCTAAGGATACCTTTGATAATTTTGCTGGGTCCTGTTTGCTTTACTTTGTTTACAGGAACAATTTGGCCATCTTGAATGGCTCCAGTGCTGGTGATGGGGAGAATACACGTACATCTCATCCAGAGGAGCAAGTGTAGTCAACTATGCCCTAGTCCACCCCCAATTTAAATTATGGGGTTGCAATTTCAGAGTAGCGGCACGCCTTGACAGCGATCACCTCCCACTGGAGTTTTCCTTAGATATCCTAAGCTCCTCCAAGCCAGAAATAAAACCTTGCCTACCAACTGACTCCCCTACCATAACTTTCGCCAATAAGATCAAATGGTCCCCCAAATTGAGCAAGACCTTTAGTATGCTAACTAATTCTCCTTGCTTAACGGAAGCCTCAAAGTTAATGTTTACCACCACAAATCCTAGTGAGGGAATTTCAGCTTTTGAATTGGTAATACAAGTTCTACATTCTCTTTATCAATTCCAGCTAGTACAACGTCACGCCCTAGACCCTCAGGAAATAAATGGTTCGACAGGGAATGTGTTAAATCCAGGCAATTAGTCCAACATGCATATAGAGTATACCGAACGAGTAACGAAAAGCAACTCCCACATTCTTATTTCGAGCTTAAGAAGGAGTACAAGAAACTCTTACGCTGTAAAAAGAATGAAGCTATCCGTGAAGCATGGCATATGCTGATAGAGGCATCGGTAACTCACAGCAGTAAATTATTTTGGCAGCTAATATCGCGAGCCTTAAGCAATAGCTCTGACAATCCTGTGTGCCATATCCCAGCCATTGTTTGGGAGAATCATTTTCGAGCTGTTTTCAGTGACAGTGGTCCTCAAAATTCCTCCCCTTGTCTACCTTCAGGAGTCCCTGAATGGCAACCAGTTGACCCTGTCACTGTGGAGGGTTTAATTCTCCAGCTAAAGAAAGGGAAGGCCTTGGGCCCTGATGGTATTCCTGTTGAGTTACTCCAAAGTAACATTAGTTGGTGGTCTTTGATGTTAGCTTCCGTATTCTCTCTGATAAACCAATCTGGCATCATTCCGGTAGGCTGGCTGAAAGCCTATATTATTCCAATCTACAAACAGGGCTCTAGAACGGATCCATCTAACTATCGGCCTATTAGTCTACTATCAATAGTAGGGAAGGTCTATGCCAGTTACCTAGGCCTAAAATTGAAGGCCTGGATAAACGAGCATGACCTGATGGGAAAAGAGCAGATTGGTTTTAAATCTGGGTCCTCTACCCTTGATCACTGCCTGGTCTTGGCTCACTTGGCTTACAAATATTCTTCCCCTAAAGGCGGCAAATTATTCGCAGCCTTTATTGATTTAAAATCTGCATTTGACTCTATACCCCGTACACATCTCTGGCATAAACTTGATCATCTCTCCATTGACAAAAGACTTCTATTTTTGATTCAGTCCCTGCATTTTAACACTTCTGTACAAGTTCGTTGTAATTCACAAGGCCTTCTTACCAGTGAAATCGAAATGTCTCGTGGTGTGCTGGGCCCTATTTTGTTCAATCTATATCTGGCAGATCTTCCGCAAACGCTGCAGCCATTGCCCTCCCATCCACCTAAGATCGGTTCCACGAAAATTTCTCTGCTGTAGTACGCAGATGATGCTGTTTTGATTTCACAGACCAGGCTGGGCCTTAAGAGATTGTTGTGTGGTTTTTCTGCTTATTGTACTGAAAATCTCCTCACAACTAACCACAGAAAGTCCAAAGTGTTGGTCTTTTCTAAGTGTAAGGTCAGACTACCATGGTCTGTGGGAGGCTCTAGAATTGAGCAAGTGAACACCTTCAAATATTTGGGCATATGGTTCCACGAAACTATTTCATGGAACGTACAGGGGAAGTGCGCCAAGTCTAAAGCAGAGTCGAACGTGGGTGCAATAACCCGCTTCTTTTTCTCCAGGGGTGGGAAATTCCTTCCAGCAGCTGTCCAGGATTTTAAGGCAAAAATTATCTCACAGATACTATATGGGGCCCCGCTGTGGTTCCCGGGCTCTAAATGCCCACTTGAGAGCATTCAATCGCTTTTCCTTAGGGTATTATTTGGTGTCCCCAGATGTGTATCTGGAGCTGCAATAAAATTAGAAGCTAGACTGCATTCGATAAATTGCCTAGCCTGGACCAAGTCATTCACTTTTGGCTTCGCTGCAGACTGGCTCTCCTGACAGACTCCCTGGTTTATACAATCTGGTCGGACTCTTTCAATTCTCCCTGGTCAAAGGCCGTGATGAACAAAATCATCTCGGTAGGGCTTTCCCCAGATATGTTACTATCTAGAGGATTAGTTAGCGCTAAATCAATTGTAAAACAGAGGCTGTTGGACATTGATTTACAAGAATTACAGGGAGCTGCCAGGGGCCCCTGTTCTCCTCTATCCTTGGGTCTACCAGCTGTTTTTAGCAAGGAGGGACTGCCTTATCTTCAATGGTTGACAATCCCTAAATTTAGGAGAGCATTTTCATTACGTAGCTAGATTTAATGCTCTCCCTTCTAAACTGCTGGATGGTCGATATAGCAGAATCCCACTTTCTGAAAGATGCTGCCCATGTAACGACTCTGAGGTGGAATCTATACAGCATGTCCTATTGTTTTGTAGCTTTTATCACAGGGCCAGGAATGATCTGATTTATCCCATTTTACGGTTTTTCCATGGGCACCCTACGGAATTTTTAATAACTTTATTACTTAGCAGCTCTGATAAGTTGGTCACTGAACAAGTGGCCAAATTTCTGAACCAAGCTATCTCCACTAGATTTAATTTGATTTCTCACTCTCATGTGTTCAATTAACTAGTTGTATTGTATGTATGTATTATATTGTGTGAATGGTCTATTGACTGCAATAAAGAATTGATGATGACTCTCAGCCTAACCTACCTCACAGGGTTGTTGTGAGGATAAAATGGAGAGGAGGAGGAGGATTATGTAAGCCGCCTTGGGTTCCTTGTGGGAAAAAAGGTGGGGTATAAATATAATAAATAAATAAATAACTTGTTGGCTCTACAGTAACAGGATAGATGAAGGTAAAATCTCAGTCCAGACAAAACATAGATGACTGGCGATTGACACTGGCACAGGCAAATAACCTGTGGTGGCCAGCCCTGATGGGTGGACTTGACAGTTTGGGAGTAATCTTGAAGCCTGCTCTACTACTTGGCAATCAAGTGACATGTATTGCCAGGAATGCCTTTTCCAACTTTGGATTGGCTGGCCAGCTGCAATCTCTACTTTGTAATGATGACCTACAGTACTAGCATCTTCTATGTTAGATTACTGTAACATGTTTTATAGGATGCTGTCTTAAAACAAATGTTAAAAGAAACAATAAGTGAAGTTAGCTAAAACATGTAGTACTAGGTGTTTGTGATTTGGTGGAGATGTTTGGGTTTTGCATATGGAATTTTGTGTTTATTGTTTTCTGTAAATACTGATTAAGAAACCCTTGTGTTGTTGAAATTTGCAATATGGTTATGTCGGTTGGAAGTTCTGTCAAAACAAAATAATTAAAAAATGAACCATAAAACTAGTTTTAGGCACATGTTATGGCTTTGCTACAGTTCATTTCCCCACCTCTTTCTTTGGTATTAGCTGTGGATGGATTTCTGAAAACTGATGAAAGGCAAAGACTAGCCAGAGAAAGAAGAGAAGAAAGAGAAAAATATCTTGGTAAGTTGGCTTTTTCTCCTTGGATATAGAGGGAAACCCTTGAGGATAGGCACACTTGGGGGTCCAAGTGTCAGGCTTTAAGCCTGATTTCCTAGAGAAGGGGCCACTTTCTAGTCTGTCCTGCATCAAACAGGGAAGATAGCTTTGACCTGTTTACCTAGTCTAGAGCAGTGGTGCAGAACCTTGGGCCCGGGGCCAAATCTGGCCCTCTGGGGTTTCCAAGACAGCCATGCCTCCTTCCCCTGGCCCCAAACCCTTTTACTCGACCACCAGACATTTGTTGGTTTCCCGGCTTTTGCATGGTTCCCCCCTCCCATTCTAAATGGTAGAAATGCCTCTCCTAAGGCTTAGTTACTGGCAGTAAAAGCTTTAAGCTGCAACAGGCTGGCAGTTTTAGTATTTTGGCCCTGCCCCTTTTGCCTTTGCCCCATCTACTGTTGGAATGCAGTCTCCCAAAGCTTCTCTGAAATGAAATTCGGCTCTCAGGCTGAAAGAGGTTCAACACCCCTGGTCTAGAGCCAGAGGCATTTAGTTTGGGGGGAAATAAAATGAAGACTGTTAAGCAGCATCACCACAGTCTCTTTCCACTCCCTCTTAAGTTTCACTTCAGCTGTGATAGGCCAGGCCACTCAGGACAGGTTGGTTTGGGAAGGTTCTTTGCAGGACCAAATGCTTCATAGGCACTCTTCCAGCCAACTTCCTGAACCTTAGCCTAGCTGCATCTTGACCTTCCAGCCTGTTGTGGGTGGGTGGTAGCAGCTCCAATAGTTCTGAAACAAAAAGATTCACTCCAGTGACTGTAACAGTAATCAGGTCACCATGATGAGGGAAGCAAACCACAAACGTCCGGGAGCAGGAGGGGGGTTGGATCTAGTTCCACCCTGTCTGCCAGTTTGGGCTCAGTGCTGCATGTTAAGTGGGTGTCTCCATGCTGCATGTTAAGTGGGTGCATCCGAATAAAGGCTTACTCATGCACTGATGTTGTATCCAGTGTTCTCAGTTTTTATTGAATTTTCCAGTTAATAAATTAGAAAGATGGATCGTTTGATCGCTTAAATTGTTAGTCATCTGGGGTGGGGGCAGGTTGTCCGTACATGAGAGGAAATGTATGCTTGCCCTTAAACACACACACACACACACACACTAATAGCCCAAGAAACTTGGGGGGGGGGATGCTGTGTCCTCCTCTTTTGCTATATTTATGACAGTTGTTATACTTAACTGTAAAATAAAAGTAGATTTGTATAAGTGGGAAGTGTTGCAGTGTGGAGTGTTCCTGTTCAGGACACTCCAATCCATTCTCCCTCGCCCCTGTTTTCTGCCCCTCCCTCCAAACAGACACTCAGCACTGCATGGCCACTGAACACATTCAGTTTTCATTGGGCTGTTTTCATGGTTTCTTCTACCAACGATCCTGGCCCATCATGCAGTCTACTCCCCTTAGAGTGTTTCCCCCCCTATAGATTTGTGTGTGGCGGGGGGAGGTACTTCTACAAACCATGGGATTTCCCCCAAGCCTTTTGATATCTCCCTCTTGTTTGTGGATGGTGCCATTTTGGCTATATAACTGGCAGTCAAGAGTACTGAGATCGCTATCAACATATATAATATCAAAGTAACATTTTTGTTATTTTTAAATTTAAGCTGCCAGAGAGCAGCAAATCTTGGAGAAAGAAAGGAGAGCAAAACTTCAGTATGAAAAGCAGATAGAAGAACGATGGAGGAAGCTGGAGGAGCAGAGGCAGAGGGAGGAGCAAAAGAGAGCAGCTGTTGAAGAAAAGAGAAGACAGAAACTCAGGGAAGAAGAGGTAAGGCAGCACATTTATTAGCATGTTGTTCTATTATAACTACACAGGACAGGACACCAGTTTTTTTTGTGTGTGGTGGTGGATGGGGGGTTACATGAGTGCTAAGTGCCCTCCTTAAATATATTGTTGCACACTCCCCACGTACCTGAGTGGTTGGACACTCTAGGAACAGCACTACCCAAATTTTGGTATCCTTTAAAGGAGAGAGAGAGTGGGAGGAAGCATGTGAAGACTGAGTGTTTTTGTAATATTTGCTTTATTTTCAAATATATATGTAGAGCAGTAGCCGGGGCAAGAAGCATGTACTCCTACTAAACAGCAGTTCTGCTACCCCACATCAGACCTCCAAAAAGAGGCAGCTGGCCCGTGTTAACTCTGTGACCTGGTTCACACATAACAACAGCTCATCAGTTTATAAACAGTTTATGAACAGCCCCACTGTGTGCCAGACTCCCCAAGCCTCTGCTCTTACTACAAAGGGGGTGGGGGAAGGGAGCCTGGAGTGACTTGGCTTAAACAATGCCTTGAGTGCCAGGCTGTGGTTCCTCTATGGAGGGGCTCTCAGTCTGTATCATATCCATCTCTTCTGATGACACCGCCTGGCCCATTGCCCTCTCCCACCTGCTCTGAAGGAGGGCGGAAACTTTATCTGGACTGTGCCGGGAACATTTCAAACTTGGACACTCTGTGAATGACCTTAAGGTGGCCATTTTTTAACAACAGAATCTCAAATACAGATAACATTAAATTGCTGAAGTACAATTCATCAAGAGATTCAACCTCTCCAGTCTCCTGGAACTAGTTGTCCCACTTCTGCTGCCCCGTGCACCTCAGAAACTAGGTACAAGCTTTGTGAAATCACAGTGGGGCCACCAGCAGCACCAACACAGTATCTAAAGATGCTTTTATTTTTCAGCTTGCCCTCTGCTTCCGTTTCAAAATGGGTGCTTTTTGTTCATTTTCGATCTTGCCAGTGGAGGTGTCACCTTCCAAGCTCTAGTAGCCCTCCCATTCAAAACCTTTGAGAGAGCTCCAACTATTGCCTAGCCATTTGTTTCCAGTGTGGAAACTTGTACAAACCCCTAAACAACCCAAGAGTGTCTGGGTTTGACCATTATGCTAACAACCGACGAACGGGACCATCGTAGGTGGTTAATTGAAAGCAGAAGTGACAAGTGTGCCAAACGCAGCATGCTTGCTTGCTCACTCCCACTAGATTTCAGCAATTAGTGGGCTAAATAACACGCAAATTGCCATTATGTGTGAACCAGGTCAGTGAGCTTCATGGCTGAGCAGGAATTTGAATCTGTTTCCCTGGTCCAAATACTGCATGCTATCTGAACAGGGATGCACAAGCTCTGAAATAAAAATACTATCCATGGTATTTAAAAGCCACTTGTGAGAGTTCTGTATCATCTCTCATGTACCAGAGTTGTCATCTGGTACATGACTAAGAAATATTACTTGGGAAGCAGGACTAGGGAAAACAGGGAGGGAGATTCTGCACTGGGATCAAGCTTTAGGAGGAGAGATGAGGGAGGTGGCAAGACAAAATGATAGGAAGAAAAGGGGTGGAGCTTTCTATCCCCCACTCATCAAGCTTGATAGGCTTTTAGCTAGCAGAAAAAATAATGAAAATAGTCAGCAACAGTAAACATTTTTTTTCAGTTGCATAGCAGGATTCATTTTTGTTTCATGGTGATTGGATATATAAATTTCTGTGTGGTTAGAAGGATTCATTGCAGCAACTAAGCTTCATCACTGAAGGAGAAAACGTAGCTCTGCTGAGATGACAGAGTTAATGCCTCTCATGCATTATTCCTAAACAAATTAAGCCCAGACAGAGCCACAGCAGCAGTCTTGCCAGCAGGAGCAGATGCTCAGAGGTGATGTAACTTGTCTTGTGTTGCTAACTTCAGCCTCTGTAGTGACCTCAGTAGTGACTGCAGACAAAGGATACGTATATTCAGAGGTGAGTGGATGTGGCGATGCCTCCTTCGCTCATTCCTTTTAACAATGCTAGTAATAGGAACATCTTGATCACTGCATGCATGTATAGTCAGAATAAAAACAATCTTTTTCTGTAACAGGGGCTCTTTGAGAAAGTCAGACCAGTTTTTATCTTTCTTTTTTGCAATAATTGCTTAGGAACGATTAGAGGCTATGATGCGGAGGTCCATGGAGCGAAGTCAGCAGCTAGAGCAGAAACAGAAGAGATGGTCATGGGGAGGAGCACTGGCTGCAGGCTCAAGCGAGAGAGATGGTGAGTGGAACAGGCTGGCTGCATTGCAGATTTAAAATTGCAAATGCTCAAGATTAAAAAGAAAGCTGCAAAATATGTTTTGGTAGTATAAGCTATGATGTAAGAGAGAAGCTCTAGTCTTGAGGTGCATTATTAAAAAGGATTTTACTATCACCTGCTAAATTTCACACCCTGATACCTTTGTGGAAGTGAGCCAACATGAAAGTTTGCCTATGCAGATAATATATCAGAAAAAAAGAAAGAAAACTCCGTTGAAATAATCCACTGCATGATCAATGGCTATCAGCTCTGTATGACTTTGCAGGAGATAATCTATTTTTATCTTGGGCACTCCTAAAAGGCTCAGGGGGACTGCTCGATGATTGTGCAGTATTTACAGATGAAAATGAATTCTTCTACCTTTGGCTCCAGCTGCTCTCTCTTTGGTTTGGTTTCAAAGCAAGTTATTTTACCACCAGCCATGTATTAGCCTTTATGATTTTCAGAAATCATTCAGATTTGTTTAAATTCACCAGCTTTTTCCAATAGGTTTTGTTTAGGTAAAATATCTTCCTTTTCCTATTGATAAAACACTTGTCTCTACAATCTTACAACCCCTATTAAAGCTAATGTATTTAGTTTTTTTTTCCTGGAGTGGTACAGAAAAATTAATATGCATCATGAGAAGGATATCTCTTAACATTTTCAGATACAAACTTACCGGTATTAAAATTCATCTTGTATTGTTTGGGTTTTTAATGCTCTTGATGTAATCTGTCACCTTTCTTTGCTCTGATTTTTTTGTTGTTGTGTAGGTGAATCAGAAAATACCCCACCCCCTCTAGGTTTAGCTGCCAACACCCTTCCTACAGACCCTGTGGCCTCAACCGCTGCTGCCGATCCCTCCAATGGTATTTGAGAGACTCACAGTGCCATAGTGTCGTTTATCACGTTAACACATCCACTAATTTTGACCTCCCCCTAACTGCTGTGTTCTGTCGTTTCAGTTCAATCCTTGACAGCATTCTTATTGGAAATTAAGGGCCCAATTCCCCCAAGCACTGCCATCGCGCTTTGGGTTTGTGCGACAAATCCTGTTGAAATTAAATGTGTGGCAGGAGGACTTGGTGAATTGCACCCCTGTATTTTACTATGTCTCTCTCTTTTGTTTTTTTAGTTTTGTCATAATGAAGCAATGCATGCTTGGCATTCCTGCATCATAGTGACGTTTCAAATAACTTTTCCACTAGCTGTTGTCAAGTTCATCCTTTTTGCCCAAGTGTGGAACATGTGTCATGTGCTATATGTACTATGTGCCTTTTGACTAGCGGCTGCAGATGAAAATGGGTAGAGGAAAAAACTGTGGGTTACAATATTTAATTATACAATATAAACACATAGTATCAATTCCTTAATTGTAATTTTTCTTCAGGAATCATGTCCCTATCACCTAATAATAGAAAGAATTAATCATTAAATGAACCCTTATTTTGAATTAGACCCATTAAAGACTGTAGTATTACTTTGGAGCAAGGGCTTTATGGATTACTTTAAGAACTTCTCTTGGTGGTGAGTTATCCTGCTGAAGGAATCTAGTCTTTTATTATTGCAGTAGAGGCTAGAATAGTAAAAACTGAATTTGTTCTTTGGCAATACAACTGGACTCTTCCATATTAACTTAGAGGTAACATAAATGACTCAATAACCAGCAATTTATTTTGTGACTTAGCATAATAATTTTATATTTGAAAGATACACATCTCACTTTTGCCTTTCTACCATGTTGCAATCATGAATTTATGCCTAGATGACTAACTATTATTCATCTACATGTGCCATTATATTGAAAAGGGCTCCTGTATAAGTCAACATTTATATACCAGCTCCTAATACTCCCATTTTCCCCCTCTCCCTGTCAAGGGGCAGGCAGGGCTGCACCCAATGTTAGCCTTTTTTCTTGGCCCTGCCCTACCCCAAATGTCCATACAATGAGTGTAGGGGAAGCCTACAAGTGTAGACCTCTAGGGGACTACCCAGTTGCACAGGGTTCCAACTTCCATGGAAACCTATACACATAGGCTCCCCCTGTTCAGATGTGCATGCTGAACACTTGGATGTCAAGGGCCAGGGCGGCCAGCTGATGTATGGGGTGAGGCCAATGGCATGGTCCCTCTGCCCCTTTCAATGTGTAACACATGAAGGGGCATACTCTTCCAATCATTCAATCACACTCCATCATGACTAAGAAGTAGGACCATGGGCAGAGCTGTGTACAAGTGGGAACTGTTCAGTTCAGTGGCTCCCACTGAGTTAGGGGATCAAGTAAATGAACTTCAGTCTGGTGACCAAACTTCACTGCAGACACAGGGGCATGGGGAGGCTTCCTGGAATGGCTGCCGTTTGTTCGAAGAAGAAAAAAAGATCCTGTATTTAGCTATGGAGAAGATGCTGCGCTGATACCTGCCAACCAGACCTGACATTCAGTGGCCCATTGGCTTGTTTACATGAAAACATTAGCACCAGATCTTTTAATGCACCCAACAGAGGGTGCTTGTTGCATAAATGGTTACATGATTTCATCAGTGTCTTCAACCAATATTTATATAGGAAATATTTGAAGCTAAAATAGATTAGACTAACCCATATTTAAATCTGTTGTGTCCAAAATAATTTTTGAAATAAGTCTCCCCCCTTGCCAAAAAGCTAAACAGATTACTGCACCATCATTGATGGGAGATACTGATGAGCACTATTTATTACTAAGTATTGAATATAAAATATTATCAAACGTCCAAACATTTTAGCGAGCCTTGGCAGCCAGACAAAACTTGTCATCATTACTGATTCTGCTCTATAAGGGAGGGCAACTTATCTAGCATCATGTTGAGTTTTTGAGGCTCTTGTATTGTTTCTCAAGTCCAGTGCAAGGTCAAGATGAGCCCCCCACCTTCATCCTTCCATGTTCGAAACTAGGAGGAGTGCACTTGCTGCTCCTTATCATGGAGAACTTCAGAGGTGCTCAGTATGTGCGAAGCACAGTGTAGCTCCATGTGCTGCTCCCAAGCTAAGAGGAAGAAGGGCAGGGCAGCTCTCCTTCTTGTTGCTCTGAGCTGTGGAGTTGTTCACCAGAAAAGAGATAGATGCTAGCTCTGGTGTAAAAAATGGTAGACCCCCTGAATTAGTTGGAAATTGTGGGAAGTGTTCCAGCAACTCCACAATGGAGCTGAAAGATTAAAGATGTTTGTCTCATGACAAACATCTCACCTGCTTATAAAAGTACCATTAGTATTTATTCATTTTTATTTCGTTTAGTACTTTTCACCCAGTTGGACTTCAGTATAAAATAACCTTATACCATAATGTAAAATCAAAATGTTAAACTTACAAACAGAAATCCTATGTCTCGAAGTATAGCTTACAGAATGGGCAGGCAGCTCCAACC
The DNA here is from genome assembly GCA_021292165.1 of Shinisaurus crocodilurus. Classification (NCBI taxonomy): domain Eukaryota; kingdom Metazoa; phylum Chordata; class Lepidosauria; order Squamata; family Shinisauridae; genus Shinisaurus; species Shinisaurus crocodilurus. The sequence goes on along the minus strand of CM037878.1, from coordinate 201,545,996 downwards.
TCTGGATTTATCAGATGTGCTTTATTTTTATTTTACCCAATCACAAGGCCCATGGTAACAAAATTAAAGATTAGCTCTGGGAGTATTCAGCACTGTGGAATAAATATAAATGTCTTCAATGCGTCTCTCTGCAGCATGTGACAAACTTTCAGCTTCTACAATGAATCTGCCAAAGCAAATGGAGTCGCCTATCAATAAGCGCCTCTCTTCCTCCACAGCAACAATAACATATTCCCCTGACAGAGGCAAGTGAATGTGCTGCACATTGTCGCACCAGAAATAATCTCTCCTTTTGTGTGTTAAATGCATTTTTCTCGCTCTCTCTTTCTCTCTCCCCCACCCCTCCTCCTCACTGCTTTCCCTTTCTTTTCTTGGTTAGTTAATCCTCCTATGGCAAAAACCAGGGCAAATATTACTGTGTTATTTAGTTACCAGTATTACTGCAAGCTGCTCACAGAAAACAAGAGGTGCTTTATTCAGATGTTTCAGTATCTCAAGAAGTATTAAACAGGCCTCAAATCAAGTTCATCATAAACCTGGTTCATTCCAATTGTGTTAAAGATCACATCTTAATGGGACTCTTGCTTTAAAATATTGTGCAGAGCAATCCAAAGTGGGTCCGGGAGGATCAGAGTGGCAGACCCACCGCCATATTGCAAGCCCTGCTTGCTCATGCTGTCCAGGGCAAAAAGTAGGGCGAAGGGTTTTAATTTTTGCCACTCCAACTCCAGACTTGCATAGCTGATGGGCCTGGATTGGGTCCATCCCAGGGGAACAGAGTGGCTTTGGATCTAGCAGATACAAAGCTGGCTTCTTCCTGCCCTCTCCATGTGCATGGAATACCCCATTTGGTGGCTTTCCACCAGCTCCTTCTAGTGGAAGGAGAACCAACCGGCCATGGTAGCTTACCGCCGGCCTGGGCTTAGCAGATGGTTCCCCCCATAGTGGTTCTCTCCACCAGTGGAAAGGTAGAAACACACCTTCCTAACCCCTGCCAGCCTTCAGCATCTGGTGGGGGTAGGAGTGTGCTGTAAATACTGTTTTGTTTTTTAAAAACTTTTGGAAGGTTTTAATCTCCACATATCACTTTGTAGCTTGTCTGGGATACTGCTGCTATCTTGGAAGATCTATGGGTTTAATGCAGAATAGGAGACTGCTTTTTTCCCATACTCACTTTGCGCTCGAGATTAATATAGTGTAGTATGACTGGTTGATTAAATTTTGGGTCAAGTGTAGTAGCTAAGAGGTTGAGCTGGGAACTAGAAAAGTCCCCAATTCAAATTTCATGGCCTAACACAAGACACTGGCTTTCAGCTTAGGCTTCCTAACTGCAACATAAGGATGATACTGGCCTACTTTATAGGGCTATTGTAAGGATAGCAGCAAGCTAATGTATGTGAAGTGCTTTGAACATTCTGAAGTGCTATATAATTAGTCCAAACTGCTTTGAGACTCAGTTGCTCAGGCCCTCTTATAAATAGTGCCAACTTTGAATAAAAGAATATTTGAATTGATATATGCTTTCTTAAGCTTAGCATTTTACATCACCAGATATGACAAGAAGCAGAATAGAGTGCTTGATTCCTTGGGGAACAACTTTGTATGGTTATTGGATGGAATGTGAACAAAGGTTCCCTTGTAGAGAGGTGGCTTTCGTACTGTGAGGCAAGTCCCCCTTGGGGGGATATAGGGCACCTAGTAAGAAGGCAAAGTTCCAGGGACTGATAGGATCCAGGGGCAGGTGTCCTCCTATCAGCCAAAATCTGGGTGAATTGAATGCTCCTTGAACCTCACTGTTCCACCCTGGATTTGTGGAAGTGACTGGTATATACCAATATGATTTGGGTAGACGTGAGCTGCTGCCTTGTTTTTATTATGTCTCCCTGTCCATGATGTTAAGACTGGGTCAGAGCAATCGTTCTCTTTTAATGCCAGTACTGGGATTAGTGCACCAATTCAGGGATCGTTGCATGTAGCAGCAGGTTGTATGCACATGATGTTACATAAATATCTCTGCATGCTTTTTGTGCTGGGTTGGGGTGGAGCAGAACATATTTCAAGGGGAGGCCCAAGTTTTAAAAGTTTGAGAGAGACTACTGTAGACAGAAAGGAGCAAAGAGAGCGCAAGAGACCAAACTTCAGGCATGAACCTGTCTTGCACATGTTCTGTACAGAACTTTGGTGCTAATAATTCTCACATTTGAGGGTAGATTTATTGGGTCTAGGCCATCCATGCTATGACAGCAGTAATACCCAGCAGTGGATGACAATGAATATTTAATTACAGCAGGGATGCAGAACCTCAGGCCTGTGGGCCAAATCCAGCCTATTTGGGATCCCAATCTGGCCCTCAGGGATACCCCAGATGGCCCTGCCCTCCACCATTGGCCCTGTCCCCTTTTCCTCAACCACTGATTGGTGGTTTCCTGGCTTTTGCATGTTTTTTCCCCATTCTAAAAGGATGAAATGCTTCTCCTGAGCCTTAATTACTGGCAAGAAGAATTTTAAGCTAAAATATGCTGGTATTTTGGTCCTGCCCTGTTTTGCCTTTGGTCCCACAGACCACTGGAATGCAGCCCCCAAGGGCTTCTCTGAAATTGTATTTTGCCCTCCGGCTGGAAGAAGTTCAGCACCCCTGAATTACAGTAAAGGACTTCTGAGAGAGTCGTTCTGTATTTACTTGTTACTGTTGACAGGTTTTTTTTCCTGTTGCCTACTTAATGGAATTTGAGTCTGCTGCCGTGAAACTCTTTGAACACTGCTTCAGTGCATGAATATGTTCCACTGATTTCATAAAGGGTGTATTGGATCACTGCCTACTGCCTTATCTTGTGCATTTGTTTTTACTAAAGTGGTGCAAGTGTTGGCTTTGTGATACTGAAAGTGAAGTCCATTTCTCTGCCTGACAGTCACTGCAGATCCTGCTGCTTTCTGCCTTGTTTGTCAGGAAATCATCACCACCAGCCCTTCACTTATTGCTGATTATGGGCAATGCATGTTTGACCTGGCCTCTGCAGCTGTTGTGGTCCAGAAGCTCATTGATTGCCAAGCAAACAGGCTGGAAGGACTCCATTGCTGAAAAATTAGTGTAGCTCATGTTGTAGAACAGGGAATGACCAGCTGTCAGTGCAGTAGTACTTCTGATGACTCCCATGCTGCTGATAGGACTTAGAATCAAGAGTCTGGCACTTGAACATTTGAGCCTGCTGCCTCAGTGCAGCAGCTTACAAACCAGGCCATTAAGTGTTTTAGTATTATCTAATGTATGCACTTAGAAGGTAACACATGAGTATACCAATTCATTTATTGGGTTTATGTACCAGAGTTGACAGAGGATGTGGTACGCAAACATCACAAATATTCCATATGGGACCTTCATGTGGGCACAGGGGTACTGAACACAAAACAACATTCTTGCATGTTTGGTAAGTTCAATTTATGAAGCAAAAACTATTCCAGCCTTCCGCAACCTGGTGCTATACAGATGTTTTAGACTACAGCTCTCAGCATTCCTGGCCATTGGCCATGCTGGCTGAGGCTGGTGGGAGTTGAAGTCCAAAACACCTGGAGGGCACCAGGTTGGGGAAGGCTGAACTATACTGTCAATCCAATATATCCTTTATGCTAATGGGAAAGTGTGTTGCCATTTTCTGGCTAACCATAAAGGAAGCTAATAACTCAGTGTCTATTTTCCTTATTAGATTGGATAAGACATAAGCTGGGTTAGAACACTGAAAATTGTAACTTCCTTTGTAGAAGAATTAAATCCAAGTATTTGTAGTTCACAAATATTTATATTTTGTTTCCTTTTCCTTTGTTCGTTTTGTTTGTCCATTCATTATATTTGTTTGCAAGTTTTAGAAGTGGCTTTTTTCTTAATGTTTTTCATTTGCTTCCATCCTTCAGCTCATCGCATGCACCTTAGTCCAATGGAAAACTTTATTATTTCTCGACTATTGACTCCCACACAAGCTTCTTTAGCCAGAAGCAGAAGTACATTAATGCTTTCTGAGCAATACAATGATCCAGGTAAACCTAATTTCTTAAGGAATGTGTTAGGCACACTGAAAAAATTGATTAGACACTTCCTTTTTAGTAGAAATAAATTTTATTCCACTTATGACGATAATCCCTCAAACATGGAGAAAGCTGCAGTATTCTGTTCAGGACTTTTCATCTTGAAATAGCCCAGTTCTTTTAGTATATATGTTGAATGATGTAGCATTCCGGACAAGTAAAAAGTCAGCCAACCAACCAACCAAAATTCTAAAAGAATAATTCACAGTGAAGTTTTTAACTATTTTCCAGGAGTCGAAAAAGCATATATTCAGAAAACATGATAGGAGTTTTAAAAAAGCAGTTTTACTAACACTACATGCATAACAGTGCAAGACAAGTGATATTTACCTAGCCAGTGAACTACTGTAATTTAAGATTACTTATAAAACTAATAATATTGGTAACATAGAACAGTTTTAGAGCTGATGTCTCCAGTAATTTCTTAGGATATGACTTTAGACATGTTTCTGAATCTAAGTTTATTAGATAATATTTATCAGAAGAACACAAATTTTGAATTTGTTAAGACTGATCTTAAAACTTGCCAAAATAAAACTCTTATAAGTTTAGTGAAGGTACTTGGGCAAATATGTGGTGGCTGTATAAAGATAGAAAACATAGTTCATTAACGTGTTTGAACAGCTTGTGTTTGGTTGTTCCTAATAAGACTGTGCTGTTTTCCTCCCTTTTCTTCACTTCTTTTGTCTGTTTTCCCTATTGCTCTTGCTATTGTACTATAACTCTTTAGTATTCCATATCTGTCCTCGTGTAGCGCCAGCTAGCCCTCTTAAATCTCCTTACAAGCCTTCCCCCACTCGAAGTGTGGAGAAAAAGAAGGCAGCTTCTGCTTCCACATCAGATTCCATGAAGGGAGCAACTGCAGCTGAAGTCTCACAGGTGGGTTTGAAACTTGGCTGGACCAAGATAGAAGTGCTATTTTGTTTTTATATTTATATGTTGTTTTTATATTCTGTTTATCGAGAATAAACATAATGATTCCCTTCTCTTCCTCTACTCACCCCACCTCCAACCTCGGTTGCTTCCATTTCTCTGCTCACCAAATGTTTTAAGCAATGAAGCTTACATTGGGTGAAAGCCTCAATATTTAGAGAATCTGTATTTTTGACATGATACTGTGTTCCCTAAATGTGTAGATATTTCTAAAACTCGGAATACATTACCAGCAGAACAGGTTTCTGATAATCATGTTGCATAAAAATATCCCCTTTAAATTCAATGACTGTCCCAGATTCTCATTGTTGTAAGTGCATTATAATAAAGTGTTCCCATGTACTGTCTTCCAGAGACTTTAATGAAAGGAACAAAGCTGAGTTAGTATATTGCTACAGATGATTAAATTGAAAATTTCACTTGATTCTTCTAAAGTGTCTTTACTCAGCACAAAGATAGCTTATATTGTAAGAGGTAAATACCACATAGGAAGTTTTACTTCTCACATTTAGTTGTGAGAAGTAGTACAACTTCTGTACCTGGAGAAAATGTGAAGAAAATAAGTTTGTTGCATAAGAATATGTGAACAAAATAAGTGTGTTAATGCTAATTGGGGTAGATTTTAAGGGCATTGTCATGCTTGTGTCCTTGCTATTTGGGGGCAGGGTGTTGTTATGTGTTTCATAGCTGCACATGGAGCTGGAAATAAGGAAAATTGCTGTTTCATGCATTAGATCATGTACTAATTCTGCTATACATAGACAGACACTAGGGGACACTCTTCACATTCTATCTGGTTACACTAAGCAAATGCGACACAGAAAATTACGCAATAAGCGCACCAGTGGAATTTTTCTTCATTAGTCATATGCTAATATGTGCTTCCAGATGTATAAATTAAGAGTTAGAGGAGAGAGACAGAATTTAACACCAGATATAGTCAAATGCCAAAGATATGTGTCTGTATATTAGTGCTATGCTGTTCCAAGGCACCATGCAAACACCATTTATCATGGCTGTATTGTAGAAGTAAATTATGTCTAGGCTTTGGTTTAACAGAAAGGCCTGGAAGGACAAGTCAGACCTTTCTTTCTACCTTCTAGAAACATGCCCTGACATGTCAGACCCTTGCTTTGACTTTCTAAAGAACAACCCTGAGGGCAAATCACTCATCTATTTATTTTATTTATTTTATTTATTATATTTATACCCCGCCTTTTTTCCTGCAAGGAACCCAAGACGGCTTACATATTGATTTGCCTAGCCTCTTCCCTTCTTATGCTAAAAGTACTGTGAGCCATTATTACCTTGAGAAAGACTGTACTGATTATTTATTTATTTATTTATTTATTTATTTATTTATTACATTTATACCCCACCTTTTTTCCTGCAGGTAACTCAAGGCGGCTTACATAATGGCTGGAAGATGGGCAATACCTGATCTTTTGTTCTTGTCTAAGTGTCTCCTTTTCAATTGTCTCTCAGTTTCTTGTACTGACTCAATTGTCACCTGACCTCTACATTTTATTTATTTAATTGATTTATTATATTTATACCCTGCCTTTTTTCCTGAAAGGAACCCAAGGCGGCTTACATAATCCTCCTCCTCTCCATTTTATCCTCAACAACCCTGTGAGGTAGGTTAGGCTGAGAGTCAGTGACTGGCCCAAAGTCACCCAGTGAGTTTCATGGCCAAGCAGGAACTAGAACCCAGATCTCCTGAGTCCCAGTCCAACACTCTAACCACTACGCCACACTGGCTCTCATGATGCTATTCAGTATAAATGGAAGTGTCTCCCTTTCATTCTGGTTGGCATTCCTGACTGTGCTCAGATGCCATCTGTGAATTCACTAATAAACTTTCCTCTCTAAGAACCTCTCCAAAACACAATGCAGTAGATCAATATGAAGTACTGATAATGATGATTGTGCAGTTTGGCTGATTCTTCACCGTGAGCTGTAAATAATGTAGTGATATGACACCATGTTTTAGCTATTGGCTGTGTATACAAGGCTCGGGTAATTGAAATTGAATTATTTTATCAACTAAAGCCACCTTGAGAGTTTTAGCTGGAAAGGTGGGATATAAACTTTCCTAGAATCCCCAAAGGCTTGCTGTGACCAATTTGCATTACATTTTGTGGATACAATCACTCACATCTGTGTCCACTTACCGGTAGATGCCATAGTTTTAACAGAGTTGGAAATGGATGCAACTAGGACACATCTAGTTCTTTTGTTGTCGTATATATTCTCTGAGAGGGGGAATAGTTCTGCTGCCCTTAAGAACTACGTAAGGCAGTAGTGAGACTCATTTTGAAAAAAAAATCGAGCCTGGACCCTGTGAACTGGGACCCAGTCTCCAATCATCCATTTTGGGAATCTACCACCCAGTCTCCAATCTTCCATTTTGGGGCAAGGATTAGGTGATGGTTTGGGAGAATGTAGAGAGTTTGCATCCATTCTATTCTAGCTTCAGGCCTGGTTTTGGGACTGAAACAAACTTGGTCGTTCTGGTGAATGACTTATGCCAGGGAATGGATGTGGGGGGGAGTGCAAGCCTATTGTTCTCCTAGACTTCTCAATCAACCACGGTATGCTTCTGGGTCACCTGTCCAGGTTGGGCTTGGGAGGCACATAACTGCAGTGGCTCCAGACCTTCCTGAGAGAATGATCCCAGAAGGTGGTGCTGGGGGACTTCAGTTCTGCCCTGTGGTCTTTGGCAAATAGGATGCTTCAGGGCTCCATCTTGTACTCGATGCTGTTCAATATCTACATGAAACAGCTGGGGGAGATTATCCTGAGGTTTGAGCTGAAGTGTCAAAAATATACAGATGACACGTAGTTTTACTTAACTTTTTAACCTGCAAATCCCAGGGGGGCTGTGGAACTCTTCAATGGGTGTCTGAAGGAAATTTTGGGGTGGATGTGGGTGAAGAAGCTGAGCTTAATCCAGACAAGATGGAGGGTAGTGGGTAGGGAAGCCACCTCAAAGACTTGCAACCAGTTCCGGAAGAGATTGCCTATTGTGTACTATCTGCAGAAGCACAGGTGGTGACAGTAGATAGAAATACCTTTTATAAGATTTATAAGACTAGTATGCCACCTACAATCCTATTAAGAGAAGGCAGAGCTTGCCTCGATCATGTATGCACAAGTTACATCCAGGGTAGATTAGAGCAATGTGCTCTATCTGGGGCTGCCTCTGAGGATGGCTACTTGAGCTGGTTGGGACTAGCCCAGCCTTCCTGAACCTAGTGCTCTCCAGATTTGTTGGACTACAACTCCCAGCATCCCCAGCCAGCATAGCCTATGATAACACATACAACACATCTGGAGGTCACCAGGTTGGGGAAGGCTGGGCTAGATGGCTTTTAATTGAGATGATTATACTGAGGATGCTGCTGGCTTTTAGACTATTGGTTTTAGAGCAGCCTTCCCCAATCTGATGCTCTCCAGATGTGTTGGACTGCTACTCCCATAATTCCCAGCCAGCATGGCCAATGATGGAGTTATGGGAATTGCAGCCCAAGACATCTGGATAGCACCAGGTTGGGGAAGGCATTTTTAGTGTGTGTGTTGTAGATCAGGGGTGGGGGAAGTTGTTAGACAAGTCCCAGCAGCCCCAGACAGCATGGCCCATAGTCAGGGATGCTGGGAGTCATAGTTCAATAGCATCTGGAAGGCCACAGGCTCCCCACCCCTGTTCTAGATTATTATTTATTTTTTGTCCTGGGATAAGCAGTGTTTTAAAGGCTTGTAATTTTCAGCATTTTGCTGCATAATTTGTGTTATATATTGGAATTCTAATTTTATAGTACTATTATTGTGTTCTGTAAACCACCTTGAGAAGACTGTAAGGTGGCCTAAAAATCTTTTAAATAAATATTTTAAATAGTACCAAAATGTTGTCAGAAGTATTTATAAGACAGCAAAGCTAGTAAAGGGAAGATAGTTAAAACTGACTCCCACTCCACCTTCTTTTTCCCCCCTGTGGAATTTTGAGCACAATTGGATGTCAGATATACAGGCCTGTGGCTCACGCTGGCTCAGCTTGTCTGAGTGTGGAAAGCTAAGCAGGATCAAGCCTGGTTATTACTTGGATGGGAGACCCCTCCTCTAGTTTCCTGCATTGAGCAGGGGGTTGGACTCGATAACCTTGTAGGCTCCTTCTAACTCTATGATCTATGAAATCTATGAAACTGACTGTTCAGTGGTTCTTATATAACCAGACTAGCTGTTGCCTGTGGCGGCGCTTGCATGGATTTTAGGATTTGGTATAATTGTTTTTAAAAGAAATATGTATGGAAAAGATGCAGTGTCTCTGACTGAAAGTGTAACGTTTAGGCTGGGTGCTGGCAGCAGAAATCTTTTGTGACAGAAATATCTGTTGTTAAAGAAAAATCAGGTTAATCCTGAGAGTCTACAGATGATGAAGAGTGAGCATGCCAAGTTTGGGGTAGATCCGCCTAAATGTGATGGAGCCTATGCGACAATGCCCCACACACAACAGTCAGTCAGTCATGTAAAAAGTATCCCTCCCTTTTCACCCTGTCATGTAAAAAAAAAAGTTTCCCTCCCTTTTCACCCCCTCAGAGAACATTCTAAATGGCCTAGGGGAGATTTGCATACCCAGCCCTATTGGCCCTTGCAGGAATTCATACGAACATTCTAAGTGTCTTATGGGCTATTTGCATAACTGCTGCTATTGACTCCTGCAGCAAGTTGGCTCCTGCAGCAATTATGAGGTGAGGCCTATTTGCAGAACTGCAGATATGAGAGTGGGGCGATTTTGCCCCCTTTGGGACGGAATTTCCCAAAATCCTTCCTTAGTGGGGGTCTACGTCATAAAAACAATGTCCCTTCAAAATTTCACGTTCCTAGGCCCCTTCCAACTCTATGATCTGTGAAATCTATGAAAGATCAACTGAGTTTGTCATGTTTGCAGGGCTGGCCCAAGAGATTTTGTTACCTGAGGCAGAGCACAAAATGCCCCTCCCCCTTCAGTCAGTGTGCATAGTACCCAAGGCCAGCCAAGTTACTTTGGCACCTGAGATGGGAAATCCCACAGGTACCTCTCTCCCTTCCTGGCAGTAAAAATCCAATAATAACAAACTGAATAACCAACCATTTTGAGTCTTTTTCATGAAAATGGTTGGAACAATTTTGCTTCAAAACTGTTTAGTAAGAAATTGTATTACATTTGATTATGTTTCATTTTCATTTTCTGATTATCCCATTCTGTATATGTGTTCTATATAGTTCCCCTAAGGAAGGATTTCTGAAACATGTTAGGCCTAACAATAAATTACAGATAAATCAGTTTCTGGAGTTTCCTCCCCCTTTCTCCCCCACCCCACCGCCACCTCTTGTCTTGCACTAATCGGTGATCAGACTACGTGGAGTCTGGCAGGGACTGGCCCCTGTACCGTTTGTGGTGGGTCCCTTAGCTACTTGGCGCAATGATTTGGCTAAAATTGAAGAAACTTGGGGGTGGAGCTTTTAGACTCCATTAAGGGCCTCTTCCTTTTTCTCCCATGATTCAAAGCACTGCAGCTAGCCCAGCAGAATGCCTGACATCTTTCCCCTCAGTTTCAAAAGCACTTTTTCCCCTGCAGGAAATCTTTGTCTCCTTGGGCTTATGGAACTTGTTGCATGGTTCTTTGTAAAAAAAAATAATTAATTAAAATTAAAGAAAAGTCCTATCCTCAGCAAACTTGATGCAAGTACACTTGATTGAACTACTTTAGCACTGCACTATTTTGATTATATGTTTGATATCTTACAATTCTTAGTGTGATGTGTATGAACCAACATATTTTAAGGTATTTCAGCTCTAGGCAATCCTTGATGAAAAAGGTTATCTCAACCCATTTCAGTTGTGTTTCAGGCCCAGGTTTTGACACTGTAATAGCTTTGGTTGCCCTGATGGATAACCTCTGTTGGGAGAGAGGGGGCGACGCTGTTGATTCTGCTTTATCTCTTGGCAGTTTTTGATACCATTGCTCATGATATTTTACTGGGTCGGCTCTGCAGGTTGGAGTTAGAAGACACATTAATATGGTGGTTTCGCTCATAAGTTACCTCCTATTATGGCAAGTAGGGGCTCATACTGTGTATGCCAATTATTCCAAGAGCTGGAAGTGAATGAAGGCTGGTATTCATGCTTCCTGCCCATGTATCTTCCAGAACTGTGCATATGTCAAGAGTCCGAAGCAAGCTGTTATTTTTTAAAATATATATATTTTTCTCTATATAACAGCTTTATCCTAGTCTCCTCTTACTCTCAAGTTTGAGAATTGTACATAATGTATTGAAATTAGATTTTGTTCAAAACAGCATTTAGGGTACAGTTCAAGTTTCCTTTCCAGTACAACTTACTGTTCAATTTCTTACACTGGGCCAATAGCATTTGGTCAGAGAGCAACTTGACTTATGGTGACTTTGGAAAGGGGAAGGGGAGAAATATAAGTACTATGTAACTGATAAATTGTTACAGGGGTGGGTTAGGATTTTTAAGTTTTGTACTGTTTTTAATTGTGTTTTATACTGTGTGTATGTTCCCACCCCCTCTTGTATTTTATTGGATTGTACATCGCTCAGAGTGGCCGGATGTCTGGCCAGATGGGCGATTCATAAATATAATAAATAAATAACTGTTGTGTCAGTTATAGAAAGTAGTACTGCAGGATTTCTGTCTGACCCCATGGGATGGTCACAGAGGAAAAGAAATTTCAATATTTCACAATATTTTTTAATTTAAAGAACACATATTTTTGTACATTTATCCTAATCAGTTCAGGAATCGCTGTGATAAATCTAAGAGCCAGTGTGGTGTAGTGGTTAGAGTGTTGGACTGGGACTGGGGAGACCAGGTTCAAGTCCCCCACTTGGCTATGAAGGTCATTGGGTGACACTGGGCCAGTCACTGACTCTCAGCCTAACCTACCTCACAGGGTTGTTGTGAGGATAAAATGGAGAGGAGGATCATGTATACTGCCTTGAGCAAATAAATTGATTTGCCACTGAAATATTGTTTTCATCAGATTCCAAAAGAATCTCTCTGTCTCTCTTTTTAAGAATGAGAAGAAAAAGAAAGAGAGAAGGCCTACAACACCAGGCACGTCATCTGGTTTGGGATCTCCTCTTAGAAGATCCGATTCTCCAGCACCCATGTCTAAACGATCAGCTTCACCTGCAACTCCTAAGTAAGAATATTTTTGGGAACTCTTATGGCCCCCACAGAAGTTGAATTATGCTTAGTGAAGATGCTGGCTTCTCCTGTTCCCGGTTTTCCATTTTGCCTTTATTTATTATGTGGTTTTAATTTGTTTTTAACATTATATAAAGTGGGGTATCTATATGGGGAACAGGGTAGGAGACTACCTCTACCCTTGCAGAAAAATAGCAGAGGTGGAGCATCACCTGCATTCCTTACCACAAAGCTCCCCAAACCACTTATGTCTGCTTAACTGATTATGCTGGTGAATTTCCACAGCAGCAGCGCATAGAGCAAAGATACTAGGTTAGCCCTGGACCTACAGGAGGCAGGGGAGATTGTATTTGGACGTGGGAAGAAATCCCAGCTTGTTTCATGCTTTGCAAGCACAAGGAACTTGCTGAGTAGGGACAACTTAGTCTCCTTGGGCTTATGGAACTTGTTGCATGGTTCTTTGGGGGGGGGGGGGGGATTGAAGAAAAGTCCTATCCTGAGCAAACTTGATGCAAGTACACTTGATTGAACTACTTTAGCACTGCACTATTTTGATTATCTGTTAGGTATCTTACAATTCTTAGTGTGATATGTATGAACCAACATATTTTAAGGTATTTCAGCTCTAGGCAATCCCAGGCCATGGCACCAGCCCCACCAGGGTCTTTCTACCCATGCCACCACTCCCCCATACATGATTGCTTCTGAGGCGGAGGGGGGTTGAGGCCTTTCTTTATCTTAAAAGTGACACTGGTGCTCACAGGGTTATACAAAAGGATGTGTTGTCCCAGCTTCCTGAGCCATCCCCTCATGGTTGTTTCAAGGATCAGCCAGTCTCCTGCAACCTCCCCTTTGCTCCCAAAGCAATCGGGGATTGGGGGCAGACATTAGGGTCGCAGGAAGCTTTCTCAGAGCCCAATTTCCCCCTGTCCAGTGATCAGGCCAATGTAGGGGACAAGAAAGGGGGGGAAAGTAGTTAGTAGTTTAGAGAAAAATTCCAGGCAGAGGGGCACCAGTTTCTGCATCATAATGTATCTGAAGAGAAAATTGGTGATTTACTATAAGCAGGATTGCAATAATATATCTTATTATTTTTGTGCTTTAACATTTTGTCCATGCATATAGTATATACCTGATGCTTAAATATTTCCTAAGCTGTTCCTGGCCCACATTTTTCAGAGCTGACTTCATAATGAGGTTGCTAATAACGTGTGTTCTGTCTTCATTATTATTATTATTGTTGGTCAAATGAGTAAGCAAGATTTATCTCTTAGCTTGATGGCATTTGTCTATTTGCAATAGAACAGACACATTTCTGGGAACTTCAGTCACTTGTTTTGAATGGTTCTGGCAGGCCCGGTGTCAGCATCTGGCATATTGGGGCATTTGCCCCCTGGAAGGGCCCCCCAGGGCTTGTACCTTACCTACCCATTGCACCTGTTGCCACTTGGGCCCTCTGGCCACATAACTACTGCTGACCCAGCCTAGCACTCTCCTACCCCCTCGCATGCTCACTCATGGGCTTGCCCAGTGGCAGCCGGACCATTACAGACCACTGCTGCTGTGTAAACCTGCTCACTTGCAAGCACAATAGGGAGGCTGGTAACAGCCCCCACCCATCCTGTTCACCAGTGGGCTTACTGGCATGAGTGCTGTGATTGGCTGGGAGCCAAGCAGCTGCTCTGTTCCTGGCCCATTACGGGGCTCCCACCACCTCTGGGTAAGCCGTGAATAGGGAGAGGGAGCTGGCTGCTGCCTCCCCTTCTCACCCTTACTTGCAAACTGACACTGGTGGTCACTTAGTGGCAGTGGTGGCCGGTAATGAACCAGCTGTTGCCATCTGAGCCTGTGAGCACACAAGGGCAAGGCCGGCAGCTGCAGCAAAGGCACTGCTGGGGAGCCCAAGCAGTGGGTGAGGTTGGTGGGTTGGGTTGGCCAGGACACTAAAGGTCCCCTAGGTAGCCCCCCCATCAACACCTGGAGTTCAGAAAATGTTCATTGAGCATAACTGCTAACAGCTAGAAACATTACTTTTATTATTCGAGTCCCCATTGTTTTTATACCATTGACTGAATGCAAGCAATCCAGTTCGATGACAGAAATTAAATATAGCTGAAAAGATGATTAGCTTAGAATCATCTTGTGTTCAGATGAGGTAGGGAGTATGGAAGCGGCAGTTCTATAAATGTGCGATTTGTTGGTGTCAATGGTTATGGATACACAGTTTCAAAGTGAACAAGAGCTGGAATGAGAAAAGTTGGAGTCAGTGAAAGCAAATCCTCAGAGCTTACTAAGAAGTCCCCTCACATTTTAAAGTGGCTTGCAATGCAGTCTGGGAGAACTACAAACACAACACCCCTGTCTGGGTGCTTGAAAGTAGCTGTGCAGTTCTTTAGATCCTCACCAAAATACTCATGTCATAAATGTCATTTGCCAAAGTAATGTTGCATAAAATCGTGAAAAATAACTGGTTTATGGTCAAGTCTCTGATGTTTAAATACAAGAAGAACAAACTGGAATGCTACTTCATGCAAGAAGTGCTTTGATAAGAGGGGATATTTTGGACTGGTTTAGAGAATTTATTGTAAAAAATAAGTAGAAGAAAGAAGTGTATTTTCCTCAAAGGTGCACCAAAGTATAAGAGACAGAAAATAAAGGATGAATCTGATACCGAGAAATGCTGACTAGAGGACAAAAGGGACAAAGAGAAGTGTGTCTGAAATGAGAGCTGAATCAGGAAGTGGTACAGGTATTTAGTGATTGAGAGATTTCTACAAAATCTATAGAATCTGTTTACAGGGCAAAACCAAAGAATTTGTGCTCTCACTTTGAAGTAGATAATGATGATTTTAAGTGGCTGCCAGATCTATTTAGAATCTGTGTTCCCAGTCAAAAATAGTGGCTTACGCTGGCTCAGCTTGTCTGAGCATGGAAAGCTAAGCAGGGTCAGGCCTGGTTATTACTTGGATGGGAGACCCCTCCTCTAGTTTCCTGCATTGAGCAGGGGGTTGGACTCAATAGCCTTGTAGGCTCCTTCCAACTCTATGATCTATGAAATCTATGAATCTAACACTGAAAAGTTCTTTTAATCTATTCAGCAGTATCTTCACTTAAAGACAGTAATTATCAGGGCATATTCTAACGCAAACACAATGATTCTGTGACACTTAAGCTCATGTAATACCTCTCTATTGAAATGAGCCCAGGTGTGTGTGTGTGTGTCATAGACTCAAGTTTTTTTTTTTCCTGGAGTAATGCTTCAAGTATTTTCATGTTATGTGAACCTACCAGTCAAGATGAAGTCAAATTGCCTCTTGACAATGTAATTTTGTATGAACAAGTCCTAAATGAATTGCCATTAATCCCAGTTTGTGCAGCTATGGTCTCCTCCTTTTACAGGTTGATTTTCTGACTGGGTCATGATCTGTTCATTCCAATTTATTCTGGACACAGTCCTATTTTGGCTGAGAACAGACAGCCTGCAACTTAATTCTTTACTTTGTATCATGTTTGTAGATTATTGTTTCATTAATTACTTTATGTACAAGGGTGGGGGGGGGGGAAACAACCAAGGTTGAGATCAATTAACCATTGACTTGTACTTCCTGGATTCTGTTGGCAGTGCAATATTGAATTATTTATTTGAAATATTTTTAGGACAATCACAAAGAATTACCCTCAGTCTCCCAAAACTACTAAACAGTATCCAGCTTCTCCTGTGAAACACCGTGCCTTGGGAGAAACACCTAAAAAAAGAGCAGAAAAATATAAGGACAATCAGAGGGAGAATACTATCCAGAAAACCCACCCATCACTTGCTGAAGAGGCTGTAAGCCAAGCTATTGCTGAAAAATCTGTGCCTTCTGCAGGAAAGACCGAAAGCAATGAAGGTGTGTATTCTTGCTTCTAAAGCAACTCCCTAGTACACCTTGGGGCCAGCCTGACCATTGGGCAGAGTGACCCACCTGCCTCGGGCTTCAGATTCTGAGAGGTAGGGAACAGACAAGCTGTGTGTGCCACACGGCCTGCCCCCACAGCTAGCCTGCTGCCCTCCGGTCCAGTGGAGGATACCTCCCTCCAATCAGTGTTGAAGTAAGACTCAACTGCCAGTCTGGTCAGCTTCTGTATGTGGAATAGAAGGAGGTGCCATTTTGTCCTTCACCTCAGGCAATAAAATGTATTGGGCCAGTCGTGGTACACCTTAACTCTATAAAGTATTCATTCAATAAACCGTTCTATCATTTTCATTCTTGTGGCAAAGTAAATTTGGTGGTAATTTGGAGAGTACAACCTACTGCAGGGGTGCACAACCCTTTTGGCCCTGAAGGACGCACTGGGTGCCTGCTGGGGTGGTGAGGGCTGCACTTGTTGTGTGTGTGTGTGTGTGTGCGCGTGCGCGCATGCAAGCGCATGCATGCACACGCGCACACATGTGCACATATGCATATACAACTCACATATGTGTGCATGCGCACACACACAATTCACTCAAATCCAATTCCTGCCCAAGAGCATTTCAAAGGCTTGGCACATGCTTTGATCAGATAAAACCAATATTCCTCCCAGAAACCAGTTCTCAAATCACCCACCCATCCAGGAATCCTGGCTCCTTGTCCTTTCCCCTCCTCCAATCCACCCTCTTGCTGAAGGATCCTGTCATCCTATACTCTGTTACCTGGAACATTTTCAGAAAAAAATGGGGGGAAATGCTATAGGCACAAGCTTTGTGGGCAGTATCCAATGCTGCCCATGTGCTAACACTCGTGACTGCTGGCATAACCGTGACTGCTGACCGCTGGCATAACAGGAAGCTAGCACTTCCTAAAGCAACCCCGTGAATTAGCCAAATGCTCATTTCTGGAATGGAACTGGTCTGTAGAGCACCCTTCTGCAAGCTCCACTGACTTGTTGTGTTTTGGAAACGAGTGTTTTGGCTTGTTTCTGGTTCCTTTAAGAAGCGCACCAGCAGTTGGTTGCACTGGTGCAGAGGCAGCATTAGATACTGGCCAATGGTTCCTGTCATAGAAGCCCTATTCCTAGACCATCTTAGGAAGCAGGCAAGAGCCTTCAAGTACTGCTTCCTAGGACGCTCCAGAGGCACTCTAGGAATAGGCTCCTTCCAACTCTATGATCTATGAAATCTATGAATGAGGCTTCTATGGCAGACCATAGAGCCTGTTTCTAGAGTGTTTTTCTTTCTCTTCTGAGGGGCTGCCAGACAAGGACCTGTGGCCCTTTGGATGCACATTTTGCACCACTGACCTAGGCCTACATTTTTCTGAGTGTTTACCTCAGTAACTCCTCATAGAATTTTCATTCAGGGATAGCATCAATGTTATATTATGGGATCAAATATAGTACAGTTTACTTGGAAAACCCATTGGTAAGCAAAATAAATTTAGGAGCCAGACATCAACTCCTGGTGCTTTTTCTTGCTGTAGCACTGCCTTCTCTCAATACAACATCATGCCTTGCTTTACTGAAGATAATATAAGTTGTAGGTGAAATCATGAATACTCTTATGAACATTTTCTTCCATTTTTAAGAAGAGCAACAAAGGGATCAGTAGTTAAGGTAGTTATCTAGGGATAGGTTTATTGTTTGATTCAGCTTGATATAGCTATCTTGATATGCCTACCTGATGTTCTGCCTGCTTACAAGTCTTGAGTCACTCACTTCCCCCCTTCGCCTCTTCAATGGAACATTCAGAGTAGCCCTCACTTTGACACTAAACTTTGATGGTGTAAGATCAGGTATTTGTACATTAGCATGATTAGAGCATCTGAGAGGAAGTATTAAATATACATGATACCATTTCTGAACTTAGTCTTGTTGTTGCAACCTTAACAATGTCAATTAAGTTCTGTACTTTTAAAGGCTGAGCTACATATTATGCATAAACACATGTAATAAAATTCCAACAGTCGCTACTTCTAAGCCACCTTCAGAAGAGGATGACTTAGAGTAGAGAAATGCCAGGATGCTTAATCTTCTCCTCATCTGTTCCTTTTCCTTTGCAACTCCCCACCCCACCCCCAATCTACTCTCCCACTCCAACACATGCTTCTAGATTCTAGAACCTTGTGGGATGGGAGAAGCAGCAGTTAAGCACCCCTCTCCCTGCTTCTCCACTTCAACTCACCCTTCCCTTTTAAATAAATTTTATTTGTTATTTTTCTGTTCGAAACTAACAGGTAAGTACAGAGCATGCACTGAGTTGAAAATACACATAGATTTTGTGACAATCAACAATAAAAGTAACGTTGCAAATAATCTGTCTATGGTTTCTCCTTTCCCAAGTTTTTGTCATTTGTCTACCATGGTACAAACTCCCTCTAGAACGTGAACTGAGATGTTTGAGGTCTTGGGGTTTGAGAATGCTTCTTCATAAATATTATAATGTCATCCCTTTCTGAAGTTGCTTTGCCTAGAAGACACAGCCATCAGGGTCTGATTGTGTGTATTTGTATGGAATGTGTAGCTTGTTCCTAAGTTTCTAATATTAATTCTAATATTCTAACAACATATCATTAGGGAAACTTGCAGCAGGGACTACTGATGCTGAGGAAGCTACACGAATTCTAGCAGAGAAGAGACGTCAGGCTCGTCTCCAGAAAGAACAAGAGGAAAAAGAAAGACAGGAGAGAGAGGAACGTGAAAGGTACTACCCCCGTCCATTAATTACAATGTACTCTTAGACAGCTGGTCATTGTTGCCATCAAGTGAGCCTTTAATTAGATTCACCTTCAAGACAGGTACGTGTTAACTGTGCTTCATGTTTCTGATAATCTAAACTATGGTCTGTCCTTGTCCATGACTTCCCAGTACTTGATCCTGATAATTTGGGGGCGCATCTCTTGTTTTCCATGGAAACACTGCTTAAATGCTGCTTAATAGGAAAGTACACGATTATGTGCCATGTCAAATGTAAGAGAAGGTGTAGTCTTTCTGTCAGTCTAAAAATACCACTGTGACTTTGAAGGCTAGAGAGAGAAGAGCTGAAAAGAAAGGCAGAAGAAGAGAGGGTTCGACTGGAGGAAGAGGCCCGTAAAAGAGAGGAGGAAAGAAGGTGTGAAGAGGAAGAGGCTAGGAGAAAAGCAGAAGAGGAAGCTAGAAGAAGAGCTGAAGAAGAATGCCTACTAAGGGAGAAACAAGAAAAGGAATTGCAAGCTATGCTTGAGATACAGGTATGGTCTTTTGGAAGTACCAAACCACCTATTACTTCAGAAGTATTCTTTCTTAAGATGGAACCTAGTATGCTAAAATAACATTTCTGTAAAGTAGCAAATACAGAAATGTCATTATGCAGTAAATCATTTTTCTTCAGGTCTTTTATTTAGATAAATATATGAAACTGTCTTATGATCCACCACTGGTCCATCTAAAACAATACTGTCTACTGAGAAACTCAGGCATAGATCATTCCAAGCGCTGCTATCTATGATCATTTAACTGGAGGTGTTGAAGATTGAAATTTGGACCTCCTGTTTGCAAAGCATGTACTCTACCAATGAGCCCAAGTGCAAAATTATTAAACATACTATATATTATCTAGAAGGTGTTAAACATCTGACCCCTGTGATTACTGCCCTTTAAAATGGCATGCAGGTTAAAATGCTACCAAAATGCCCTGACTTGGAGTCAGTTCAAATGTTGTTAGGAGCATGGCTTTACCCAAAAATTGCATTTGCATGGAAGGGGCTCTGTGCTGCTCGGAGAATGTGTAAATCCCCTTCGTGTATGAGCCTGCTGAAACACATCATAAGTGCCATAGCTCAGTGGTAGAGCACATGCATTGCATGTCAAAGGTCCAGGGTTTAGTCCCTGGCATTTCTAGGCAGAGTTATGAAAGATCCCGAAAGATCGGTCCATCTAGTTCAGCTGCCTGTGGACTAGATGGACCGATTATCGGACTTGGTATAAGCGAGGCTGGTGACAAGAGTAGGCATTGTTGGGCACCTGCAGAGGGTCCGCACCCCAGCAGGTACCCACTGAGAAAGAGTCCCCTGGATTTGTTCCACCTTTTCACCATTGCAACTGCCTCTCGCTCTGGCACAGACAATGGTGGCGATGAGGAATTAGGAGTAGGGTGGTAGATGCCATTGGGGATTTCTTTCCTGAGGGCCCTTAAAAACCTGGAGCTGGCAATGGGTATCAGGCAGCTTCCTATGATCCTACATTGCCATGTTTTTCTGGAAACTGATGGCACTGGTGCATGTATTTCCTATGCAATCTGGCAGACCCACACGGGGAAGATGAAATATTCTTGCAGCCAGATGAAGTTCACAACCAGGCAGGAAAAGAAATGTCCACACACCACTCCACACACACACTGCTAGCAGAAAGTTTCAATCAGGTTTCAGAACTACATTTTGGGGAAAGACAGTCCACTCAAATCTTCTAGAGGCTGGTATCTTGTCTATGTTTTATTTAATAAGTTATCTGTTGATTTATGTGTGTTTAATTAGAAAGAAGCAGCAGAAGCAAAGGCGCGGGAGGCAGCTGAACATCTGCGTCTGGAAAGGGAACAAATTATGCAGCAGATAGAGCAAGAAAGACAGGAGCGAAAGAAGGTAGCAAGTTTGTTCATATCAAGTGTGAAGGCACTGTTACTTCTTGTTTGTTCCCATAAGTATATAAAACCCATCTCTAAAATCTAAATCTCTAAACTTTGGGCACACTAATAAGCACGATAAACTTAACTATGTGCTCCATAGCAAGAAAGAATATTCATTCTTAAGAGCTACTTTCTCTATTTATACTAGACAAGACCATTCTCTTCGGTTAGGGCCAAGCAGAGCTTCATATACAGGCTGGTATGTGAGTTGTATGGATGTTTCCATTCAGTATATCTCTGTAATATTCAACCCGGTAACTGCAAACTGTAACTCCAGATCAGAGTACTCTATCACAAATCATTTGTTCAAAATAATTCCTTGGCCTTAAAAAAAATAAAAGTTCTGTGAATAATCATCACCCCAAGCATGCAAGCATGGAAAGACTCATACTAAGACTACACCCTGTTCAACATGCCGCTGCAAGTACTCATCATCTCCAAGAAAATTTGGAATGAAGCAGAGATACTCTTCAATCAAATCCAAATGATCAGCATGCAAAACAGTTTCCATTTAATTAAACTCTGCATGGTCAACAATGAACATATTTAATTAAAGTTTATTGATCTCCAAGGAAAGAATTTTGACAATCAATTGAGCTCTTTCAAGGATAAGTTAGCCAATCCTTTAAAAAAGAGTTTTAGATACTTGTTATGCAAACTAATTAACTGAGGTTAATAGCATGTATTTTACCTTATATCATTGTAAGTTGCCTCATGGTTTGAATGATGCATGCATGCATGCATGCATATATATATATTCTTTTTTTTAACCAGTCTACTTTTTATAATTTTGTCTTAGCTATTTAAGTAATTTTAAAATTGTTTTTAAAATGTCTAGTGAATTTTTTCCCGATGTTTTTATTGTTTGTATTTTTATATTGTATTTTATTGTAAAATTGTATTTTATTGTAAATTTTTTATAATTGTTATAAACCACCCAGAGAGCTTGGCTATTGGGCAGTATAGGAATGAAAATAGTAATAGTAATAGTAGTAGTAGTTATATATATATATATATATATATATATATATATATATATACACATACACATGGTGCCCTGGACAAGAAAAAGGCTAAATGATCTAGTTGAGCTCCCAGTGTGAAATGTGATATTTAATTACAAACCCTGTTCAAAATTGGTATCTGTTCCATATTCTAGAGTATGTGATAATAGGATCAGCTATATACATGGGTTCTGTTTACCAATTGTGTCCCCACTATATAGGGACATGGTTAGTAGGTCTGTAATAATCCTGCACAGTCTATAACAAAACCAATTTAGAGTAAACTTAGTCAGTTATACATGTAGTAATTGAATTAGAGCCGATGGTATAAAATTGTGAACATTAATGACCAGACACCGCATTGTTATAATTATTATGATAATTATGATATTATCATTATCATTATTTAGATAATCACCTTTGGTAAATTACAACTAAAAGGAGAAACGTATTGAGAAATACTAAAAGCAGTGATCCAGGCATTCTGACCGGTGATGGTACCCTTACCTTATGTGGCCATCCAAAGATGTACTTCCTTATTCCAGACTGACATGTCTGCTGAACTCTGTCAATTCAATAAAAGCTCTTAGATAGGAGAAATTTCTTCTATCCTATATATTGCTCCAAATTCAATTACACTTTTAGACTTGGAAGGCAAATGGCAGTAAACACAAGTTTTGTTTTTGTCCATTTCAGAGAATAGATGAAATAATGAAAAGAACAAGAAAAAGTGAAACACCAGAATTCAAGGTAAAGAAAAGAATTGCCTTTCCAGGATGTGAAAAGAATTGCCTTGCCAGGATGTGTAGAATGTCATAGTTCAACACAGAGTAAATTCTGTTCAGCTCAAAATCTAAACATTATTCCTCAGCTGCAGTTTAACATAATAGCCACTTCTGGCCCTCATAGAATGGTCACAACTCATTCATTTCTCTTTCATGTAGGCAACTGAGTAAACAAATTATGTGTAAACATGGGCAACATAATGGTCAGTAATACCACAGTTATGTTTCTATCCTGCCCTTAAAGGGAAGAGGTAAAAATAAGTTTTCATCAACCTGGTTTGCATGATATGACAATCCATCATGGGTAACTAGCCACAGTGAGTTGTCATGTCATCCAAACCCAGACCACTTCCCGCAGGGTGGCTTATTTTTTGGGAACGATCCGCCCAGCATTTGACTTGCGGCCCACGAATGCCAGCTGAGGTGCTCGCCGGACTTCCGGGTCCCCAGCGCTACGTTGTTTACGTAGAAAATGGCGTAAGATATGTAAAAAACAGCTGTGATTTGCACAAGTTACACAAATTGCGGCTATTTTTACTGTATCTTACGCCATTTTCTACGTAAACAACATAGCACCAGAAGTTGTTTTCCCGGCTCAGCTCGTAAGAATGTGAGTTGAGCCAGGGAAAAGGTAGGGCGAGTAGAGCTCAGGGGGGGGTCGAGCCTGGTGAGTTTGCCAGACTTCCACCCCCCAATCGAGCTCCATGCACATCCCTAAGACAACCCGCATCTTGTTCTAGGGGTTGTTTGATCCACAATAGCTTGTCATGTCATTCGAACCCAGGAGAGCATCTTCATCACAGTTGTGGGGATCTGCCATTGAGCCACCCAGCAAGAGCTGCAAAAACCCTTGCCGCTCTTTGTGATTTCGCCCTTGCTTCTGCCAGTGCCAGCCCTTCCACCAACACCGAAATGGCACTTTGGAGCGACCATCACTTGCTCACCACCCTTTCCACACCCCCGTCCCAGCAAATTGCACAAATGTGTTTGTAATTATTTTTTTTTTAAGGTCTTTCACAAGTGCGCTGTTATGACTGTCTGATATGTGTAGTCTTTCTTGGTCAATTTCCTTGCATGTTTCAGCTGTCAAGGGGTGTGGCAAAGTGGAATAGGTAACATACATGGAAATTGACTAAACAAGACAGCATATAGGCTAATTTGTGCACAGTTGCCAGGGATCAATTGCCAGGCTGCCAATAGAAAAACACCGAAAGGGGGGCGGGGAGCTGCATAAGTAGGTGCTCCAAAGAGTGGGGCAATATCCTCCCCCTTGGCAATGTGATCCTGTCACTTTTAAGTTTTGAACTGGCACTTCGCAGTGCCCTCAACACTACCCCGACCATCGAGCTACTCCAGAAAGGGGAGGTATTGGCTCCCCCCGCTTTTCGTGGCTCCTTTTCGAAGCGCTTACTGCTGTAAAAACACTTAAGTTCAACACTTAAAATTGAGAGGATCACATTGACAAGAGGGAAATATTGCTCCCACTTTTGCCCCCCAGTCCAAAAACCCCATTGCCCTGTCAAAACCCGCTTTTAAAGGGACCCAGAGTTTTGACAGCAGCTGTAAAAATTCCTTTTCCCCAGAAAAATGGGTTGTGCACTTTTACATTTTCCGAGCACCTAGTGTCGTGAGGACACCACCTTGAGGACTGTCAGGGCAAAAAAAGAAAAGTTGAGGATCTTGCCGCAGTGGGGGCGTAAATCACACCATTCCCTTTTCGTGAACAAAGATCACTCATGACAGTTATCAAAAAGTTTGCCTTTTGATGGCTGTTAAGAGAAACCAAAGGGGAAAAAACCTATTTGGAGCCTCTTTAGGGCAATTTCTAGGGTTGGTACCTGCTGCAGTTTCCAGGTTGTAACACAATTCCAGGTTGTAACACAACAAAATGTGGAAAAGTCAAAGGGGGGTGAATACTTCTGCAAATGCACTGTAGAGATTGTGAAAGCTGGCTGTCAAGCTGGCTTTTGCAATCTCCCCCAAAATAGGTAAAGTGCAAAAAAGCTGCGGCAAGCTGAAATTGACTCACAATTGTGACAGGGAGAGTGGCAAGCCAGTGCCAGCCATTCCCAAGTGCCACTTGGACACTTTGGGGCAGCGGGCACTGGCGGGTGCCTGCTGAAGCTTGGCAAGAGTGGTAAGGTAAGGGTTTTTTGCCGCTCTTGCCAAATGAGTTGCTAGCCAATGCCAGGTTCAGACGACACAACAACCCATCGTGGGTACAATAATCCCTAGAACAAGCTATGGGTTGTCAGGGTGGCTCAAACAAGCCACCCTGCAGGAATCGATCTTGTTTCGTATGACATGACAAACCATCATGGATAGCAAACCATCATGGGTCGTCATGTCATACAAACCCAGTCACTGCATAACTTATTCGCAGGGTGGCTTAGCATGTCATGTCAACCCACCCTTTGTCTTCTATCTTCAAGCCAAAGTACACAATACATGAAGTAGTCCCCCTGCCCCGCTAAAGGTTGGAAAGCTTAGGGAGGGCAATTTTGAGCAGTCAAGCAAACAGCAGGAGGGGAAATAGCTAAGCAGTCCCCTCCCTTACCTTTTTTCTGCTCTCACTTGTAGCCCTCTGTGGCTGCTTTTCAATAAGGCAAACAAACTGGGAAGCGGGGCACCAAAACACACAACAGCATGTAGTTGACCCTTAACTGACACTTTCCTACTATACATTCAATTTACTCTGAGGATGTTTCCTGCAATAGTAATTCTCAAAAACACAAAAGCAACTTAATGTTAAATTAAAGGGAGGTTCTGTAAAAACACAAAAGCAAATTAATGTTAAATTAAAGGGAGATTCTGTAAAAACAGTGTGTGTAAACCTCAGGGTGGTGTACATTTTTCTCGGTTATCCTTGCAATGACAATTGGTATGGGGAGGAATTATGCTGGATCCTCTAAATTAAAAAAAAAAAAAAAGCAATCAACACCAGCATGGCCAATTGTCAAGGATGATGGGAATTGTAGTCCAAAACATCTGGAATGCACCAGATTGGAGAAAGCCCAGGACATGTACAAGAACTTAGGCATTGTCTGTCTTTCCCACATTGTGACAATGCAGCCATGGTGCACGGACCTTGCTGAAAGTTCTCATTCATCTCCTTTAAGAGGCATTGCCCTGCCCTATGTGTGCCTCGTTCAAGTTTAGAGAGAAGGCTACAATAAGAGATGGGTGCATTCTGTGTTTGTGTTTAACATATCATTTTATTTTTTGCTTAAAATGTTAAGATTTTAATGCTGTTTAATCCAGCTACTTCTCTGCAAAGGTTTATACCTAATGACGTTAACTTGTTTGATACAGAAGGAAGACACAAAACCAGATGTACCATCAATTCTAAATGTGGATAGACAGCCGAAGCCACTTGCTATCAGTCAAGCAGGTAAAAATATTTTATTGCAATCAGGGTATTTTTGCAGACCTTTTTTACTTTGTGCTTTGACCCATCTGCTCTGCTGCTTTTGCTCTGAGTGTGTGTGCACACATGCGTGTGTGTAGATGTTGTTGTTTTGATTACATTTTACATGTTATGCTTCTCTTGTCTTTATTTTTAACCTTGTAAGCCTCCTTAAGTTTTCATGTACCTAGAAAGGCAGGGTATAAATGTTGTTAAATATTCAGCCCTACCCTATCTCTGCACTGTGAGAGTAGAAGCAGGTCACAAGATCCCATAGCTCAGTGACAGAACACATGGTTCGCATGCAGACGACTCGAGGTTCAATCCCTGGCATTTTCAGGTAGGGCTGGGAAAGACCCATGTCTGAAGCCCTGGAAACACGCTGCCAGTCACTGTAGACAATGCTAAGCTAGATGGACCAATGATCACATAAATGCAGTATCTCCTGGTTCAGCCGTAGGATTCTGTGCATGATGATCAAGTTGGGTAGTAGAAGAGAAATGCTAACCCAAGACCATCTTCCGATGTCAGCTTCCAAGAGATAAGTATTCAATAGGCCCTATGGAAGTGTGCTGGAAGTATGATTGTGGGCTCCAATGTCTTAAAGCTTGCCTATACACATTAAACGCACCATGTGAACACAGACTCTCCATGTGAAAGTTCTGCCATCTGAGAATTCCAAAGGCTTCCCCCTTCTTCGCTCTTCCCTGGCAGAGCAAGCTGGAGGGGATAGAAATTACATGAGCAGTAAACTGTCTGCCTTTCTCCAATCATTATTTGTCTCCCCCACATCTATTCTTAGTGGCTAATTTTCCACCATTAGATTCCCCTATTGGAAGGGGAGAGAAAAATAGCTGTAAAGAAGAAAGATAAGGTGAGATAAACAATGGCTGGAAAGAGGAGCTTCAGGCTGCTTTCTTCATTGCGCACATGTGTGATATCGCTACCTTCCATCTTTCTCTGCCTGTTGGTGGGGAACCTTTAGAGCTCTCATGTGGAGAATGTAACTTCTACCCCAGACTCTTTGATGACACACGTTTAAACGTCCAGCTTGCATATTTTCATCTTATTTGAAAATATTTCTGTTTTGAACTTTCTTTAGCTCACTCAGATATAATGTTTAATAACGTTTTCTGTAGAACAGGCCTGCTTAGGAATAAACATGATGGATTATTTTCACCTGTAATTTCAACTATTTAAAGCTGTGTGTGTGTGTGTGTGTGTGTGTGTGTGTGTGTGTGTCTGTTTAAATCACATTTTCTAATGTGATTCTTTCTGTAGAGATGAATGGACTGACAAACTGCAAAGATGATAAAGGCCTAGGATGTGCTGTGTCTGACTCTTTCCCTCATGATGTATTTTCTAATGGATTTAAGCCACTTATGGGCCTTATTCAGCTGGATGGGAAATCTAACAGCATGGATGATTCAGCAGATGAAGTTCAGTCTATGGATGTGAGGTACATACTATTAAAAAAAATGACCATGATACAAAGAACCACACAACTAGTTCTGTATGCCTGATGCTGCTTTTGAGTTGTGTTTTTGTGTGATATGTTATGGACTATGCTTCTTAAAGTCTTTTTTTTTTTAACTCACTGAATTTGCACAAACCCCTGTTCAAGGCAAAAGTAATTAATTGCATCTCGGTCCTAAAAAAAAAAGTTTCATTTCTCATTTAATGAAATATGTTGCATCAAAGTTCTATGTTTTTTCCAATTCTGTTGTTTTTTCCCTTCCACGGGTACCTGTGAACCAATATTCGATATTTTAACTCTGGTTAAACTCTGGTGTACAGAGGGGTCCAATGCATTCACTATCAAAGAATAAGACTCATGCAGCCTGATCCTATGCATGTTGACTAGGAAGCAAATCCCAGTGTGTCAAATAGTGCTTACTTCAGGTAAGTGTGCATAGGGTTGCAACTTAACTCAGTTCAACGCTCAGAATATACTTGGTGGTTTCCACTATCTGCTATCTACCCACTATAAAATGGGTGAGCCAAGATCATGCTTTTATCAGGATATTTTCATTGTCATGAATGTCATTTAGCAGTTATGTTTTTTAAAATATATGGTAATAACTTGGTTCTTCTCCTGCACCCTTTTCTTTATACAGTCCTGCTTCAAAAGAAGAGCTCATATCTATCCCTGAGTTTTCACCATTGAATGAAATGATACCTGGTGTTTCTTTGGACCAAAATGGATCAAATAATGGGAAGGCTCTTGAAGAACTACTAGATTTTACTGGCCAGGCCACTTACCCAAAACTATCAAGTGAAAGTATTAGCATAGATGATTGTAATAAAAACTTGATCGATGGATTTAATAGTCCAGGACAGGAGACAAGTCTCAACACCTTGTGTTGACAAACATACTACTACTCAGCAATAAGGTACAGTATTCTTGTGGAGTATAACTGCTTAGCTAGCTCTTCTAGGAAGTCTCTGACTGGGTTCACATGACACGACAACCCATTGAGGGATTGCTATCCATAATGGGTTGTCACGTTGTGCAAGCCTGAACCAATTCCCGCAGGGTGGCTTGTTTGGGGACAACAAGCCACCAAGACAACCCATAGCTTGTTCTAAGGGTTGTTGTACCCATGATGGGTTGTTATATCATCCAAACCTGGTCGACCGACTCCACTGTGGGTATCAGGATCGGCTATCGAGCCTCTTGGCAGCAGCAGCAAAAACCACTTGCCACTCTTGCCAAATGTGCCTGGGCATCCACCAGTGCCAGCCACCCCACAAGTGTCCAAGTGGAACTTGGGGGCAGCTGGCACTGGCTTGATGCCCTCCCCACCGCAATTGTGAGCCATTTTTGGCACGGCTTTTTTTCCCATTTACCCTCCCCATCCCTTTTGACAGTCACTGACAGCCTCTTCAAAGTGCCCAAGAGGCACCTTGGAGGGGCTGTCAGTGGCTATCAGACCCAATTTTTTAAATAAAAAATTTGCACACACAGTATGCGCAAATAGGATCGTTCTTTTAAAAAAAAAAAAAAAGCCACACTTGCACAACTCTGGAGTTTCGCAGTTGCACAAGTGCGGAAATTTGAAGCTTCAGCTGGAGCAATATCATGGGGGGTAACTGCTGCCAAGGTGCAACAGGTATCAACCCTGGACATTGCTCCAAATAGGTTTTCCCCCCTTTGGTTTCTCTTGACAGGTGTCAGAAGGCAAGATATCAAGAGGAACCAAAGTGAGTGATCTTTGCTCACAAAAGGGGTGTGTGTGATTTATACCCCCTTTGTGGCAAGATCCTCATCTTTTTTTTCCCCCTGACAGTCCTCAGGGTGATGCACATTTTGCACTTTTCCCGAAGACTCTAGCTGCTTGGGAAAGTGCAAAAGTGCATCCAACCTCCTGTTCTGGGTTAAAGGAGTTTTGACAGCTAGCTCTCAAAACTCTGGGTGCCCTTTAAAAGGGTTTTTTTTGACAGGGCAATGGATGGTTTCTGACTCTATGTCCCAGTCAAAAAAAACTGTGTATATATGGCTGTATATGTCCCAATTGAAAACACCCATTGTCCTGTCAATTGGTGCAAAATGTGCCTCACACTGAGAACTGTCAGGGTGGGAAGAAAAAAACGATGAGGATCTTGCTGTGAAGGGGGTATAAATCACACCACCCCCTTTTCACGACAAAAGATCACTCGCGAAAATCTTTTTTAAAAGATGTTTTTAAAAACTTTTTTTTTAAAAAGAACCCATTTCTGCACATTGTGTGTGCAAAAAACGGTGAGCCAGATCGTCTGTTGGGTGCACTGTAGGTTGTTCTCAGAACAACCAACCCACCTTGGCTTATTGCCAGGGTAGGTTGGCATGACATGTGAGCGCAGCCTCTGTGACTCTGCCTGCCAAGAACATACCACACAAAATAAATAAAAACAAGGAAAACATGAGTCCACTTTAGAAGTACTGCTCAAAAGTTCACAAAAAAGGAGGAAAGCAACAGATGGGAAAAACATTCTCGCGCTCTAGCCCACTTCAGAAGTAGTGCTTTCACGTTCAGTGAACATGATTGGGAGTAGGCCTGCATGAATTTGCTATGCCCCTGACTTGTGTGCCTCTGTATGCACCGTGGCCCTTTTGTGCATCCATCACATTTACAACAACCCAGAACTTGGGTTCGCTGGGAATCTGGGTTCGATTGATATTTCTTTCTAACAAAGGAAACCACCTTGAATAAGGCTATTTGTATTGACAAATTATTGTATACGTGGGTTCATAGCATTTCCCATATGTTCTTTCATTCGTGTGTGTGTGTGTTATCAATTGAAAAGATTACATGAATTATAAGAAGGCTGCTGCAAATGAACCTTAAGAGACTATTTAGTAATCCTTCTCTCTCTGTTCCCCTTAAAAAAAAATCTTAGGGGCAGGTTGGATTTTAAGAAGCAAGCAAAACTTCCACGAAAAACTTACAACTATCCTTAAACCTCAGCTTCCCCTCCCCATGTCTTCGTTCATTTTACTCTCCTCCCTAGCGAGCCTGTTTCCCAAAGCTACACAGAGACTTACCAGTTTTACATCAGAGAGGAGTTTTCAGTTTGGGGTCCCCTAGCTTTGGTTAGAGTCACCTTTTGTTTCTGCTCAGGGCCTGTCAATGTCTCTCTCTGAGGAAACGTAAACATGAAATCTGGGCAAAAGGCTGAAGAGGCTGTAGATACAAACAGGTGGCTGTAGAAGTCTATTTATCCATCATGTTTTCTGGATTAATGCATGTTCAACTTTCCATGTTCTGCTTTTATTCTTTGGGAGCTTGGAAATGAAATTGAGAACAAGTTAATGGAAGAACAGTGATGTATAATAACATCTGAAAATAAAATATTTATGTAGACTCACATTGTTTCTTTTTCTCATTGACAGAGGATGTTGGAGAATATAGAACACTCTCAATGCTGCTGTCTGTCAAATAAAAGCTTGTCATTTTAAGAAGCTGCTGCAGTCCACAACACTGGATATCATGTTACTCTGCACTGAATTTACTGTCTTCCTATGTGCATTGTTGAGTAATTAGTCATTTTGGTAAAGAGTGGAATCTTCAGTTTTGAGTGGTTTCAGGGAAGATTTGTGGGAGTTCTTTGTTTAGAATTTGAGCTGCTAAAAACATGGATATTAAACATATATCTCAGTGGGCTCCCAAGTGAGTCCACTCATTTACGTATTTTAAAACCATTCTTTTAATTTTGTCATTGAACTGTCAGGCTTTGTTTATAAATGCACATTGGACTGAAATAGCAGTTCCTGTGTTTGCCATGTGCCTACTTTTTCAGTTTCTTTTTTCTTTTTTCCTTGAGAAAATACCGTATTTTAAATGCCATTCAGGTGTTTCATTGCAAATCTCAAGCTGAGAAGACTTGAACAATATATGCAACTGCTGGAATCCAAGAGGCTTTCTTGCAGACAGTGGAGCATTAGGGGTATCCCTCCATAAAATATGGCACATAACAATTTTTATTTGTATTATTTTGATCTGTCAATAACTTAGTTGGCACTGAACTGGGTACTACTACTAATATAGTGCTAAAAGAGATTAGTAAGATCTTATTACACGAGTCTTTAAAGCATATTTAATTTTAACTGTTCGTGAAAAAAGACCAATATCTTTAATTACATGTATTATATAAGCAATTGTATCATGGGGGCAAAGCTGATGATAAGTTAATGTTCAAGATATAGCATCTGTTATCAATATCAGGTGGTCTTTATTCATGGGATTCACTAATATTCTACAACAGCATCATATAATCAACAGCAAACAGTATATAGACATGGGCAAGCTATTATAAGGCATAACCATGAGTACTGAAAGTCGTACACATGCAACACAATAGCCTATTAGCCTCACTTGACAAACGTGTATGAAGAAAGCTTTTATTGAGAATGTATACACATTCTATAAGCTGTACAGAGGGCATCATCTAGCCCATTTAAGCATTTTAAGATTTATTGATTTCAATGGGAAAGTTAAACACTGACTTAGATTTCTCTCATTTGAAATCAGTGGAACTTAAAAGTGTTTAACTTTGCCTGGTTTGTGCACAAAGAATTTCAACTTTTGGTGAACTCTTAACTTTTATGCTGTGCTGCCTAGAGGACAATTTTGTCCCGTCTTTACAACAAAGAAGCTAATGAAACTGGAAACTTTTATATGTAGGGGTGTGTTAAAATGTTATGTATCTCAGTCCTTGTGAATCTAAAAATGGCCCCTGTTGAAAAATTAAAGTAGTTAATGAAACTATGTAATGATACACACAAATGCTTACAATATATATGTTGATGTATTTCAGCAAAAAATACTTCCTTGGTGACTGTGCAGTATGTTGTAGCATGGTACAGTGTCTTCCAAGTTAATTCTGCAATTTCCCTCCTAAACAATAAAAACAAACTGACTGAATTTGGCTGTGATACTGTGGTAATGGTGTTTCTGAAATGCAATATCTTGTCATAGTGAATGTTAGGAAATGAGAAGACTAAAATATTCTATTGCCCCTCTCTCTTTTCACATTGCGTTGTGTTTCCATTTTCATTATAACTCAGAGCTATTTTCAGTGCAATTATTTCTGTGAATATGGGCTGCAAATATCTAGCAGTCGTGCAAGTCTAGCTTTTGTGGTCTGCAACATTAAACCTAAGTAGTGAAGTGTTGAAAAGATGAAGTACACTGAAATAAATTCTGAGACAACCAGCCATGAAAAAAGCATGACTAGGGATAAATCTGATTAGTTTTCCAATAATGCAGCTTCTCCATGTCTTCTGACTAAACATATCCAAAAGCCTTCACCTATGGCAGTTGTAACTCTATGGGTTGTATCCAATATAACACGTGGACAAAGTACAAGAATTGGTGGTGTTTCGCTAAGCACTAGCAGAACAACTAGCACAAGCACCTAGCATAATGAAGTTATGAGTTGGACAAGGGCTTGCACAAGCAGAATCAAAATAATGGATTTGATACTTTTGCAAGGATGAAAACAGGGTTTGCGAAAGCAAGCTTTGTACTAGTAGAATGACACAATTGGATACAACCCTTTGAATAGGTGAGGTAGACATCGAAGTGACAAAAATCACTGTGGTTGTAACCATTGGTTGGGTAGATTAGTCAAATACCATTTTATCACTTAGAAACGTGTCCTAAATTCATTGGGCAGATTTTTTTTTAAAGAACTATTTTATCACTTAGAAACGTCAAATTCATTGGACAGCAGATTTTTTTTTTAAAAAAACTAATTGTTTTTAAGAACAAAGTTACAAAAATGGCAGGTGGCAGACACCCATCTTGGAAGACAAATTCCTCAATTTCTCTAAAATAAGAGGAGATCCCTGATCTAATACACGGCCTGCTATGACGCATGCATTTTAAAAAGATAATGAACAAATACTTTTTTATTCAGAAGTTGATCTAAGGGTGAACAGTACTTCTCACAAATCTGGCTACTACTGTATAGGAGCCATTTTCAAACACAGTATATACATTATTGTGCTGAGTATGGAAAATCTCATTGGATATATTGTAAATGCTGTGGCACACAAGCATTGTGTTTTGAAGCTGACCCCTTGTTCCTAATTTCGTATTTAGTATCTTAGTATTTAATTAGGTGGTAATCCATGAAGAAGTGGTAATGTCATATGCTGGATAATGACAGAACTAGCAAAAGGACTGAAGGTGAAATCAAGATCTTAGTCCAGTAGATGTAGAAGTTGACCATAAACTAACTCCACCGAAAACATCCTTAACTTTTTTGAGAATGTCTGTCCAAAGGCCAACAATAAAAATCTAAACTTTCTGTCTAGGGAAAGGCTGTTTTCCTGCTGCTACCTATTTTTCACATATCAATTATACATATTATTTCCATATGTTATATATGTTTTAACATGACACAAAATGTTGATAATGAACTAATGTCACTAATGCACCTATCATGTCTGCTTTAACATTTTAGTAAATTTCACAATAAAAGATGCTGAACACTGTATTATTTGTGATAGTGTTCTTGGAGATGCTGAAAGTTGTGCAATTCTTCAGGAAAAAGGCATGAGAGGTATCACTGAAGTGAGCAAGGAAAATGTGACAATTTGCATGAGAGACTTGTGGAAGTTCTCAAGGTGGACTGAAAGTCCATAAAGCAAGCCCTTGTACTTATACCAACAAAAACTACATACAAAGCTATTTGGAGAAAAAAAGATGAAGTATGTGCTTCACTCAGAAGTTCCATGGTTCAATTTCAAAGAAAACTGTTTATTATGTGGCCAAGTTATGAACAAAGAAAAAAAGGGGGGCAGCTTGTTTATTACTGAAGTCAGAACCATGCTGTCAAGGTTCCGCTACTACAGGGACCCCTTAACCTGTCTTTGGGAGATCTCTGCCTCTCCTCAAAGCCCCTCCCGTTCCAGGAGATCAAGTCCTTTTACAGCTTCCAATAGCATGGGTGTAGGCTGTAGACGTGGTGAATAAGTCACTCCAAACTCTCAGGGTAAACAACAACACTTTATAATATTAGGGTCTTTACTTAATAGAGTGGTTATAATTCAAAAGCAAGTATGATAAAATCAAACAAACAATCCAACGTTCTCTAGTATAACTTCAGACTACCTATCCGCTATGCAGCCAGTTTCTCTCTCTCTCTCTGCTTCTCTCTGCTGTTTCACTGCTGCTGCTTCTGGCTCTCTCTCAGCACACTGACTGCTAGCTGATCACACCCCACATATATAGCCTTCCCAGGAATGGAAGGTTATAATCATGTGACCTTGAATAGGAGATCTAGTTCTTAACTTCTATTGGGTAAACTAAAACTCTCAAACTCCCCCTCCCATCCAAGTGTTTGGGCCTTCAGGCTTCAACTACTCGAGGGAAGTGTTTGGGCCTTCAGGCTTCAACAAACTTAAGCCTGTGTAGGCCTCAACAAACCCAATCCTGTGTAGGCCTCAATCCCTCACACATGCAAATCAGAAAAAAAACAGATTTGTAACACGAGATACATGGAGTGCCCTCATCCAGACACATCTGCTTGGAAAACCAACTTGCCATAGCAGGAGAGCAGGGCTGGCAGGGCTCTCTGGAGCATTCACCTTGCTGGAGTGAGGTAGTGGTGGCGGGGCTTTCCTGGTGTGGGGGGAGCAAATGCACAATTTGCCACTCTGCCATCTGACAGGGGATTTATCCCAGCTCATGGGGGGCCTGTCCCTGCTGCTGTGCATTACAGATTGCAAAGACAACCAGGGCCTGGATGGTGAGGGTACATGCAGACTGCATATGCAGGACCTCAGCCAGAGGTGTGTTCCACATTGTTCCTCCAACTGATTTATTTAAACCCAGCTAGTCTTAGTAGCACCACACTAACATTCATATGCGCAGAATTGCAGAGATTGGGTATGGATGTGCCTGTTGTTACTTTCGATCAGAGTCTCTAGATAAAAGCCATTCAAGTAGAAAGTTCCCATCTTACAGAGATTAATAAGATTACTATATGTCTTGGAGGATTCTACCTTTTGATACAATATTTGGGAGCCATTGGGAAACTGATGCATGGATCTGGGATTGAGGAAATCCTGGAGATGGCATGCATGGTAAGGTTGTGGGTCATATAATGACAGGCAAAACATACTTGTATGCTGTTCATGGACAATTACTGGTATCAACAGCCATAAGTGCTCTACTAATGGTCGATGTACACTACAATATACTACAATATTCCAGAAGTGGGACCCACTAGAGAGCACACATTGTCTTCAACCTCAGGCATTGATAAACAACTAAAGAGAAGAAAGAACTGTCCCCTGAATCTGGTGAAGCAATGGAAATTGACAACCTGGTAATCAAGGCACACTTTTTGAGAAATCCATTACTAAAGAAAAACTAGTGGAGCAGATAAATTCTTCAACAGTTCTAGAACGATTATCCAAAAGGCTTGAAGAAACTAAAGAAACACTGAGAAAGAGTAAAAGAACAGCAGTATACCTTTGGATTATGGCTGATATAGCAGCCATAATCCAAAATCCATTATATGAGCAAAAATGCCTGGAAACTGGAAATTTGCAGAGTGTTGAACTAATACCTCCATTTTATCAAGTGCTGGACACAACCATTACACCAAATGTGCCAGACTATACATTCAGCAAATGATAGAATTTAAGACAATTAGAAGTAGACAAAGACATTAAGGCATCAGAATATGGGCTGGAGTATGGACAGATATGTTGATAGAGCAAATGCTCATGCAATCATCAAAAAGCCAAGGAGGGTTGATACGCTGGTGGGGGGTGGGCGGGATGATGGAAAACCAATGAGCCCTATGGATTGTAAGCCACTAAGCATGCAGCAAAGTACATTAAGAACATTAAGAAACTATCTACAGCGAGCTTAACATTGCATGTCTCTACAACTATTGATGCTGTCATGTATCACCTGTACAGGGCTCATGTCCAGTGTTTCATATGGAAAACACTTTGAGTTTACAACATGTTTCCAGAACAATGGGAATGGCAACATTTACATGGATATCTTCATCCAATAGCCACAAAAAAAGAACCAGTGCCAGATAAATTACTAAAGATAGTTCGCTGCACCTGCCAAATCACAGTTGACAAAACTTGCAGTCGATGATGTACATGACAACTTTATGTTGTTTGTACTGTGATTTGCAAGTAACGCAGTGATACCAACTGCACAAGTGCATTACCAGTTCTTAACAATGAGGAAGAGGACTAAGTAGTAACGTTGGTAGTGAAAAACCAATACATAGGTATATTCTTGTAAATTGCTTCAGTGTTGAGATTCGCATATAATATGTTATATAATGACTATTTCACCATATAGTATAATTACCATGTTGATGTATTGCCGATATCTGCCTCTATTTTGGTGTGATAAGACGTTAGATAAACAGTAGACAGCTTGATGTTTCATATTGAACATTGTTTTTACTATTATGGTTGTTGTTATTATTTACAATATTTGTACACTGCTCCACATCTAAGTAGATTCTGGAGTGGTGAACAATAAAAAAAACAAACAAAAACAATACATTGAAAACAAAGTAACATTACAATGGTGGTTGGACAGCAGAGAAGACTTCCAGGAACAAGGAGGTCTTCAGCAGGTGTCAAAAGCAGCGCAATGTCGGAACCTTCCTGACCTCCAGAGGCAGGGAGTTCCACAGAAATGGAGCTGCCACACTGAAGGCTCTTCTCCTGGTGGACTCCAATCGGGTGGTTGAGGAACCACCAGGAGCATGCCATCTGATGACCTCAGCAACCAGGCAGGTTGGTATGGGAGGAGGCGCTCTCTCAGGTAACCTGGTCCCAAGTTGTTTCGGGCTTTGCACACAAGTACTAGAATTTTAAAGGCAATTTACTTTGAATTTCATTTAAGTATTATATGAAAAACAAAGAAGGTCAGTTTTTTCAGAACCTGCTTCATTGGTTCTAGATTTTGGATATTTAATATAGAATACTGCCCTGAACAAAGTGTAAGTGGAATAATTCTGGGTGGAATTTGTTGATGGTTCAGCATTGTAGAAGTAAATTTTGTTTAGGCTTCAGTTTAACAGAAAGGCCTGAAAGGGCAAATCAGACCTTTCCTTGGCCTTCCAAGAACATGTCCTGACAAGTCAGACCTTCCATGAACAACCCTGAGGGCAAATCTCCCATGTGCCTAGCCTCTGCTCTGTTATGCTAAAGAGTAGTAGTAGTAGGCGATCACTCGTGACCGAGTAAGATTGTCTTCCAGGATAAAATTATAAAAAGAAAATTATAAAAGGAGAAAATTCTAAAAAATTGTGTTGACTCTAGCGATGGGTTCGTAAGTGACTGTGGAGGCCAATTCTAGATCCACACAGCTTCCCACAGTGAGGACACAGGTTACTAGATGGAAGATGGTCCTGTAAAAGATTCATTTGACGTGCTTTTCGCTTAGCGCGTTTCTCCCTTTCACCTTGCACTCGGGCTTCTTCAAAGTCCATAGAACCTTTGTGAAAGGCCAACCTCCATTTAGATCGTTCATGGGCCAGAGCTTCCCAGTTTTCGATGTTTATATTGCATTTTTTTAGATTAGTCTTAAGAACATCTTTAAACCTTTTATACTGACCACCGATATTCCTCTTTCCATCCTTGAGTTGGGAATAAAATAACTGCTTTGGGAGACGGCAGTCAGACATTCGAACAACATAACCGGTCCATTGAAGTTGGCGTTGAAGGATCATTTTTTCAACGCTAGTAGTCTTTGCTTCTTCCAGTACACTGACATTTGTTCGTCTATCTTTCCAAATAATTCGCAGGATTTTCCGGAGGCAACGTTGATGAAATCTTTCAAGGAGGTGGAAATGACGTTTATAGATAGTCCATGTTTCACAGGCATACAATAAAGTTGGTAATACAATGGCTTCATGAACCAAAGTTTTGGTCTTCTTACAGATATCCTGATCCCCGAACACTCTATGTTTCATTCGAGAAAAAGCAGCACAGCTAAAGAGTACTGTGTGAGCCATGTCCCCGTTGCAAAAGACTGTACTGATTACCTTATGTAAAACCATGATGGCTGGAAGATAGGCAATACCTGATCTTTTGTTCTTGTCTAAGTGTCTCCTTTTGAATTGTCTCTCTTTCTTGTACTGACTCAATTGTCACCTGACCTCTACATGATGCTATTCACTATTCAGTATAAATGGAAGTGTCTCCCTTTCATTCTGGTTGGCATTCCTGACTGTGTTCAGATGCCATCCTTGAATTCACTAATAAACTTTCCTCTCTAAGAACCTCTCCAAAACACAATGCAGTAGATCAATTTTTCCACAACAGCATTTTCTATGCAGATCTACTGAACTATTTCTACTGTTGCTTGTTTTCCAGTTTGATGAAATTCCTTCTTCCTGATACGATGGTGTGCTGGAATCCTCCTTGACTCAAGCAAATCACAACAAACTACATCTAAGGAAGACCACTGGTTTTGAGGAATCATAGATCATAGAGTTGGAAGGAGCCTACAAGGCTATCAAGTCCAACCCCCTGCTCTGCAGGAAACTAGAGGAGGGGTCTCCCATCCAAGTAATAACCAGGCTTGACCCTGCTTAGCTTTCCACACTCAGACAAGCTGAGCGGCTGAGCCAGCATAAGCCATAGGCCTGTGCTTATGCTGGCACATGATACAACCACTGAGAGTTTGTGTAGTGGATACCTGGATGTGAGCCAAGAATCTGTCTCAAACCGCGCCTCACTTAGTATTATATGAAAAACAAGGTCACTGTTTTTCAGCCTCAGCCTATTTTACTAATTCCTACTGATGTGCCTTACATAGTGGTAGTTAGGATTATGGAGTATGTATGCAACATTGTTTTTATTTCATAGATTCATAGATCATAGAGTTGGAAGGAGCCTACAAGGTTATCGAGTCCAACCCCCTGCTCAATGCAGGAAACTAGAGGAGGGGTCTCCCATCCAAGTAATAACCAGGCTTGACCCTGCTTAGCTTTCCATGCTCAAACAAGCTGAGCCAGCGTAAGCCACAACGCTCTAAAATGCTCTATAAATACTAAGTATTGTGCATGCATAAATTACATAATTTCCTCTGTTCAATGTTAAATTAGCAGCCTTTGTGTTGTGCCTAACATCTATTTTCAAAAGCCTTCTAGTTAAATTTCTAAACATTTTCCTGTATCCCTCTAATGACCCGCTCCAATTCTTAGGCAGTTGAACCCCATTCTTTCAGGCAGGCTTGTGAATCTGTAGCTCCCAGCCTCTATGCAGCATGCCAGCTATGGGTCATAGCTTGCTAGATGGCTAATACTTTGATTTTTAAGCTCCATGTGCACTACAAATATGAAGATTTGTCAACCACATGGTGGATTGTTATTGTCCTATGTATAGTCAAGGGCTGCACAAATTTGAGAGGACCAGTGCACAGGGAGATAGGCCTTCTTATATTTCTTATATAGGCCTTTTTGTTGGCTTGCCAGTTGGATTTTTTTTAATGGTTTGAGCAGCAAGGAGCAATACATAAATGTGTTAAAGAAGTGTGTGTGTGTGTGTGTGTGTGCGTGTGTGTGCGCGCACGCACGCGCACACACGCACGCAAACACACACATTCAGCCTTTTGGAGTGTGAATGAAATGTTATTTCCACAGTGGGAGGGAGGGTGACTAGACTTAAATTTAAAACAAACATAATACTTCTGAATTGTGCTATTTAGTTCTGCTGTGTTGAAAAATGATGGTGTGCCTGAAACAGATGGATAAGAACACAGATACAGTATA
This sequence comes from Shinisaurus crocodilurus, assembly GCA_021292165.1. Classification (NCBI taxonomy): domain Eukaryota; kingdom Metazoa; phylum Chordata; class Lepidosauria; order Squamata; family Shinisauridae; genus Shinisaurus; species Shinisaurus crocodilurus. The sequence goes on along the minus strand of CM037878.1, from coordinate 201,505,708 downwards.
GAGCAGCCAGGTTATATTTTAGAGTGAAAAAGAAGGGGTAGTTTCAGGATAAAAGAAGAAAAAGAGGGTGGGTGAATAGAAGAGTTAAGATTGCAGCAGGGGGGGGGGGGAATGATGGCCCCTGCAACAAAATGTTACAGCGTGCAGTGCTCCTGTTCAGGGTTCCTGCCAGCTAGCCAGCCATGCCATTTCGCAGGAAATTTCATTCCAGTGCTCCTCCCCCATTTTCTGACATCCCTAAAAGACACTCAAGAGGCTGGAGACACTGAGCATGCTCAGTCCTCATTGGCCTCAGCTGTGTTTGGGTCCGTCCATCCCGCCGTCCTGTCCCCGCCACCTCACCCCAAGCCTGCTGATACTTCTGTGGCTGGTATCCTGTTTACTACACAGAAATCCACATTTGGAGAACGAGGTTGCTCTTTGCGTTGTCCTGACCCCAGAGGTCCTTGGCCAGATCGAGTATGTTAGAACAGAGAGCACAAAGAGGGGGAATTCGAAGGACAAGGCAAATAAGGAGAGATGAATTTTAGGGGACAACAGACTGTGCGGCGGATGGACTCAAAGCTGTCATGAGTGCCAGCAGCAGTAATTTGCCTCAACGGTTTGTGTGTGCGGGGCGGCGGACGGGGTGATAATTTCTAAAGGGCGGGGAGACGGTCTGGTTTATTTCCCCCATAGCAGCAAGATGAAGGAAGACCATTAACATTGCGATTCTATGCATGTTTTTTTTTGGGGGGGGGGGAGTTCTCTGTTCAGTGAATTGCAGCTTTTTAAACCAGTATAATTATAGTGTTGCGTGTGTACAGAGCCGTGAAGGAGTCTATTATGTTCTCGGTTAAGCCCTATTCACACGCCTAGGATAGGACGAAATCTGGGAAGTTTAAAGGAAGTTTTATGTTTTTAATATTAAGCATTGATGAGAGGGGGGAGGTCTTTGCCTCCTGAGCAAGGGAAGCGGGTGCTTAATTTGTAGGGATCAACCCCGGAATAAAATTGGAATGACAGGCCGGAGAGTTGGAAAAGGTGACGAAAGAGTGCTTCTGGCCATGTGAAGACTGCATTCCCTCACTCCTGACTGGCCACAGCCCACCGTCATACACCTGGGATTATTATACAGAGAGCCTCATGTGCCGTGTCAGCCGTCTTTAAGTCCAATATTATACTTAAAGTCTAAGGGAGTAACGAAAGGTGTTGCTTTAAAAAGAGGAAGGTTATATAAAGCGGGAAAGGAAGGAAGAAGCAAGAGGACGTAAGCATTTCGAGGCAGCGAGACGTTCCGTTCGCCCCCGAGAGGGTCGTCAGGCGAGCCTCGGCATTCGCTGCTTCGCGCCCCTTTACTTCCGGGGCACTTAGCCCAACCCTCCTGCCTGGGGCGGGGTAGGTAGGCCGGGCTGGGCCGGTGGGGAAAGGCTCCTCCTCCTCCGTGGGCTCCTGCTCTTCCTTCTTTCCCCGGGGCTGGGTTGAGCTGAGCTGAGCTCAGGGCACGGGAAGAAGCTCTGAAGCTCGGAGGGCGGCCACGGCCACCACCACCACCACCACCGGAAAGCGGTCCACAGAAACTGCAATTAGTAGAGAGGAGGAGGTGGCAGCAGCAGCCGCAACAGCGGGGCAAGGTAAGCGCCGTCGGGCCCCGCCCCCCTTCCCGGGCCTGCTGTGCTGAGACTGGGCGGATCTGGCTCTGTGTGAGGGAAAGGCTAAGGTGGGACCTCTCTGAGGTCGGGGTACGGAGGTGTCTCGCTGGGGTGTGTGTGTCATAATGAGGGAGAGGAGCTGTATCCCCCTTGTCTGGATTTTGAGATAGGGGGACACTCTAGTTCAGCTCCCCCCCCCCCCTTTTTTAACTTAAGAATTGAATTGGAGCAAAATCCCGTCTTCTGCCAGACTTAAACTAGCCCATGCCATTGTACCACAGTTGAGGCTACCCTCTCCAGTTTTCCCATATTCAAAATGCGTGGTGGTCCCCACCCCCACCCATATTATTTTTTTGGGTGCACGCTTAAGAAGAAAAGGGGCTTCTTACTTGCATGATTATTAGGAGGGCAGCAGAAGTCTGGTTTAAGGTGTACAGTATATCTGTGGTATCTCTCGGCATGGTGTCAGATAAAGTGGGAGTAAAAAGCACATATAGGTGCCCAAATTGTTTGAGCAATAGTTCAGCTAAAGCAGGGCTCTCCAACCTTGGGTCCCCAGATTTTATTTTTATTTGTTTTATTAATTATATTTATACCCCGCCTTTTTTCCTGCAAGGAACCCAAGATGGCTTACATAATCCTCCCCCTCCTCTCCATTATATCCTCATAACAACCCTGTGAGGTAGGTTAGGCTGAGAGTCAGTGTCAGTGACTGGCCCAAAGTCACCCAGTGAGTTTCATGGCTGAGCAGGGACTAGAACCCGGATCTCCCGGGTCCCAGTCCAACACTCTCACCACTATGCTGGACTACAGCTCCCAGAATCCCTTGCCATTAGCCATGCTGGCTGGGTATGCTGGGAGCTGTAGGCTAGCAACATCTGGGGACCCAAGGTTGGAGAGCCCTGAAAGGGTTGCATAGTGCAAGGAAAGCTGCATTTGTAAGATTCCATATTAATTACTCCAGAATCCCATCCCTAGAGTTCCAACTTCACATGTAAGGGCAGTTACCCTTAAGTACTCTGTGAGTACAAAAGAAGGTTTAAAACAGCCTTTCCCAAACTGGCACTCTTCAGCCTTGCTGGTTGCGGATGATGGAAGTAGTAGTCCAACACATCTGGAGGGTACCAGGGTGGGGAAGGCTGGTTTATAATCTGCGAAACTAGGGCTGTAAAAATCACTGTTGATCACCCTGGCTTTGTTAACAGCACTGGGGATTTGGTACCATTTCCCATGTCTGGTTAAGAGATAAGTAATATAGTCAGTGAAATATACACCGCCAAAGGGAATGGAGACCTGTTTTGTGGATGTTACCGTGAAAAACAGGTTTTTGAGCATTTACCTGCTTTTTGCACTTCTGGCGCTACACTTGTGTATCTATCTACCATGCAGTGAGGTATCTGATGCTCATTTATTTCTCCATGGGACAGAATACCCTTTGGACATTACACTGGAAGCTTGGTTCAGACTTACAATGGTGGTTAACCAGATGTCTCTGACAAACCCACAAACAGGCATAGCTATCTCTCATTTTTGCTCCCTAGCAACTGGTACTCCGGAGAAGTGGTAAAAGCAGATATGTATTGAGAAGCTAATGCATAGGGAACTGCTGTTTTTTCCGCTTCTCCTGAGTACCTGCTGCTAGGAAGCAACATTGGGAGTGGCCTATTGCCCTGCTTGTGGGCTACCCAGAAGCATCTGGTTGGCCACTGTGGGAACAGAATATCCAGTGGAAGGCCTGATTCGGTGGAGTTATTCTTATGTTCATATCTAAACCTAGTCTGACTTGAGAGAACTTTCAAATACTTGCCTGTAGACATCTGAATTCTTGCTTCCTTTGGTTTTCAATAGATTTGTTGAATTTTATGATATTTTTGGGTGCTGACAGGAGTGGTTGTTACTGCCTGGATTTGCTGTTGGGTATCATTCAGCAAAGTGCCAGGTTTGTTAGCTTGTCTGTAGGATTATGAAACATTGGGAAGTTAATTCACTTCAGATCTGAGATTTGTCTAGGAGAATCTCCTGCAAGATCAGATAGTTATAAATAATATAGTACAACTCTCGTACTCTAGGTATATTGCTGTAAATTCATTTTTGTTCATTTATTTTAAGCTGGTTGTGTACATCTGCTTATTCCTTTATCAGGTGCCTATTCATAGCCTATTCTCTTTCTTTCCATTCTCCTTGTTACAGAATAGATGGATTTAAATTAGTGATTATTAGTCACCTAGAGAGGCATGATAGATTTAAATAACTGATTCTAAATCACGTTTCTGATTGTGTAATTCATGTATTTCCTGAAGAAAGGGCATAATATGGTAAAATGTGTTGGTTTGTGTTGCATTAGTCTTTTATAATACCTAGGAGTATAATCCAAAATCTCTAGCCATGCTGCCCACATATCTTCTGCACTACACAATTATTAATGTTCAGGCTTGCTGAGCACATATGCAGGTACATTTTTGTTTGTACATTACCCATTCATAAGACAAATTTACACAGAGTGTGAACTAGGATATGATTGCCAGAGTCTACCCAGCAGTGGGGAAAAAATGTAATTTGACCACTTTGGTTATTGTTACTACCTCTTTAAAAAAATATCACCAATTTGTTAGGCTTATGTATAGTAAACATACAGTGTTATGCACTTCTTGTCTCTTTCTGAAAAGTTAAATTGAGGGCCTTCTCAGTTGTGGTACCCCATCTATGGAATCAACTCCCCAAGGAGGTCCGCCTGGTGCCTACTGTCTATTCTTTTAGGCGCCAGGTAAAGACTTTTTTATTTACCCAATATTTTAATGGATAATTTTATTCCTTTTATTCTTTTTATTATCACCACTGTACCTCGGGATTGGATTTATTTGGCTGCTTGTTTTTTATCTTGATGTATTTGTGAAGGAAGGAGCCTTTGGGGGTTCCTACATGCACACACACATACACCCTCAACCGGCTAAAGGCTGGGGGGGCGGCTGGGTGTGTATGCCGGCGTCCCAAAGTCTACAGTGACCCGGCTTTCAAATGCAAATGTAGTTCAGGCCCAGTAAGTCAAGAGTCATGAGTTCCCCTCCCCCTGCCTGGCCAGGTGAAGTGCATCATGATTGGCTAAAAGGCAGCAGAGCTACAGAGAGGAGGGGGGAAAGGTATATATTTCCCAACGTGTGGATTTTTGTTCTTTGTCTTTGTTCGTCGCGTGGTTGCTGGCTGTGGAGCAATGGCAGCAAGCCAGGCAGAGGTCCAAGCCTTCGGGGAGCCTCAGGATATGACCCCAGGTAGCTCCTGGTGAAATTAGCTGAATGAGGGCTCTGGTAAAGACAGGCCTTGTGGAGGGCTACCCATCTCGGACCTTCGGGTAGGTGAAGTAGTCCCCCCTGGCAGCAAGGCTGTGCTGGATCTAACCCTGGAAGAGAACTGACCCCCAGGTAACAGAGTTGTGTGCCTGGGAGATATTAAAGAATCAGGTTTTGTTATTTTGCAGCTTTACTTTGTACCAAAGTATCTCTCCATTTTGTGCTTCTCTCATTTCCCTATTCTTGTTGTAAAATGCTACCAGAATAAACCTTTCTTGGTTTTACCCCACATGGTGTTTGTGGATTGCTCTGCTTGGTTCAGTAACTAAATCCAGGTTATAGACAAAGGCAAGTCCCTGAACAGAGATTCAAGTAGGATTGCAGACAGCTGAGGCTGGCAATCTGGTACCTTGAGATCTCTGGGGGCCTGGGTCCTTTGGGGTAGGAAAGGGTGGGGGTTGTGGCGGGTCAGCCAGCCCCCCCTTCCTCCACAGTATTTTATTATGTTTATGTTTTTTGTTTTTTCTACTGTTTTTGTATACCGCTCAGGGAGCCTTTTGGCTGATGGGCAGTAAATAAACGTAATAAATAAATAAATAATAGACAAATCTCAATTTCTAACGGATTGTTTTTCAAAGTTAAATGTATTCCCCAGATGTAGTGGTCTGTTTAGACTGACATCCTGGTTTCCACTGCCTTAGGGCAGGGCTGTGGAAAAAATCATTCAGAACCATCTATGTAAATCTTATTAATCTTGTGGCAAAATTATACTATGATTGTTGTTATGGCAATTTCCAGAAGGAAGAGCTTAAATCTACTAAATAAACTCTTGGATAAATATCTTGTTTCTGGCACTGTTCTTTCTATAAAAATGATGGAGAGACAAACTAAACTGTGTAAGCATTTCTTAGGTATGCAAGCAAAATTGTGTGAGATATATAACTTGTTGACTATTGTGAGTACGTATCATCCCCAGGCCGCTAGGCATGAGCAGCTTCTGCAGCTTAGTGTCCTCCTTCTTCTGGCATTAAAAAAAAGCAAACCTTGGCAGAGTATGTAAGAGACATCTCATATAGACTCAAGAAATTGTGCTACAGCTAAAAATTAAACTCTGTTGTACATGTTATGACTACTCAGTCATGCTAGCTGTGGGAGAATTGAAGTACATTTGCAGCTGACAATTGTTGATTTCTTCCCACCTGCCCCACAGGCCTAGCCACTCCACCCTGCACTCCACTCACCTGCTCATATACAAATCTTCCACGGTGAGGAGAGGGGATCTTCCATGATGAGAAGGGGACCATCAAGCCAAAGCCACTGGGTTTTTTGAAGTTAGAACATATATTTAGGTAGAGGGCTTCAAGCCAAATACCCATGTTTTACTTTGATCATGACTGGAAGCACCACTGCCTAAATTCATCCATGAACTTACAGACAGATTTGCAGCTGCCAGGTCTTCCAATTATAGCATGGATCATAGTCTTTCTGAAGTAAGTTAATGTTTTTTTGAAAAACACTGGCCGTCTCAGATTTGTATATAAGACTGGTGTGTGTTGTGCTAAGTTACGCGAACGAAGTCCCCTCTGTAGTATGCTAAGTTAGTTTGATTAGAAGTCATAACACCCATGAAGGCATGAGAATTCCAGTCTTCATCAACATGGCAGCCACAGTCGTCCAGCCAAAAAATAACCCTGCCAAATCTACAGTCAAGCTAGCTTTGTTTTCTTCCCTAAGTTCATAAAATGTTTGCAGAACATGCCAACAAGACATTCTCACCCTTTGACCCTTCTCCGGAATAAGTGCAACTTTAACTGATGCTGACAAGCTTACATAAGGCTTTGCATTCTGTTTTTGCTTTTACCTGAGTTAACCTGAAAATGTGTCTCTACACCAAAAGTTGGTACTCTTTATGTGTAGACAATGTCCTATACAGTCATGACTATTAAGGCCCCCACCTCATCCTAGCTAGCAGTTGCAGGAAGAGATTTAAAGCGTTATTAAAGTGTGGCGTAGTGGTGAGAGCGTTGGACTGGGACTCAGGAGATCTGGGTTCTAGTCCCCGCTTGGCCATGAAACTCACTGGGTGACTTTGGGCCAGTCACTGACTCTCAGCCTAACCTACCTCACAGGGTTGTTGTGAGGATAAAATGGAGAGGAGGAGGAGGAGGAGGATGTAAGCCGCCTTGGGTTCCTTGCAGGAAAAAAGGCGGGGTATAAATAGAATAAAACAAATAAATAAAATTCTGCCTAGCAGCAAAAGCACTGCCACCTGGTCATGGACTATCCCCACTGTGATCCATAGCCATCAGGTGTGGGGGCAGTTTTCTGTTAATTCCCCTTCCCCCAAGAGTGAGAAATTCTGCTTTTGCCCAGTTCTAGAAGTTCTTGTACCCAGGAGAAGAAAAGAAGTGGGATTCTTCCTGTCTTAGACACCATATTATTACTGACTCTGACAGAAATGTATTATTTAAGTAGGAGAAGGGCCATAAAAACTTTTGATCCACTCTGACTGTTGAATATGGTAATATCAGTGTGTGAGACTTGATCCCATGACAGTTTTGAGGGCTAATGCACCTGAGAGCTGGAAACATAGAACAAGTCTCAAGTTTGTTCTGACAATTGCTGCCTAACTTCAGAGATTATCAGGGATGCTATGGAGCTGGATTCCAAGAACAGATTCCGCAATGGCAGCTGGGAAAATAAGGAGGCTGCGAGCCAATTGATGTTTTTGTAGTTCTTAATGCGCCAATTGAAGCAATAAAAAGCTTGAAGCAGGTGCATGTTCTGTCCAGAAATGTCAGCACTGAGACCTGGTTCACACATAATGCTAACCCATGGTTTGAACAATCCAGAATTCACAACACAACAGCAAACTATGGGTTCTCTTTCTGGGTTGTTTGTCGTTAACAAACCATGGTTTGTTAGTGTGGCTAGGTTCGCACATCACAACCACCTAGAATTAAAGAAACCATGGGTTAAATAAACCATCGGTTAGCATTATGTACAAACCAGGTCTGAGAGTCAAAAGTTTTGCCAAAGTCCTATATCCAACATGAAGAGGGGGGCCGGAGGCAGCATGTGAAGCAGCAAAAGGCCTTCAGATGCCAGTTGGGGATTCTAAACACATTGTTAAGGTGGAAGAAATTAGAAATCTGTTTGCATTTCCCAGGGAAATTGTGCTAAAGTCACAAATCTTTTGGTAACCTTCCCAGACTGATTAGAACTGTATCCATTCCACATTAATTTGTGTTGTTGGACCTTGCTCGTTGGTTCTTCAGGTTTATAAATTAGAAGGTTCTCTGGGAGGATTATTTTTCATAATTTATTGACACCAAGGCTGCTATCCTATGTATTTGTGAGTAAGTCCAATTGAACAATCTACCAAGATTGTTGTTTTTCCGGAGGGATAACACCTCCAGTTCTTGCTCCTGGATGATAAATTCTATAGCCTTCCTCACTTTGGAGATCAGTCTTTTATATACAAAAACATTTAAATATCTTGACTTTTATGGCATTCAGGCATTTAGTTACATAGATGCTTCAGAAACAGATTATAATACAAGAAAGCAATTGTCAGTCTGAATGCATTCTCTGTTGAAAACTGAACAAAAGCCAATGACTGTGTCAACAGAGCAAAAAAGGTGATGTTCTTGCATATCTCTCTGTATAAGGGCATTTCCTCAAACAGGAAAATGTTATTGCATCTTTCTCCTGAATTATTACTGGCAACTGTGCTTCTAGTGCATTCACTGGGTGACTTTGGGCCAGTCACTGACTCTCAGCCTAACCCTACCTCACAGGGTTGTTGTGAGGATAAAATGGAGAGGAGGAGGAAAAGGAGGATGTAAGCCGCCTTGGGTTCCTTGCAGGAAAAAAGGCGGGGTATAAATATAATAAATAAATAAATAAGGTCTGTAGAGTGTAAATACTACAAGCAAATGGTTAGCTGTATAGTAACAAACCTTTGACTTCTGTTATAACTGCACTGATTGTGATCCACATTCTTATGGCAGGTTTACAAGGTATTTAATCATGGCTCATCAGCCAGATAAATGTTCCTGTTCCACTATGCTATTGGGCGGTATAAAAATGAAATAAATAAATAAATATGCTCTGTCATTATGCTCTGTAGTTCCTTAAGTCTTGTAATATAAGCCGATGTATGTTTATTGGAATTAAACCCTTGCTATTTCCAATTGACTGTCTTGTTCAATTGATTATGTATAAGCCTCTCTGGGAGCCTTTTTGGCTGAGGAGTAGCATACTTAAATAAATAAATAAATAAATGGCTTACCTTAAGGCAAGTGGGCAGCATTATTTATTTATTTAGCTATTCCAGTTATTTATTGGTCTCTTTTCAGAGCCAAGCCCTCACAAAGCAACACACACAAATATAAGCAATGGAACATTAGGCAGAATATGCAAGCCCAAAATGATACCTGAGAAAAACTGCTTTAAACAATTAACTTTAGGAAATGCAGTAGAAAAAAGGTACATTTAAAAAGTTTTCTTGAGTGCCAGAACTGAGGAGGCCAAGTGAATGGTAACTGGAAGAGAGTTCCACAACTGTGTGGCCACCACTGAAAAGGCCCTGGTAAAGCACATTGTGATAGTCCAGTTTGGAAATAACAAGAGCATGGATAACTGAGGCTAGGTTCTGCTTCTTCAGATAGGGCCACAGCTATGTTTACTACCTCTGCCTGTGCTTCTCATGTCAGCGGCGAGTACACCCACAAGGTGTGTATCTGGTCCTTCAGGGGGAGTGTAACCCATCCAGAACCAGATTAATACTGCTATTCATTTTAACAGATCACCCAGTCCACAAAACTTCGATTTTATCTTAATTCAGTTTCAGCTTGCTCGCTCTCATCCATTCCAGAACTGCATCCAGACCTTGGCATATTGTGCAGCTATCTTTACACAGAAGCCCAAAGAGAGAAGTGTCCCTAATGCCATCATTTTTTATATGCTATCCTGTTAATTGCAGAATGGGATATGGTCCCTCCCAATCACAGTAGAAAAAGGGACTACATCTTCTGATTCAAAAATCTTGTACTTGTTTTTCACCTGAGTTACCAACAATGAGTTTAATTCACTTACATATATTTTATGAAGCATTTTCAGAAACGTGCAAGCATGCCACATTATCCACCCACTTGCCTAAAGCAGTCACATCCTAGACTTGGCAGCTGACATCCACCCACAAAGGTTGAAGTCACAGTGAATGCGAGTAAGCCTTCAGAATAATTTTAATTATCTGTCTTCATCTAAAGAAGCGTCAGTTGTATGTCAGCCAGAGCTATGCCCTAAAACACATCCTTCTTTCCTGTACTTTAATTTTGCTTGCTTGCAGAAGCAAGGATTAAAAGATCCAAGTTGTATTTTATTAACAGGATGCTAAGAATGTGTGGTGAATGTTTAAACCATTGTTCATATTTCTTTGAAGTGTAGCAAAACAAGCTGAGCAATTTCCATATCAAAGTTTTCTCTTTCTTCCAAATTAGCTAAATTTCCCTGTCAAGATTTTGGGGTGAATGTTACAAATCCTATGTTAAAATGTATGAACAATTTCTTTCCACAAAGTGAAAGGAGTGTCTGCATTGTAAATTATACTTGTTTTATTTATCCCAAAGCAAGATCTTGTGCATGATGTCAGTCTTTCCCACGCTACTAAGCTACTAACGTAACATTGTTGATTTAAATGAGAAGGCTTTTTTCTTGGCTGTGACTTCAGCCACACATATCCAACTTTTAGTTTGGTAGAGCTGTGATTTTTATGATGGTTTTCTTGGCTTTCTGTAGTCATTTGGGACATGGATAGTAGTGTTATTCAACTTGTAAGTGAGCACTGTAGAAACACTTCTCTCATATTAGGATATATTTACTTCCTTTTACTGCTGAGCAAAAAGCTGAAGCTGAAATTTTGAATTGTAAAACTTGGGGTGGATATTGCTATAAATAAATCAATGATGAGAGATGGTATTAGTTAATATGTCCTAACTGTGCAAACAGGGGGAAGCAAAAAAAAAAAGAGTTTGTTTGCAACCATGGTGCACATGTAACAGACTTGCTAGAGTTGTCCCCATAAAATATGAATGACTTCCCAAGGATAGTCATATTATTCAGGTGTTATAAAATTCTAAGTATGAAGGACAGGGACGTGCATGCCGGTCATGCCTCCTCCATCCCCAGCCATTCCAAGTTGAACTGGACGCTCTGAAGTGAAGCTGTAATTACGTTTGGCTGAACATGACTACAGTTCTCCATGCTATTGGGAACCCTGATTATTGCACTGAGGACTATAACCTTGTTCAGATGAACATGATTACAGCCTTTTTTCAGATGTTCTGGTTCAGCCTGGGAAGGTTGGGGATAGAGGGAGAATGACCAAAATGCACCTCCCTCTGTGCCCTCCACACTTAGAATTTTATAACACCTGAATAACATGGCGGCAGGGGCAGCGCACATGTCCTTCATGCTTACAATTTTCTAATACAGTCATGCCTTGGATTGAGAGCATAATTCGTTCCGGAAACGTGCTTGTAATCCAAAACACTCTTATATCAAAACAAAATCCCCCCAAAAAAATTTGTACAGAGATTTTTAATTTAAGCCGTACTACAGTACTTGTATTGCAAGACATCGCTTGTATATCAAGTCAAAAAAAGATTAAATAAATATTTAAAAATTTGCTTGTCTTGCAAAATGCTCTCAAACCAAGTTACTTGCAATCCAAGGTATTACTGTACCTGAACAGGGCTTCTGTTGTAGCAAAAAGGGAAGAGTCTTGTGATACCTTAAAGACCAACAGATTTATTGTAGCATAAGCTTTTTGAAATGGGCTCTACTCCATGTATCTAATAAAGTTGACTCTTGTTCACAAAATCTTATATTACAATAAATCTGTTAAATTTTAAGATGTGATTGAAATTTTTTGTGGAAGAAGCAAGGAATTTCTATAATTATCTTAAAATAAACAAAGACAGTCACTAAAAGGAACAAAAACCCAAAGTATGACAGCCACTAAAAAAGCCATGGGTGGGTATCCCTAGCTGCAAAATCCTTGCCTGAATAATTTTATTTATTTATGAATTAAGTTTATTAAATACCTCATAAAATAAATTTACCTAGATGTTTTACAAATACATAATAAGAATAAGATTGCAATAAAATCAACAATATGAAACTAATGAATGTGCCAACACGGTATAGAATACAATATCAGGTATAACGTAAAACCAGATTGCAGAGTATAAAACACAGAAATACTAAAATGTTTTAAAATACTTAGTACTCTTTAGCAATCTCTTTCTTCCAGATATGCAAGAGGTATAGTTTGGCCCCATCAGGTGAACTCATAGTAGTAGGTTTGAATATTTACAATCTCATCAGTATCATTAAATTCTCCCCTGCCCTTTTTCTTGGCTTGTTTATATAAACAATTACTTGATATGGTTAGCATCTTTAGTCAGTATTGCATTACTGGAGATATCTTTCAGAACTTCTCTTCTTTTTAATTGAAAAGAACTACCGGTATCAATAAGTGTTTACCAATATTTTACTTTTAAAATCAGGGCTTTTTTTCTGGTGGAACTCACCGGAACTGAGTTCCAGCACCTTTTCTTCTATTAATTGCATTACAATTTAATCGCCATCTACTCCCGAGGAAATGTAATCCAAGAGTTCCGGTACCCTTTTCTCCAGAAAAAAAGCACTGTTTAAAATTAATACTGAAATGCCTTCCCCAGCCTGGTGGCCATGTTGGTGGGGGATGATTGGAGATGTAGTCTAACACATCAAGGGCATCAGGTTGGGGAAGGCTGGTCTAGGACAACAACAGCCTTAAACCATTCAGGTCTTTATACATTAAAAATCTGTTATGGAAAGCTTATGCTGGCTCAGCTTGTCTGAGCATGGAAAGCTAAGCAGGGTCAAGCCTGGTTATTACTTGGATGGGAGACCCCTCATCTAGTTTCCTGCATTGAGCAGGGGGTTGGACTCGATAGCCTTGTAGGCTCCTTCCAACTCTATCTATGAAATCTATGAAAGGCATTACAGACTCTCAACTAGTGGTACAATACATTCTCATTGACCAACTCCATCAGGAGGTGCAATTGCTGAAGTTTCAGAACAGTCTTCAAAGACAATCTCTTTCAGACTACTTTCTTGTTTCAGCATAAAACATACGCTTTTTTCTTTAGTAAAAAAGAAAGTGTTGTGGCTTTCTTACAGGATGCAGGTAGTGCAAAGTGCTCCAAGCCATTGCTTCTATGAAAATGGCTTTAAGCTGCAAATGGATCAAAGAATATTATAAGGCTGTGAGCTTGAAAGCATCCTCTGCTCCTCTATTTGGATTTAGGAAGTAATTTTCCCAGGTCATATTGGATGGAGACCTGTTTTGCCTCCTACTGACTCACAACTAGTTTACATGAAGGGTATACTAATTTCAATACTGCAATATCTCCTTTTTTTAAAAAACAACAACCTATAATCCCTGTACTCATCCAATGTGTATTAAATTCAGAATTTACGCAGGATCTCTTAACAGTTAAGGCATAGCTAAGCTGTGTTAAATGATTTTGGGTATGTACTTCTAAGAGCATACCGTATGTGTGTATCTGACCAAGGTTCACCTAGCCTAACATTCTTCATGAGAATCCCATTCTTCAGCAACCAGCAGGTGCAAGATAGTCAACCAGTTATCAGCAAGAGTTCATTAGTAGACTGCAGCAGTGCAGCATATCTTCTGCCCATCTCTGGCCTACATCAGCCAGGGCTGATCCACTTGAATAGGGTTGGTGTGTACTTTGCTCACCTACCACTATTTTTGTGTGTGTTCCTGTTCAGCAAATAATTTATTGCTTAAAATTGTAAGAAGAAAAAAATTAGGACTAACTTCTAGATGTGAAGCCAGGAAATTGCCAATACTGCAGTTTCAGGTAAAGTACCGGTAATAGCTTATAGGTGTGTTCTGTTTTAGTTTTTTATTCCTGTAGACTGGTTAATCATTTCAGAACTAAAGAGCTTTATCTGGAAAGAAACATACTCTGACTGTTTAAACATTAAACTGATTTTTTTTTAAATTCCATCTATTTTCAATTGTAACAGATCCTAGTTATTACTAACATTTTTTTATATTTTCTTTATAGCTTCAAGAAGTTAGTTTATAAGTATATGGGAAGATGGTTAGATCACGATCGAGATCACCAAGATGGAAACGAAGGTAAATACTCAGATTTTTCTGTTTATCATATAGGTTACGCCTAACTTGCTAGAAGAGAAACTAAATGATGTTGTGAGAAGGGAATTTTTCAGGGTTTGAGTAAGGCTGCAGTCCACACTTGAAAGTGCATATGTTTAGGACTACAGTGTGAACAATCATAAGATCCATAGGAACAGAAATGTGGTGTTCTTCCCTTTCTCCATTGAGCGCTATCAGCTATGATAGTGCTAATCACCTGTGGGAATGGAGTTGGAATGACTGAACATAGGGAGAGCCTTAATGAGCGTTTTGCTGCATTTGTGATTCAGTAGATTGGAGTGAGCTTCACATGCACAAGCCCTGGAAACCTCCTATCTGTGTGCTGGGGAAGATCTACATTTAAGGATGCACAGCAGTACATCCTTAGTTTAAGGCCCGTGAGTAAAAAATGTGTTCTACCATAATAAAAAGGTAATTGGGGTTGGGGGTTGGGGGTTGGTCATTCTAACATTTATAAAATTGGTGTGGTTTCACCAATCTTTCTGAAATTTACATGTGCCAGAAAAAAATGTTGGTTTTACACAACCAGAACATTTCATGAAGATTATAAATGAGGGAGAAAGGGCAGTGTAAGGTGGGAAAGACCCCCCCCCTGCTCAGTCAAAATGAAAAGTGAAAAACTACTTGGCAACCCTTTTGCCCACTATTTCTGAAGAAAATATAGACTACTCACTTTAAACATTGATGGTTTCCTATCCCACTTATATTGTAGTTGGTGGAATGGGATTTCTTTTTTAAAAATTTGATTTATTTATTTTTAAAACAATTTTTATAAGGTGTAATGAAAGTCTATGGGGCTCTCATAACAATGCGCAGCTGCAGCTGGTGTCTGTGCTGTGCGCCACCTCACAGCTGACTAGAACAGGGGGAAGGGGAGAAGAGAGAAATTGCTGCTTGAAGAGAAATGAAATGGCCACAGCCTGCCTCACCCTCCTGGATACCTTGTCCAGGCGGGGCGGGGGGGGGGGGGCTCCACTGCTGTTGGCTCCTTAGCAGGACTTCCTGGGAGGGAGGAGGCTTTGCACAAGGCCTTCTACCTTCCCTTCACCTGGGCTGCTTGGGATGGGGGTGACTGGAGGAGGGGGGGAGGGCTCGCTCGATAGGCTTGAACAGGAATGAAAAAGCAACCCCCCTGCCAAAAGTCGGCTTGAGGGCGGGCACATCCAACCCCCTACTAAGGACCCTTGGGGCAACAGGGTCCTTCATGGGGGGTTGGATGTGCCCCCCCCAGCCGATTTTTGGCAGGGGGTTGCTATTTCACTCCTATGCAAGCCTGTGGAGCAAGCTCCAAACGATCTCGGGGTTGGAGCAGCTCCTCTGTGAAGAAGGGTTATAACATGAAGAAGAAGAGGCATGATAGAAATGTATATGTGTGGTATGGAGAAATCAGTTTGCTCCCTAATAACAATAGAACCCAAGGGCATCTAGTGAAACTGAATGGTAGAAAATTCAGGACAGACAAAAGGAAGTACTTCTTCATAAACAGTGCATACGGTACTTAAAACTATGGAATTTGCTTCTGCAAAATGCGGTGAAGGCCACCAACTTAGATATCTTTACAAGGGCATTAGACACATTCATACTACTACTACAGGCATGGAGGTCCGTGATGAGTGTTGTGCAGAGAAACTTATATAATAAAAAATATTTATCTCTTAAAGCTACTTTTGTACGAAATTTCTGTCTGAAATGAGTTGATGTCAAAGAGCTTTGCTTATTCTAGGCAAATGATATAATGGCTGTGAAAGGGTTGTAGCTATACGTGATTTAAAATGATATAGCAACTTTGAACCCCTGTTTCAGTCAATAAAGTCAATAAAAATATTGGGCTGCAGATTATGGAGGAAGTTGGATGTTTCTACAGATTGGACACAGAGCTTTCCACTGAGATCCAGCACAGCATGAAATCCCCAAAAGCACAGCTGGTTTCCCCCCCGATTTATATCTCATGTAACATATAGGTTAGCTTGTAAGAAGGATTCAAATACCTTGGAGAAAATTTTCTTTTCAAAAACCAAGGAAATTCAATTATGGAAAAACCTGCCGGTTTAAAAGACCAGAGTTAAGGCTATCATATGTTGGTCAAAACTCCAAAAAGCCAGGAAATTGGAAACTAAGCCTTATGCTTTAACTGATGTGCCCCGTGATCAGTGATGATGTTGTGCAATGTCACAAATTGTGTTTGCTTACAACTTACCCTCCAGCACCCATACTTTTCCTTGGTCTTTCAGGACCAAGTCCAGATGGGGAGAATGGAGTGTCTGGGATCAGCAAAGATGCCCCGTGTCCTGGTCCTGTATTGTCTTATAAAGCATCTGAGCCTTACTGTATTGCTGGAGGAATCCTCCTTTGAGTTGACTCACACCTTTATTTTGTGAGTTGACCTATGCCTTTGCTGGGTGAATGAGACATGGGGATCTCCTTTGATGCAGTCAGGCTGAAAGTGGTACTGCTCTTGTTGACTTGGTGTGTCTTGCTTTTTGCTGTATTTCCCAGCATCATTGTGACAGTTGATGTTGCTAGTAATGGTGAGAAATGTCAAAGCAGGTTTTGGAAAAAATACACCTGTTTCATAGATTTTTAAGAGGTACCAAGAAAAAAGTGCATCTTGGCAGTGTGGGGTGGGGAACATATTGATGTCATAAATCCGTCCAGTTCCAAGATAAGCCGTAGTCGTTATCACAGTCCGAGGGTCAAAGCCAAAATATATCATTCCGAAATACAGCAAACATAAACCAGTTTGGAATCAGGCAAAGTCATGCTCAAGGTCGTTCCAAGGTTCCAAGGTACAAGTCTGAAGTCGGGAATGTCAGGATAGTCTGGGTGCAGCTGTGTAACAAACAATTGCTTCCAGCATCTGAGTGTGTTTGGGACCTGCCTTTTGAGCAGGCGCTGATTGGTAAGGCTGCCCAGCTGGGTCAGGCTGCACTTAGCCTGGCCCCACCCCAAACACACTCGGGCCCGGCTGGCCTCTGTCTGACCTACTGGAGGCACAACAATTGATATGAGTCAGGAATGGATTGCTCAATTATTTGTATTAAAGAGCACTTGTATACCAGTGCCTTTTGCCCTCTAAAAGGTGCTCACAGAGACTTACATAGAATGTGAAGTCAGACAATTGGTCTCACAAATATGTGTGTGTGAACCCACACATTGTTTCTGGTGTGAACTGATGTTGGGAGGATGCAATCTGAAGTAAAGAAGTAGTGATCTGGAAGAGGGTGCTGAACCCTTTCAGTTAGCACTTCTTTTAAACTACAACACTATACCACCAAAACTGATTTATCCTCACCAGGCATCTCAAGATCCAAAGCAAGATCTAGCAGCATGCATGCAGGTGGCAGAGAATGATTTTTCCCCCCATTTAGACTCCCCATCCATTCTGTCCCAACCAAGCATCTAGGAGTCTAAAGCAACCCCAAATATCTTGCAGCATGCCTGCTGGTGGAAATCTCAGTATGTTTTCAATGCATTTTTTTGTCTCATTCATCATAGTGCAATTTAAAATCCAGAATAAGAAACTTGAACTCTCATGTAATTCAAGTTTTAGCATAATACAACAATATAAGGATGTTGAGAATTGATGGAAGAGGGCTCCCTCTCACTGTTCACTTCATCCTGCAAACTAGTGATGTAAGCAATGAACAGGCATGGATTCCTTTAGCAATATAGTAAGGCTCAGATGCTTCATAAGGCAATACAAGACCAGGACAATGTGGGGCATCTTTCCTGGTCCCAGGCACTCCATCCTCCCCAACTGGATTTGAGCCTGAAAGACCAAGGAAAAGTGTGGGTGCATGGAGGGTAAGTTGTAAGCAAACACAATCTGTGACATTGCACAACATCACTGATCATGTCAGTTAAGGTGTCAGCCTTAGTTTCCAATTTCCTGGCTTCTGGAGTTTTGACCAACATATGATAGCCTTAACTCTGGTCTTTTAAACTGGCAGGTTTTTTAAATACCGGTAATTGAATATTTATTTATTATTCAAAGCATTTATATCTGACTCTTCAGTCAAAAGACTCACAGAGCAGCTTACAAGAATTAACAATCAGATCATCCCTGTCCTCAGGCTCGCAATCTAAAAAGACATGAGACACAAGGAAAAGGTTTTGGAGGGAGGAGGGATGTATGTACATATGTGTGTATACATGCATGCATGCATGCATGCATGATGGTGGTGCTTGATTCAGTTGCCCAGATGGCTGAGAATATATCAATTGAACTCAGGTTTGCACTGCATCAATTGTCCATCTAGGCTGACCTGTTCTTTGCTAGCCTGTACCTCTTTTTTCTTCTCTTCTGCAGTTCTCTTCTTTTGAGTTCATGCCTAATCTGTTTTTTCTGCCATCCCCTCAGGGCAAGGTGTTCCTCAGAAGTCTGTCTGGTGGCATTTGAGGGAGGGAGGGGTCATCACTGGGAGCTAGATGGTGGCAGCTCACCAAGCTGTTCCTGCTTCTACTTCCATCCCTTCAGGGCAAGATGTTCCCCAGGAGCCCATAAGGGAACCTGTTTCAGGTGTAGACTGCCTCTTGCTGTATCCAGGCATGTATTTTAACTTTAAAACAACAGGGAAACTAAAAGTTACATCTGCAAGGCCTTTTTTTTTTTTTTTAATGTCCTCATCCCCATCTGCCAAATACAATAAGCTACTGTAAGTAACTTCAGACAGAGGCTTTTTTGACAATTTATCATGCTGCATCAAACTTGGTAGTTAAAATTGAATTCTGTTTTTGGGTTTATATGTAGGTCTTTATCGCCTGCCTTGAGGAGTCAGGAACACAACAGACAGAGGCACAATCATATTAATTATGACTGTGAATACAAGGTTTTCCGGAAAGACCTGAAGAAACCTATGCCTTGGAGAGTGGAAGATGGGAAGCATGAACAAGCCAATTCTAGATATGTACCGCATGAAGCTAACCACCACCGACTTCATGAACGTAGGTCATATTCACCAACTCTGAAAAGAATTCCTTCAGAAGATATACATAGTCATAAACCTTGTAGAACACATTCACCTGAAAGGAATGAAAATATCAGAAGATGCCCGTTTCCTTCCAGATATTCAGAAATGTCCCGCAAAGAACACAATCAATCTTTCTATCCAACCAAAACACGTGTTAGAGAGATTCATGAAGACACCCGAGCTGTTGGAAATGCAAAAGGGATGAAGACTTTTCATAGGCCGCTAGGGACTTCGTGTAAGTTTGAAAGGAAGTGGAATGAAAATGATTTGAGGTACCACCAGTTGCAAGAAGACAAGTCGACTCAATCACCTCGAAGATTTTCTAATGAATTTATGCCAAGGATCTCTTTCCAGAAGAGGTAGAGAAATTGCCCAGTTTTAATTATTTTTTTTAAATGGTGTAAAGCCTCAAGTGAAAGTCAGTTGCCCTTATAGTTGAAGATTTCTACCCTGAAAAGCATTTTTTCCTAAACAGAATAAAACATAGTTTAATTGTGGGCTGCTGGTGGTAGAGTATTGTATCTTTTATATTAATCCTGTTGGTGGCTAGCGTATACAAGGATCGTAATTTCCCCCTCTCTTTGGTGGCTTGAGGGATCACGGGGTGACATATTCTACCTAAAGCCTGTGTTTACCAGCATTCTGCATACGTAAGTTCTCATTTTCTTCCTTACTGCAAGTATAAACTACTTTATGTCAACACAGGTATCCTGAACATCGTGAATACAGAGAATATGGGCATACATCCAAAAGAGCTAAAGAAATGGAGAGGTATGATGATAGAGAAATAGCAAGCAATTCCAAGTGGAAGCAAGATCATTCTTCAACACCTAACCAAGAAAAGGGAGAACAAAGAAATCTTGGTCTTCAAACTCATCGACCTGTCGAAAAGGAGTACAGTAACAGTTGTCCAGCAAAGATTACATATGACTATAGTCATAAACGTTATAGACATCCAGTTGGAGGAAAATACATTTCTGATGAAAGAAGAGAAAAATATATCAAGCTGGAAGAGAAAAGATACATGTATCCTAAAGGAGTTGGGAACAGCAAATATTCAGATTACCATAGCAATGAAAGAGTGAACCATTCGGAAGAACCTCGTACTGAAGTATCAGTGAAATATATTTCAGGGAAAGGCTGCAATTTGTGTTCCAAAAGTGATGCTGGTCTATTGCCCTTTGATCAAAAAGAGAAGGAAAGAATAAAGAAAGATGTGAATTTTAGGGGAAGAATAGATTTTGTCAGTAATCACCAGCATGATATCCATCATAGCCTTTCAGATGTGAAAGTTTCAGATGTCCATACTAGGAAGGAAAAGCTTACAGTCAAAGTGGATATGAAGAAAACAATAAATAAGTACAGGTATTGCCTCTTTAGCTTTAACTCTTTTGTGCTTATGAATTTATTAAAGTCGTCACTGTCGCTTTGATAATTAGAATTGAGTTCAATTACCAGGATCCAAATGGTTGTATGCAGTGTTCCACTTATGTTTTAGGGCTTTTCTGCTCCCCCCCCCACCTTTTACCCCTTGAAAAGCTGATCCCAGATGTAAGGGGAACCCTCCGGAATAGCTGCAGTACAAGGGGCTGTAGCTAAAATGGAAAACCAGCAGCACCCCCTCTTCCCCTTTATGTGCACTAAATTGCTTTCCATGTAATGGCATAAAATCACTTGAAAGCAATTATAAATATTTCCAAGGAACCTGAAAAAGAAATTACCGTAGTATCTTAATATCCTGTAATCATGGCTTGCTGAAATTTACTTTGCCCTTGGGTACAAGCCTGTGACTTGCATCTGGGGTCAACTTATACAATCAGAATTGGGCAATAAAGCTTTTCTTGGACTGTATCATTTCAGGGAGTGGGTTGTGGGGTTTGCATGCCCCATTGCAAGAAATGTCCTACATTCAGAAAACTAGCATGTCATGGAGAAGAATTCAAGTCTTGCCTTCCTTTTAGATGCAATTTTGTGATGTGTTTTTTGGGGGAGAGGGGGATCTCCCATAATTGTAGTCAAGGAAAAGCTTTGCCACTTTATTGCTGATCTATACATTGGCCCTTACGTTGACCATATCAGGGATTCAGAGTCAGGCCAACAGGTGGAAATCCTTATAGATATGAAACTCAGCCTGGCAATTGATTTGAAGGACTGTCCAAAAGCTTTGGAATTGCAAGGGTGAGGCAACTGTATTCGCTGAGTAGGCCAAGCATATGTTAGTATATAAAGGAGCAGTCCAGAATGTAGGTCAAGGGAGGGTGTGAGGCTTGAGACCAAGGAAAGCAGTCTTGAGTGGGAAAGTCTTGAGGTACAGCTAGAATACACCACTTGCCAGAAGCAGGAAATTTAAGTGGGCTCTTGGCCAGTTAGGAGGAGGCCATGCTAGGACTCAGTACTGGGGAAACCATGGAGGTTGGCACAGTCCAGCTCAGTAGCAAAACGTTGATGCCAGGCTCAAATTTTATGGATAAGTGGAGTTTGAGGTGCCCTGCATGCACTGAAAATATGTTAATTTGACACTTCACAGGATAGTAATTGTAGTGGATTGAGATTTAGACATGGGCAACCTGTGTCCAAATCCCTGTACAGTCATTAACTCACTAGTTGGCTTTGGTTAAGCCAGTATTAGCCTAAACAAGAATGACTAGGTAATTTTGTGTAGTTTTGTTATTCCTTTATAAATGTTTCTTAATTTGGAGTTCTTAAACTCTTTATTAGGAAAGTTCAAGATACGTACTTTGTCATATGGTACATTCTGCTAATACAGCATGAACTTGTTTTTCAGTTCTTCTGAGTAGTATCGCCAGAATTCTAAGAGCTACATGTGGCCTTCTCCATATGTACTCAGGGACTTTTGCTGGCTCCAGAGCCCTTCATGGGTCCAGAAAAGCTGTCCAGAAGATTGGGGAGAACGCAGTGCTGGCCATTTTGCTGCCTGAAACAGAACCCAAATGGCATCTCTCTCCTAATTCCTGGCTTCATTTACGCATCCCTCCCCACCCCTGCTGCCAGTGCTGCTGGAAGTGGGTTGCTTCCCCATGCTGCATGGCAGAGTGAGCCCCGGGGAAACCTCTGGAGTCCAAGGGGCTATATCTGGAAGGGAAAACTGACACAGTTCTTGTGCAGCCATATAATTGGTTTAGTTTTATGCATGGGCATCTTTGGATCCTGACCTCTAAGTAAGTAGTCCTAGTCACTAACATCTAGGGAAAAATGTTCAGCATCTTCACTGGTTTGGGAATCTGTGTCTGTACATCTTGTGATACATTATGCTTTAGATTTGCCAGATGGGAGAAAGGAGGACTTCTATGCAGAAGAGTCTCTAGCAGCACAACACAAAGACACCAAAATACCTGAGAATGAGAATCAGTGTGGCAATTTGTAATCCTTATATGGTGGAATCCCATGCATCCAAGCCAAGGATGCGGGGAAAGCCTTTTCAGGCTCACTCTGTACTACTGCTACTACCAGGGGTGTGTGTATGGGGAAAGGTTAGGGGCTTCATTCTTGCTCTGCAAACACTTTCATACCATTTAATTGTGTGTAGGGGGTGGGATCATGTAGGGTTGCGGAGTGCATACGTGGGCCCAGAATTTCTGCTTGGCCCATTTTTGAGTTGGGTTGTTTTGAGCATATTGTAGAAGAGTGTGTGTGTGTGTGTTATGTTTCAAACAGGTATGAATGCAGTAAGGACTTATATCAATGTAATATAAATTATTAAATAAAATAATATAATTCTAATAAAAATTATTACATTCATAAAATGTTCCTTAATGAAGTTGTGGATTATCTTTAGTTTCACTTTTCTTTGAATTAATAATTTTAAAGTATCTTGTTTAAATATTTTGGTTTTTTAAGGGAATATTTTAATTTTTTTCTATATTACAGGGGCGCTTCTAGTCATATCATGGAGAGGCAGACATCACGTGATCTAGTAGCTGTGGGTAGAAAAACTGAACATTTCCATCCTGTATTTGAACATATAAAATCTGTGACACAGAAGGTAGAACAAAACCCATCAAAAGAATTTGCTCAGGAAATCATCACAATTATCCACCAAGTTAAAGGTGGTTACAGAGTATCAGAGTTGCAGATTATATATGGTGTAGTCTGTGTCTTTATGTATTCAAATTACTATGAATGTTATTAATCCAAGTAGTCCGAGACATGTGAAGCATCATGTAGACTGCACAGAGTTGTGTGAGAATAATTGATGCTTAATGTTGGTGGGATTTGATATAATATAATGTTGGTATAGATTTGAGAGGGGGAAGTATAGTAGTTTGCAGCCAGAAAGCCAGGAATCTTCACTTTTTAACAATAGGGATGATTAGATCTCAGAACTCTGGAAATCTTGGTAAGATGCTTTTGGAGTATGAAATACGATATTAGAAAACATTGAACAATAATAGAGGGAGTCGCTCTCTTCTATGTCATTTTCCACTTCTAACATCAGTTTGAAATTAAAGAGACTGAATACAAATGTAGTTATATTTAACTAGTTACTCTTTATGGACTCATCATGTCATATGGGGATTTCCCCCTGGAAGTTAAATTATATGTGTCTAGTTTATATCTTCTACCTCATTGCCCATTTTGAACTTAAGATAGGTTTTTTTTAAGTACGTTATTGATTTGATCTTTTTGCAATTTGATGCCTAAATAAGATAGCTCATATCTTTAGAGTGGCCTATCCTTGCAACTTCAGGGAGTTACTGAGTGGTTGTAGGAGGCTGAATGTATGTCCTTAGACAGAATAGTAACATTCTGTGTGTTATCAATCCAATTTTTATTAAGAGAGGTATGGTTCTGGAGGTCAAAAGCCATGAGGACATAAATAACTTTAAAACCATTCTTCAGTGTGTTTTCAGTTGTACTTTTAACTGTGAAATTGCAGTAATAAGGATTAGCTAATATTTTTTTCATTTATTCTCTTCACAGCAAATTATTTTAAATCTTCTGCTCTAACTTTACATGAACGTTTCTCAAAAATACAAGATAAACCAGTGGCAAGTGAAGTTAAAATACATTCAGATCCAGAAATTCACAGGTAAAAGAAAAATTTTATCTGACCAATAAAAATGTCTTCAGTTGACTAAAGAGCAAATGAATAACCACTCCTGATTTAAAAAAATATTCTAATTACTTATTTAAGTTTAATGCCCACCTTATTCCACTGGCAGATGGTGGATATAGCAGATTTATCTAATCCATATATCCTACTGTTCAGTACTAATGCTTGCTTACTCCGAGGTAAGTCCCACTGTGTTCACTGGAACATACTCCCAAGTGCATAGGATAAGTGCAGCCTAAGGGTGAATGTACTCCACCACCTTTGACAGAGGATGGTTACCACAAAGTTCCTTGTTTATTTATTTCAGTCCCTTAATTACACCTTTCTCATTATGACACTTTCTGTTGAATATTTTGTCCCACCTGAAAATGTTGCCAGATTGATATTTTACTGCATCCTAGAAGATATTATTATTATTATTTTTTAATATTTTATTTATTTTTCAAAACAAATTATAACACAGAAAATATATTTAGCAAAATACAAAATTATCACACAAATATAACATAATCAACATACAATAAATCATAAAGTGCTCCCCCCCACCCTCCAAGGGACCAATTAATATACTTCTATCCTCTTGATCAAATAAAGTCTAAATTCCAAAAATATAACATATCCTGACAAGGCATGTTACCCTTCCCCTTTATTAATACATAGTCTAGTAATTGATTCCATATCTCCATAAAATTATTCTTCTTTAGCAATCCTTTTTTGCATTTGATACTACTAGTTAGTTTATCATTTAGGGCTATGTCCCAAACTTCCTTATACCAGTCTGTTATTAGGAAAACATGTTGTACTTTCCAATTTCTCGCTATCATTAGCCTGGCCACAGTTAACAAGTTTACAATTAACTCCTTCGTATTTTGATCACAAATAAGCTTCTCAGTTATTGATAACAATGCTAATTTTGGACAGACCTCTAAATTAGTACCAATAATTTTCGATATTTCTGTGAAAACCTCTCGCCAAAACACCAATACATTTTTACAACTCCACCACATATGAGCATATGTCCCTTTTTCCTGACATCCTCTCCAACATAATGCAGAACAATTATTATCTATTCTATTTAATCTTACTGGAGTTAAATACCATCTCCAAATTAGTTTATAAAAATTTTCCTTTATCCTAATTGACATCATTTTCACAATCCGTCTATCCCATATATTGTTCCACCCCACCTTCGAGGTCACCTCTTCAAATTCATTATCCCATACTGTCTTAAGCTGATCCTCTTGTATCCTTAATATCCTTAATATCCTAGAAGATATTAATCTAACCACATTGGGGTATATTCATAAAAATGTTTCACTAAAGGGAAATGAAAGGGGGCAGTTCAAGATGAGGCTTCCATGCATGGTGGAGGAACAGGATTTCCCTTCCCACCTGAAATGCCTTTCTTGCAACCTGATGTCCAGGCACTAAACATAACATTTACACAGTCTTTGTGTATGGAGTCCAATGTGCACAACCAGTTCCTGGATTTTTATCAGTTTATGATTGCTCAATTTGGGCCTCTGGGTATTGGACCCTAAAGTAAATAGCTTGCGTCAACAGAGAGTTAAGCAAAGAGTTAAAACATGGCATTATGTATATGAACATGGCCAAGAAGACCTGTCTTTCCCACCTACTTAAATTTCCTGGCTCCTGTTTTTTGGGTCCTCATTTCTGCCATAGCCTATAATATCCACTCTTACCTTTTTCTATTAATATTTTAAATGGTCTGAATGCATTTTCAAACCACAAGGACATAGAGTAAAAAAGTAAAGCTCCTCGTAGCTCTCTGTGATTTTAAAGATATATTATGCAAGTATATTTTGCATAATTTAGTGTCTATTGAAGTTGACTCTTGTTTCTGTTTGGCCCTTTTATTGATGCTGAATCACATGGTCAGGAGAATTGATATGTCTTTGGCAGAACTTCAGAATAAACGAGTTATTTCATGTGAGTCTGGAAAGGTATGTATGTTTATTTCTTAATGGAAATTTTTTTTTTCATTAACATAATGAAGTGTCTTATTCTTGTAAGCATTCTATAATGCTTTCATTTGTTCAGTATAAATGACTACTTTATTGAAACAATTTGTACTAAAGATTGATTCCATTTTTTATTTAATTACATTTATATCCTGACTTTCCTCCAAAGAGCTCAAGGCTGTGTATGTGAGTCTCCTCTCCCTTTATCCTCACAACAACTTTGAGAGGAAGGTTAGTTTGAGAGAGAGTGATTAGCCCAAGCTCACCCGATGAGCTACATGGCAAAGTGAGGATTTGGATCTAGATCTCTCCCATCCTACTTTCAACACTTTAACCCCTACACCATCCTGGCTCTCGTGTCTTCATCCATGACATTAACTCATCTCTCTCTATAAAATGTGAATTTTACTTCTAATTGCTGGGCTTACTAGTCAGGTTACTGTAGGAAGAAAAAGGGAGTGAAAAGTATGATTCAATAATCCATGCATTATGTATATTTATTTATTTTTAGAGTGTTGTGAGAGTTCTAGAAGATCCAAATGATCTAAGACATGACATAGAGAGGAGAAGAAAAGAAAGGTTACAAAACGAAGATAAGAATACCTTTTACATTGATGGTGTATCACAAAGGTAGATGTCAAGATAAATAATAGTTGGGTTCAAATATGATGGCTGTGCTTTTAAGTTCGAATGGTCATTATCTTTCTTTTACACGACATGTACCTTAAATCTGTCTTTCATTTTAGAGTAATTGTAATTCCTTTTTCTCTTTGAAGTTTTCAATGAAGTGCTTAAAAACACTAGTATTCTTTTTTAAAAAAAATTTGGTAGAATGTTTCTAGAGGATAAAGTTAGTTTTGGTTTTGGCAACAATCTTCAGCTCCTCTTTTTCCTGTTCCAATATACTGTTTTCATTAGCTCCCACCATTCTGAATTACTACTAGCAGGGGTGCTAAATTAAACTTGTTTGGATCCTAAACTGTCGGCTATGTCACGTTGGGTTATGTGAGTCCCATTGGTGCAGAAAAGTCTCTCTCTCCTCATTCTGCCCTTTCATCTGTAGCTTGAGATCAAGTAGGAATATACTGGAGACTGTTGCTTTCCAGCTGCACAGCCCATTAGAAATGTCTCTTGCCTTTTGGTAGTATGGGTAAACTTAGAATTAACAGTCAGAGGGTGGAGCCTCCATCATGCTTGCTCAGATTTTGGTTGTCAAAGCCTCAAGATGCCCAGTCTATCTCTAATCCTGCTCTCTCTCTCTCTCTCTCTCTCTCTCTCTCTCTGTGTGTGCCAAGAAGCATCTTCTGGGTCCCATCTGTTCAGAACTAGTCAGTTTTCCATTAGCACTTTTTCTCACCAACTCCACTCTTTTGGAGGACAGCTTTTCTTCTTTGGTCATTCCTTACCACATAGGAGTTACAAGAATAATGATGATGATGGTATGCACCGTGTGAGGCATCAGGAATTGGACACTTACTCTCAATTGCCTATTTTAACACCTTCATCAATTTACCAAAACAATGAATCATACTGTTTTACAGTTCATCATACCTAAGAGAGAATATAGCTAATTGACTCTACAGGATGATATTCTGTACTGACTATATATGGGTATGCTGGTATTTGCTTGAATACAGTAATGTCAAGAAACAGAAAAAAATGTCAACATACTACCCCTGCCCCCGACTTTTAGTTTTTGTGATTTCTTTCTTGCTGAATGTTGTCTTGGATACATTCTGACTGACTACACCAGTTAATCTGCTCTGACTATTCATAGAGCATGTTAGATCCTAGAATTCTCGAAGGACTACATCACTTAGCCTTAACTCCATCTTTTTTCAAAAAGTGCTCAAGGTGGCATACATAAAATGAGTATAATACAAACTAAGATAAAAATACAACCTAAAAACAGATGCGTAAAACCAACAGCAGTTAAAATAAATGGCAGTTCAAAACAGTAGCAGAATAACAATAAAATCAAGATTCTAACACATCCTGCTTAGATAAAACTATCTTCACCATCCGATTGATTGATTGATTGATTGATTGATTGATTGATTAACCATCCGCTTAAAAGTCTGGGATAGAGCCAGACCTATCTCTTGGGAGGTACATCCTAGGTGTCCTCCTCAAGAGGGCCTTCTGCTAGGTACCCACCCACTTTGTCTCAGATGTTGGTAGGACCAAAAGGAGAACCTCTGAAGTGGAACAAAAGTCCTGGTCCTATGGGGAACAGGGAGGAGGAGGATTCCTGACAGATTCTGGTTACAAACCATTTAGGACTTTAAAGGTCAAATCCAGCACCTGTAATTGAGCTGTTGGTAGCCTGATAGAACTGTGAAATGGCATCTTGGTCTTGGCTGTTGCTTCCAGGATTTCTTCTGCTGCTGCTTCCTTAGCCCAGGTTCCTGTGTGTTGTAATCTGTCCCATCAGATTAAACAAAAGGGCAAGCGACTAGAGCACAGCAAGACTAAAGCACAGCGAGATGATATAGCTTAGATTGAGTCTGATCTGCACACCTGCAAGTTACCATTTGAGTGTGCATTCAGTATTCTGAGAAACTTTAGTTTAAAAACATTTTTATTTTAAAAAAAGATTTATAGTCCCTACAGATTTGGGGAGAAGCTTGAGAATGTGTGGCCAATGTTTCTGAGATTCTAGAGGTGATACTAGAGGTAGGCTGAGCAATCATTCAAGTGGTCTGTGTCTGTGTGTCCTACCTTTAGTTTCTCTGTATGGCTCTTGGCCTGGTCCCATTGCTACTATTCCTTGGTCCCTTCTCCTACAACATTTCTATCCATGCTCTTCTATTACTATTTCCCTAGTTGATTAAATCCCTGGATTTTAGCATCCTATTTAATTAAGTAGTTTAATGTAAATTCCTGAGAAGTGAAATTGGCTTTACAGGATCTAGATTTTAAAAGTTACACAGCCTTGCCCATGTGACAGCAGCAAAGCAATATATCTTGTCTTCAGCCATAGTGTTTGCAAAGTGCGGTCTGGCAAAGCTGTTCTGGGTGATGAATGGCCTGGTGAACTCTGGCTGTCTCTGCGGGAGGATGAGTCATCCTTGGCTCTCTAATAAATTTGTCGCCTACTTTGCAGACCAAATCACACCATATTTAAATAAAGTTTGATCTCCTAATTGAATACAGAGTCTGAGTTCACAGTATCAGATACTTAGTCTAGGTTTATTTACTTGGATAAGTTTTAGCCATTGTTATCATCCAGCATGGAAATAGTGCTCCGAGGTGCATGACCAGAATTCTTCTAGAATTATATTTTGTATAATATTATATTTGTAACATCTTGGTGCCTTTTGTGAATCTCTTATCTATAGAACTATATTTACAGAATGCTGGATCCAGACTTAGTCATAGTTGGAGTAGACCCATTGAAATCAATGCGACTTCAGTTTAAGTTAGTCATCACTAAATTAAGTTCCATTGTTTTCTCTAAATATGACAGTCTGGATCCAACCCAGAAGATTTAAGGTACACTTTGGCTATATATAATTATTATTTATTTATTATATTTATACCCCGCCTTAAAGATAGCAAAGCCAAAGTGTACCTTAAATCTTCTGGGTTGGATCCAGACTTAGTGTGTGTGTGTGTGTGTGTGTGTGTATATATATATACACACACACACACACACACTTTCTAGTTGTGTACATTTGAAGCAACATACAGCTTCATATTCTTCTTTCAGGCCATTGTAGAACTTCATAATTGAATTCTGTAAAATTGACACATCTAAAACTTAATGGAAATGGTACAGAGAAAAAGAGAATTTGCCCTAGGTCTCTGTAGAAATAATGTTGTGACTTTTGATGATCCACATTTGGCAATCCTGCAATACTTCCTAATCTCAATATGGAGTGTGACACAGGCAAAGATGCTCTGCATATATGATAATTGTTGTGGAAACAAAGAATTTTCCATGAGGCTCTTCCCTCTAAATTACTTGTCTGTGTCTGCAAAGCTTGTCTACTATGACTATAAACTTTATGAGAAATGTCTTCAGCTCTCAAAATCGTAGGCTACTCATAGCAATGCTAACTCTAATTTTTAATGGATATTGGGGATAATTCATCCAACAGAGCAAAAACTCCCAACAACATACCTGAGTTATTTTTAGATTTCTTTCAGTCAAAGTATGAAGGTTTTGTGAAAATATACTCACATATACCTTGTTTATTTTAGCTGTGTTTATATTTAGTAGTATGATATTTTTTATTTGCATAGACATAGCTTCAATAGTGAATGACTTCGTTTGCACATAATGCTAATCCATGGTTTATTTAACCCATGGAATCCATGGTTTGTTGCCCTAGCCAGGATTTATCTGGCAGATGCTTTGTTTTCTCAATCCTTGGGTTGTTTTTTCACCTCCTCCTTTGCCCACTTCCTCCCTGTATCTCAAATGCCTTTGTGGTGCTATAGTACTGGCATACAGTGCGGCTGCTTTTTTTGATGGCTCTTGCCTGCCGCCTGTGTAGCCTGGCGAAAAAATCCACGAGCAACCCACAGTCCTGGGTTCATACTTAACAACAGTCCTTGATTTAAATAACACAGAGTTCACAACCTAACAACAAACCATGGGTTCTCTTTCTGGGTTGTTTGTGGTTTGTTAGCACAGCTATGTTTGCACATCGTAACCCAGAATTCAACAACTCAAATTAAATAAATCATGGGTTAGCATTATGAGCAAGCCAGGTCAATGTGCTGACTGGCTAATGAGCTCATCAGGTTTTTTATAAATGTATATTGGCTATTTGGTCCTTATTTTAAAACACTGTGCTTTTTAACATGATTTCATTTTAGGTTTCACAAATTTCATTATTTTGTCCACTTAGGGATGATCATGGCTATAGCGTTCCAAAATTACGAAACTCTCAAACATATGGATTCCAGAAATCTTCAAGATTCCTAAATCCACCATTCAGGAAGTTTATTAGAAAACCTCACATGGTAAGTTGAAATAAAGTGGATCCATTTCTTAATCTTATAACTTGCATACAGTATTGGACATTGAAATTTTGTTCTGCTACAAGTGCACCTGAAGCAAGATGCACTTGTAGCCCTTTAAAACAAGTTGCAAACACCTACAAGGCTACCCTTGTCACCTGTAGAACTTTTGGGTATTCCCATCCCCATTTTTATGTTCTTTGCAGGCTCTTTAAGAAAGAGAGAAAAAATCTAATAATAGATTAAGTCTTTCTGCAGCTGGCTTTCTAATCTTCTGGGTTGTTGTTGTTTTTACAGCTGTTTGATCTCTGTTGTCTTAAGATTGTACACATCCCAGGTTGGCTTGTTAGCCAATCATAATATCTAATAGCCAGCAGGATTATATGAGTGGACTGAATGCAGGCAGAGTGCTTTTCTCTTTCTACTGAGTAAGTGCAGCCTAACCCTTCCACCCTCCACACTAGCCCCCCACTTACACACCTATGTGTGTATGCATGAGCACATGTACACCCAACATGAAAGAGCAGGGCTTGCAGGACGGAATGGCAATGCTTCACCCCCTCTGTTTAGAAATTAAAGACTGTCCTGTACTCCTTTGCAAGTATGTTGGACATAATTAACAACACAGTCTTTCTCAGACACAGCTGGATAGACCTGGCTTCTGAGAAACTAGTATGCCAGTCTACCTCTCTGTTGTTTCTCAATGGGGTAGACCTGCTTTTTATCAACAAGTACACATAGTGTCTGGACCAGACAATATCTTGCCACCCATGGCTCCTGTGCCTCTTCGCTCATATAGCTGTTGGTTGCTCCATGCCTCCTCTGAACATTTTCACCTCCCCCACCCAGTATGTAGTCTACATGTGCTGCTGGCTCCCGCCACCTATGCATTGCTCACTCTGCAGCACCTCCTTCTTCTCCTCCCACCATGTGGCTATCTAGTTGTGGTTGACGCCTTCTCCTCCCGCAATGCAGCTGTGGCAAAATGGCTGACAAGCACCCAGCTTTTTTGGATAGAGGGCTGGCAGTCAGGTAGCGATGGGTGGTAAGGCTCAATTTGGGGGGCAGCTGTGGGCACCCATGCATTCCCCACCGACATCAAGCTTAATTAATCTGTTTTCAAGACCAGGGCAGAAGACCAATAAATAATCTTTCCTTCTATAGAAACCCACTCCAGATTTTCTTTCCTTCCTTGCAGCAACTCTCTATTTTTAATATTTCCCAGGCCCGGATAGAGCTCTTTGAGTGAGTCGGGATTGGGCAACTTTTTCTCGACATAAGCATGGGGGCAGGAGTGAGGAGAAGAGCAGCCAAAACGGGCAGCCCTTCATTTACACATGAGGGATTTGCAGATAACAAGTCTGAGAAAACAGAGCTGGGGTTGGGGAAAGGAAGACAGAGCCTGCTAAGGTGTACAACCACGGAGAGTAGTAGGAAAGGAGTTTCATAATGGTGTGGCTGACTTCCATTCAGTCATTGGAGGTCTGGAACATGTAGCAGGATTAGTGACTCTGCAGCAGAAGTTGGTCTGGCAACCTAGTTTACCAGCTCAATAAAGGGGAGAGCTGAATAGGGGAAATGCTGACATTTGTTTGTTTTTAAAGAACAAAATACTACAGCTGTTTCTTGCTGGAGCTTGCTGGCCAGAATTAAATTCATGGTTTCTATGGCAATCATGGCAACCATAATAGTTGACTCCCGATGCTCCAAAACATGTTTGTCCTTCCCCGCTTCAACAGAGCGTCTACACTTCTAGCCCTCCAAATCCATTACATATGAATTGCTGCCTTTGACTCTGTTCTTTGAAGGTTATCCTGCAAAGGCTAAAATGCGGTTGATTGTTACATTGATTGGGTGTCTGGATAAGCCTGTAAATAAATGACTGAACCAAGAAATATTTGTAAACTTATCTACAATGGACACATCAGATACCTCTTCTCTGTTTCTTGAGAATGCTGGCCAAAATGTTGAAGATATACCAGAACAAGGTACAGGAATAAATGAGAGGAGAAAATCACACTGGCAGGCAGAGCAGTTGTGAAATAGAAAGGGAGAGGCCATTTGTGTCCCACACAGTACATTGCACAACTACACCTACACACAGCTGGGCATCCTATCAAGGAGCATCAGCATCACAAAGGAGTGCTCTAGAGTCTAAGAAAACGTTTCCATCTCCTGTCACTACCACCAAAGGAGAACTTTAATGCCACTAATGACATGTCATCACAAAGCATGGATCTTGCATTGTTATTAGTATATCCATATCAGAGTCCATATAAGGAAAGAGGGGAAAACAGAACAGTGTGGTTCTAGCCATTCACAGTAACTGGGTTTGCACGACATACTAAGTTATGGTGACTTATGAACCCAGTGCATTTTCCATAGGGTGGTTTTTAAGCCACCCCAAGTAGCCCTTATTCTAGGGCTTGGTAAACCCTAGGTGGCTTAGCGTGTTGTCCAAACCCGGACGACATGCTAAATCACGATCAAACAAAAAGGCTATAGAGCAATCTTGACAAGAAAGAGTTGCCACTTTGGCCAAGGGGCTCTGCGTGGACAGCCGCCAAAGTATCCACGCAGCAATTGACACAGCTGTCATTGGCTTCTCCCCCATGCTCCCGCTGATGCCGGGAGAGTGGGATTGCTCATGAGCAATCCTGCTCTCCCAGCATTGGCAGGAGCACGGGGGAAGCCGCTGGGGTCTGCTGCGTGCTGCCCACTCAACTCCCGTTAGGGGCTTCGGAAGGTGGCATGCGGTAGGGGAAGGACCCACTTGGCTTCGTTTCCTTCAGAGGAAGCGAAGCCAAGTGGGTCCTTCCCGCCCACCACCGCTGCAGCCCTTTCGCCACTGGAGCTCACCAATGGGGGGGAGGCACTTTCCCCTTGGTCTCCCCGGGAGGAGGCCTAGGGGAAAGAGACCCCCCTCCCCACCAGCTAATGGGTAGGAGGAGGTGCATTCTCATGGACATACTTCCAGGTAGACTCAGGAGAATGCGTCTCCTCTCCGCCTGTGCCCGTGGCACCGATTGGTGCCATGGACAAGAGGAGGCGTGTTCTCATGGGCCTACTTCTGGGTAGTCCCAGGAGAATGTGCCTTGTCCCTTCCCATGCTGGACACAGCTGCCATTCAGCTGAGTGGCAGTCGTGCCCAGCGATGGGAGGGAGGGATGAGCTGCCTGGTGCTGGGCCTCTTGAGGAAGGCTTGTCCCTTTCCCTTGCTGGGTGCCGCCGCCGCTCAGCTGAGCATGTGGCCGTGCCCAGCAAGAGGAGCCTCTGACAGCTGCCCAAAAGTTCTGCTTGGGCACTTTTTGGCAGCTGTCATCCTCACTCCCCTCCCCTCAGTGCTCCTGCAGTGTCCCCTGGGATACCAGCGGGAGGACTGAGGGGAGAGGAGGCAGAGGCACCCTAACCTCCACTGTGCCCAATCGTTGTGTCAGGTGCATGGGAATTTTAGCCACAGTGCGTGGCTAAATGCTGCTTTAGCAACCCTCACCTCTTCTACCTTAGAGTGCCTTTTAAGAGTCCATGATGCACTGAGTATCCTGGGACAAATAATGGTGCTGTAATCAACCTAATTTAGTGATACCCCTTATGGTGGGATCTTGGAGGCAGGTCATACTAGAGATTACACATTGGTTCTTGTCTGTAATCTGGTCAGACTGTAGAAAAAACTACTTAAACTGAGAAAAGCATGTCCAGTTATCTTTTTAAAGTATTTTCCCTGGGGGGAAAAGAAAGGAGCTCTTTCTGTTGGGCTCTAGTGCAATGGGATGATGGTCAGCATGGTGTTCAACTATTGGGAAAAGGAGTTAGTCTTGGTTAAGTTGTTAGGAGAAAAAGTTCTTTTTAGTCATTTCAGGTTTTGGCAGAGTCATGGAAACTTAAAGTGGGGGAAGATAATGTAACTGGTGCTTTTGGATCAGAAGAGCAAGATTATATGCAGTTAGAGACATTAACATAGGTAGAGTTGAAGGGTAACTTAAAAAGGTTATCTGAGCAAACAAGGCTCTACAAGCTAAATCCACTCTGGTGATTATCTGTTTAGTGCATCTGTCCGAGTACATTCATAGCCTTAGTTTATAGACACTGGCCACATCCTTTGATCACCTTCTTTTACAGATGCTGAAACGATTGTGTGTCATGCCATCTAAGACTCCTATGGAAGAAAAGGTGTCCTCTCTGTTGGCAAACTACTCCAAAACATACATTTTTGGAGTGACGGAGTGGGTCACTTAGGCTGCTACAGGAACTAAAATGAACTGTTCTCCACTTGATTTGTTGCTATTAAACCAATTAAATCCATTAACTGTTTGGGTTTTTTCAGCCTTCTCAACAAAAATGCAGTGTGCTACTGTAAAAGTATTGTTCCATTTATAATTTATAAATTCAAACTAGCATTTACAAAGTTATCGTAAAAAATTAAATGTGTAGATGTTTAGTAAATTATTGCCATTTTATTTTAATATAGAATCATTATTATGCTGCAAAATCACATGATGACATTGTACATGAGAGTTTTGAAGGCAATCCTGAAACATCTTGTAGACCCTTCAAGGTATGACTTTAATTTTGCTGAATTCTAACAGACTAGCAAAATTAATTTATTCCCTCTTTTTCATAGATTTCATAGATCATAGAGTTGGAAGGAGCCTACAAGGCTATCGAGTCCAACCCGCTGCTCAATGCAGGAAACTAGAGGAGGAGTCTCCCATCCAAGTAATAACCAGGCCTGACCCTGCTTAGCTTTCCACGCTCAGACAAGCTGAGTCAGCTTCTCTCCCCTTCCTTCCCCTCCCAGGTTTTACAGTATCTATTCTTGAACTTTCTACAATACTAGCTGTTGCCTGTGGCTTCGCTCGCGTAGATTTTAGGATTTGGTACAATTGTTTTTAAAAGAAACATGATGGAATCCCAGCTTCCCCCCCTCCCCCCGGGACTACACAATAAAATCCCTGTTCCCTTTCCCCTGGAACTACACAGTGAAATCCCTGCTCCCCTGGGACTACACAGTGAAATCCCAGCTTCCCCCCCCCCCCCCCGGGACTGCACAACAATGAAATCCCTGCATCCCCCCGGGACTACACAACAGTGAAATCCCAGCTCCCCCCCCCCCGGGACTACACAATGAGATCCCTGCTCTCCCCCGCCCCCCCGGACCACAACAGTGAAATTCCAGCTCCCTCAGGTCCACACAACAATGAAATCCCAGCTCCCCCCCGCCCCGGACTACACAACAATGAATTCCCTGCTCCGGGACTATACAATGAAATCCCTGCTTCCACGCCCACCCCACCCGGGACTACACAATCAAATCTCTGTCTGCCCCCCGGGACTGCACAATGAAATCCCTGCATCCCCCCGGGACTACACAACAGTGAAATCCCAGCTCCCCCCCCCCGGACTACACAATGAGATCCCTGCTCTCCCCCGCCCCCCCGGACCACAACAGTGAAATTCCAGCTCCCTCAGGTCCACACAACAATGAAATCCCAGCTCCCCCCCCCCCCGGACTGCACAACAATGAAATCCCTGCATCCCCCCGGGACTACACAACAGTGAAATCCCAGCTCCCCCCCCCCCCCGGGACTACACAATGAGATCCCTGCTCTCCCCCGCCCCCCCCCGGACCACAACAGTGAAATTCCAGCTCCCTCAGGTCCACACAACAATGAAATCCCAGCTCCCCCCCGCCCCGGACTACACAACAATGAATTCCCTGCTCCGGGACTATACAATGAAATCCCTGCTTCCCCCCCCCCCCCCCGGGACTACACAATCAAATCTCTGTCTGCCCCCCGGGACTGCACAATGAAATCCCTGCTCCCCCCCTGGGACTACACAATTAAATCCCAGCTCCCCCCCCCCCGCGGGACTACCCAACAATGAATTTCCTCCCCCCCCCGGACTATGCAACAATCAAATCCCTGCTTCTCTTCCCCCCGCCCAGGACTTCTGCTCCCCCCCGGGACTACCCAACAATGTAATCCCAGCTTCCCCCCCCCCGGGACTACCCAACAATGAAATCCCAGCTGCCGCCCCCCCCCCCCGTGTAGGCCCAGCTGCAGTGCATATGAACATTCTGTTTTGACGTAGGATAGATTTGATTATTCGCTCCTGATTGGGCCTCTGTGGCGGCAGTTCATATGAACATTCTAAATGTCATTGGAGTGATTTGCATAACCGCTCCTGAATGGCCCCTGCGAACATTCCAAGTGACGCCATTGGCTATTATCTATTTTGGGCCGTACAGGCGCAGTGATGGCTTTTTCGGAGATTTGAACCTGCCAGTCTTTGTCCTTGGGTGATGGAGTATGCGTGCCAGGTTTGGGGCGGATCCGTCCAACTGTGTAGGAGCCTATGCGACGCACGCAAACGCCCGTACACACAGACACACGGACACACAGGATTTGGGACGCCCCACACACAACAGTCATTCTCTGACTGAAAGTGTAACGTTTAGGCTGGGTGCTGGCAGCAGAAAACCTTTCTGACAGAAATATCTGATCTTAAAGAAAAATCAGGTTAATTCTGAGAGTCTACAGGTGATGAAGAGTGACTGTGCCGAATTTGGGGTAGATCTGTCAAAACGTGATTGAGCCTATGTGACGACGCCCCACACACAACAGTCAGTCAGTCATTTAAAAAGTTTCCCTCCCTTTTCACCCCTTCAGAGAACATTCTAAATGGCCTAGGGGAGATTTGCATACCCACCCCTATTGGCCCCTGCAGGAATTCATACGATCATTCTAAGTGTCGTATGGGCTATTTGCATAACTGCTCCTATTGGCTCCTGCAGCAATTATGAGGTGAGGCCGACTTGCATAACTGCTCCCCTGTTTTGCCCATAGGAGATATGAGAGTGGGGTGATTTTGCCCCCCTTTTTCACCCCCGTAGGGATGGAATTTCCAAAAATCCTTCCTTAGTGGGTGTCTACGTCATAAAAGCAATGTTCCTTCAAAATTTCACGTTCCTAGATTAAACGGTTTGAGCTGGGCGTTGAGTCAGTCAGGACTTCTTCTTTTATATATATAGATTTGAGTACTGAAGTCAAAGAAGACAAGAAGGCAAAGCATCTAGAACAGCCTTCCCAAGCCTGGCACCCTCCAGATGTTTTGGACTACAATTCACAGCATCATTCAGCATTGGCCAATGTTAAAGATTATCGGAGTTTTCATCCACAACCTCTGAAGGGCACCAGGTTGGGAAAGACTGATCTAGGACAATGGGTGACTGAGCTAACTACATTTGAAATGTTTTTCCTGCAGTGTAGAGAGAGCTTACAAAAAGCTATTGTTGATGCCAGTTGCAGAAGTGATTACATTATAAACAAGGATGACTTGTATCTCTTACTACCTGTTGTGCTCTGCAAGCTGCACATGGGTCCAATTAGTTTCCACTCACAACAAGAAAGATAACTTGTTCTTGTCTTATTGAAAAATGGGCTTTACTAATTAAAGCAGTCATTGTTACATTTGCACAGTATTGCTTTTACGCTATTTTACATCTTAATTTGCTATATGGGACACATAAAATTGTCCACTAGTTCTGTTTTGCCATCTGTCAATGCAAACATAGTTCAGATAAGCTGTTTTGCTGCACTTTATCTCATGGAGGCTATCTCCCTCGCCGGTTTAAATACTTGTTGTGAAGATATACTGGTATATCTTCACTATAAGTTTATTCCTCCCAAAATGGAAGAAAAAGATAGTTTCTGGCCTTCTGGGTATGGAATAAATTGAAAAAGAAATATGTGTGTTCTCTCTTCTTCCCCCCCCCCCCATCTTTTTTTAATCTTCAGAAGAAGCTCTGCTAGAAGATTAATACACTTTCAGTTTAAGCCTGGATATAAAAGAAAATATGCAGGTTTACTGACACTTTGAATAATGGGCAAATCCAATGGCTCAGCTGAGAGAACAGTTAAGGGATACCCCTGATCACTGATTCTATTCTTCGTAAATAGAGACTGTTGAATCATAAAGGCTTTAAAAATGTGTTTTCTAGGGATTTATTTGAAAGCCTTTATACACATCCTATCTCAGGCTGGTATCCACACTGTAGAGTGAGGATCACAATATGTGAGTCAAGATATGGAATGCTGACCCTTCAGTCATATAAAGTTCTGGCCCATTGGTGCCTTACTCCTGATAGAATGTGCTGAATTACAAGAACTGGGGACAAAGCTGGAGAGGTTGTGAGAACCAGAATATAGTATACCATATGTGAGCCAGTGTGGTGGTGTGGTTGGATTGTTGGATTGGGACTTGGGGGATGCAGGTTCTAGTTCCCACTCTGCCATGAAGCTCACTGGGTGACTTTGGGCCACTCACTGAGTCTCAGCCTAACCTACCTCACAGGGTTGTGAGGATAACATGGAGAGGAATACAGGCCTGTGGCTCACGCTGGCTCAGCTTGTCTGAGTGTGGAAAGCTAAGCAGGGTCAGGCCTGGTTATTACTTGGATGGAAGACCCCTCCTCTAGTTTCCTGCATTGAGCAGGGGGTTGGACTCCTTCCAACTCTATGATTTATGAATCTAGGAGGAGGAGCACGGAAGCCGCTTTAGGTTCCTTGCAAGAGGAAATAAAGGCGGGATATAAATGTCCCACAGTGAGATCATCATCTTTTTCTTTTTTTTGCCCCAACTGTCCTCAGGGTACTGAGCCTTTTGTGCTTTTCCCTGAGTCTCTAGCTGCTCAGGAAAGTGCAAAAGTGTATCCCACTTGCTGTTCTGGGGAAAAGTCTTGACAGCTAGATGTCAAAGCTCTGCGTCTCCTTTAAAAGGGGTTTTTGACAGGGCAATGGGTGTTTCTTGACAGGGACATATGGCTATATATGAGGATCTCGCCGTGAAGGGGGTGTAAATCTCACCTTTTCGTGAGCAAAGATTCTTCATGCCTTTGCCTTTTCTTGACAGCTTGCCTTTTGACAGCTGTCAAGAGAAAGCAAAGTGTAGAAAAAGCCTATTAGGAGCCTCTTTGGGTCAATGTCCAGGGTTGGCACCTGCTGCACTTTGATAGCAGGTCTCCCCCCCCCCCCCCCCGGGACATTGCCTAGCTGAGGCTCCCAATTTTTGCACTTGCAGAACGGCACACCTTTGCAGTTGCGCAAGTGTGGCTAATTTTTTTAAGAAAAGCAACTAAAACATTTGCACACAATAATAATCTAAAAAGTAGTTTGCCAACCACTGACAGCCCCTCCAATGTGCTGCTTGGACAGTCTGAAGGGTCTGTCAGTGGCTGTCAAAATGGAGATTGCAAAAACTGGCTGTCAAGCCGGACTTCGTGATCTTAAAAAAAAACGTTACAGGGACAAAAATGCTGCAGCGAGCGAAAAGGACTCAC
Organism: Shinisaurus crocodilurus; assembly: GCA_021292165.1. NCBI lineage: Eukaryota > Metazoa > Chordata > Lepidosauria > Squamata > Shinisauridae > Shinisaurus > Shinisaurus crocodilurus. Next base: position 201,465,194 of record CM037878.1, on the reverse strand, counting down.
AATCATGGTGGGGGAGGACATGCAAGTTGGTCCTGCCATGGAGTCCCCTGGGGTACCCATGGGAGGAAGGAGGGGGAGGGAGGGGGCAAACAACTCACGGTGAGACTGATTGAATAACCATGGGTTATTCGCACAACAACCAACCCACTGTGGCTTATTGCCAGGATGGGTTAGTGTGACGTGTAAACGTGCCCATTGTCAGATATTCTTACTTTCAAGAAGCATCACCCAATGCTCAAGCAGTAATTTAATCCATTGACCCTTTGTCCCCCTTCTGTGTGACATCCATTTGGGTATCTACAGGCAGACCCTTATCTGTGATGGTGGCTAATATTTTTTTTTTTAAGTGTTTTTTTAATGTTTTATGTTGTGTTGCACTGTTTTTATTTGTTCCGTAAACTGCCATGAAGCTTTTTATGTGGAAAGGCAGAATAAAAATATCTTAAGTAAAATAGATTTTTTCACATTTGGGGGATGATGATTTGATTTATTATTAGGATTCTTGGGGCTCAAGTGTTAAATCTCTTAGTGGTGGCCAAACTAGTAACAGAGACTGGAAAATGGATGCTCTTGCATATTAAATAAATCAGTGGACTGACGCACATTTTGACAGTGGAAAAACATGCAAACCAGGACCAGATTAAAATGGGCAGAGGTCGGGTTCAGCTGGTTTCATAATGGTTTGGGAGTTTTTATCTTATTTATTTATTTATAACATTTATATACTGCTCCACATTTAAACAGATTCCAGAGCAGTGAACAATAAAAAGAAAAAAAAACCAGATAAAATGATAAAACAATATATTAAAATAGAATCAATAAAAGCCATGGCAGGTCAGTCAGGGAAATAAGTTGTTTACCAGGAGCATGCCATCCGATGACTTCAGTGACCGGGCAGGTTGGGAAGGGAGAAGGTGCGCTCTCAAGTGTCCTGGTCCCAGGTTGTTTAGGGCTTTATACCCTTGTACCAAAACCTTAAACCTGGCCCGGTAGTGAATAGGCAGCCAGTGCAGTTCCCTCAGCAAAGGAGTTGCATGCTGAAAAGTGGCAGCTTCTAACAACAGCCGAGCTGCTGCATTCTGCACTAGCTCCAGCTTCTGGACCAGCCTTCAGGGCAGCCCCACATAGAGTGCATTGCAGTAATCCAGCCTTGAGGTTACTAGTGCTTGTACCACTGTGGCTAAGCTATCCCTGTCCAGGAGATGCCATACCTGGCAAACCAGCCGAAGCTGGTAAAAGGCATGCCAATCCTCTGCGGTCACTTGGAACTCCAGCAACAATTATGGATCTAGGAGTACCCCGAGACTATGAACCTGGTCTTTCAAAGGGAGGGTAACCCCATCCAGAACAGGCAACGAGCTTATCTCCCAGACTTGAGAACCACTCACCCACAGGGCTTCTGTCTTGTCAGTTTTCAACTTCAGTTTATTGGCCCTCATCCAGCCTCCAACTGAGTCTAGGCACTGATCCAGGATGTGCACAGCCTCAGCTGATTCAGATGTCAACAGGGAGATAGAGCTGTGTGTCATCAGCATACTGATGGTGCTTGGCTCCAAAGCCTCTAATAGCTGCTCCCAGCAGCTTCATATCAGTGTTAAACAACATTGGGGATAAGATGGTACCCTGCAGAACTCCATAGCTCAGTTGCCAAGGGGCCAAGGAATAGTTACCCAATGTTACTCTCTGAAATCGACCTGGAGGTAAGACTGGAACCACTGTAACACGATGCCTCCTAGGCCCAGCCCATGGAGTTGATCCAGAAGAATACAATGGTGGATGGTGTCAAAAGCTGATGAGAGATAGAGCAGAATTAACAGGGTCACACTCCCCCTGTCCTCTTGATAAAGGTCATCCATCAGGGCGACCAAGGAACTTTTTGGCCTTGCCACAAAATGCTATCTGTGGCACAAAGGCAACAGTGCTCCTTGCCCTGAGAACACCATCCCCACGGTGAAGCATGGTGGTGGCAGCATAACCCATAACCAGGTTGAAACCCAGACTGGAATGGGTCTACAGTGCCTTGCAGAAGTATTCACCCCCCTTTGACTTTTCCACATTTGTTGCATTACAACCTGGAATTGAAATGGATTCAATTGGCATTGTTACCACTTGATGTACACAAGATACTCAACACTGTGAAGGTGCAAAATATTTTTATTGTTGCACAAAAGTTAAGTAAACAAAAACAAACTGGCACTTGTTGGTTGCATAAGTATTCATTCCCTTTGCTGTAACATGCCTAAATAAGCTCTGGTGCAACCCACTACCTCCAGAAGTCACATACTGTAGTTGAATGGAATCTACCTGTATGCAATCCACATGATCTCAGTTTAAATATACCTGTTTCGGGAAGACCCCAGAGTTTGTTGGAGAGTATATCTAACCAAACAGCATCATGAAGGCCAAGGAGCTATCAAAAGAACTCCAGGATAAAGTTGTGCAGAAGCACCAATCAGGGTTGGGTTATAAAAATAATAATCCCAAACTATGAACATCCCCTGGATCACCGTTAAACCCATTATTACAAAGCGGAAAGAATATGACTCAACCGCGACTCTGCCTAAAGAAGGCCATCCACCAAAACTCAGTGGCTGGGTAAGGAGGGCATTAGTCAGAGAAGCAACCTATTTATATTTGTACCCCGCCTTTTTTCCTGCAAGGAACCCAAGGCGGCTTACATCATAATCCTCTCCATTTTATCCTCACAACAACCCTGTGAGGTAGGTTAGGCTGAGAGTCAGTGACTGGCCCAAAGTCACCCAGTGAGTTTCATGGCCTAGCGGGGACTAGAACCCGGATCTCCCAAGTCCCAGTCCAACACAACTAAGAGGCCAGTGGTAATTCTGAAGGAGCTGGAGAGATCCGCAGCTGAGATGGGAGAAACCATCAATGGAATAACTATCACCCGGATGCTCCACAAAGCTGGGCTTATGAGAGTGGCAAGAAGAAAGCCATTGCTGAAACAAACCCATATCAAAGCCCGTTTGGAGTTTGTCAAAAGGCATGTGAGTGACAGAGCAAATGTGGGGAAAGGTTCTCTGGTCTGATGAGACCAAAATGAAACTTTTTGGCCTTGCCACAAAATGCTATCTGTGGCACAAAGGCAACAGTGCTCCTTGCGATGAGAACACCATCCCCATGATGAAGCATGGTGGTGGCAGCATCATGTTGTGGAGATGCTTTACCTCGACAGGGACTGGGAAACTGGTCAGGATTGAGGCCAAGATGGATGGAGCCAAATACAGGGCAATTCTAGAGGAAAACCTGTTTCAGTCTTCAAGGGTCCTGGGACTGGGGCGGAAGTTCACCTTCCAGCAGGACAGTGACGCTAAACACACAGCCAAAGTAACACTGTAATGCTTTAAAAACAAGAACCTGAAAGTCTTAGAATGGCCCAGTCAAAGCCCAGACCTCAATCCGATTGAGAATCTGTGGCAACACTTGAAAGTTGCTGTTCATCAATGTTTCCCATCCAACCTGACAGAGCTGAAGCAATTTTGCCAGGAAGAATGGTCAAACATTGCAGGATCCAGATGTGCAAAGCTGATAAAGACGTACCCAAGAAGACTCGCAGCTGTAATTGCTGCCAAAGGTGCATCTACCAAGTATTGACTCGGGTGTGTTAGGCTTTGCATAGGCAGAACGAGATTACCACCTGACATCAGGATTATCACCTGACATGGAGGTTGTCTCTTAAGATGAAGTACACAGGGTCTTTAGTCACGAGACATAGTCTCAAGGTGATATGACTCAGCAGCCTTGGACAGGTTAGCAGTCAACATGTTGATGAATAGGTTATACAACTGGGGTGAGTAATATCCTATTTATAGGTACAGGGTCTGTGGTATAAAGACTGACACACTTGTTGACAGCTTCACTCTCTCTCTTCTGGACTTCACTTCATCTAGCCTTACCACTGGGGTATTGGATTTGTATCTGCAATGATGTAGTGAGTAAGAGATGCATTGATTGCCTTAATCCCATGTAATTGGGTCTTACAAATAAACTCTTTAATCTTTATTAACTGCTGTTATCTCCTCCTTCCGTCTGCATGACTGGGACTGAGGGTCACTGGCTAGGGAAGCTTTTGAACCCGGGTCAGTCCAGCTCTCACATCTGGTTATGGGCCCAGCCCAGATAAGCCCAGATCACCAGAGATAAGATTGTTATCTCAGATGGGGCAGATAAGCCACAGGGACGCAGTACGGAGAAATTCAGCAGTTATAGAGTTAAAGGAATTATTTAACATTTGTAAGAACGGTTTGTAAATAACCGGGAAGGCATGTTGCTAGAGCTGGATGCCGATAACAGCGGCTTGGAATGCAGCACAACTGAAGAATGCAGGACAGAGAGACGGAGGATTTTTCGTTTTGGAAGCAGCTGGAACGGAGGTGCCAGGCTTGGCAAATCCAAAGCTACTGACTGTGAAAAGAAGCTGGAACGGGGGTGCCGGTTCGGGCAACTACTTCCACAGCTTGCTGGAGTGATTGTCAAGGAGCTGTATCGAGCAAGGAAATATCTCCAGGAGGCTCTGTGTCTACTCATTTGAGTCAAGTCTACAGCAGGAGGATCATATTTCTTTTACAGTTTGCTTCTTCGCTCAGCAGCGGATCAGCTATCTTTTGCATTGTATCAACAAGTGGCTTGGATTACAAATGACGTGGATTACGTCTGACGTGGGCAAAGCGTCTGGAGCGTCGTGTCACAGCAAAGTCACGTGTGGCTGGAACGTATCTTGGGAAACCTGATACTACACGGAAGGCTGTATTAAACCAGCGGAGGCGTGGTTTTAAAACAGCAGGGAAAAAACAGCGCGGCAGTTTTTGAACAGAGAAAGCTGTGCTTAAAATGGGAAGCTGCTCTTCATTTTCTTCATGTGGGATCACAGAAGAAGAGGCTTGAAATCAGCAGGGGCGCTGCTGATGGGAAAACTTTGTGTTTTAACCCTGGACATAACAAAATGGACATTATTTTGTTGTGAACAGAAACAGTGGATTGTTTAAACAAACTTTCTGTGTTGGGCATAAATAAGCAGAAGGAGGACTATGCAAATGGTCAGGAGTTTAACAGTCATGTTTTTGGAACTATATTTCTTGAAAGTTTAATCACTTGGAATCAAGAAAGTGTAATATATGCTCTGGAAATGTCAGGAAATGTACTGAATGTATATATGACTTGTGAGTATATTGTGGATTTTTCTGTAGCAATATGTGAAATACTGAATAATTAAGTAGGTATGTTTATATGGCAAAGCTAAGAGATGGATTATTTCTTTCATACTGTAATGGTGTAATAAAGAAATGGAAAGTTGTACTGATGCAACTATAAAAAGTTAAATGCTAATATGTATGACATGTACATGCATGCATATCATATGATGTTTGATCATTTAGATTCACAGGTTTGTGAAAGAAAATGCAAACTATGTTGGGGAAAGCATTGGGAAATTGTAATTTTCACATGAAAGGTAATTTTGTGCACATATACAAGGGATGCTAGCTTCAACAAGTAAACTGGAAGGCAAGCTGAAAAACCAGTTCATTTCATTTAAATTTGTTCTTGGTGATCTTGTGGATACTCTGATGGTTTTTGGAGGACAGGCACGTTATTTCATGATGTTAATTGATCAATACACGAGGTACAGGTTGTGTACATGTTAGATAGAAAGCTGGAGTATTGAACAAAGTCAAGGTGTTTTGTGCTTGGGTGAGAAACAAGCATATTACCCATGTTACCTATTTCTTTTGAGATATGGGGGAAGTTCAATTCAGTGCATACTTTGATGCTTTTCTAACAGGATGTGGTATTGAACACATGGATTTTGTGGAAGAGTAAACAAACACTCAGAAGAGGTGATAATAATTTGGTTAATGAGGTTTGAGTAGAAGCTCTTAAATGTTTTGATTATGTACATGATAGAAGTTTTAGTTCTGTATTGAACTGTACATCTTATAGATGTAAGTGTAGAAGGAAGAATCTTGTAGTGTAGAAGGAAGAATCTTCTGGAGAAACATTTCAGGATCTTGGATCTGATATGTAGGTACATACACCTCAAAGTTGGAAGAAATCTGTAAGGGAGCTTACATGAGATTTTTCTAGAAATGAGAATATTGTGTTTCACATGAATAACACTTGGATAGTGAGATTATCTAGAAGTGTTTAGTATAATGCTGAATGAAAATGTGAGATCATTTTTCAAAATTAATTCTGTTAATGCAGGAGATGCATCAAGTTCAGAGTCAGAATAGAAAAGCATTTGCTGAAAGACAGTCAGGTAAATTTGACAAACTCTGATACACATTTGGTTTAGTGGAGGCTAAACAAATGATTGTTCATCATTGGTGCAAATTTATTGGAACAGGAACCTGATAACTGATGAGGTAAGGAACAGGTGAGTCAAACAACCTGTGAGATATCAGGATGAATTTGCAGGAAAAGCCATTTGAAAACTTCAAAATTTCAAAGAGGTGAAAAATTGTCTGTTAAGGAAGCTGAACCATAGCTTCAGGCTATGCAAGCTGAGTTGAATTCTTTGGATAAAGAACAAAACATGGAAGCTGGGCAAAGAAACAGCAGTCCATGGAACTCATTGTTACCAGATAGATTTTTTAAAGTGAAAACTAACCAGATTGGAAAAGGTTATATGACAAAATAGCAAGATTGGTTGCTTGTGATTTTGCTAAAGTTAAAAGGAGCAGGATAATCATAAGGTGAGTGCAACAACAATTTGCTTTGAAACAGTTAGACTGATGTTTAAGAATGTGGAGAGATGTATGAATATTTCACAGTTGGAAATATTGGAACATAAGCATTTTAAATGAGAGGAAGTCTTTGGAAAACAGAATATTTTTCTGTAGAAAAGCTAAAATCAGCTGGAGGCTGGAATTCTGTTTTGAACTCAAACATTGCTGAATTGAGATTTGCACAGAGAGGCAGATCAATGTTTGTTTATTAAACAGGAGGAACAGGGACATAGACTGTATGTACTTTGTTAATGGATGATCTATTGTTTTTTCTGGACAGATAAAAGCAATATGATATAATTGATCCAGGGTTTGGAATTTCATTGAATTGAAACTGCTTGGTAGTGGATCAACTGTTTATTTGTAAATAGAAGTTGAGGGAGAACCAAGAGGGCAGTATCTTACTGCAACAAACCAGAGAAATATCATGGATGTGATTGAGAATTTTGGAGATAGTTAACTCAGTGAGAGACTCCAAATAATTGAGGATTTTCAAGCACATGCTGATGGAAAAGCAGTTAGAATGCTACACAGAAGCATTGGGCTGTTGAGCTTTACTGTATAAGCAACAAGGCCAGATATTGCTGTCAGTGTGATAGGCAGACTGTTAGACCAGCAGGACATGCTTGGAGAGCTCTGAAAAAGGAGTTGAGTGTTATCTGGAGGGAACATCATACTTCAGACTACTTTACAAGTCAGAGCACAGGTGGCTTACAGATTCACAGAAATGCCAGTTGTGGTTGTGATAGTAAGAACAACAAGAATACACCTGAAGTTTGTTATTTTTATAACCATACTTTGATTGATTTTGTAGAAATAATCATTTAGAAGTTAGAGTTCAACTGAAATTGAACTGAATGCATTGTATTATGTATTGTGCTATTATGCTATTGTAAAGCTTGAATAGTTATTGCATTTGTTTAAATAGTTTAAATTGTAAAAAATGTTTAAATGATGCTGGGATTGATGTGAAAATCCTATTACAGTTTTTTCAGGAAACCAAAGCCAGGATTGCTATGCTGCAGGCAGATAGCAATACACAACGTTTTGGGTCTGCAAATAAAACTGTGTCATGAGGAGGGATACATCAGAAGTGATTTGATGGTGGTTCAAATTTCTGGCAGGTAAAGTCATTCCTGCAAAAAGTTTTTTTATCAAAGTCCATAGATGAAGGAACAGCATCAGATGTCAACAAAGCTGTTGCTGTTGTATGAGGTAAATAACCACGTTCTGCGACAAATGCAAAAAGCAGGGGGATGTTAGGCTTTGCATAGGCAGAACGAGATTACCACCTGACATCAGGATTATCACCTGACATGGAGGTTGTCTCTTAAGATGAAGTACACAGGGTCTTTAGTCACGAGACATAGTCTCAAGGTGATATGACTCAGCAGCCTTGGACAGGTTAGCAGTCAACATGTTGATGAATAGGTTATACAACTGGGGTGAGTAATATCCTATTTATAGGTACAGGGTCTGTGGTATAAAGACTGACACACTTGTTGACAGCTTCACTCTCTCTCTTCTCGCTCCACTCCACTCCTCTCGACTCGACTTGTCTCTTGTTCTGGACTTCACTTCATCTAGCCTTACCACTGGGGTATTGGATTTGTATCTGCAATGATGTAGTGAGTAAGAGATGCATTGATTGCCTTAATCCCATGTAATTGGGTCTTACAAATAAACTCTTTAATCTTTATTAACTGCTGTTATCTCCTCCTTCCGTCTGCATGACTGGGACTGAGGGTCACTGGCTAGGGAAGCTTTTGAACCCGGGTCAGTCCAGCTCTCACAGGGTGTGTGTGAATACTTATTCAACCAAGAAGTGCCAGTTTGTTTTTCCTTAACTTTTGTGCCACAATAAAAATAGTTTGCACCTTCACAGTCTTGAGTACAGTGTACAACTTGGAATTGAAATGGATTTAATTGGTATTGTTACATCAAGTGGTAACAATACCAATTAAATCCATTTCAATTCCAGGTTGTAATGCAACAAACATGGAAAAGTGAAAGGGGGTGAATACTTCTGCAAGGCACTGTAGATAACCACTATCCTCCAAGAGTGCCTGCATTTGTTCTGCCACAACCCTGTCAAGTAGAGTTCATAGATCATAGAGTTGGAAGGGTCCTACAAGGCCATCAAGTCCAACCCCCTGCTCAGTGCAGGAAACTAGAGGAGGGGTCTCTCATCCAAGTAATAACCAGGCCTGACCCTGCTTAGCTTTCCATGCTCAGACATGCTGAGCCAGCGTGAGCCACATGCTGAAGTATCTTGCCTAAGAAAGGGGTATTTGTGACTGGGCGGTAGTTGTCAAGTACCATTGGGTCCAGAGTGGGCTTTTTCAGGAGAGGTCACACTACTGCCTCCTTAAAGACAGCAGGAACCACCCCACACAGATATGCATTTACCACACCCTGGACCCACCCAGTCATAGCCCTTCGGCTAGGTTTTATTAGCCAGGCGGGGCAAAAATCGGGAGGGCACATGGTCAGTCACATTGCTGCAAGCACCTTGTCCATGTCATCAGGCTGCAGCAACTGAAATTGATCCCACAGAATCGGGCAGATAGTGGCAGCAGTCACCTTGCCTGGACCCGATTAACAACAGCATCAATTTCACTGCATAGAGAAGCGATTTTGTCCTCAAAGTGTGATGCAAAAAGGTCACAGAGGGGACCAGGGCCCCATTTGCTGGGAAGTGTTAAGAGCCCCTGAACCCCACCGAAAAGAGCTCCACTGGACAGCTATTTGAGGACGCAATGGAGGCAGCAAAGTAAAGCTTCTTTGCTGCCCGCACTGCTGCGCAATAGGCATGATTATGCACTCTAGAGTGTGCTCGGTCGTCTTCACTTGGAGTCTTACGCCATTTGTGCTGTAGCTGACGTTCAGCCTGTTTCATTGACCTCAACTCCCCAGTATAACAAGGAGCAGAGCAGGCTCTGCAGCACCGGAGAGGGCACTCAGGTACAATTGAGTTGATGGCCCTCTACATCTCAGCATTCCACAGTGAGACTAGGGGCTCAGCTGAATCACCAGCTCTCTCCACTGGAAAATCCCAAAGAGCACTCAGAAATCCATTGGATTTTTCCTGAAATATAAGGTTTACAACATAAGTTTATTGATTACTCCTTTGTAATTCTGATCTGTATTTTTGTATTCTGATTTGAACCCAAAGGTAGGGGGAAGGGTTTTTTTGGGGGGTGGGTTGTTTTTGTGAAGTTGTTTTCTCTTCTGGTACTCCTTTTGATGTTTGTCTATTGTTGTTTTTTACTTGAAAAATGAGTTGCCTAAAGAAAAGGGAAGTTGCCATCCACATTAGATAGACTGTTGCAGAAAGGGTGCCAACATGAAAGGAGTGGTAGCTTGTTTTCAGAACATGCTGTGTTCAGGAATTTTAAGCTTGATTTACTGCTGCCTTGTAGCATTGCATTTCTGCAGTTTTTAAAAAATAATAATTGTGTTGCAGCTAAGAAGGGAAGACCCATTTCACTCATTAAAGTAGAAGCAGTTACAAATTAAAAAATAATGATGTGTATCTATTTCTACCCAATTACCTGTCAGGCAGCTGCATGCCTTTTATTTACTGTCTGTGTTCTGTGGAAATGTGCATTGGGTAATCAGGGCCCATTATTTTTCCTTGGAGAATATTTTATTTTATTTGTTTGTTTGTGATATTTGTATACCGCTGAAATATAATAAAATCCCTTAGCGGTATTTCTGCTGTATTCTAGTGAACAAACATGTGTGGCAAAGTTTTTGACCATGTAGCTGCTTCTCCTGTAATGCATGAAGAAGACTTTAGGCTTAGTGTTCAGACTTTAAAAAAAGAAATCAGTATGTTAAATACATGTATATAGAATAATATTTACTCTCATATTAAAGGTACTTTGGACCAGCACTTTGAAAGCTGTCTTCTGATTCTTTCTTTTTTCCTCAACAGCCCAACTTTATCGATTGTCGACCCCACTTCAAATCGAACTTAGTACAGAAGGGCTTATATATACAGGCGAAATATCAGCGATTACGTTATGCTGGAGCAAGGGGCTTTACCACTAATAAAATGAGAGGAGGATTTTTGAGGAAAGAACAGGTGAATGGATTTTTGTTTTGATTAAAATTTGAATACCCATCATGGTCTTGCCAAATGTCAGAGAAAGTGAGATGGTGTCTTTCATTACACCAACTAGATGTTAAAGTACGCAAGTTTCTGGACTATACCTTTTTCCTGTCTAAGGAGCCAGTGTGTTATAGTGAATATAGTGTTAGATTAGATCTGGGTTTAAATCCCCACTTAGCCAAAAAGCTTACTGGGTGACCCTCGGTATGTTACCCTAGCCCAGGGGTCCTCAAACTTTTTACACGGGGGGCTAGTTCATTGTCCCTCAGCCTGTTGGGGGGCCGGACTCACTGGGACTCCCCTGTGCCGCCTCCTTCATGCTGCCGCCGCCGCCGCTGGTGCAGGACCCCCCGCCGCAGGACCCCCGCCCCCCGCTGCAAGACCGCCCCGCTGCCCCTGCCGCCACCGCAGGTCCCCCCGCCCCCGTAAACCCCCGCCGCCGCCATAACCCCCCCCGTTGCTGCCATAGCCCCCCCCGCTGCTGCCATAGCCCCCCCCGCCGCTGCCATAACCCCACCCGCCGCTGCCATAACCCCACCCGCCGGCGCCATCCTACCTGGTCCCCTGCGCGCTGCTGCTGCTGCCGGTGCCTCTGTCACAGCCTCCGCTCGAGGCCGCCACCGCCGCTCCGTCGAGTCCATCCTGGACTCCGCCCGCGCTCAGTTTTGAAAAACAGCGCGGGCGGGGTCCAGGATAGACGCGACGGGACCAGCGGGCGGCGAGGCGGATGAGGTAAAGCCCCCCCCGCCGCTGCCCACCCACCCACCGTAACCTGCCGCTTCCCGCCCACCCACCGTAACGCGCCGCTTCCCGCTTCCCGCCCATGCACCCACCCACCATAACCCGCCGCTTCCCGCCCGCCCGCCCGCCGTAACCTGCCGCTTCCCGCCTTCCTGCCCACCCACCCACCGTAACCCGCCGCTTCCCGCCCGCCCGCCGTAACCTGCCGCTTCCCGCCCACCTACCCACCATAACCCGTGGCTTCCCGCCCACCCGCCCACCGTAACCCGCCGCTTCCCGCTTCCCACCCATGCACCCACCCATGCACCCACCCACCATAACCCACCGCTTCCCGCCCGCCCGCCCGCCGTAACCTGCCGCTTCCTGCCTTCCTGCCCACCCACCCACCGTAACCCGCCGCTTCCCGCTTCCCGCCCACGCACTCACCCACCGTAACCCGCCGCTTCCCGCCTTCCCACCAACCGTAACCCGCCGCTTCCCGCCTTCCCGACCGACCGACCGCTTCCCGCCTTCATCCCTGCCGCCGTCCTACCTTGCCACCGCCACTGCCCGAGGCCACCGCCGCCGCTGCTGCTGCTCCGGCGCGTCCATCCTGGACTCCGCCTGCGCTCAGTTTTGAAAAACAGCGCGGGCGGGGTCCAGGATGGACGCGACGGAGCAGGGTCCCGTCGCGTCACTTCCGCCGCGCCGGAAGTGATGTGACGGGACCAGCGGGCGGCGAGGCGGATAAAGTAAAGCCTGCGCCCCGCTACTGGCTAAGCCTTCCCTCCCACACAGGAGATGCAGGGCGGCAGGCAGGCAGGCGGCCCGGCGGCCCGACAGGCGGCCCATGCCCCCCCCCGCCGGCTCAGCCACCTCTCTTCCCTCACAACTCTTGATCGGCCGCCGGGCCGGATGAAAAGACCCGGCGGGCCGGATGCGGCCCGCGGGCCGTAGTTTGAAGACCCCTGCCCTAGCCTAACCTACCTCTCAGTGTGGTTGAGAGAACATAATGGGAGAGAGGAGACTGTCTTTGAGGAAGAGTGGGATAAAATTGTATCACATTCTTCCTCTAAGAATTGGCATTTTAGTTTGTGGCATTTTAGTTTCCCAGCAACCCTGTAAAGTGGGTTAACCTGAGAGATAGGGATCCAAGGCCATCCAGTCTACTTCTTGGCATCTGACTGTTCACTGATGGAAACAGAAATCTGGACTAGAAGAACCTTGGCCTAGCTCAGCAACCCAACTGTATTTTTGCTGCACAATGAGTATTTGTACCTGAGTGTCCATGTTCAAACTGACACTTGATCCAATGTTAAGAGCCCAATAGACATCTTAGGCTTGCTTGCTCTGATGAGGAGATCACACATGCATGATCATCTTTGATGACTTCAGAATGTGAACTGCATTCAGAGTTGCATATCACAGACTTTGTTTTCATATTGCCTGGCATCACTTTAACCAGCCTCGCAAATAACCAGGAGGTAGCAAAGGAGGAAAAAAACCCTCTGGGCAGTCTTCATAAAATGACTGTGGAGTGGAGGTGCCCATTCTCTGGCTTCCTTTCATTGTGAGAAAGATTTATCTTACCATGTGTTAAGTGATCAAGACACTGAATGGTTCATTCTTGTGTTTGTAACTCAGCCCTTGGTGTTCTTTTCCAGTTAGCATGTGTGACATTTTAGTATCAATCAATTAGTCATTTTAAGTACCGTATATACTCAAGTATAAGTGGACCCTAATATAAGTCGAGGCCCCTAATTTCACCCCAAAAAACTGGGAAAACTTATTGCCTCCAGTATAAGTGCGCTGACCCAAGTATAAGTCGAGGGGGCATTTTTCAGCACAAAAAATGTGCTGAAAAACTCGACTTATACTTGAGTATATACGGTACCCTGTATATACTCACATTTTTAAAATCCTAATAGAACCAATTAATGTGCAGAAATACAATATATTGTTAACTGAGTACCACTGAAGATCTAATTACATAAGGTTCTGAAGCTACTCTGTGCACCAGAATTTATTTCTGAACCTCTTGAGAACACTGCTTCTGGCTAGAGATCATGACAGGTACTGTTTTCTGCAAAATGTTTAGCTAATTCCTTGACCCTGGAACCAGAGAGGTACATGGTGTGTACCCCATGACTCCTATCATGTGCGGTGGAGTCTCAGAGTTCTCTCAGTCCCAAAGCAGCCACCTGACAAGCACCCCACCCTCAGTGACACAGGGAACTTTGAAAGTAGCATTCCAGTGAAACACTGAATTAATAAAAATGAAGATCGATTGGTAACTCATAAGAAATTAATAACTGGTTATATAGAAGTACCAACATACTTTTTTTCTTCCCTTAATAGGGCCTGGAAATCTGAGCTACAGCCCTGAAGTAGAGATCTCTAATTACAGTGATCGCTGCAAAGGAGCCTCTGTCTGCATTTGACAGCTCTGTCAAGAATTTAAATGGAAAAAACAGAACTAATACTTTAACTTTTCTTGATAAAGATTTTATTTTTCAGTAGTATAATGTTGCAGAAGTTTTTTACAGTTTTAATAATGGCTTTTCAAAAACAGCATTCAACTGAACTGGATTGTTCCTTTTAGTTCCTCTTGCAGGCAAGTTTGAAAAACAAACAAACTGAAGGGAGTCCTTATTTATTGAATACCTTTTTTTCTCTGAGCATGGTTTTATTACTAGCACTTGAGTTGCTATACACAGAAGTTTATATGTTCAAAGTTTATTCCTTATATAATAAACAAAAAACAAAAAAGTGCCTATGTTCTGTGATAGCAGGAGTATTTTGTGATTTTCCCAAGCATTTACTCTGAGATTCTGTAGCTCTGCCCACTAGGAAGTTTTCTTATGCTTAAGATTTCTGTTTACATTTTGGTATGCAAATATAGAGGTGTATAAATATGATAGAAAACTTTCAGATATTTGAAAGCTGTTAAAAATAAGGTTGAAGGAATGTGGGTAACATGTAATGCATGTATTCTAACTGTACTAAAAGCAGAGGATTGGGTGATCTGTATTAAAAAAAAATACCCTTACTCTTTGTAGTTGTCCAAGTTTGACAACCAAAGACTTAATCAAGGACTACTTTATCCAATATATTAATAAGGATTTTTTAGATGTGTAGTTTTACAAATCTCTACAGGGCAACACATTTATTCAGGGTAGTAACAGTCAGCTAAGTCAGCGTGAAGGCCAAAGGAACTGCCTTCCACTTCTTAACTGAATGACACCCCTCTTCTCTAAATAATTCATGTAAAATCCCAGCAATTTTGTTGTAGCTTGTAGCTTGTGTTATAATGCCTGCCATCGCTTAGTCTGAGACATTTTAATGTGAGGCAGGTATTTTGATCCAAAGGCAGATTAGGTTACATCATACTGCTGCTACACACCCTTGTGCTTGTTTTGAATTTGAAGAGTTCAGAGCCTGTGCTTTGTGAAGCTAGTAGCTGTTTGCCTTCTGAAGGCGTGGTTCTGGCTGTCAGAAGCATATTTCACCAATGTATGTGTTCAGGAGACAGGGAAATTATACAGTGTGGAAAACCATGGCTTATGAAGGCATTAAACACTTTCAGTGAGCCATTAATCACTACATAATCATCCTCATGATATGTGCATACATGCGTACACAGGTACCATATGCCACTGAGCATATTTCCAATCTTATTGTGGTATATGACATGATAAAATATTACTAACCTTAACTTGCATCTAAAAATGGTTCTTGGTATACCTGCCCTATGCACTACTGGCAATAACTGAGCATACAGATATACCAGATATGACCAGTATTTAAATATTACATTTTAGTCAATCCTCATGGCCACAGAGAAATTTAGTACCAGGAAGCAGTTATGTTGCTTTCTGTAACAAATTGTATTCTTCCCTTTAAATTAAGCAGTTCTTCCAGTAAGTTAGGTTGAGCCTTCAGAAAAATCTCAAATAGTTGTAGAGATACTGCTTTTTAATTGAAAAACTGTTTTTAAATATTACTCTTTTATCACAGGTTGATTAGGAATATGCAGGTTCCCTAAAATGTAAACAATTATTTAATATATTCCTTGAACATTTCAATAATTCAATTGCGTAATTGCATCCACATGTAGTAAACCTTTACAAATATGAGCAATTGAATCATTTTCATTAGCAAGATTTCCTCAGTGGTCTGCAATTGACTACTTTTAGGCAGATGTACTTTCTTTTGTGTGTGTGTTTTAAACACTGTCAGCAAGTAATCAAATTTGTATATTTTTTTCCCCACCCTTGCTCCAAGTAGCTCTCCCTCCTTTTATGTCCTCACAACCACACCGAGGTAGTTTAGGCTGAAAAGGGTAACATGCGTGGAGTCACCCTGTAAGCGTTGTGGCTAAGTGGGGATTTGAACTCAGATCTCCCCAGTCCTAGTCCAACCCTCCACCACAGCACACTGACTTCTTAGACAAGTTAACTTTCTGAGAATTAAACAGACTAAACTTTGAAGTCCTTGCCCAGGTAGGTTGGTTTAAGAGGTAGTCTTGCATAAGACAGGACTACCTAGTGAGTTTCGTCATTGCTGCATGTTTGCTGATTGGCAAACAGGCAAGTTCTGGATATCTGATTTTGGAAAGGTCCTGGGCATGATAGGGCAACACTGATTAGTGAGGAGCCATAATTTACTGCTTGGTGAACTGGAGTCTTACATTGCAAAATATATAGAAAGATAATTTGGGGATGTGGGGGAGAAGAAAGTTCTGAATTCCAGGACAGAGACTATTAAATGCAGAAGTGCGTTGAATATGAGTGGAGAAAGACTTGTGAGTGATGCACCCAGCTGGGGCCTACTTGCACAGCACATTTTAATTATTCCTTGACTTTTCCAGTTTCTACTAGCCTCATTTTCAGAGATTTTTAAAAAAGCCTTATTTAGGATTCCGATTTAGCTACAAGCTGAATAACAGAAATACTTAATGGTCTTGATTTGAAAACAGTTGACAGTGCCTTAAAGATAGTATGAAAAAGTTTACTTACCTTTGGTAATATGTTAGTTTGTCAATAGTATAATGTAGACAAATTTAACAGTTTTAAAAAATGATTTTTTTAAAAAGCCAGAGTAGATTCTGTTTGCACAAGGAGAACCCTCTTTGAGCATCAATGTGGCTTTCTTGCTAGAGAAAAACCAGTATCTAAATTCAAGAGTGGAGCTTATGGTGCTTCAGACTGCAATCCTCTGCATATTTACCCCACTGGATATGGTGGAATTTACTTCTGATTAAATATGTATAGGATTATACATACACTTACCTGCAGGTAAGCCACACCGAACTCCATAGCAATTACTTCTGAGTAGGCATGCATAGGATTGCACTGTTATCAAGTAGCAGCTTGAGTTTGACACTTTTATTATTTCTTGAAGTCATAGGATTTCCTCCAAAGTAGGCAGAGGGCCTTTAGCTCCTTTCACATCAGCAGAGAGAATGGAATCTGAGACTAGTAAGCGATAGGAGAGTGTCTTCAGAGGGGGGGAAACTGTTGTTGTTCTTTAAATTTGCATAGTGCTTAAAATAAGCTAAGCACTGTAAAATGAATTAAGGTGTGTACCTGAAATGTCACAATCTGTTAATAAGAGGCAGGGACAGGGAAAACAGAAAAGGAGACAAAAATATGAGTAATGTAATTTTTTTATAAAGCATATCACTTTCATAAAACTGGAAAACCACTAACAGTGAATGGAAATTCCCTTTTTCTACCTAAATAAAGGTGCAGTAGGTCTTGATGGCTGGCTGACAGGAGCTCCAGATGTTAACTTGGACCATAGAAATTGCACGATTCTAACATACAGTCCACAGAGCTTTCTTTTTGTCACCCTTTTCTGATTAAAAAAATGCATTTCTGGATTCCAAAGGTGGGTATGCTGGGTAGTTGCAGAAAGCCAGTTTAGCTATCCAAAAATGCTTTAATAGCACTATGCATTGTGTTGTGGCTTTTATTATCATTGAACATTGTAGACAGGCACCAGTTCACAGCCTCATATTAGGGGGGTATTGGGAGGGGGGGGAAGTGGGGGATTAGAAGAATTTTTTGCAATTACTACATTGCAATGCATGGTTAGCATATTGTGGGGCCATGAATACAAGTTAGTATGAAAAAACAATTGAAACTTGTTTGCATCTCAAATAAAAAAGGGGAAAAGAATTCACAATGGGAACAAATATAATTTAACAGAATGGGAGGTAGGGTTACTGCGTAACGAGAATTTAATTTCATAACTCTGGGCAGGAAAGATAGGCCCTAATAGCAAAACAAAAATCACATCTGTTTCCTTTTGTTCACAAGAATGCAGATGCTGCCACAAGTTATTAAAATAAGGCAATTAGAATTGTGACAAGTAAACTACAGAAGTGCTACTGTACTGTGTTGACAGGCCATGATCAGGAACTATTAAATTCAACCTGTCTTAGTTTTCTGTACCGGATACTATATTTCAGCTGATTTATCTGATGACACTTATTAATGAGTTAGGAGGCCTCTGTGTTAAAATATATCAGTTATGTTAATGGAGAAATAATAAAATTTCCCTTCCCATTATGTAGCCTACATCTTTGTGTAAAGTACCTTATGTAAAAAGTGGTAAGGAGGATCTATACAGGTAACTGCACCAGATGTGGCTCTTTAAGTTTCTTCCCTATCCTATAAAAGCCTGTTGTGTTTCTTTGTATCACAGGGGTCTATTCATAAAAATGCACCGTTGGCAATTCTGTTTACACATACATAGCAGGGTTTTGTCTTTTCCTATAATGCAAACTTTTAAAAAATATTTGTTTTAAAATCTATAGACAGCTGTAAAGAATCTAGGCCTAACATACATAGATTTAATAGATCTTAGAGTTGGAAGGAGCCTACAAGGCTATCGAGTCCAACCCCCTGCTCAATGCAGGAAACTAGAGGAGGGGTCTCCCATCCAAGTAATAACCAGGCCTGACCTTGCTTAGCTTTCCACACTCAGACAAGCTGAGCCAGTATGTCTTCCATCAGATACAATTCTGTATTCTTAAGTATAAAGCTCTGATAGTTTAATTGAAGGTAGTAGTGTAAGTTTACATACTGATGATTAATCCTTAGCTCTATTGCAAACTTGTTTTTTATTTCAGCAAAACTGATATAAGACATCAAAATATAGCTTATGAGAGTGTAAAGTTGTGATAGTGATTAACTGTGTTGCTGCGAGATGTTTAGAAGATTTCTATCCCGGCTTTCAGCTTCAAGAGCCCACAAAGCAGCTTTTAGTTACTGGGAGTGTCTGTGGTAGCTACTGCCATACCAAACCAAACATGTTTTTTCAGTTCATAGATCTTTCCACATAATACTACATAACAGTTATTAGAGTAAAACAAGGATAAATTAAGACACATAGATTAAATAGAACAAAATGTATAATACAACAAATCATAAAGAGATTAATTAAATACTAAACATACATAACAAAAAATCAGCAACCAACTTTACATTATAAACAGTAGCCATACCATTTATCTCCTAATAACCATTACTGTGAGCTATTAATTAATTGTAATCTCATCTTAATAGCTGCAGCCAAATATTTGGCTGTTTGTTCTGTTTGAACCTTATTTATACCAGCTAACAAAAATGAAACATAAAATCCAACTGTCCTTCCATGTAGTGAAATAAGTAACAGAGTAATAAAATGGGCCCTAATATCATTATAAAAATGGCTTCTCTGCCTTTTAACCAGGATCAAGTGTAGCACTGTCAAATAGATATAAACTACTTTTAAAAATATATTCTCTAAGTCTTTTAACTCTAAAGTATTTGATTGTTTAATAGTAAACTGGGATCAAACTTTAAATGCTTGGCCTATCCTCAAAACATAGGATTCCTATTCTAAGTAAGGTGCTGGAGAAGTTGGGGGCGGTGGCTCAATTCCTGTCACCATGTGATGCCATTACTGAAAATAGGATGCTAGGATAGATGGAACGTTGGTCCGACCCAATAAGGCTTTTTAAAATATATTGGTGTTAGCATGATACCAAAAGGTGGTCTGTGTGAGAGGCTGAGATGGAGGAGACAATTCATAAGGCATATAGCTCATAGGTACTTTCCCTCCCTTGCATCATTCTCTCATATATAGAGAGCACCAATTTTGTTGCTTCTGTGGTTTGGTTACACCACATGTCTGATATTCTTTTCCAGGGAGGGAGGTAAGCTGGTAACTTACCATCTTCTAGTCAGCTTTTTCCCTTCCCTGGTTGTTCCTTGCTGGACTGGGCCCCTGCTTCCCCTGAAGGCTGCAACCAAGGCTGAAGGAGCTGCCCCCAGGACTGACTGACTGCAGACTTGTGCCAGCTGTCTTCCTTCGGGAGGTCTACATCTGCTGGCCCGAGGAGTGGGGTGGTGACACCCCAGCAGTGACATCACCAAAGGGGGTCACCCCTTTGGGGGAGCCACAAGGGCAAGGGCCACCTCCCTAATACCATTTATTTAGCTCCCTTGGGGATGTGTTGTAGAGGGCAGACATGGGACCTGGGGGCTCCAATTGGACTATGTGGGGGCTCCAGTTGGTGTAGTGACAGGTAGAGGGAGATATGGTGTTGGGTAGAGGGAGATATGGTGTTGGGTGAGGGGAACACGGCCCAGGCAGTTAACCACTGTGCCGTGTTCCAGCCCTCCTCGCACCCACCTATCAGCCTGTCCTCAGGTCTCCGGATGCTGCTTCTAAATGCCAGATCGGTCCAAAATAAGACCTCCCTCATCCATGACCTAATAGTGGATGAGGTGGCTGATCTGGCATGCATTACCGAGACCTGGGTGGGCGAATAGGAGGGAGTTAGTCTCTCCCAGTTATGCCTGCCAGGGTACTTGGTGCAGCATCAGGGTAGACCTGAGGGCTGGGGAGGGTTTTTTTTTTGCTGTGTTCTATAGGAATTCTCTCTCTCTCCAGGCTCCCTGTCCGCCTGACTACTGGTCTGGGGTATTTGCACCTTGTGTTGGACCAGTGGGACAGATTGGGGAGTCTGTTGGTGTACCATGCAGCCTGCCACCCAACGGACTCCCTCTCTGAGCTGACGGAGGTGGTCTCGGTTGCAATGTTGAGGTCCCCCAGGCTTTTGGTCCTGGGAGACGTTAACATCCATGCCAAGGGCACCCTATCTGGGGCGGCTCAGGATTTCATGGACTCCATGATGACCATGGGATTGTCCCAACTAGAGGTGGATCCAACCTGGATCGGGGGCCCTCCGCGCCCCCGACTCGATTCTCCGTGGGGGCCCTCCGCGTCCCCGACTCGATTCTCCGCGGGGGCCGCGCCCCCGACCTGATCTTCTGAGCGGCGCGGAAAAGTTCTCCGCCCCGCTTGATCCATCTTCTCCGGTCCCGTCGCGTCACTTCTGGGACCGGAAATCATAGAATCATAGAAAAGTAGAGTTGGAAGGGGCCTACAAGGCCATCGAGTCCAACCCCCTGCTCAATGCAGGAATCTAGGTCAAAGCATCTCTGACAGATGTCTGTCCAGCTGCACCTTGAATGCCTCCAGAGTGGGAGAGCCCACCACCTCCCTAGGTAGTTGATTCCATTGTCTTATTGCTCTGACAGTCAGGAAATTTTTCCTGATGTTTAGGTGGAATCTAGGTTCCTGTAACTTGAGCCCATTATTCCGTGTCCTGCAAACTGGGATGAACGAGAAGAGATCTTTGCCGTCCTCTGTGTGACATCCCTTCAAATACTGGAAGAGTGCGATCATATCTCCCCTCAGTCTCCTCTTCTGAAGGCTAAACATGCCCAGTTCTTTCAGTCTCTCCTCATAGGGCCTTGTTTCCAGTCCCTTTATCATCCTTGTTGCCCTCCTCTGAACCCTCTCCAGTTTGTCTATGTCCTTCTTAAAGTGAGGTGCCCAGAACTGGACGCAGTACTCAAGATGAGGCCTAACCAGTGCCGAGTAAAGGGGAATTATCACTTCCCGCGATTTGGAAGCTATACTTCTATTAATACAGCCCAAAATTGCATTTGCCTTCTTTGCAGCCACATCGCATTGCTGGCTCATATTCAGTTTGTGATCTACCACAATTCCAAGATCCTTCTCACTTGTAGTATTGTTGAGCCAAGTGTCCCCCATTCTGTAACTCTGCATTTGGTTTCCTCTCCCTAGGTGCAGCACTTGGCATTTATCCCTATTAAATTTCATTCTGTTGTTTTCGGCCCAGCGCTCCAGCCTATCGAGGTCACTTTGGATTTTGTTTCTGTCTTCCAGAGTATTAGCTGTTCCACCCAACTTTGTGTCATCTGCAAATTTGATAAGCATTCCCTGTACCTCCTCATCCAAGTCATTAATAAAAATGTTGAAGAGCACCGGCCCCAGGACCGAGCCCTGTGGTACCCCGCTCGTTACCTCTCCCCAGTTTGAGAAGGAACCATTGATAAGCACTCTTTGAGTCCGATTCTGTAGCCAATTGTGGATCCACCTGATAGTTGTTCCATCTAGCCCACTCTTAGCTAGCTTACTAATCAGGATATCATGAGGCACTTTGTCGAAAGCTTTGCTGAAGTCCAGGTATATAATGTCCACAGCATTCCCACAGTCCACAAGGGAGGTTACCCGATCAAAAAATGAGATCAGATTAGTCTGACAGGATTTGTTCTTGACAAATCCATGCTGGCTTCTAGTAATCACTGCATTGTTTTCAAGGTGCTTGCAGACTGACTTCTTTATAATCTGCTCAAAAATCTTCCCGGGGATTGATGTCAGACTGACTGGCCTATAGTTCCCAGGTTCCTCCTTCTTGCCCTTTTTGAAGATGGGAACAACATTTGCCCTCCTCCAGTCGTCTGGCACTTCACCTGTCCTCCATGATTTCTCAAAGATAATAGACAGTGGTTCTGAGAGTTCTTCTGCCAGTTCCTTTATTACTCTAGGATGCAGCTCATCAGGCCCTGGAGATTTAAACTCGTTCAGAGTAATCAGGTGCTCCTTGACCATTTGCCTATCAATCTCAAGCTGCAATTCTGCCCCTTCAGTCTGCACTTCAGGTTTGCCAGGGGGGTCATAGACCCTCTTTTGGGAGAAGACCGAGACGAAGTAGGAATTGAACACTTCTGCCTTTTCTTTGTCTTCTGTTATCAATTTGCCATCCTCATTGCGTAGTTGAACCACCAGTTCTTTCTTCTGTCTTTTACTGTGCATGTATCTGAAGAAAGCTTTTTTGTTGCTTTTAGCATTCCTCGCTAACCTTAGCTCATTCTCAGCTTTAGCCTTCCTGACACTATTCCTGCAGTTCTGTGCTACCTGCCTGTACTCTTCCCCTGTAGCCTGTCCTTCCTTCCACTTCCTATACGTGTCCTTTTTTGTTTTCAGGTCATCTTTGAGTTTATTGTGAAGCCACATTGGCTTCTTCTGTTGCCCTCTGCCTTTTTTCCTTGTGGGAATTGTTTGCAATTGTGCCTTTAAAATTTCCTTTTTTAAAAACTCCCACCCCTCCTGGGCTCCCTTTCTCGTGAGAGTCACGCGACGGGACCCTGCGCAGAACGCGCCTGTCATGTCATTTCCGGTCCCGGAAGTGACGGGACCGGAGCGGGCTGCGTGGGCAGCTCGCCGTGGAGAGGCGAGCCGCCCCACAGACCAAGGTAAGGCCTCGCCAGGCACAATTCGGCCCCGTTCTGCCCGGGCGAGGCAAGCGGTTACAACTCTAGCTCCCAACATGTCATCGGCCCAACGCATGTAGCAGGGCACACTCTGGATCTGGTTTTTTCAGCCGGGCATGGGGATAGTGATCTGAAGGTGGGGGACTTTGAATCGGTTCCTTTGTCATGGGCAGATCACTGCCCGCTGAGATTTAGACTGACGGCAACTTTTCCCCTCTGCAAGGGTGGGGGACCTATTAAGATGGTCCGCCCCCCGAGGCTAATGGATCCAGATGGTTTCTAGATGGCCCTTGGGGGGTTTCTGGCTGATATGGCTGGCAGTCCTGTCGAATCCCTGGTTGATCTCTGGAATTCAGATGACCAGGGCAGTTGACAAGATAGCTCCTGAGTGCCCTCTCCGTAGTAGAGCTCGTACGGCTCCATGGTACTCCCTGGAGCCGAGAGCGATGAAACAAAACAGGAGACAGCTTGAGTGCAGATGGAGAAGTGGATGCAACCGAGCCCTGGTTTGTGCCTACAACTGGGTATATTTAGAGGCAGTGAGGACGGCAAAGAAACAACATCTCACTGCCTCTATTCAATCTTCTATTTGTCGCCCAGCGGAGCTTTTTAGGGTTGTCCGGGGACTCATATGCTGGCCCCAAGGACATTCAGGACCCCTCTGAGGCCCACCGTAATATTTTTGCTAGGCACTTCCAGGAAAAAATATCTTGCATCTGCCAGAACTTGGGACTCCAATGTTAGGGCAGTGGAATCAGGTGAGGTTCCTAGAGCACAGTCTGGTCAAATTTTATTGGATGAGTTTCAGTTGGTGAAAGGATGGTGACAAGGTGCTTGAACAGGTTCGTGCAACCATGTCCGTACTGGATTCTTGCCCCTCTTGGCTCATAAAAACCAGCAAGGAGGGAACAGCCAGCTGGACCCGGGAGATGATGGTCCCTTTGCGAGAGCGAGTGGTCCTGGGCTGCTTGAAAGAAGCAGTGGTGAGGCCGCTCCTGAAGAAACCCTACCTGGACCCGGAAGATTTTAATAACTTTAGGCCAGTGGCAAATGTTCCTTTCTTGGGCAAGGTCCTTGAGCGGGTGGTGGCCAACCAGCTCCAGGCACTCTTGGATGAGACTGATTATCTGGATCCATTTCAGTAGGGGTTCAGGCCTGGTTTTGGCACGGAAACCACTTTGGTCGCCCTTTATGACCTTTTTCAGGAGAGACAAAGGGGGAGTGTGACCCTGTTGATCTTCCTAGATCTCAGTGGCGTTCAATACCATCAACCATGGTATCCTCTGGAGCGGCTGTCTGAGTTGGGAGTGGGGGGTACTGCATTGCAGTGGTTCCGCTCCTACTTGGATGGCCAGCTCCAGAAGGTGGTGCTTGGGGAATACTGCTCGGCCCCGTATGGAGTCCCACAGGGGCCGATCTTATCTCCCATGCTATTCAACATCTACATGAAACCGCTGAGAGGGGTCATCCAGATTTTTGGAGTGTGTTGCCATCAGTACGCTGATGACACGCAGCTCTATTTCTCCTTTTCATCTTCAGCAGGTGAGGCTGTGGATGTGCTGAACCAGTGCCTGGCTGTGACAATGGATGAGGGCTAACAAACAGGCTCAATCCAGACAAGACAGATGCTGTTGGTGGGTGGTTCCTCTGACCGGATGGAGGGTGTTCAACCTGTTCTGGATGGGGTTGCACTCCCCTTAAAGGAGGTTTGTAGCTTGGGGGTTCTCCTTGAGCCATCTTTGTCACTTGAGGCTCAGGTTGCTTCAGTGGCACGGAGTGCCTTCTACCAGCTTCGGCTGGTGGCCCAGCTACGCCCCTATCTGGACAGGGATAGCCTGGTTTCAGTAATCCACGCACTAGTAATCTCCAAGTTAGATTACTGCAATGCATTCTACATGGGACTGCCCTTGAAGACTGTTCAGAAGCTGCAGCTTGTGCAAAGTGCAGTGGCCAGACTAATCACCAGGACCAGAAGGTCCGAACATATAACACCTGTTCTGACCTGCTTGCACTGGCTGCCTATATGCTTCCAAGCCCGATTCAAGGTGCTGGTTTTGACCTATAAAGCCCTACACAGCTTGGGACCACAATACTTGATGGAACGCCTCTCCCAACCACAATCTACCTGTACATTACATTCAACATCTGGGGCCTTCCTCCAATTGCCACCTCGTGAGGCTCGGAGGGCAGCAACAAGGGGGAGGGCCTTTTCTGTGGTAGCCCAACTGTGGAACAAGCTTCCCCGAGGCCTGCCTGGCGCCAACTCTATTATCTTTTCGGTGCCAGGTTAAGACTGCCCTCTATGTTGAGGCTTTTAATAATTAAATGGTATACGGCGGGGTGGTAAATTGTTTTTAGCGGTCGTGTTTTACTAACTCATTTTAGGGATATTTTTAGAATCGGTTTTAAAAATTTCATAATGTTTTATTGTTTATATTTTAACTGTATTTTATTGTTTGTTTTTAATTGTTGTACACTGCCCAGAGAGCTTCGGCTATTGGGCGGTATAGAAAATGAATGGATAAATAAATAAATTATTCCCACTTCTATACATGTGGTACATATGAAGCTTTGCTTTACAATCTTATATAGCAGGGGTGCAGAACCTCTTTCAGCATGAGGGCCAAATTCCATTTCAGATAGCTCTTGGGGGGCATATTCTAGTGGTGGGTAGGACCAAAGTAAAATGGGGTGGGCCAAGAACAACAAAAATAACCAGCATATTTTAGCTTATAACTCTTACTGCTAGTAACTAAGCCTTAGGAGAGGCATTTTGACCTTTTAGAATGGGAGAAAAACTGCACAAAAGCCAAAAAACCCCACCAAACGACTGGTTACTAGGGAAAAGGAGGTGTGTGCCTGGAGAAGGGGAGTGCGGCCTTGTGGGGAACCCTAGAGGACTGAATTTGGCCCCCTGAAGTTCTGCACCCCTGTTCTATAGACATGGATTGTCATCCATGGCTATTGGAGAAAGCAAAGTGCTACACTTGGAAACAGTTAATAGGGAAAAATGTGCTCCCTGGTTTAGGAAGTGGTAGTGCTGGGATAAGCTGTATTTCTATCCCAAGTATTTCCTCAGTAGCATTCCCTAAATGTTCTCGGATAGAAGTCAGTGTCTCTTTGGGCTGGTGTGGAAGGAGGTAAATATTGCAGGTTGACATCTTTGTGGGTACCTTGGTGCAGTGCATGTTTCCATCCTCTAGAGGGCATGCCCACATTAAAAATGGGTTCAGTATGATCAACACATGAATTTCCTTTTTTTAGGTCCTGCAATTCATTGCTCTTCCTCACCCTCTATTACTTCAGTAATAGTAGGGGGGTGTACAGGTTGCTAATCCTTGGCATTTTCCCAGCCATTACCAACAGCCAGGGCTCTTCATCACAGCCACAAGTAGGCTGAGAGAAAAGGTACCTGCTGCTTCTCAGCCCTACCCTTCCACCGCATGCCTTCAAATTATTTTATAAAGCAGTGTTCCCCAACCTAGTACTCTCAAGGTGTATTGGTCTCCAACTCCCACCATGGCTGGCAATTTTGGATCAAAGAATCAAGTGTTTTAGCTGTAGAAACAAGGGATTGAGCCTAGAACCTTCTGCATGTAAAGAAGGTGCTCTGCTATTGAACTGTGGCTCTTAAAGCACACAACTTTTAAGTTCAGTATTAAACAATATTGTTTAATATGCGCTTCATGCATCTGATGAAATGGATTATAGTCCATGAGAGCTTATGCCATAATAAATTTGTTAGTCTTTAAAGTGCCACAGGCGTGCGCACACACACACACGGTGGTGCAGGCATGTTTCAGACATGCACATTTCCCCAGCTACTGTTAATATCTTTTAGTCTCCCTACACCTGTGTGTGTGTGAGAATGTAAATTCAGAATTCCATACATTTGATGATATGGGCTGTGGTTTACAGGCTATGAAAGCTTATACCAGGACTAGGTACCTTTTGGGGCTTGTGGGTATATTTGGCAATTTGAGTAACTGTCATGGGCACTACCACAGAACAGCTGCCATGGCAGTCACAAAGGACAAGTAACATGTCCAAAAGACAAGGCTGATGTGGGGTCTGAGCCCCAACATTATAAGCTACTCCTTTGAACCCACACTTTTCAGCACCAAGAGAATTGATTTGTTATTTTTTAAAAAGCGGGAAAGAGGTATTGGGTGACACATTGGTGCCCTGGGCCATCATGTGACCTACCCCTGCCTTATATGATAATGTTAATTTTTTAAGATGCCTCAAGACTTTGTGCTGTATAAGGCATTTTTTAAAATACTCGTTTTTAACTGGTGCAATAAACTTTGCTGCCTTTGGTGCTCATTGTCTCCGTGTGTGGTGAGGGGATGCCACACAGGGCGTTTTGAAGAGTCCCACTGCACCGCGATCTGCGAAGGAGACTCCCACTGGTTTTGTGGGTGTGGGGCTGAGGCCTGTGGTCACTCTCGTGGTAAAGTGGTCGGGGCAGAAAATCACTCGCCCCTCTGCCTATGCGTTCGCTTGAAGAGAAGGGTCAGCCTGGAGGTCCTCGGCGCTGCGGGCTCCACTTTTCCCCTGGAAAGACAGCTCAAGATCTCCTAGCCGCCCTAATTCCACCCTGGAGGCGTGAGAAACGTTCTCATTCTTGCAACGCAGATTTCTGCCGGAGTGTGGGTTGCCACGCGTTGTAGCGGGGTTCAGCAAGCGCCGCCTCCTTTTCTCTCATCACATTAGACACCGCTCAGAAGGAAGAGATAGAAGAGGCGCTTTCCGGGTACGCCCCAAGAAGCTCGCGCTGGACCCCTTACTGCGCCCTGCTCAGTGGGCAAGCGCTTTTCACCAAGCCGCTGCGGCTGGCCGTCCTAAGGCGGCGCGGCGAAGCCACCGTGGCGCATTCTCGCGACACTTCCCTCCTCTAGCCGGCGGTTCAATCGGGCACTGGCGGCGCCTACCCTGAGCGGAACAAGCCCGCCCGCTTTGCAGTAGAGCCTACCACCGCGGACACCTTGGCGCACGAAGGGTCCCGGGAAGGGGCGCCACCCATCTTCTCAACCAGCCCATTCCCTTGCAGAGCGCCGCCGCCCCTTTGCTTGCGTTCCCGCCCTAACGCGCGCGCGCGCACGCATATATGTATGTACACACACAGAGGCACACACACACACCCGCTCATTCCCGTTTCTAGCAGCTCCAGGTGGAATCTGCTTTCTTTCCCCATTTTCCGTCCCTCACATTTGCCGGTGGTGCGTCAGGTGTTTCGGCTTGTTGTTTTCCTCCCCGCTTCTCTTTACGTCAAGAAAAGCTTCCCCCCCCCCCTTTTAAGGGAGGGTTTCGGAGCAGGAAATAAAATGCAGCCTTGCTGTTGCAATGGGCACTGATTAGCCGAGAGGAAGCAAAGAAGAAGAAGAAGAAGCTGCTGCTGCTGCTGCTGCTACAAGAAGCGCGGGGGGCAAGCTTCCCCTAATCTGCACGACTCCGCCGCCTCGTTGAGCTTTCCCTGCCTTCTAAACCTGCAGCCGCCTCAAACTTTAAGCCTGTCTGGCGGAGCCCCAGCACGACATAAATGGGTGAGTGTGGACGCCGGCTGGGCTTGGAGTTGGCGCGGGGTCTTGTGCCTGTCCCGTCCCTTCCCTTCGCCTCGCCTCTTTTGGGCTCAAGGAGAGACTTGCTGCGTGGCTTATTGTAGGGACCAACCTTGCGTGGTGACTCCCTAGACGTCGGTAGCAGGCCGAAGCGGCCAGGAACCCAGCGCTAGCCACTGCTTTTCTTAGCCAAGTGTGGGGAAGCCCGCTATTTTTAGTATTGCTATGAACAGTAATATTGTTAAGTCTCGTGAGGCGCGAGAAGATGTATGGGCTAGGTTGGTGAACCCGAAGGGTGTGCCTCTATCTTCTTCCTTTCTGGGTGTGTGTGTGTGTGTGGTGTGAGGAGCATCATGCGCTCTCTGGAGGGACCTTTAACTGCTTACCCCTCTGCCTTCGACTGTGTTGACTTTGTTATCGTCGCGCATGTGGAGGTGGAGGGCTGGCTATTGGAAAGGTTTGAATGAAAGATGGGGTGCCAAAAACAACATTATGCCACACGCTGTCAAAATAATACATTAAATATATATATATATATCTTCGCCGTTGCTCGACACGGCGTGGCTGCTGTAATGTGAGAGAGAGTGGGAGGGCGGATGGGGCCCGGAGGCGGATGAAGTGAAGAGAAGATGAACGGGGGGGGGGGGGAGAGAAAAGAGCGCGAGGGAGCCCCTGGCTCTGGCACCCGGGCGAGGCTGCACTTTTCCTGTCGACGCAGCGCTGTGTGGCGGGTGGGCAGGCCGATGCAGAAATCAGCCTTTCGTTACATGACAGGAAATCGGAGGGGCGTGCTGTGCGTTTGACTTTTTTTTTTTCTTTTAGGGGGAAGGGAGGTGGAGAGTGCTAGGCTCTTCTTCCGCCACCCCCTCCCCACCGCATGAAATGCCTGGTTGGCAGCTTTGCACAGCATCTCCTTTCCCCCTCCCTTGGAGACGCCTAATAGTCAAAAGAAAAGAGCAACCCGAGGCTGTGCTGTAGCCCCGCTTCTTACCTGTGTAGCTCTCTACGCCGGATTCTAGGGGCAGTCAGACTTGGAGGTGTGGCAGGCTTTTGGGAAAGGCTGCGATCGATCCTGGCGGCCATCCATCAAGAAAAGGGCAGTCTAGGGTTACCAGATGTTGTTTGCTGCAGCGCCACAGAGGGATTGCCCCCTGTTTTAAGAACACCCTGGGCTGGGTCCATTGAAAATCAGTGCTCAGGAATGTCCTCCTCTTCTCTCCCCCTCTCTTTTTTCAAACTTCCAGCTGGCAAACCTGATGTGAGATGGCTTTCAGAAAAGAGAGCAACAAAAAGATTACATTGAGTACAGTGGCGAGTTGATTATGCACTAACATCTTCAGATATTTGGTGACAGAAAGGCTGAGAGGTTTGCTAGCAATCGCTTATATGGCATGTCTGCAAGAATTGGGGGATGAATCATCCATTTATATCACTGTCGGAGGCTATAGAGAAGCAGAAGAGGCAGCAGTGCCAGGCACTAACAATCTGAAGGGCAAGCAGCCTGTTCCTGCCTGAAGAAGGGACTACATTCACTCTTTTGCCATGTGTTGTGTCATAAATACAATGCACTCTCTGTGCTGCAAACATGCTTTTGGAAAGTGGGGTGTTCAGCTCTTTTGCCATAACTATCCTACAGTGTAGGCCAAATAGCTGCAGGATATTCTGTTTAAACATACTTATTGTATACAATAAAATGTTTTTTAGAAGGCAGTAGAGTGGAAGGAATAAACTGAGAGTTTATTTTTTGGAAGTTACTGTACCCCAGTATCTCCCCCCCCCCCCCGGTAAACTATTCAGGAAGATGTCTTGAGGGGGAGAGGGGAGTCATTTCTTGTTAATGGCTGAAAAAGGCTTCTGTGCTGGCCAAATATTTAAGAAGGGATTTGCAACTGTAATTCCTGTGTGAATCATATGATTTTCATCCGTTTTTCACGGTTAAGCTTCAATTACTGTTGTAATATAATGAAGTTCATTCAGTATGTTGTTATTGCATTCAAGATTCAGATGTACTGATTTGAGTTCAATTGCTACATTAATTTTCAGATCATCATTCTGTGCTTCTGATTTTCCAGTATTCCAGGACTGAAGGGTGGTGCTGATCACCATGCAGCATGACTTGTGTGTGTGTGTGTGTGTGTGTGTGTGTGTGTGAGTGTGTGAAACATTTGTTTAATATATCTTGATGCAATACTGTTAGTTACCCACCAAGTTTAAATTGAGAAAAACTGCAATGCTGTTTAAATACACTGATATTTTAGGTGAACTTCACTCTTCCAACTAATTTTTGGTGCATATATTTCTGTGTGTAGAAACCTGACACAAAAGTTCAGGAGAGTTCTTGTAAAATTTAATTTTCTTTAGATTTGTTGCCAAATCTGTCCATAAATGTGTGTGGGAATATGAATGCAATTATTAGCTGCAGCGTTATAGAATGCACTTCAAGTCTTGATCCCAAGTTTATATTCTTTGGAGAAGGTAGTGTTTTGCACCACACACAGTTCAGCAGTGATTTTGCAATGATTGGAAAAGGTTACTTATTTATTTACCCCCATACCATTCAAATTAATGTGAAGCATGTGTATACTATACCCGAAAAATCTAACTTCTGTGCTAAAGGAACCTGCATTCTATCATTAAAAGTATATATTGTAACAAGAGAAACATAATTGCCAAGGGTGTTTGCACCAGATCTTTCATGAAAGCTACATCTGAAGGTGCTTCATTGCTTATGCAGTCTGTCTCCCATCGTGGCCATCATCTCATAGTTTGTCAACTACTATAATTAACAAGGATGGACTTCACGGTGTTTGTAGGGATGTATGTACAGGCAATATCCTGACCAAAGTACATGACACAATTGTGGTATTGCTTTGTCTATAGTAGAGTCTACCATAGAGTACCTCCCAACATAACTTGTCCCAGGTCCCCCATTCCTCTTGGGATTGACTTTTCCCAAATAGCAGCCAAGGAAGGGACAATTTTCTGCAGGAAACTGGTGTGGAGCCCCAATCTGGACTGGGAGCACGTTCCAGAGCGGGGGCCCACAGTTCCTGTTTCTTCAACAAAAAAAAAAGTAGCCAGTTTTATGCATACTTTTAAAAAGCATAAATAATGTAACATGTAGCTTGCCCTGATATTTGCCAGGATGGAACATAGGACCTCCTGTATGCAAAGCACATGCTCTGCCGCTGTGCTATGGCCCCCCTTTTAACTGGATTGATTTTAGCCTTCTAAAGTAAATGATGATTAGTCACCAGCTCATACAGACATCCTAAGCAGCTGTGTTTGGAGATTTTTTTCTTTTTCTAAAGAAAATGGTTTTCAGTTTGTTACCTAATACTGTAGATTCATATTGTTTCATGTTCATGGTTAAGTTATCAAATAAATGATTCATTATAATGGTTAGATCCAGACGTATAGATTCATAGATCATAGAGTTGGAAGGGGCCTACAAGGCCATCAAGTCCAACCCCTTGCTTAATGCAGGAAACTAGAGGAGGGGTCTCCCTTCCAAGTAATAACCAGGCCTGACCCTGCTTAGCTTTCCACGCTCAGACAAGCTGAGCCAGCGTGAGCCATACTTAGTCATACTTAGAGAAGACCCGTTGATTTCAAAGGGTCTACTGTAAGTATGATGTCTGGATACAATCTAATGATTAGAAGATTTAAATTGTCCTGTACAAATCCTGTACAAATTTGGATTGGATTGTCACTGATAAATAGTATCATAACTACTCTGTGGCAAAATATGCAGAGAAGAAGAAAAGGGGAGCTAGTAGTTCGCTTTAAGAACAACTTAAGAAGAAGGTATGAGAGCCACAACGTGAAGCACATTGACATGATACAGAAGCATTACAGAAAATAAAGGCTTGAGACAGGTGAAATAAAATTAGTTCAGTTTATTCAAATATTTGTATTTTTTCATTGGAGCTAAGTGTATATTGAGCACCATAATTCTACATTCAGTATTGAGAAACCTGTAACATATTCAGATAATCACTATTTTTTGTCATGCACACAGCATGTCTCTCTTTCTGTGTATGTTACATAACTTTCCCCCTCTAAAAGTAAATTTACATTACAGAACCAATTTCCTCTATTGCATAAACCCTCATCTCTGGTTTGTGTCTAGTGTGCAGTCTGGTGTGCTGTTATTCCTTTGCTGCTGGATAGGAGCATTAAACACTTGGATAACTCGACAATGCTGATTTTTGTCCATTAGGGACTCGCTCAGTGGAGAAAATAATTTACCCTCAAGGCTCTGGGATGAATTAAACTAACATCTTGTGGTTAAAATCCTTGCTAAAGTTTTTTTTAAAGCATGACTCTCTGTGTATGTTTGCTTTAACACTTACATGGTTTTCTTAAAATTGCAGAGTAGGGAGAAACCAAATACGGTAGTAGTCTTGTTTGAACCAGTTGCTGCAAGGTAGACTAGCCCCCACAAATCAGCATGCACAATCCAGATCACAATGTACCCCAGTGGGAGTGTAGGTATACTGAACATAATGTCACTGCTCAGCAAATTGATCCAGATGATTCAGTGAAAAGAATGAAGCCACTTGATCCAGGGATGACCAAAACAATAATAAGCCATGGTTCCTAACTATCTTAGTATCAGGGAAAGTTCTTGCCCAATCTGTAGTTTAGCCAGACCTGGAGCATTAGCAAAACCCATCCATAGATTCTGACCAAGGGAATTTTAATTTCATGCAAATCCTCACAGTCTAAAGTCCTGCCTATAGTCATGGCATGCCCTTGATTTCCACGTTAATTCCTCCTGAGCACCCACATTATTTAAAATATCTCAAACCCCTTCTTATGTTACAATTTGCACTCATATGAGTCTTCTAGCAGTGAGTGTGTCTCTTTGTGGGTGAGACATGGGAATTCCAGACAGGGCTCATGATACAGGGGTTTCTTGCACAAGAGTGACATACCAGCAGTAATTCCCATTGCTTTTGTGGCTAATACCCTAAACTATTACATATGTTTAAGATTAAAATGTGTTTTTTTTACTTTCTGGGCCGCTTGGGTCAACTTTAGTACCAGTATTCCGATTGCTGGTAAGCCAGCTTGGGAAGGTGGGGAGTAGCTTTGTAAGCAAAGTTATATGTTTTGAAAAAATTAACCTTCTTTGGGGGGGGGGTAAAATTGGGATTTAAAAAATGTTTGAGGATGCTACTCAGTAAGGTCAAGTTGCATGATTGAGGCAATTTCCAAACAAATTACACCTATAGTATAAGCCAGCAAACAGTCGTTCAGCAGTTTCCTCCTTAATTTGGGCAACAGTTCTATTCAAACTGATTTTCATCATGAAGTCTCATAAAGAAACAAAACAAAAACAAAGCCATGCTTTGTCCATGAGTAAAATGGCCTTAGGTGCCATTTTTTGGGGGTGGAAAAGCCGGGTATGGATCAAATAAACAATCCAAAATCCACAGTTGGGTAATAGCTTTATTAGGACCAACAAAAATGACAGAAAAGATGTGCAAGTTTTAAAGTTCTCCAGAACTTTTCATCAGGCTAAGTGGTATAAGAGGCGGAGAATGAGGGAAGAAATGGAGAGTTCAAAAATTAGACCAGATCTTGTGGCCATAGAATCTGTAATATACCGTAGGCTGTTTCTAAATGGTGACTGCAGACTAAACGACTTACTGGAATGTGTTGTAGTTATCAAATTGCACCTAGGCAAGCATTCTGGGACAAAGACAAAATGGCTGACCACATTTCTGAAAGCATAAAAGTCTAGTTGTAACTCAGATCTGCCTCTTGTCCTGCCCAAAACACAAAGGTCCCTTTAGCGGACAGAGAGCAATAATTAAGGTAAAGACTATCATGTTTCTATTAGCGAAACGAGAGATTAATTTTAGGTGGTGCACTAAATAAGAAAAGTAAACTGAAGCCAAATTTTGGAGTATTACCTAGTGATTGGGAGGGAATGGAACTCCCAAATGTAAAGTTCCTCTTCAGGTGGTAGAAAATAATTTTCCTCTGTTGGGAGACTGCACTCTGGCATCTTCCAAGGCACATAAAAAACAAAGATAGCTGTGTTGGTCCCTGCCTTAAAAATCCATAGTTAGGCAATACTTTTATTAGGACTAACTAAAATGCCACAAAATATTGTGCAAGCGTTCCAGTTCTCTTGGACTCTGGTTTGGCTCTGGCTTGCCTCCGCCTCCATCACCCCTGGCTCCAGCATTCCAGCCTAGGACCCTTGTTGCTCATGCCTTGGACCTGACACAAGGGCATTGATCAGGCAAGACTTCATACATCAGAAAGCCGAAAGAGCACACTTGCGCAACTGCAAAAGACTGACGGAATTTTTAAAAAAAACAACAATGGAGACATTTGCTCACATTTCTGGGGCTCGAAAAAAAAATACACCCCCAACTGCACTTTTCTTTAAGCTTGGGGGGCGGGAATACAAATGTCCGTGAACAACGGCCGTGATCAGAGCACGGATGGGGGAGACATGATGGGTTGTTCCGTAACGGATACTGGCTGAAGGACTGAGGGGGAAGGAGGGGGAGAACAACCTGTGGTGAGCCTGATTGTCTGTAGAGCACACTGTGGGTTGTTCTGTGGACAATGCACACTGCATAGCTTATTTGCAGGGTGGGTTGTTGTGTTGTGCGAACTCACCCATAGGGTTGGTTCAGACATCATAGTAAGCCACCCTGAAAATAAGCTATGATGGGTTGGTTCTTCGCTCGCTACCCACATTATTCCTAAAAGATGATAAGGTGCTCTGGCTTGACGTAGCTTGTTTCCCCCTTAATCCTCCCACTCCTCTCAGTACAAGCCCCATTGGCCTTTGTGGCACAACCTCAACCTAATCCACTAATGAGTGCATGTGCGGAGTAAAGTTCATTTTGTAGATATTTGTTCACCTTCAGTGAGATTTGCACATATTTAACTTAAAAAAAAAAAACTCTTGAGATTTGTGCAAATTTACCTACTAAAACATAGTAAGTACTTAAAAAAAAACTTTCAGCGAGATTTGAACAAACTTGCTAAAGTGTGGTAAGTACTGCGGTTTAGCAAATTTGTTCAAATCTCACTGAAGGTTAAAAAAAAGTTAAATTTGGGCAAATCTCACTGAAGATGGAAAAAAATGAATGTGAAATATGCACAAATCTCCCTGAAGGTGTGTGTGTGGGGGGGGAAGTGTCACTGTCTGGGGAGGGTCGGATGTATTTCTATTTTTTTTAAAGCAATTATTTCTAAATTTTCTTCCATGAATATAAATTAGCATATGCACATTTTATGCAGATCTGCATCTTCTTTTGTGTGATGCATTCCCTCTTTTTTGGTGATGCGTCAATGGCCACTGTATTCCCAGATCTCTAGCAGAGGTCTTCCACACATCACCTGTTACCGGATCCTTTTAACTGGAGGTGACAGATGTTCTGCCCCAACTGGGCATTGTGTTGTTTGTTTTGTTGCCCGCTAGGTTCTGCAGTGGTAACGGCTTTAGTTTTCCCTATATTAATCTGTTGGCTACTGATCAGACCTTGTTGTCATGGATTGATTAATTGTCCCTAGGAAGAACTTCTAATCTGATTTGTATCAGCTCTTCCTCAGTTTAGGAAGAAACCTCCCTCTAGTTCTTTGTTACTGTTCTGGGTTACAGCCTGAAAGCCTGGCCTTGCGTTTTTGTTTTTTCACCTCATCTATCCACCTCATCCATATCCTTCCTTTCATTTCAACCGCTATTTCTCCTCTTTCTGCAGCTGAGTATTGATCCTGCATTTATCAGTTGTTTACTGGTTAGTTGTGTTTCAGTAAAGATGAAGATTTAAGTTACATAGAAATGGATTGGATGTGAGTTTAGCTGCCTGTATTGACACACAGCCCAATGTACGTGTTGAGGCCAGAACACCAAGTGTTGAATGTGGGACAACCTGCATGCAATGCAAAGCATAGGTTCTACCACTAAACTATTGCCCCTCCCCTCTTTTGCCTGATAATTTTACACTGCTGTAGAGGCTGCAAGTGGAGTCTGAGAGAGTTTAGGATTCAGACTAAGCCTACTCCTCCCCTGATGTGCACCCATTTCCAACCATTTCGGCTCCTCTGCTGGTGTAATATTGTCCCAGAGTATCCGTGACATTATATGAGTGTTGGCAGCCTAGTTATGGTGTATCTTAAGATTCACCAGCACAAGTGACTCAACACTAAATCCTAACACCTCCAGCCAATGTCACCTGAGCACAGGATTGCGATCTTGGTATACTTTTTCAGTGTAGCTGCTCCTTTGCAGATGCTTGTCTCTAAAAGGGTGACATTGTATGTGCAAGAGGTCAAAAATAATTTCAGAATGGCTCCTACATAATATACTTTGGGAGTGACTTTATAATGTTTTTCTTCTTTTTTTTTTTAGGATTGTACTCAAGTTTCCCTTTCCCATAATCTTCAAAGTAAACCATTGTTAAGTTAAATTACTGATTAGTTTCCACATCTAAAATAGCACTTTTATCTTTGAGTTTTAGTTATTTTTTTCCAGAAACATAATGAGGAAAGGATATTCTTCAGGGGAAATTAAAAGCGGAAGTAAAGACAAAATTAAGGTTGTGAATTAGACGTCCTCTCCCTCTCTCACTGATTAAAGTAGTATCTCATACTGGTAGGCAAAGGGAGTTTTAAACCGCTTTCTTCATTCATTTCCCCCTCTTTACTATTGCCTTTATAATTAGTCAGGCTATGTTTACTTGGTACTATGGCTGGCTTCTTGTTTCCCCATCTATTTCACTGTAGTTGGAAGGCTACGGAAGGCAAGAAGAATTGCTGTTTTGTAAGGTGAAATATAAGCTACATTGTACACTGTATTGTGCAGGCTGCATTGTATATTTAGATTTAATAAAATGCGAGACCTAGTTCTCTACCAACATAACATGGAGAATTCTAGAAACACACCATATAGCAAATGTTCAGGGCACGGGAAACTGTGTTTCATGTATAAACATGAAGATGCACAGTTACAGAATGGGAGGCACTTGGCTCAACAATACTACAAGTGAGAAGGATCTTGGAATTGTTGTAGATCAGAAACTGAATATGAGCCAGCAATGCGATGTGACTGC
Organism: Shinisaurus crocodilurus; assembly: GCA_021292165.1. Taxonomy (NCBI): domain Eukaryota; kingdom Metazoa; phylum Chordata; class Lepidosauria; order Squamata; family Shinisauridae; genus Shinisaurus; species Shinisaurus crocodilurus. The sequence continues at coordinate 201,427,328 of CM037878.1, read as the reverse complement.
AAAGAAGGCAAATGCTATTTTGGGCTGCATTAATAGAAGTATAGCTTCCAAATCGCATGAAGTGATAATTCCCCTTTACTCAGCACTAGTTAGGCCTCATCTTGAGTACTGCGTCCAGTTCCGGGCACCACACTATAAGAAGGATGTAGACAAACTGGAGAGGGTTCAGAGGAGGGCAACAAAGATGATACAGGGACTGGAAACAAGGCCCTATGAGGAGAGACTGAAAGAACTGGGCATGTTTAGCCTTCAGAAGAGGAGACTGAGGGGAGATATGATAGCAGTCTTCCAGTACTTGAAGGGTTGTCACAAAGAGGAGGGCCAGGATCTCTTCTCGATCATCCCAGTTTGCAGGACACGGAATAATGGGCTCAAGTTACAGGAACCCAGATTCCACCTAAACATCAGGAAAAATTTCCTGGCTGTTAGAGCAATAAGACAATGGAACCAACTACCTAGGGAGATGGTGGGCTCTCCCATTCTGGACTGGAGGCATTCAAGGTGCAGCTGGACAGCCATCTGTCAGGGATGCTTTGACTTGGATTCCTACATTGCGCAGGGGGTTGGACTCGATGGCCTTATAGGCCCCTTTTAACTCTACTTTTCTATGATTCTATGATCGTTGGGAAGCTGTGTGGATCTAGAATTGGCCTCCACAGTCACTTATGGACCCATCGCTAGAGTCTACACAATCTTCTTTAGAATTTCCTCCTTTTATCCCGGAAGACAATCTTACTCGGTCACGAGTGATCGCCTGATGATGATGATGATGGGCATTTAACATGAGTACATCATCTTTGTGCTGTAGTATAGAAATACTTCCATGGAGAAGGAAGTGGCAGATTTCTACTTGAATCTAATCTGGATTCTTGGCAGGATCCTTAACAAGAACAGCATTATATTTTGATATTGACAGGGTTCACATGACACGACAACTTACCATGGGTGACAAGCCATGTTGGGTTGTCATGTTGTGAAACCCGGACTGATTCCGGCAGGGTGACTTGTTCATGAGCAACAAGCCACCCTAACAACCCATGGCTCGTTGTTGAAGTTATTGGACCCATGATGGGTTGTAATGTCATCTGAACTTGGGCGACTAACCCCATCTCTGGTTGAGGGAAGCGGCTAGTGAGCCGTTCAGCTGGAGCTGCAAAAACCTCTTGCTGAGCTAACCCAGGCTACCACCAGTGCCAGCACCCCACCGATGCCCAGGCGGCACAGTGGAGCGTCCGTCACTGGCTTGGTGCCCCCACTGTGATCGCGATCCCTTTTGTGTTTGCCGTGGCTTTCCCCCCTTCTTTCCCCCCCTAGAGATTGTCGGTGTGATGTGTGAACTGGGTTGTTGTGTAGTAGGATGTGTAGGCCTCAGTCACTCAGAGTTATGAAAATTGTGCTTTATTTATTTTTTATATTTATATCCCGCCTTTTTTCCTGCAAGGAACCCAAGGCGGCTTACATAATCCTCCTCCTCCTCAACAACTCTGTGAGGTAGGTTAGGCCGAGAGTCAGTGACTGGCCCAAAGTCACCCAGTGAGTTTCATGGCTGAGCAGGGACTAGAACCCAGATCTCCCGAGTCCAAGTCCAACACTCTCACCACTATGCCGCACTGGCTCCCTTTGCTTTCACAAAAGGACCACTGAAACATGGTATACATGTAGCCCAAGACACTCTGATTTCTAGGAAAGTCTGAAAATGGAACTTTGTTATTTGCCTTGCCTGAAACTTGTCATGTGAAACCGATCTCACAAAGAGCAGCCACCACCGCTCCGTCAGACAGCAAGCAGTGATAGGATGTGGTGGTGTGGAGCACCCCGTTTCACACATTTCTCCCATTCATTGGATTGGGGTACAAGGGAGTTTTCAGAAAAGTGTAAATGGAACAACCCACATGTGCAACATAATGGAGGAATATTGGAGCTTTTCTAATTGGAGTAGAGGAGACCTAAAGTAGCTGCCAGAAACAAATCTAAGCTTCCAGGATATAATCTGTATTTACTAGTTCTATATTCTATGGTGAAGAAGAAAATATTAAAGATAGGCTTTCACTCTAACCATATGTTTTAATTAGAACAAACCTTTTATTTTCCTTGCTTCCCTTATCTTTAAAAGGGGTTTTGGTGTATTGAATTAGTGAACCTATTAATCAGTTAAAAGCCAGATCAATCAACTAAATATCTTTATTCACTCAATAGTCCTAATATATGTTCTAGGATATGCAAGAAATGTCATGTGCATTTTATTTCATCTTTGCTGAGAAGGTTTCAGAAGGTTTTTAATTCTAAACATGACTACTCACTTCCTGATGCTTCTGGATGTGTCAGTTTTAAATCCTGCTAATAGCCTTGCTAGTTAATAGGACCGTTGCCATCTGTGACAGCAAATCCACTTAAAATAGATTGTGTGTGTTTAAGTCTAAAGTAAATTGAAATCATGCTAATAATTGTAGAAATTAGTTCTTGTGTGGGCAACCAAGCATCAGGCTCTGCCTTCTGACCATTGGTCATCATAATGGTGGTTCATTTCCCAGGTAATTGCTGCATGCTGATGAAATGAACATAATGTAAAAAGTGTGGGCCCTGATTCTGAGGTTAGCTCCTATAAGTAGGAGAGAGCTTCTGCCTTTCAGATGACTGGGAAAGATAGCAAGGATAAAGTTTTAAGGCTTCTGGTCTCTCCTGCATCCCCCAAGGTGCAATGACATGCATTTTGAAGAAGAGAATGTGCAAGTATTGCTCCCCTACCTAAGCAAGGATCTTCAACATTGTAAATCTGTAATTGTTTTTCTTTGCTTAGGGTTTGCATAGTATTGTAGGCTTTTGACAGTGGACTGTTAAATGCTGAATCTCCACCCCCCCCCCAGCTTTCATGTGTCATAGAAGCATACACTTATGTGGAGTTCTTTAAAATAGGAGCTTGAAGTAGGTATAACATTATAATAAAGGCAGTGGCATCTGACATAGGTCTGAAGGACTACTCCTTGTATCTGTATCTAAAATGTATTTAAAATTCTAATTTGTTGAAAGAATTTAGACTTTTCAAAGCAGCTGATCTCTCATGTTTTGCATGCATACGTCTAACTTTCCTATCATCCAGTATATTCAGTTCTTTTAGTAAAATACCGTAATTATTCCTATTTCTCCTATATATTTTTCCTCATGCAATTGTAACACATTTTTTCTAATAGCTTAGGCTAGGGTTAGGCAACCTTTTTGGGCTGTGGACACATTTGGAAATTTAAGAAACTGTCATGGGTACCGCCACAAAATGGTAACCATGGAAACCATGGCAAAGGACAAGTAACTTGCTCAAAAGACTTGAGTACAAGGCAGAAAGGTGGGGTCTGAGCCCCAATGCACCAAACTCCTTTGAACACAGAGTTTTCAGCACCAACAGAAAGCTATTTCACAGCAATCCCAACTGCTGGTAAGAAAATGTTCTGATTTTTTTTTAAGTGGGAGGGATAAGGGCACCTTGGTGGGCATCAAGAAAGGTGTCAGGAAGCATATTGGAGCAGACGGGCACCACGTTGCCTACCCCTGGCTTAGACAATCTACAAAGCATTTCTCATGCACAAGTCGGTATTATTTTCAATAGGGCTTGTGTTGGTGAAGCAGCTTGTGGATTGTTTTTTCAGTGCAATCATGTACATGTCTACTGAGGAGTAAGTTCCATTTAACTCAGTAAGATTTAGTCCTAGTAAGTGTGTTATTGCAGCCTTAGTAATTCTATTTACATAACAAATTAGGGAGAAAATAAAAATACCTCCAGTATTTTGAAAATAGTCTGTTAAAATAATGGACCATAGTTTTTGATCTTGCCTTACAATTTCTAATACAGATTTTAAGCTGTACTTATTATGAATGAGGATGATGTAAAGCTTCTTTTAATTTTAAAGACTTGGTACATTGCATCTTGCTAAATCATCTATGACAGAGCTTTAAAAACCTTTATAGCCTTTTAAACAGAGGCAATGAATGGATACAGCTTTTTCTAATCACTGAGAAGGCTAACATAAGGAGTGAAATATGTAATGTTTCAAAACATAATTTCTGTTGCTAATTACTGGCTTTTCAGACAAATTCTAGGAAATACGTTGTGAAAGGGTTGTAGAGAAAGTGAGGACATTTAGTTCTACCAACTCCATATTTTACCTAATTATAATTCTTTTAAATAATTCATTTCAAGAAATGCTAAGGAACAAAAATAAAATAAAAATACTTGCATGTAGTTAGAACTCCTATATTAATTCAGGTTTTAGCATGAGATATTGTGAAATACTTGGTTGTGCCTTGCTTGCAACAAATGCTACCTGAATTTATCAATATGGAGGTTTGGTTTAATGTAGAAACTCTTTGGGAGTAACTATGCTTTACTGTTACAGAAATTTGTTTTAGAACAGGGGTTCTCAACCAGGGGGGAATTCCCCCCCGGGGGGAATTTTAGGATTTCAGGGGGGGGATTGGGACCACAGACTCAAACTGTTGGAATACTGATATTTCTACAAATTACAATTCTACAGATTTGTACATCACAGATACAGGACATCACACCTTATTGTATGGCCCAGATTAAATTCAAAATAAAGATAAATATTTCACTTATTATCTGTGAAATATTCCATTTATAGTTATTATATATTACATGCATATTATTTGGAATGCAATTTTTGAGTCAGACAATCTTGGGAAGGGCAGAATGACATATGGTGAAAAGGGTGCATGGAGCAAAAAAGGTTGAGAACCACTGTAGAATGTGGGTTGGGTCAAACAGCTGTAAAGTGTGGGTTGGTGTAGGAGTGATTTCAAGCAGAAAAACTTCATATTGGAAAGTCACGCAGAGGCCTTCTCTTGCCTGCTACTTCCCCCACCCACACAACTTCTCCCCCCTCCCCCCCCCCCGTCCCAGGCAGTTGCCTTCTGGCAAGGCTCCAAGACTGGAAGTATGTCTGGCTGAGGGGACAGGCTGCAGGTAGAATGCGGTGGGCGGGTTCTGTGTTTAAAGCAGTGGGCAAGTGAAGGGTTCAGTACTCTTTCCTGCTTATCAGTTCTCTGCTTGAAATTGCTTCACCCATCCCACATCTTGACTACTGCTTCACATAGTCCATGTTCTGAAATACAATTATGCTGCTGATATGTAATGCTCTGTGCTTAGTACTTATTCTGGCTTTAGTGGTGACGACTGCTACCATTGCACAAGCCTCTGTAACTTCAGGATCCATAATGTACCGTACTTTACAGGACTCTGCCCTGAAGACTGCTGAGAAACTACAGGTGGTTCAGAATGTGGCCATTTGTCAGGTAGCTTCACGGATCATGTAACGTAAATGCTGAGAGAGCTATGTTGGTTGCCGGTTTGTTTCTGGGCTCAATTTAGGATGCTGGAGTTCATCTTTTAAGTTCTTTAAATGGTCTGGTTCCAGGGTAACTCAGAGAATGCCTTCTTTAAACTCCATACTAAGTGTTAAGATAATCAATTGCAACCTTGTATCTGGGCAAGCAGACCCTTTTCTGTTGTGTGCCTTCTCCCTTAGCCCTCTTCTTTCTCGGGTGCTCTCAAGGCCAGCTCTTCAACTTTTAAAAAAATTTCACTAGGCTTTTGGTACTTAATGTCCATGGGCAGTGATTAGCTAACACTGAGTGCTGATTATATTATTGTTGTAGCTATCATTATGGTTGTTTGATTTATTTGATTTTTAATGTGTCCATTGTCTGTGTATTTGATGATGATGATGATGATGATGATGATGATGATGATGATGATGATGATAGCCATCTTGGATGCTTCTTGTAAGCTGAAAATGGTATTATAGAAATGGGAACTCTAACTGTAGTATGTAAAGCCATGCAGGAAAGAGAGATGTTTTGATGAAAGGTAGCTGTCACTTCATGATTTCATATTTTCTATTAAAGCTTGTAACTGGGCACTGTGCATCCAGAAAGACTACCAAAAACAAAGCAGAAATAGAAAAAGAAAAAGTTGTATGTATGCAAGCATGATGAACTTGCATACCACAATTCCTTACATACTTTACATAGATCCTGATCCTCAATACTACTATAATGGTTGTGGTTGCCTTATTTCTTCTTTGGAAGCCTTTGTAGCTGGCCAATTTTGCACAACATACCACTTGTAGCATGGGACAGAATTTGTCAGGTTAAAACAGAACATGTTAAGGGGAAAAGCCAAATGACCAGAATCACATCTGAAAAGAATACATAGAATAAAGAATAAATAGTCCTAGCGTATTTCTAGATGGAGGGCTCCTATCATTTTTTTTATATATATTGCATTGTAGCTTTATAATAGGAGTATAATACTATATGAAGAAAAAAACCGGGGGGGAGGCACTATTAACCAAAGACAAGAGAGAGAGAAAACTCCAAGTGCCAATAGAGATCTTTGTGTATTTTTATTGTGCCCGACGCGTTTCGGCCTAAGCCTTTTTCAAGGCGCTTATTTTCTAATATTGTTAGAGACAAACAGCTTCATCAATCTCCTACTATATGCCTACAATGCTACTTGAAAGAAAATGTGTTTTAGCATACGTTTAGCATTATAGTGTACAGTGCTATGCTTCTATACTGCTAATTTAAAAACAACCTTTCCAGTTACTGCCATTAGCCACCTTGCTAAAATGGCAATGACTGGAAAGGTATGTTCCCCATCATTTTATTTTTAAAATTTATTTAGATACACAAACAGAAATCTCACTATCGTTAGGGAGAAGGGGCTGTAACTCACTGGTAGAGCACCTGCTTTGCATGCAGAAGGTCCCAGGTTCGATCCCCAGCATCTCCATATAGGGCGGGGAAAACTCTTGCCTGAAACCGGGCTAGATGGACCTATGGTCTGACTCATGTTCCAACTATTACACTCTTTAATTGGTATTTTGCTTTAAAAAACTACTTGGAAAACTATGTTAACACTACTAAAAATGTTGGCTTAAAAAAATAAACTGGTGATAAGAACGAACTTTCGCTTTTCAAATGAAAATAACTTGTACTGCTTTGATAAGCGCTTTGTTCAAGGGAATACATAAGAAAATGTTCACTGCGAGTTATTGAAGTCACTGAAAGATTTGCTTTTGATTTTAATTGGAGCTATGAGACATTATTTTTTCACAGAGCTGTTATTGATGTGGAAATGCTACAGGCTGCAGAGCCTCTTTCATCCCAAGGGTCAAATTTTATTTTGGAGAAGATCCTGGGGGCCACATTTCAGTAGTAGGCAGGGGCAAAGGCAAAAGGGGTGGAGCAAAACCCCTCAAATACCAGCATATTTTAGCTGAAAGGTCTTAGTGCCAATAACGAAGCCTCAGGAAAGGCATTTCAATCGTTTATAATGGGGAAAAACTGCACAAAAGCTGGGAAACCACCATATGATCATTGCTTGGGGGTAAGGGGATAGGGCCAGGGGAAGGGGCATGACCTTGTGGGGAACTACAGGGGCTGGATTTGATCCCTGGGCCTGAGGTTCTGCACACCTGCTATGGATTAAAGGTTCCACTTTGGGGAGCCCTATATTTCTATGTAGATTAGGACAGCAGTGTGATGTGCCTCATATTAAATTCCATGTCACTAAGATGAAGCTACTCTGTGCTATTTTTATGGTGTTTGTGAAGGGAGAAGGGGCAATAAACAGCAATAGCCAAAAAGAAATCTCTGGATTTAGTAACAAGGCCAGTTGGAATAAAGCACATACATTCAAATATGATAGGTGCTCATTTTATTTACAAAAAGGGGGAAGAGAATAGCATAGAAAAGAACCAGAGCAATGTTTGGAAACAGTACTTCGAGAACAAAACCGAATTAAACCCGTCCAGGGTTGCAATGATTTAAATCAACTATTAAATCGTTGATTAAATCATCAATAAAAATCATTTAAATTAAAAAATTGGGTTTTTTTTTTTGTTTTTTTGCAAATAAATCATGATTTTTTGCAACCCTGAATACCATAGACACATCTAGACACGCTCATACCAGTGAATACCTTACAGAGGTAGCCAGGAAGGCTATTCGTGATTGCAGGGGAAAATTCCATTGTCGTGTAGGTAGCCTAGTAACCGATAATACTGGTAACGTAAAAGAAATGAGGAAAGAACTTGATAAAGAGGAGACCCTTAACCTCATTACATATAGATGTAGTGTCCATCTAATGCATCTATCGGCTAAAGATGTGGTGGATATTCCTAATGTCAAGAGCCATGTCGTTGCTATTGTAAAATACTTCAGAAACAACCATTTTGCATCAGCTGCTTACAGGGCAACAGGAGCAAAAGCACTGCTGATTCCACAAGATGTTTGCTGGAACACTGTTCCCGATTGTTTAGAAACCTACATCAAAAACTGGCCCATCATCATACAAATCTGTGAGGAAAATCGAGAGAAGATCGATGCAGACATCAGAAACAAGGTCTCTAACTTGGGAATCAAAAGAAGATGTTGAAGATCTCCTTAAAAAGCTAAAACCTATTGCTGTGGCATTGGACAAATTACAGAGAGATTCATGTAGTATCGGTAGGGCAGTTGACGTTTTGAAGCAACTTTAGGAAGATCTGACAGCTTGCCGAGTATTGACTGCAAATGATCAAAGCAATCTAGAAACCCGTTTCAAGCAAGCACTAACACCAGCTCACTATCTGGGTAACATTATGACTCCATCTGTCATGGGCAAAAACTTAACAGAAGAGGAATAAGACTCAGGGATGGACTGGGCCAATGAAAACCATCCAAATATAGTTCCAGTCCTTATAAAGTACAAAGCTAAAGCCAAGCCAGTATATGTTGAGCAAAAACGTCATCAATTCAGTCCAGCCTCTGGAATGGTGGACTTCACAGCAGGACAAACTGCATCAGGAGGTGATCGATGTCGCAGAACAGTTGCACAGTGCAAGTGCCTCCACAGCAGATGTGGAAAGAGTGTTTTCATCATTTAGATTGGTACAATCAAAACTGTGAAATTGTTTAGGCTTAGACAAAGCTGCCAAATTAGTGTTTTTGTTTAAAGCCATGAATCAAAATAAAAAAGGAAAGTAAAAGAAAAATTAAGTGAAAGTGATTAACATAAGTTAAGTAATGCAGTGTATGACAAATAATTACTGTTGAGGTCGCTTTAAATATGCAAAAAATGCAACAATACTCTATTAAACGAAACCTGTTCTGATTAATGTTTTCTGTATAATTTGGTGTTCTTAACTATTAAGTGTAGGCTATCTCTACATGTGGTTGCCTGAAACTTTGAAATTAATTTTACTAATTGGGGGGGGGTTGATCAAATAAAAAAATCATTGATTTAAATCAAAAAAATCAATTTTTCGATTTAAATCATTGATTTAAATTTAAAAAATGATTGTGTGTGTGTGTGTGTGTGTGTGTGTGCAAAAAATCATGATTTTTTGCAACCCTGGACCCGTCTGCATGTATCAGTGGCACGGGTCCTCAATAGAACAGGACCTCAGAAAGCAAATCTTCCAAAGCAAACATTGGACAGCAAAATGAAAGTAAGCAAAAACTCAGGCATCCCCCCTCTTCCCCGTCCTGGTTTTATACCCAAAAGCCTTTAACAATTCTGAGGTGATCCCTATTAGCCAAACACAAGCTGGCTGGAAACCAGCTTTCTGCTTGTGCTTTCTGGGGGCAGAAAGTTCCCACCAATACTCAGCTGAACTCATTCAGCCCAATTAGTGAGGGTTTCGCTTTGGCCTTGAAGCCAGGGATGGCATGAGATAACGCACCCAGGTGGATTAACGAATATGTGCAGGCTCACCCTTGTGGAATGGAACTGTACAGGCTGCTAAAACACAGAAGAAAAATTGATTTCTTGACAGTTTTCAACAGTGTTTTCGGTAGGTGTTCATCTGGTCCTGAACAGCCCAAATACGACTCTTTCTAAACAAGAGCCAGTAGTAAATTTCAACTCATTCCAGTATCTACTAATGTTCCAGCCTTCTATTTTATGCTCAGCATAGTTGGGATTCTTGGGTATCACAAGCAGTAAGGATTGGTGACAATCCAGAAACAAGCCAAGTACTGCTAAACAGAAGAAAGTTATTTAAAAACAATGGGTAAAATCCAGCATAAGGCCTACTTTAAGTAGACCCATTGAAATGACTCTTAAGTCCAATTCATTTCAGTGGGTCTACTCTGAGTAGGACTTATGTTTGATTTTACCTGGTGTAGTTTCAGGCCAATTAAAATAATTTCATAATAACTTTTTTTTAATTATTGCTCAGATTCCCCCTAGATGGTAAACAGGATTAAGTTTCTGTAGTAAAGATTACAGATTCATAGTTACCTCAGTCCATAGCAAAAGCTGCTACTGATTGTGACAATGGTTTTAACATGTAGAAGAGCACACTTCTCACAAAGAGAACATACGGTATGTGTGTGGGGAAGAAACACTGGGGGAGTAACTTCCCCCGGTAGGAGACCCTGTGCAAAACAGGTTAGGGTAGGCTACAGCTTGGGTTGGTTGCCCCACCATGCATTAGGGGGAATATCAGCTGCTGCAGAATATGCACATGGTCAAGTGGATGTAACAGCTATGTAATGTTTTATCTTAATAACTGCATTTCACTGACTGTCTCAGCTGCTTGTTTCCCTGACAACTCCAGTGCCGGCTTATAGCACAGATAGATATCTGCATTGAAAGCTGATGCTTGTTGGTATTTCTTTACTTGCTCCTTCAACCTCTTAAGTTGTAAATATGCTGAAGGAATGTGTCCTGGGGATGATTCTACTCCAAAAGAGTCTGGGATTTCTAAATGCAGCTGTTGTGGATTCTGGCAGCCAAGCTGCTTCAACAAAATAGTACTACTGGGATGGTTATTTACCAAGATGTTTGTATCAGTGGTGACAACATCTAGGAATTGCACCTGTGGGGAGCATGCCATGCTGAACAGCATGCAAGTAACACTCCAGATACTGCCCTACAACTTGGATAATTTTTATTAACTCTTAATACTCTGTGTGCCACTCATGATCTGATTTTCAAGAACCCCAAATAGCCACTATTGGGGGGGGGGTGAAATACTAAATATGTGTTAAGTTTAGTCTTTCTATTCTGTAGTAGACAAATAATTACTAAGATATACGAGGACTACAGAAAGAAGGAATGAATGAAAATATTGACAGAAAACACAGTTCCATATAAGGATAAGCAAAATATTCTAAGCTAAGATGGAGGAAGAGTTGAGATCATAACTGTATTGTTGAAATGTATGCTGCTATTTAAACACCCCAGTGTCTACTAGAGATATATACACAGGCTGAGAGAGGATTAATAGAAGGGATTTTCTTCCAATTACTAAACATGCAATTACCCTCCAGGCTTCATTTTGATGGGTGATGGACTGTACCCAAAGAGTGCTCATCAGCAGCTCCTGTAATGACAAGTGGGGTGCTGCAGGGTTCTGTTCTGGGCCCAGTGTTGTTCAACATCTTTATAAAGAACTTGGAGATAGGAGTATGGATGCCTATCAGATTTGAAGATCACATCCAACTGGGTGGGGTAATACCTAACAGGGTGGAGAATTGAGCAAAAACTAACAAAATAAATGTTGTGATGTATTATCAGAACAAACTGTGAGCATTTGTTTATACATGTTTGGGAACAAATTGGCTGTCACCGGCAGTTCTGTTATGTCTGCAAGCAGGACTCAAGCCTGGAAACAAGATCAGTGGGAACTTAACAAACCAACTTTCACGTGTTTGTTTTTCTCTGACGTGGTGAACTGTTTCAGACAGAAGCCATTTTAAGGGGAAGAACTTTGGCTGTGTTCTTGTTCTTCTTTTGTTCTTGCAACTGCAACAATGTAACACTTTGCATTGGTGGGGTGAAGTTCCACTTCTCTCCACTGGAATAATGCTAGGGAATGTATACTCTGTAGTGCTTACTTCAAATAAGTAAATAGAATAGACCTGTTGATGTCACAGAGTGTTTCCTGAGTCCTGAGTTAATCTGCAATTGGAGAAGCTGGAAGCTGAGTTATTACAGGGTCTGCTGCTGCTGTGTGGGAGATTTACTCTGCTACTGTGTGTGGAAGGCCAGGCTACGCTAGCACACGGATTATAAATCTCTTTCAACACCAACAATGAATGGGGAAAAAATGTTGTACAAATACAGGATGGGTAACACTTGGCTTGACAGCAGACTCCAGCAGTATATGTCGAAAGGATCTAAGGGTTTTAGTAGATCATAAGCTAAACATGAGTCAGCAGTGATGAGGCAGCTAAAATGGCTAATGCAATTCTGGATTGCAGCAACAAAAGTATATTCCCCAGATCACAAGACATAATGGTACTGCTCTATTCTGCTTTGGTGAGACCTCCCCTGGAGTCTGTTGTCAAACTGGAATGTGTCCAGAGGAGGGCAACAAAGGTGGTGAGGGGCCTCTAGTCCTATGAGGACAGATTAATGGAGCTGGGTATGTTTAGTCTGGAGAACAGATTAAGAGGTGATATGTTGGCTGACTTTAAATATTTAAAGGGGTGTCATGTAGATCATGGAGAAAATTTGGTTTCTGTTGCTCCAGAGGATAGGACCCGAACCAGTGGGCTCAAATTTGAATGAAAAGGATTTAGACTAAACATAAGGAAGAGCTTCGCCATGTTACGATCTATTCAACAGTGGAACAGACTTCCTTGGAAGGTTTTTAAGCAGAGGCTGGACGGCCACCTATCAGGGATGCTGTAGCAGTGGATTTCCTGCATTAGCAGTGGGGTTGGATTGGATTTTTTATTTTTATTTATTATATTTATCAATCGCCTATCTGGCCGGCCACCCTTCAAAGGCCAAAGGATGACCTTTGAAGGCACTTCTAACTCCAATTCTATGATTCTATAAATATGATTTTCTGCCGTACTGAGCATTGTGCTTTTGAGAGAATCTAGGAAAGGTGGGGGATGGGAGGAGGAATATGTAGGAATTTCCTCAGTATGAATCAATATACTCACTGGCATGGTTGAGTGACTTGTACCAGTCTTGTTCTGTGGAACTTGCATTATTTGTCAACAACTTTATTAATTGTATAGTGTTGTTGGATAGTGTTAAAAGTTGTTGACAAATAATGCAAGAAATGCTTTGCAATTCTTATTGTTTTACAGCATCTGTCTGCTTAAGTTTTTGTGTATATTTTTAAGAGTTTTGAGCCCAAAATGTGCCTTGTTGTATATGAAAAAATATTGGTTCCAGACTTCATCATACTTGGAGTAGATCCACTGAAATCAATGGGACTTAAGTTGGTTGTGACAAACCTAAGTCCTATTGATTTCAGTGGTGCTACTTTAACTATGGTGCAGTCTGGATCCAACCCACAAAGTACATGTTTGGATTTTTTTGTGTCATGCAGATATGTGTATGAAGTAGCTTTGGTTGGCTGTGGATCTTTGCTGTGTATGTATACACACTTACGCAGTGATAAATGCATTTACTATTGTGTGACATAAAGTAGCCTTCATCACAGACTTCTGAAACAGTTGCTGCATTAGATCTTCATATTTTCTGATGCATATGCCTTTTTATGAGAAAACTATGTTTTCTTTGAGAATAAAGTGACACCAACAAACTTTATCAGTCTGAATTCTGTGTTTATTAATAAATGCACATCTCTTCATAAGAGTGTTGGACTGGGAGTCGGGAGATCCGGGTTCTAGTCTCTGCTCAGCCATGAAACTCACTAGGTGACTTTGGACCAGTCACTGACTCTCAGCCTAACCTACCTCACAGGGTTGTTGTGAGGATAAAATGGAGAGGAGGAGGATGATTATGTAAGCCACCTTAGGTTCCTTGCAGGAAAAAAGGCGAGGTATAAATATAATAAAATATAAATAAATAAATACATAAGTAATGCTCATTAAGTTTAGTGGAACTTACTTCTCAACTACTAGGTGAGTGATATTAGTGGAAACATTTTATACCACTTCAGTGTGGTTCTAAATTACAGTGTACTCTTCTAAAATTGCTATGGAAGTATGGAGGATATTTGAAATATTGCTGAGATATTCTGGAATCTTAAGATTTGTAACTTGAGTCTGTGTACTTAGTTCCCTGATACTTAGCCAGGATGTCCTAGTATTTTAAAGGCTCATTTGAGGTGCTATATTTCCTGTGGGTGAAGAAGATCTGGATGACTCTTCATGAATATGTATTAAAGATGATGAATCACAGTTTGCATAGACCCAATTTGCACGGCAGATCGTGGGTTGGTTAATTAATTAACTAACTAACCCATGATTTGCCATGGCACATGCTGGGTGCATTCTACAGCCATTTTGAATATTCAGCCCTTTATCAGGGGTTGCTGCATGACGTCTGAACCTGGACAATATAGATTAATCATGGGTTAAAGAACCCACAGTTAACCTATAATTAGTAATTAGGTTAAAGAACCCACAGCCTGTGGCTCACGCTGGCTCAGCTAGTCTGAGTGTGGAAAGCTAAGCAGGGTCAGGCCTGGTTATTACTTGGATGGGAGACCCCTCCTCTAGTTTCCTGCACTGAGCAGGGGGTTGGACTCGATAGCCTTGTAGGCTCCTTCCAACTCTATGATCTATAACTGTGGGTTGTTTAACCCACAATTAACCTATAGTGTCTGGGTTCGAACATCATGTAGCAACTCCTGATTGGGGGTTGAATATTCAAAAAGGCTATTGTATGTGCCCATCACATGCCACAGCAAATTGTGGGTTAATTAACCGACAACCCTTCCAACTCTGTCATCTATGAAATCTATGAAATTTGCCACCGTTACGTGCAAAAAGCCCCACAGTATGTAACAGCCACTGATGAAGATGGGAATCTAAGATGATTCTTAAGATTGGATGAACTTGGGGCCACAGGCAGTCCCCGAGTTAAGAACGTCCGACTTACAGACAATCCATACTTAAGAACGGACTTCTGGGTTCCCCTGGCGCTATGTTGTTTACGTAGAGTACATAGAATAGTATGCTACACAATCTGTGTAATTTACGCAATTTGCGTAAATGCTGATTTTAACATATAGAACGCTATGCTGTTCCGACTTATATACAAATTCAACTTAAAGACATTCTTAAGAACGGAACTCGTTCGTAACCTTGGGACTGCCTGTATTTGATTTGAAAAATACTGTTTCTAACTATACTTCAGAACTTTTCTACAACTTGATAGCTTTTACTTAGGTTTAATTGTACGCTAATATAGTACTGAGGTAAACTGTTTTGTGAACATCACATTTGGTTTTAGCTTCTGTCTTTATTTTTCCAGGCTGCTTGTTGGTGTATAAAATACTGCTATATATTTTTTCATTATGTTTCATTTAACTTAAATCTCTAATGCCACAAAAGATATTTGCTGCGCTTTTAAAAATCACTCCCCCCCCCCCAATTCTATAATGTGTGGTTGTGTTTTCCCTTTTAGTGGAGGCGGTAGTGGAGTTTGACTACAAGGCTCAGCATGATGATGAGCTGACCATCACTGTAGGTGACATCATCACCAACATCAGGAAAGAGGATGGAGGCTGGTGGGAAGGACAGCTCAAAGGCAGAAGAGGTTTGTTCCCTGACAACTTTGTAAGAGTGAGTACAAAGTGAAAACTGTTAACTGTCTTGTGTCACTGACTAGTATCATCTTGTTTGCATGCAGGTTTGCCATCTTAGCAGTGGGTGTGTGCAAAGCATTATTGAACTTAAAATAAAACCAGTTCTTATAAAAGACAACTCCAAGGGCCAGAGTAGAAGTTAGCAGACAGATGTGAGTAACATTCCTACAATGGGGTGGGCTTATCTTGTTTCCCACTGGCTACTCCCACCACCACCGATGAGAAAAAGATAAGCTGCTTGAGCAGGGGAGGGGTAATTTTGAGAAGAAGCATAGTCTGCAAGGAAGGGCTTAAGCACTCATCTTCACTGGCTGTTGTGGCCTTAGTTGCTGCTCCAGAGTTTTGGAATGCCTTTCCATGACCTGTTTGTTTAGTTCCCTTTTGGGATATTCCACAAATAGGCAAATATGGTCCCTTTTTGGCTTTCTTTTGGGAATTAGCCCTTGCATTGTAGATCGCCTGTTGTTTCGATTTTTTAAAAAATTGTGTATATATGGATTTGAGTTTTGTTTTAGTTTTGCTTTTGTGTTTGCACTATTTTAATTATCTTATTGTATGCCACTTTGGAAGTATTGCAGAATAGCGGTATAGAAGTTTCATAAACAAAATAAATACTGAACATAAGTTACATCATGGCTGTTCAGTGGTTTTAACATTGAATCTGTGTATATTGCAAGAGGACTTGCACACAAATCATTTTTAAATCATTGTTAGAAACAATTGCACCAGCAAATGGCCTAATGCAGAAACATATACATTTTGAAGTCTTGAAATAGCAGAGGTTTCCTTTTCCTGGTCTCTGTGACTCACACATATCATAGAATCATAGAATAGTAGAGTTGGAAGGGGCCTATAAGGCCACCGAGTCCAACCCCCTGCTCAATGCAGGAATCCAAGTCAAAGCATCCCTGACAGATGGCTGTCCAGCCGTACCTTGAATACCTGCAGTGTGGGAGAGCCCACTACCTCCCTAGGTAGTTGGTTCCATATGGACTCTGCTTGCGCGTGTAAGGGCGAGATAAAGAAGAGGCAGACACAGGGTATATGGTTTCAAATCAGGGCCACATTTATTGAATTGAAGATCTGTGAAGGGTGAAGTGCGGTTCTAACCTAGCCCGGCCCTTGGCCGGGAAAAAAGACCAATATTTGGCGAATGCATCCTAACTGAACCGGAGGCGGGATGGCTCGCCACCGGCCAGTTGCCCTCCATGTGGAGCTGGAGGGCCTTACCATCGTCACCTTACTTTGGCGCCTCCAGGCTCCCAAAATAGGTGAGAAAGGTAAAACCCCAAAGGCGTCCCAATCTCCCTCGTGCCAAGCCTCATGGCGTTGGTGAGGGCAGCCTTGGGTAAACGTCAGTCACCTTGAAAGGTGCCACTGGATGATCACCATAACCCTAATTGTTCCTGCCTAAACCCGCACTTCCTGCCAATGCGACCAATTTAGCTAAGATCCCCCTGGCGGGATTACAATCGAATTCAAAAATTCCCATACCCTGCTTCACAGTGTAGAGTAGGCGAAACACGCCCAATGCCCCGGCCAATTGGGACAATGAGCCAAAATTCCTACTCGGCCCCCAGGAAACGGGCGGCCAGAGGAGCCTACACTGCTCAGAGGGCGGGAGTGGAGGGAGCTGGAAAAACACAGGAGCAAAGAGACTGAAGGCGGGAACCCAGGAGCTTAAATAAGCTCTTACCTGGGTCCCCGCCCTTCTGAGCCATTGGCTCTTCCCGTGACCCACCAGACCAGGTGCTTGCCTCCTCTCTCCTCCCCCACGCGCAAGCCTTCTCCCTGTTTCCACATAGGGGCCATTGGAAGTTCTATCTGTGCAGAACAGTCATTTGGAGCATTCTAGAATGATTATGCAGGACTAGTGCAACTGGCACTGAAATGTGAGTGTGTAGTGTGCCCCGCAAGTCACAGCAGTGATACAGTACTGCAATAAACCTTAGGTGTGGATCCGGCCTTAGTGTGAAATGGAACAAATAAACAATGACAGCAAAATGAAGGTGCCCCAACAACCATCATGGTAGAGAGCTTTCATAATTGCCTCAAACAAAATGCTGCTCAGTGGACTCTGTCCATTACTTTCAGTTGTCTGTTATGTAGTGATAACAGACAACTTTTTTGCATAACTCAAAAACAGACCATGGGTTATGCAAGGGTTATTTAAGCCTTGCATAACCCATACTTGCTGGGTTCGCACAGCATGACAACCCCTGAGCAGGGATTGCATATTCAAAATGGCGGCCGCACATGCCACAGCGTCACCGTTATTTAACCCATGGTGGGCTGTTATGTCATGCAAACAGCCCCCACGGGTATGTGAACTGAAATATTTGAGGAAAAAAGTTAAAGCACACTTAATGTGATTTAAATGTTATATTATGTACACATTTTATTGGAATACATGTGAAAATTTAATGACAATAACATATACTTCCATTATTGTTTATAAGAAGGAAAGAAGAAAGAAAGGTACCGAAAACTGTTGACACACTAATTCAGCCTTCTTCAACCTGGTGCCCTCCATATATGTTGGGCTACAACTCACAGCATCCTTCAGAGAGCATGGAGGGCACCAGGTTGGAGAAGGCTGCCCTAATTGATTTAGCAAGCCAAAGAACTGTGCATTATATGCTGAGAACCACTCATCTATTTCAGCAGAATTCAAGTCTCTTCCACGATGGTTGTTGGGGCACCTTCATTTTGCTGTCATTGTTTATTTGTTCCATTTCACACTAAGGCTGGATCCACACCTAAGGTTTATTGCAGTACTGTATCACTGCTGTGACTTGCGGGGCACACTACACACTCACATTTCAGTGCCGGTTGCGCTAGTCCTGCATAATCATTCTTCGTTTCTTCTGGAATATCCTGGACTAGGTTTCTCATGTTTTTTTCAGTTATTATGGTTCACTGTCACAGTACACAGCTAGTGTGTGCTAAACTGGTGCTGTTGTTGCCCTGTCTGAGGTGTGGCCATGAAAGTGTCATCACTGGAGTTAGTCAATAGTTTTCAAGGGGCAGGGGAAATGCGGCATTACGTGCGTCTCCCAAACTGGTGGGGAAGAGAGGTATCCGCCATTTGTTGTTGTGTGGCAGTTCGACTTCTTCCCCGGAAGCTTGTTAATTAATTAATTTTTTTAATTTGGTAAAGGTTCCTGCGCACCTCTGCACCTCTGAGCAGGCTGCATCAGCAAATCGCGTTTGGGTGCTTTTAAAAAATACAATTTTGATCCTGTGCATGTGTGCACTTCCGTATAGACAGCGGACCAGAAACAGCGGACCTTGTTATATGGCTGTTTCCCCTGCATGTGAAAGGCAGTACCCCCAGTATAACTGCCATGGAGTTTGAGAGGGGACAGGAGTGGGAGGCTTTCCCCCCTTTTTTAATAGCCGTGTTCACCCCCTTGTCCAAAGAACAAGGAGCTATACATTAGCCAAAAGGCATGTCTACTCAGAAGTAAATCACACTCTCTTCAACAGCCTTCTCCTTCTTTTTTGAGAGTGGCCAGAAGAGCTTTTAATATCTTTTTAAAGATCGCTCCTGTGCGGAGATGACAAAGCAACATTTTTAAAAAGGCCCTGTTCAAGGCAACACCCAGTTCTACCACTATGGAGTTGGGTGTGGGGTGGCAAACTGGGATGACTGCAGTACATTTAATGAGAATGTGCCCTGTGAGTAGTGACTACAGAACGTGAATATAGCAGTACTGTTCTGCTAACTTGGTGATATACACAGTGTAATGTAGATCAGGCCTAAGACATAGATGTGAAGAAAAGAGCCTTTGGGGGGTTCCTACATGCACACACACACACACACACACACACGCACACGCCTCATGTGAAAACCAAGTAAGGCCGGTTGGGGGCTGGGAGGAGGCGAAATGTGCATAAAGTATCGGGTGGGACATGGCGCTGGTCTACGGCTTTTCAGATGCAAATGTCATGAGTTCCCCTCCCTGCCTGGCCAGGTGAAGTGCATCATGATTGGCTGGAGGCAGCAGAGCTACAGGAAGGAGGGGGGGAGGGGGAAAAGGTATATTCCCAAAGTGTAGCCTTTGTGTCTTTGTTCGTCGCGTGGTTGCTGGCTGTGGAGCAATGGCAGCAAGCCAAGCAGAGGCCCAAGCCTTCGGGCGGCCTCAGGATCCGACCCCAGGTAGCTCCTGGTGAAATTAGCTGAATGAGGGCTTTGGCAAGGCAGGCCTTGTGGAGGGCTACCCATCTCGGACCTTCGGGTAGGTGAAGTAGTCCCCCCGGGTGGCAAGGCTGTGCTGGATCCAACCCTGGAAGAGAACTGACCCCCAGGTAACAGAGTGTGTGCCTGGGAGATATAAAGAATCAGGTTTTGTTATTTTGTAGCTTTACTCTGTATACCAAAGCATCTCTCTATTTTGTGTGCTTCCCTTATTTCCCTATTGGTTGTTGTAAAATGCTACCTGAATAAACCTTCTCTTGGTTTTTTACCCCACATGGTGTTTGTGGATTGCTCTGTGGTTCCAGCAACTAAATCCAGGTTACAGTCAGAAAGGCAAGTCCCTGAACAGAGATTCAAGTAGAGGACTGCAGACAGCTGAGGCTGGCAATCTGGTACCTTGAGATCTCTGGGGGGTCTTGGGTCCTTTGGGGTAGGAAAGGGTGGGGTTGTGGCGGGTCAGCCAGCCCCCCCTTCCTCCACATGGTGGCAAGCGCTGGGATTCGAAACTGGACCACAGAGTGGGTGCACGTGGGCAAATAGGGAAGCCGCCTTGGAGAGACTTTAGTACATGGGTAGAGGTTTTTTATTTTTTAGAGATTGAAGTGTGAGATTGAGCCTCATGGAAAACGTTCAGATTGCTGGAAGGGGCTACCCAGTCTGTGGAAGCCTAGCTGCCAGCGGGGAGCGTTGAAGGCAAGAAATCTCAACTGTGGAGTGAGTAAGCGGAGGCAGATCCTACCATCCCCATCGAGTGCAAGAAGTCCGTGGCTGGGGGAAGGCGGCTGTGATCCAAGAGAACCAGAGCTGGGGGAGCCCTGGCTAGAAGCAAGAGATAGGCTGCGTGTGCGTGTCCCAGAGGCTGGGAGCAGCAGTTGCCAGTGAGTAAGCGGAGGAGGATCCTACCCATTGAGTGCAAGAAGCGGGTGAGCAGATGGCGGCTGTATGATCTCAAAGAACCGGGGCTGGAAAGAGAAGAAAGACTGTGTGCGCGCGCGCGTGTGTTCCAAGGGGAGCAGAAGAAAGGAGAGAAGACCAGAAAACCTCTCTTAAGAGACTGGTGAGCAAAACGTTGAATTTTGGGACAGCGTTTGATGAGTGATTTGGTTGTGCTATGTGCCCCAGAGAAATTGGCAAGACTTTGGGGAGGGAAGGCACAGTCCTGCCCTACATCTCTCCCACGGGAGAAGGACTCAGATTTTGAACTTAGACTGTCCAGTTGCTCTTGGGGGGGGCATGGTGAGTGACCAGGCTAAGCAGCAGCAAGCAGAGGGGGCCCCGACATCAGAACCCCCCCCCCCCGAAAAAGAGACTTTGTCCCTGTGCTGCCGAAATGGAGAGCTGAAAGGAGCAGAAAGAAAAGGGGATTTCCCTCCTAGCTGGCGGAGAAGCACGGACAGAAGGGTGGGGTTGTGGCGGGTCAGCCAGACCCCCCTTCCTCCACAATAGATGTATCCAATGACTTAGATGTGTTCTCTCACATAGTTGCTAGGGATCATCACCTGAAACGGGACATTTTCTGCAGAAAAACAAAGCACTGGCAATTTTTCTGTTTTGGTAAATTTTCTGCCTGACATCACTGGCTAGAAGCCATGACCCTTATCAAACTGAAGATAGAGCTTTTTGTGCACAAGCAGGTCTCAACATGAAAAGAAATAGGAACAGCACAAATGCATACATGTACATATTTTTACTGCTTTCTGAATTATCATGGAGTGATTGAAAACAGATGTAGGCTATTCTGTTTCCTAACTTTCTCTGTTAGGATTTCCTTACTAAAACTCCGTGTTCGCCATAATTCAGCTGCATCACAATGATCATAAAGTCAGTGACTGAGTTGTGCTGATGAAATGGCCTTTCTTGGATGTGTTCTCTGTAGATAGCCACCTTGCAAAGTAATGCTAAGGAATCAGTAACATCTGCATTTTGTTCTTATGTCCTTAATTTTGACTATTGAGAAGTTTAAAAAAATAGAAGTGTGGTAAAGAGAAGTCTTAGAATGAGCCATCATGTTTTACATTAACATATTTTAGAGGGAAAATAAAGTAGAGAAATGAAAAGAGGAAGAAGATAGCTTCTGCAACTTACATGTGGAGGAAATTAACTTTATCAGATAGTTTCCCTTTAACAAGCTTGTGCTGAGTAAACAGACATGTTATAGGAATTGAGGACATTAATCTTCCGAGAAGTACTAATGGTATGTTGTGTTTTGTCTTTTGTTTGCCATAAGGCTAAAGAACATATTTTTAAAGAAGTTGCATTTGTAATCCATACTTTCTCCTAGTCAAGCAGTGTTGTAGTGGAGTCATGGGGTCAAAGCACTGAGACCTTTTGATTAGCACAGATGCTGATGTCATCTACCACCCTGTTCAGGCTCAGGTCAGGCTTCTCGGTTTCCTCTGAATTTAGCTGCAATCCTCAGGGTCAGTTGCTGGGAGCAGAAGGGTATGGATTTTCCTAGCAACAATAGTTTTGAGCTACCCCTGTCGTAATGCAAAGTATTTTGGAGTGGCTTGGTCTAGAATGAGCAATGAAGATCCATTAGCCTTTCAAAGTCCTGCTCCTGGTGGAGATGAAAACTGCTAAAAATGGTTCCTTGATATGAATTAATGTGGATTTCCCTTGGGGCCATGGCTACAGGCCCTGTCATGATCAGCACCTGCACTTCAAAATTTCCCACTAAGCCACTGTAGTCAAGCAACTTTATTTGAACATGTAGCACCTGAGATGTTAAGATTTTCGTGATAGCATAAGGGGAGAAAAACAAAGCAGGAAACTGTGGTGCCAAAACTGTGCTTACTGGTTTTTGCAAAAGCAACTATGTATTTGATATGGTTGTAGATTGCTGGTAAATGTATGCTATTTGAAAGAGCCTTTACCAGTGGTCTTATTTCTCTCTGGGTGTTCTCCAAATGACTTGCAAAGTAGGATAATAGGCTCACCAGGTGCATCTTTTGAGCAACCGAATGAGAGGGTTTCAAGATCTCAGCTGTTTCCGGTGGTTGGTGCACAACATTGGCAAAGCTTTTGCAGGTGTAACTGCAGATGGTTAGTGTGCTGTGTATCGCTGCATTAAAACCTAGAGCCAGGACAGTTCCTTGGCAGTAGTGACTTTTAATATATAAAAGCAGAATGCAAGTCTCCAAATAAACCATTGAACTTCATTTATTCTCTCTGTGTAAGATAGCAGATGTACAATGAAACCTAAAGGTATTTGATCCTGTTGCCAGCAGACTAGATGAGTGTAGTCGAGCAGCTGCATCTCCTATCTGTTAAATACTGGCTAGATATCTATGTTGGCCAAGAGAGCTTTTTTTTCCTATGCATTTTTTTCTGTTTGTGTAAAACGACAGACATGCCAAAATCACCAGAGTGATTTATGGGGTGCACACAGAAACTTTAATTATAGGTGGTCCTTTCAAATGGCATAGTTACTACCACACTCAACTACAGAGCTTGTTAATAGCAGGTTGGCTTAGACTTGATATTACATCCTACTTGATTTAGACACCAGTATGGCAAAATTGTTACTCAGCATTGTATGGCATGGTATTTCTCTCTCTCTCTTTCAGCAAATGCATACCTTGAGAGTTGGTGGCCTAGGTTTGGCATATATATATATAGATGGCTTGTGCAAAACATTTAATTATTTATTTATTGTATTTTATTAATATATTTCTACACTGTGTTTCAGCCAATAGGCCCTCAAGGCAATGTACAATACAAAATTTAAAAACAATTTAAACAACAATTTTAAAAGCAGAGCAACAAGATGCATGAGAATGATACAGATGATGGGCTCCTCAATTAAGCTTTTAAATCCTAAACAAACATGTCTTCACTGCTCACGAAAAGGCAACCAATGAAGAAGCCAATCTGATACCCCTAGGAAGGGAGCTCCACAGACAGGGTGCTTCTACAGAAAAGGCCCTTTGTCATGTTCTGACCAACTTAGCCTCACTTGCAGGTGGGACACAGAGAAGGCTCTCATATGATGATTGTAAACCATGGGCATGCTCATATGGAAGCATGCTGTTACATTTCTGTGGAGAAAAAGCCTGCACACACACACACACACGCCTCATGTGTAAACATGGTAATCCCGGCTGGGGGCTGGGAGGAGGCGAAATGTGCATAAGTATCTGATAAAGCATGGCGCCTGAAAGTCCTGAAAAGCTGGTCTAGTCTACAGTGACCCGGCTTTCATATGCAAGATGCAGAAGCCCACTAGTCCTGAGTCACCCTCCCCCCTGCCTGGCCAGGTGAAGTTCATCCTGATTGGCTAGAGGCAGCAGAGCTACAGAAAGGAGGAGGGGAGGGGGAAAGGAATATTGCCAAGGTGTGGCTTTTGTTGGTCGTCGTGTCGTTGTTGTGGATCATGGCAGCAAGCTGCGCGGAGGTCCAAGCCTTCGGGCTGGCCTCAGGATCCGGCCCCAGGTAGCTCCTGGTGAAATTAGCTGAATGAGGGCTGTGGCAAAGGCAAGCCTTGAGGAGGGCTACCCATCTCGGACCTTAGGGTAGGTGTGGTAGTCTCCTCGGTGGCAGGGCTGTGCTGAAACCAACCCTGAAGGGAACCGGCCCCCAGGTAACTAGTGTGTGCCTGGGAGATATAAGGAATCAGCTTTTATTGTTTTGTAGCTCTACTGTGTTTGTACCAAAGTGTCTCTCTATTTTGTGTCCTTCCCTCATTTCCCACCTTTTGTTGTAATATGCTACCTGAATAAACCTTCCTGGTTTTTACCCCACATGGCGTTTGTGGTTGCTCTTTTGGTTCAGCAGCTAAATCCAGGTTATAGTCAAGGGCAAGTCCCTGAACAGAGATTCAAGTAGGATTGCAGAGCTGAGGCTGGCAGTCTGGCACCTTGAGATCTCTGGGGGTCTTTTGGGTAGGAAAGGGTGGGTTGGCGGGCCAGCCAGCCCCCCTTCCTCCACATGGTGGCAAGCGCTGGGATTCGAAACTGAACCACAGAGTGGGTGCACGTGGGTAAATAGGGAAGATTGGGGAGACTTTGGTACATTGAGTAGAGGTTTGTTGTTTTTTAGAAATTGAAGGGTGAGATTGAGCCTCAGGGAAAACGTTCAGATTGCTTGGAAGGGGCTACCCCAGTCTGTGGGAGCCTAGCTACCAGCGGGGAGCATTGAGGGCAAGAAATCTCAACTGTGGAGTGAGTAAGCAAAGAAAGCAAACTGCAAAAAGTTTCAGAACAGCCTGTGTGCCCCAGCAAGTGAGCAGAGGGCAGCAAGTGTGTAATCCAAAAGTACCAGAGCTGCAGGAGCCCTGGCAAGGAGAAGAGATGGGCTGTGTGTGCGTGTTCCCAGAGGCTGGGAGCAGCAGCTGCCAGTGATTAAGCGGAGGAGGATCCTACCATCCCCATCGAGTGCAAGAAGTCTGTGGCTGGGGGAAGGCGACCTGAATCCCTGGGAGCCCAGCGGGTGAGCAGATGGCGGCTGTGTGATCCAAAAGAACCGGAGCTGGAGGAGCCCTTGGCAGAGAGAAGAGGGCTAGGAGCAAGAAATAGGCTGTGTGCGTGTGTGTTTCCAAGAGGAGGAGCAGAAGACCAGAAAGGCTCTCTTGAGAGACTTGTGTGAAGGAGGGCAACATCCGTTTGGTGAGTGATTTTGTTGTGCTATGTGCCCCAGAGAAGTTATCAAGACTTTGGGGGGGGAGGGCACGTCCTGCCCTACATCTCTCCCATGGGAGAAGGACTCAGATTTTGAACTTAGACTGTCCAGTTGCTAAGGGGAGGGCCATGGTGAGTGGCCAGCTAAGCAGCAGCAAGCAGAGGGGGGGCAGACATCAGAAAACACCCCCCCCAAAGAGAAACTGTCCCTGTGCTGCTGAGAAGCGGGCGGAGAGAAGCAGAAGCACAGAAAAAGGAATTCCCCTCCAGGCGTTTTCTGCTGCAGTGAGAAGACAAAGGACTGAGATTAAGTGTTGATTAAAGCCAATAAAAACTGATAAATTGTTGCTGGAGTGGACGGGGACGGAGACGGGTGATCCAAGTGTAAGCAAATTGAACTATTTGATGTCTTGTGTCATGTGCAAAAGTTAGCCCAAACTGTATCATGTCAGTTTGAAGTTGTATGTAATGATAATAATGATAATGATGATAATAATAATGATAATGAG
Source organism: Shinisaurus crocodilurus (assembly GCA_021292165.1). NCBI lineage: Eukaryota > Metazoa > Chordata > Lepidosauria > Squamata > Shinisauridae > Shinisaurus > Shinisaurus crocodilurus. The sequence goes on along the minus strand of CM037878.1, from coordinate 201,401,419 downwards.
GTGATGGCAGAAACCTGCAAGTTTTCAAAGTGCCTCAGGGCAGAGAAGAGTTGCCAGAAAAGAATCAGTCAGAGGCGGGAGAACAAAGCAGAGGGCTAAAAGGAATGTTAGAGGCGGGAAACCCTCTAACGGCTGAAAGATTGCCAGGCTGGTGTTCTAGCCGCCTGGGTGGAGCCTCCCTGGCTCAGCATTTAATTCTGAGGGAGACAGTCATCCCGTGCAAGTTTGGGTGGTGGGCTAAATGAGCCAAGCCCAAGAGGCTGGAAGATTGCCAGGCTGTGTGTTCTAGCCGCCTGGGTGGAGCCTCCCTGGCTCAGCATTTAATTCTGAGGGAGACAGTCATCCCGTGCAAGTTTGGGTGGTGGGCTAAATGAGCCATGCCCAAGAGGCTGGAAGATTGCCAGGCTGTGTGTTCTAGCTGCCTGGGTGGAGCCTCCCTGGCTCAGCATTTAATTCTGAGGGATACAGTCATCCCGTTCAAGTCTGGGTGGTGGGGGGCCACCAGCAAGCCTTTGGAAAAAGGGGTGGTGTGGACTTCCGGGTGGAGCTTAATGTCGGACTGAAGCTCCCTTGAAATCGAGGGAGACCAACGCGGCGAGAAATCCAGTCAAGAGGTTATCTTGGCTGCTAAATCTCCTCGGAACAAGAGGATGATCTAAGAGTGATTCCCAGTATAGCTCTTAATTGCTCTCTGTGAGTTTTTTTTTGCAGTTGCTTGCGCTTCTGCACTCAGATTCTCTCGGGGAGGGTAGAGTGTGGGAGAAGCCACCAGCGCTCACCGCCGCGTTTGGAGTTCTTTTTTTTAAGAACCTGAAGAACGACAACTCCATTTCTTAAAGATTTATTGACAATTGGGAATAAAGAGGAATTTTATCCACAATCAGGATTAAATACCCTCATCTGGAATACTAAAAAGAAAATGTGCTTTAAAACTTCATAATGGGAAGATCAACAAATGTGTTTTGAAACGAGAAAGAAAGAGGTACTGTAATTCCTTTTACTTTGAATTCTGGAAGAGTTTAAAGTAGCTGTAAATTCTAACTGCGTCACAGACAAGATGGCTACTTATGATTTACTGCTGCAATTGGCCGGAGAGCTGATGGAACTGTTTCAAACTTTCCAAAATAAACTGTTGGGGGGACTGGTGAGGTCGGAAATGCAGAGCAGGGAGGACGAGGCGAAGAATGATATACTGGGAGAGATAACAACTGGACCTTTGAAGAGAGACAGCAGAAAAGGGAGGGATGCCAGCAAAACGGACAGTGAAGACGCTTTAGAGATACCATCCAGGGAGAACTGGAAAGTTGATCGCTGCTGGGCTACTTGGAGGAAGATAGATAGGGAGGCTCACATGGGGGGGAAAAGTCTTTTCTGGAGCATGAGCCTGAAAAAGATGCACATCATGAATACTGTGTTTGATCGGGGAAAATGATTTGCTGATTATTGGATGGGATAAATGGTTTGACCTGTGTTAAGATAAAAATGGTTTGCTGATTATTTGATGGAATAAATGGTTGGACTTATATTATGATAATTGTTGAATATTGGGGGAAGTGGGAGGTTCTTATGAAAGAAGTAAGTTCAGCTTCCCAAATGGATTTGTGAGAGAAATTCAGATGGGATAAACCAAAATGGATTGCTGATAGTGATCCAAAGAAAATATATATAGATCTGAACCAGTAGGGGCTAGTGAGAGGAACCCCTTTGAGAGAAAAGGAGAACTTCCAGTTTGAGGTGGTTGTTATTGGTAAAAATGTATTGAGTCTATGTGAAATATAGCATAGAGAATAACTAATGGAAAGGAACCAACTAAATATGGAATAGAATTGGAGATGTGAAGTAATGTGGAAATGTGAAACTATTTTAAAAATAAAATAAAAGCTAGGTTGTCTGTTTATAAATGGAGGGAAAGAAGATAAAGAGATTTTTATTAAACATAAATAGAAATATTGAATATTGTTTAACTAGAAGGATTATTATACGTGTTTAGGAGTAAATTGCTGTAAGGTTTCAAGGTTTTGTGAACTTGTGAGGTTGATGAATAAGAGGGGGGGAAATCTTTCGTTTGATTTTTTTTGTTTGTTTAAGGGGAAAAAGGAAGCAATTCCTTTATAATCATTATATAGAATATCTGATGTTACTTATACTTGGTTGTGGAGAAATCGGAAGTACTTTTTAGTTTAATGTTGTTTTGTTTTTGTAGTGTATCTTTGGTTTTTGTTTTGTCTTGTTCTTGGTATTTTGTTTTTATGGATTTTAAAATTTAAAATAAAAAAAATCTTTGCAAAAAAAAAAGGAAAAAGGGGTGGTGTGTTCATGTCATTGAGTGGTGGGGGGCCACCAGCAAGCCTTTGGAAGAAGGGGTGGTGTGTTCATGTCATTGGGTGGAGGGTGGCAGAAGCAAGCCTTTAGAAGCAAAAATAAAGGCAAATTGAAGAGTTTCACATTTCAGTCAGCAATCTGCCCCCCACAGACTTGTGTGAGAAGCAGCAACCCTTGAAAGCTTTTAGACAGAGTGCCAGTCAGGCAACGGAAGGGTTAAAGCTTCCATAGAATTGTACAGAGCTCTTGTGTGTATGCAAACGGATGTAATGCAAACCTTGTAAGCTTAAGATTGTTGTTTAATGTGTTTTGATGTTTTTCGTTTTGTTTTTTTTGTGTGTGAATGAGAAGAAGTGTGCTAGTGGTAGAAGGCTAGCAAAGGCTTTTTCTTTTAAGTTAGTTTAAAATGAAATGGGAGGATTGACCTCTCAGGTTTCATTTTTTTTAAAAGGGGGCGTGTGGAGAAAGAGCCTGCACACACACATACACACACACACATGCGCACGCGTGCCTCATGTGTAAACCAGGTAATCCCGGCTGGGGGCTGGGAGGAGACGAAATGTGCATAAGTATCTGATAAAGCATGGCGCCTGAAAGTCCTGAAAAGCTGGTCTAGTCTACAGTGACCCGGCTTTCATATGCAAGATGCAGAAGCCCACTAGTCCTGAGTCACCCTCCCCCCTGCCTGGCCAGGTGAAGTTCATCCTGATTGGCTAGAAGCAGCAGAGCAACAGAAAGGAGGGGAGGGGGAAAGGTATATTGCCAAGGTGTGGCTTTTGTTGGTCGTCGTGTCCTTGGGGTCTTTTGGGTAGGAAAGGGTGAGTTGGCGGGCCAGCCAGCCCCCCCAGCCCCCCTTCCTCCACAATTTCACTAACAGCCCTTCTGTTTCAATCTCTGCACTGGAGATCAGAAGGACTGGAAATAAAGTGTAAACATCCAGATTTCTCCACAATTCATAAAGAGGGTTTTTTTCCCCATTTGTTTGTTTATTACATTCACAGACCATTACAAGTTTTTATACAAAAGAAAGGTAGAACTGATTAAGAAGATAAAAGCAATACATTTTAAAATGGGGCCAACATCTTTCTCCCTAATTTGCATTGAAATAAGAAAGAAACTTGCAACTTTCTCAGTGATATAGGATGAGTCATCCTTCAAACAAAACATAACCAGCTTTTCAGAAAATCGTCCCAGGAGAGTTCTTAATAAGGGGAGAATCAGCTTCTCTCTGCAGTCTCTATACAGATTACAGTACAGGAGTACATGATCAACAGACTCTGTTGCACCTATTCTGTGCGGACACAGACGTTTATTAATTGGGATCTTATTGAATCGTCCACTTAACAGTGCAGAGGGCAACTTGTTGAAACAAGTGAGCATGAATGCTCTCCTGTATTTGGAAACAGTAAGTGTATGCAGATACGAAGCTCTAACAATTCTATATTTTAGAGGATTACTTAGATGTAATGAGGAACCGGATTTATCAGCTCCAGCTCTCAGACGCGCTGGAGATCTAAACCAAAGAGAGGGTACCATAAAAGTAAATTGCTAGAGATTAAATGTCAGTTCACCTTTGTAACTAAATCTAGATGGAGTACCTGCTCCTGTTGTAGGTATAGTAACTTGTAGGTATAGTAACGCTTGCATTTATGACCAATTTGAAGGGCCTCTATGGACCATACTAAATGTTCTTCTAGCAAAGCTATGCGTGATTGGCTTATTTACTTCAGTGTAAGTGCACGGGCCCCGATTCAGATTGGGGCCATGGTGCTCCAGGAGAGGGGGATTTAACCTCCCCCACCTATTTTCATCCTGAAATCCCACCTCCACATGGGGGGTTGTTTAAAAAAACAAAAAACATCTCCATTGATTCCAAGAACATTTGAAGAATGTTTAGTTTGGCCCTGAGGTATTGTTCAGCTAGTAATAGTGTTTGGTCTTTTGGATTTTAGAAGCCACCCAGTGAGACCAAAATCCAAGAAACTAAGAGCATATTAAAATAAGGTGGTGTGCTTACAGTCTGCTGACAAACTAAGAAGATGCTTAGAATCATTTTATTATTTCACATAACCTAACAGTGGTCTAGCAAATACAATCTTTCAGGGTAGTGCATTGAAGATATTGCCTTACCTTTTCTACAGCTACCCAGGCATAAAAATTAAATAACTCTGGCTGTGCAATTCTAACCACATTTAGCCAGGAGTAAGACCTATTGAAAACAGTGGGACCTATTTCTGAATAGACATGGATAGGATTGTGCTATCAGTTAGTTATAGTTGGTGGGCTGGATTCTGAGAGAAAGAAACATACTGCATGTCACCATGTGGATATGAAGACAGAATACTCCTCTGACTTATTCCAGCTCTTAGATTTTTATCCTCTTCCTGCTTGTAATATTCTTTCCGTAAGAACCAAAAAGTAAAATTCTGGCCTCCATAAAGTACATCCAAGCATTTACAGTGCATGCTGTAGCTTGCCTAATTTACTGTTCCATCTGCTGCTCCTTGGCTTATGTCTGAGGCTGTTATGTAGGGTCTCAATTTTCTGTAAGTGGCTTTTCAGAGAAATAAAGGGAGGCCTCAGGAACTCTGAGTTTGCAGAAGCTCCTTATTTGGCCTTCGGATTGTGACCTGTTTTCATTGTTGTACAAATAAGACAAATTAGACTTTCTTCCTCTGATATATATGAAAAAGATGAAATATAGGAGGAGTTCAGATACTTCAGCCAGTAAATGTTGTAAATGTTGTTTATATTGTATAGAAAGAAACATTTAAATATTGCTGAATTTCAAATTAAGCCCTCATTGAATGAAAATTACAGTGACTGTTCCCTTGTAAAGACTGACTGAATGGCAATGCAACAATATATTGAGCATAACTTGGACTTGCAATGAATTGGCTAATATATGTAACTGGCTAATAGATGCTTTCTTTCTCCTTATTTATATTAAATGCAGTATTAGAAAGCCATTCTAAATCTTATTGAAAGTTAATTCCTCCCCTTTTCTGTTTCAATTCTGCCATCAACTTTCTAGCATAGTGACTACATTACACAAAATATTAAAAAGCTGTTTAGACTCATAATTAGTGTATGCAATTCTCCTGGGAGGTAGGGATGTGGGAAAGACCAGGGCAGGATACTTTCCTTTTGATCCAATCTATTCTTGGTTTTCTCAGTTGAGGCAAAATACAGATTTCCTTGGGGGCTTGTTGCTTTTATCTTTGTTTGTTTTGAATGCTGGCTGAATGCATTTTTCAGTGCATTTCAAAGACTATTTTGTTGCTTTCTTTATTTTGGATTTCTGTCCTGCCCTATGCTGGAGGTTCAACATGATTTGCAACATAGCTAAAACCAGAAATCTCCACAAAGTTGGGTTGGCCATGTCCAGGGGGAAAACGTGTTTGTCATGGCAATGCAAGCATAGCCTAGAGCAGGAGTGGGCAACTTCTAGGCCTCCAGATACTTTGATATGCAACTTCCATCAGCATAACCATAGCCAATGGTGAGGGTTGTTGGGAATTGCAGTCCAACAACATCTGGAGGGCCACCAGTTGCCCACCCTGGCCTAGAGTTTCTACAATGAATTGCCCTTTAGGCTGCTGTTTTTGCAAGGAAAGAGACTCTACAAGAGCTCAGAGTTGTGGTGAGTTCTGCTATTGAGAGCAGTGATTCTAATATATTATGTCATGAAGTGGTTGCATAGAATAGCAGCACATGTGGCATGCCTCAGAAATCTTTATGAAAATTAGTCTGCAAAGCTGGGCCAAGTATGTAGTCACACAGGAAATGTAGTTTATAAGACTGAGTCAGACTGTTCGGTCGTACTGTTGAAAAACATTTGGACAGTGTAATAATTAATTTAGCTCAATGGCTTGTAATTTGTACTTTGGGTAGTGTCCCCTCAGAGCTTGCAAGGGTTAACTCAACAAGATAACCAAGATAACTATGGTTTTAGGATGCTTTTAAGATGTTTTTAGATGTTTTATAATGTTTTTAAGTTGTTTTAAGATGTTTTAATAGTATGTGTTGTGTTTTGATTAGTTTATGTATTTTATATTTTTGTTGTTCCCCTGCCTCGATCTAGATGGAGAGGCAGGTAAGAAATAATAATAATAATAATAATAATAATAATAATAATAATTATTATTATTATTATTATTATTATTTCTATACTTCTGCTCATGAGGACCAGAGAGTCGGGCATAACATACAATTTTTATTTTTAGGTAGACGCAGTTGTGGGTCGGTGGTTACTTCACCTTGGTACCCCTAGCAGTATAGGGTTTTGAGTTTCTTCTTGACCAGATATTCTGGGCAACTTGCTGCTTCTCCAGTGATCACATGGCCCTTTATGTTTTTGGCTGGCCTTTGGTTGGGGAATTAAACTTGGGCCTGTGCTTCTCTCCACTGCCTATTGTGTGCTTCTTGGGACTGGCTTGTCTCTGTGCAGCTCCTAAGACCATCCCATTCCTGGGGCCCTCAGGCCCCACTGTTGTCTTTTTCCATCCCCACCCCGTGCATTTTTCTCCTTATCTCCGCCTCATGTTCCACTTCCTCTCTAGCAGCATATGCCCTTTCTATCTCCACCCACGGCCTCCACCCTCAGCTTTCCCCCCCTTCTGACCTTAAGCCTTGCCTCAGCTTAATTCAGCCTACAGGCCCAGCAAGGCACTTCCTTTTCTGGCCACTCCTCTTGGGCTGTCTTTCTCTTTGTGTATCTCCCATATTCACTCACGGTAGCACTGTGGCTTCTCTGTATACTAAAAACAATACAGTTGTGGTAGCTAAAGCAGTTTCCAATCTTGTGTAAGATATGCCTGTTGAATTCCACCCAAAGGAATGGGCTGAAGGCCAATGCAGACATTACATTAAAGATGTAGCTTTCTGTTCTTTTTTTTACTGTAGTGTAAGTGCATAGGCTCCTGATCTGGAACCTAGACTTTAACCCTACCCTACCCTACCCCACTGCAGTTGTGATCTGGAGATGGGCCCTTCTGCAGTCTAGTGCCAAATAGTGAACCATTGCTTTATCACTATTTTGCATTAGAAATTACAGTCGTGGGGAGCCTGATCTGGATCAGGCCCATAACAGGGAGGAAAGGGTTAAAGTCTCCTAACCCCCATGCTAGGGTCCCACTCCAGTTCATGCCTGTGCCAACTCTAGAGTAAAAATGGAAAAGCAGCTTCATCTTTCAAGTAATATCTATTACTTTGAATAGTGTTTCTGTGTTAAGTAATACATATATATTTCAGGATAAGATAAAATGGTACTATATTGTATTGGTTTGGTATGTGGCATTCCTTCTCCTGATAAAGTTATTTGATTGATTTTGTATTTTTCTTTATAAATAAATAAATATTCACAAGAAAAAAAAGAAGTAACATCTGGTTTGGCCCTGAGAGTGTAGAATGGTGGTGAAAGACAGGTTGCTGCTGTTGTTTTTTCTTAAAGGTAATTTATTACTGCTTTGGTTATTATTATTTCTTATTAGATTATTTCCAAATGAAAAAAAATCCGTGTGTTAATTTTTTTCTGTTCCCGCCCCACTTATGTCTAAAATGTGTGTGTAATATGTAAAGGATGGGGAAACTCCCCCCCCCAGCACACTTCAGACTGGGGGTTTAGGCCATGGTTACTTTTACATTGAATCCAACCTGTTTACTTTCCCACCACTACCAAAGTGAGGCTACATTTGTATTTATATTTAAATGCTACCAAGGAGCTGATACATCATAGTGTTCATTACATGGGAATATCTATAGAATTGTCAGAGTGCCACATTTGGTGATTAAAATTCGAACATACCTTTGAGGATAAATTGATTTTAACATGCTGGTATTCTAAAGTTTGGTTAAAGAAAAGCTAAAGATTTGATTTAAATGATAGCAGTCTCTAATAGTTGCATTTTAATTGCTAATTGGAATGCATGTTTTAAGAACACATCCTAAAACTCTTCATTGTATCCATTGAGGACATAGCTGCATGGCAGTTATTTAGAGACTGGATGTGTTAATAAAGGTGTATTTTATTAATTAAGAGAGGATGGATGAAAATGCTACAACCATGAGCATTTGAAGCCTTTTGATGATCCAACAGGGATTGTGGGCTGGCAGCCATCTTGTCATTGCACTCTACTCTTTAAATCAGCAGCTGGATTTTAGCACTGCACTAATTGCCCCTGAGACAATGAAGAGCCTCTTTTATAGAGATCATGACTGGTCATTGAGAGCCCAGCTGGTACCCTCCTTCTCATTTATAAAAGGCAGTTATGGCTTTGGTAGGTTTTTTAGTCTTCTTAATTGGCTAGTCCTGGCATTTCTAGAATAAACTTATTCCAAATGTTTCTGGAGCATGCACATTTTAGTTGTAGTTATTTATCTTTTTTGCTCTTTCTTCCTTTACGAGTATATCCTTTCTGGCACCAACACATTTGTGGGAAAACAAAACCCAGCAACTTCTTAATTACCCAGTTTGCACATCATGAGAATACAGCATTTTTAAAAAATCTGGATATTATGATGATAAGGCAGCGTGCTGGTGCACACTGCCTGATTGCTCCCACTGCAAGCGGGAGCAGCTAAACAAACCACAGTCCTTCCATTGTTGGTTTGGCTAGTGTTACATGTGAACCAGGAAATTTGGCTTGTCTCTTTCCCAATAAACAGAGTCATAACCCACGGTTTGTTCTTCAGTTATGACTCTGGCTTGTCAGGAGAGAGACAAACCAGGGTTCCTGGTTCACATATGATGCTAACCAAAGCAGCGCCAGAATGCCTGTGATTTGTTTAGCTGCACCCCTTGCAGAGGGACTGATCAGGTAGCGTGTCGTTTTTTAAAATGCTGGGTTATCGTGACATGAGAACAAGGCAAAAGTTTCTCGTCTGATAATTGTGTTACAATGCTGGTGCTGTTTCCTGTGTCTCATTTTGCCTGAAGCCATGTGTTTTATGGGAAAAGGCATACCTTGAAATAGAGAAGGCTTATGTGGGTGCCCGGTTTTAACTATCCACATACAGTCTGTCTACTGAGGTTTTGCATTCAGCAGTCATAAACATCCTTCATTTTACAATCACTACAGTTTCTAATGGTAATGATGACTAACTTTTATAAACCCTTTTTACTATAATAAAATTCTCAAATAGGTTTCCATAGGAACAAGGTCATAGTAAATGAAAGGGGGAGGGGAAATCTTTGATTGAAAGAGCCACAATGATAGACATAAAAATTACAATGGTTGCCAAGTTTTAGATCCCTCTATGGAATGATTAGAATAATTTGGCTGCCAGGTTGATCAAAAGACTTAAGCTTCTCTCCTCAATTATGTAAAGCTGTGTAGATAGAAACCCGTGTGTGTGTGTGTGTGTGTGTGTGTGTGTGAGAGAGAGAGAGAGAGAGAGAGAGAGAGAGAGAGAGAATGAATGATCACGGTCTTTCTAGGTTGAGGTGGGTGTTCTCTGTTTTCCCATTGAAGTAAAGCATTTTTCCCCTTAAGGACTAAAATCCTAGTACTGTGGTTTGGTCTGAAGTCTTCTGAAAGAAATACGCAGTTCCGTTAAAGGAATTCATTTGTGTTACGTTATCCATCCAACAGCACACTCTCTTAATCTTGGTTGTGTTTAAATATTTACAACCCCAAATCTCCCCCAGATAAATTCTCTTTGACAATAATGTCAGAAGTATATTCTCCCCAGGCCAAAAGTGCTTTCTACATATGTTTGCACACGGACCCTAGGAATGTGGCATGCAGTCTACAGTAAAAATGGACCCTCAGTGGAGATCCTAATAGCCCATTATGCATAAACCGAAAACTCCTTCTGCCCTCATAGTGCTCCTGATCCATGGGAGATTCTGGTTGGCTGTTGAAAGCCAAGTGGTTCTCTATAAAGTTCCTTTGTTTCACTATGAATTGTGGAGAGCCAAACTTGCCCTGCACCATTTTTCTTCAATAAAGTATAATGAACTCTGGATAGTATGAGAAAGGTTTGCATATTTACTTGCATATTCCTAAACACTAAACACAGAGAACAGATTACATTTTCTTTATGAATGTAAAACATTAGCATAATGAATTATGTCATGGCATGATCTAGAAAAACTAATTGTAATTTTTCTTGTCATACCTGAAGGGAAGCAAACTCTAGCTCATTTGTTTTAGAACATTCACTTTTGTTTGAAACAATAACTTTATAGCTGGAAGCACAATCTTTTCCGGAAGATAATTGTTTTCAGTAGACTCTGTTGTTGCTTGTTGCAGAAACAGCTTGCTGGCTTCCACATTGTCACTGTAGAAAATGTGGAAGGAAATACATATCTTTCTGCCAACATATAGCAGCAGATGTTGAAGAAAGCTTACTGTTCTAGTGAGGAAATGAATAAAGAGGTGAAAGGAAAGGACAAATAATGTGCTGTTGTTGAAATGTCTTGTTTCAAAATGCTGCTCATCAAATATTCATGTTTTGTTCCTCCTGAAATAGAAAAATATATATTATTTATGTTGCCACTAATTCAGGAAATTGGTACAGTCTTGCACTCAGGAGTGTGGGTGGGAAATTGTTAGCATTAGCCATCTATGCACTAGGTGGAGGAAGTCCAGCAACTGCAGCAGTATTCTACCCAGTGTTATTTGTGACCATTTGTATTGCAGGGTTTCCTGACATAACCTGGCTGTTCCCAAATACCTTCATTTGTATATGAAGACAATTCTGTTGTGGGCATGTTTCTTCTGAAATATTGGTTTCATAGATTTCATAGAGTTGGAAGGAGCCTACAAGGCTATCGAGTCCAACCCGCTGCTCAATGCAGGAAACTAGAAGAGGGGTCTCCCATCCAAGTAATAACCAGGCTTGACCCTGCTTAGCTTTCCACACTCAGACAAGCCGAGCCAGCATTAGCTAAGATGATTGCTTCACTCAGTTCTATCAGAAAGTTTCATCCATGATGTATTGTGTACCACAGCCTCCAACAGGTCGTAGTTGAAAATAGGGACACTCCTATAGATGAGTTGCTGGGGCAAATAGCAGATTCCAGCAGCATACTGTTATAGCATGGCAGGGCCAGCACTATCGGATTGATACATGAGCTGGGGAACAGGACAAAGCCTGTAGTGGGGGCACATGGGCCAGCCAGACATACACACCAGATTCAAAAGTGCTATGAGCTGGATACAAAAGTGCATCCAAGCAAATAACTCCTGAAGTGAAAACTATGAGGCAAGCTGCAGACAAGAAAGCAAGTCTAATGCATACACACAGAGACACAAGATATGCACTATATTGCATTTCTGTCATTTAACGGCATTGTCCCTGTTTTCACATGGGAAACCTTGTTAAAGCCCTGACATATAATTCTTTGGGAATTAAGCACTCGTATCACCTTCACTGCCAGTGACTAAAACAAGAGAACACCTACATTCTGTTTCCCTCCTCACATCATTGAATTTCTTGTTTCCCCCTACACTTTCCTTTCAGCAGTTTTTCACAAAACAGGTTCTTTTCACATCTCTCCTCCACTTTCTTGATCATAGGCAATTTCTGCATTTTTATTTCTGATGCCCCCTCCCCCGCTCTGCCCCCATGAAGATTTGTGCCAAGTCATCATCGGGTCATTCCATGTAAAATCAACAAAAAAAAAATGAAAAATTTACCTCACCATCTGCGATTTTTTAAAAAACTGGCATACTGGTAGACCAGCATGAGAAATGAACATACACCAAATTATAGGTCATTATACCTCACGGTTCAAAAGTACAGTGTGCTCAAAAAATGCCCCAAACACGATTTTTCAGCATTTGTGACTACACAAAAAGTATAATAACTTCCTTCAGAATTGGCCTAGAAAGTAAATCATGGTCTCATATGAAAGCTCTCAAACTACCCTTTTATATGATATGTAACATGAAGCATGCATGTGAAATAAAATATTCAAGGTCATAGTTTCTTTAATTTGACCTTGAATTCCAAAAAAAACAAATGGTTTTTTTTGCTGATTTTTTTCCTCAGATAACCCATGTTTACCTTGAGTATATGTACTGGTTTCCAGAACGGGGTTCCGAACAGTTCAGAAGATGTGAATGTTCTTATACATGCACAGTACCTCCCTACAATAACTTCACCCCCTTATACACACTTAAAACAGAATTTTTTGGAGGGAAATTAAACTTAAGCCCGCCCCCTCCCTTCCGGAGCTTCCGGGGCCTTCAGGCTGAAACCAAACCAGGCATGGGTAGGCCTCAAACCTTCACAGAGATATATCTCTTTGGATGTCTACATTAAATCAAGCTTTATTCACAGATTCTGATAAGAAAGAAAAAGGCAGGCCTGAAGCCGTGACAAGTGCTGACCCCACTTCTGCTGCAATGTGTTCATGACTTTTCAAATTGTTGAATTCCTGCACACCATTTCTACAGGTAGCATAACTAAGATCTATTATTTCCCTGATGGTGCAGCAGCACAGTATAAACATGGTAAAAACTTCAACAACTTAAGTAAGCATAAGTCAGATTTCGGTATCGATGCAGAATGGCACTTCTTTGCCACATCACATGGAAAAGGGCCTTGTGATGGTTTGGGTGGCACTGTGAAAAGGTTAGCTGCTCAAGCAAGTTTGCAGCATCTGTATGAAAAACAAGTCATGACCCCTCGTCAGCTCTTTGATTGGGCAAAGGAGAACATCACACAGGCTGCATTTCAATACACCACAAGTAAAGATTATGAACTGGAAGAAAAGCTTCTGAAATGTTACTTTGAGAATTCAAGACGATTCCTGGGACACAGAAAATTCACACTGTAATTCCATTAACAAAACACACTGTTGCTACTAAAAGATATTCATTTCAATGCGAATCCAGAAAAGAGACAGTGACTATTAAAGAAGGAGAACTGGAATTGCAAGAAATACGAGGATTTGTTACATGCGTTTATATCTCACAATGGTGGTTAGGTTGTGTTTTACAAACAGATGATCAGAGAGCAGAAGTGTTAGTGAGCTTTCTTCATCCAGCTGGACCAACAAAATCATTTATGTATCCAGATAAACAAGATGTCCTATGGATACCATCTTCAGATGTTTTGACAAAAGCTGATCCTTGTTGCCCAACAGGACACTTCTATACACTAACAGACAAAGAGTGTCAAGCAGCACAAAGCTCCTTAATTTAGGACTTGTTAACAAAATGTTAGCAAGTAATATTTGAACTGCATAAAATCTGATCAGCATATATAAAAGTAAAATGGAAAATCTCATCTATGCACAATAATGGTTTTTCAAGCCCACATCTAAATAAATCAAAATAACTATGCTAGGCAGAGTCCCATTTTGAAATCAAATACATGTTTCCAGGGATGTTAAACGTTATTTAAAACAAAAGGAGTTTTTTGTCATTATTCAAGGTCAAACTTCTGTATATTTATTTGAAAAAAATAAAATGAACATTTATTTTTATTTATTTATTTATTATATTTATACCCCGCCTTTTTAAACCTCATTCTTCTGAAAACAATAGGCCCTGCAACTTATTTTTTTAATAAGCAGAACAAGTTCACCAAATCTTAAGCAATTTGCTTTCAGTTGGAAATATTCTTTGATTGATTTCATACCAGAATGATCACCCAGAGGAAGTATCATTATTCTACACAAAATGTCAGAAGTATGCTATTGTGAAAAAGAATACCTAATTCAGAGCTGCACAATTATGACAGGGTAGCTTGTACTTGTGCACAATATTTTATTCAAAACCTAAGTGATAATGCATATTTTCTTAAGATATGTACAGTGAGATAGCAATTCATATGAACTATGACACATACACATAGAGCGCCCCAATAGATGTACCGTATATACTCGACTTTAAGTCTAGTTTTTCAGCACATTTTTTGTGCTGAAAAAGGCCCCCTAGACTTATACGTGGGTCAGCGGCCCCCCAGGACCCCCGCCGCCACCGCAAGGGACCGCCAGGCACCCCCCTCCACCCCCAGGACCCCTGCCGCCACCCCCAGACACCCCACCCCCACCCCCGTACCTGCACCCGCCGCCGCCGAAGCCCCTCCCCCGTCGAAGCCGCGCCGCGCCGCAGCCCCCCCAGACACCCCCATGCCACCCCCACGCTACCCCAGACACCCCAGACACCCCCCGTCACTGTACCTGCTCCCGCCGCCGAAGCCCCACTTCGGAAGGGGAGGGGCGCGAGCGATCCTCTTCCCGCCCAAACCTACGTTTGAATCGCGGAGGCCCCTTGAGAAAGCGCCTTTCGCGGCCGGCCGAGCTGGCTGGCTGGCTGGCGGGGGCCAGCTCGGTGCCATCGCGCTGGGGGAGGGTGCACGGAGGCCCCCTCTCCGCCGCTCTCCACCAGACACCAGATCCAGGGGGGCGCCTGAAGTTTCCTTCCCCCCCGCCTCTCTATTTTTCTTCCGGCGGGGGGCGGCGTTTGCTTTCCCTGGATCTAACGCCGTCCCCGCTTGCCCGGGCGCTGCTTGAGCGGAAGGGAGGAAGGACGAGCCCCGACCGTCCGCCCCGCCTCGCCTGGCTCCGTGGCTCGTCCTTCCTCCCTTCCTCCCTTCCTGCTCAAGCAGCGCCCGGATCTGGATCTGGTGTCTGGTGGAGAGCGGCGGAGAGGGGGCCTCCGTGCGCCCTCCCCCAGCGCGATGGCACCGCGCTCCAAGCTGGCCCCCGCGCTCCAAGCTGGCCCCCGCCAGCCAGCCAGCCAGCTCGGCCGGCCAGCCGGCCGGCCGCGAAAGGCGCTTTCTCAAGGGGCCTCCGCGATTCAAACGTAGGTTCGGGCGGGAAGAGGATCGCTCGTGCCCCTCCCCTTCCAAAGTGGGGCTTTGGCGGCGGGAGCAGGTACGGTGACGGGGGGTGTCTGGGGGTGGCATGGGGGTGTCTGGGGGGCTGCGGCGCGGCGCAGCTTCGACGGGGGAGGGGCTTCGGCGGCGGCGGGTGCAGGTACGGGGGTGGGGGTGGGGTGTCTGGGGATGGCGGCAGGGGTCCTGGGGGTGGAGGGCTGGGGTGGCGTGGGGGTGGCATGAGGGTGTCTGGGGGGCTGCGGCGCGGCTTTGGCGGGGGAGGGGCTTCGGCAGCGGCGGGTACAGTTACGGGGGTGTGGGTGGGGAGTCTGGGGTGGCGTGGGGGTGTTTGGGGGTGGCGTGGGGGTGTCTGGGGGTGGCGGCGGCGGGGGTCCTGGGGGGGCTTTGGCAGTGGCGGGGCTTCAGGCGGCAGTGGGTGCAGGTACGGGGGTGGGGGGTGTCTGGGGGTGGCGGCGGGAGTCTCCCCTCGTACATTTCCCACCCTAGACTTATACTGGGGGCAATAAGTTTTCCCAGTTTTGGGGGGTGAAATTAGGGGCCTCGACTTATGTTAGGGCCGACTTAAAGTCGAGTATATACGTAACTCATTTTCTGTTAAGAACCCCATTTTGAAAATTGGCTTTCCATCAACACCATGATTAACCATGATTAACTTTCTAGGTTCTGTAGAACTGGAATTACCGTAATTTTAATGTTGTCCGACACACAAAATTTAACATTTTTCTTCATATTTTTGATTGCCATATCTGCAAAAGTTTTTGTCCCAGGAGTCTAATTTTTGGAGCAGCTTATTTTCTCAGCAGACCCAACAAGTTCACCAAGTTTTTTCAAAATCGGTGACGGTCAGGTAAATTCATTGGTTGATTTTACATGGAATGACCCCATCAGGGCTCAGCCCAATAGCCTGTTTTGAGTGCCACAGCAAAATCCTACAATATGGAACAGAAAGTGAGTTCAAATATAGAGATGGGCCAGCAATTTTGTGCTTTCCCCCGAGTGCTAAATGCTTGGGAAAACACTGAGGGGTCTCTCCAAGCATTTGACTAATGCTCTAATGCCAGCTCTCTGCTGGCTGCTACCCTGACCCAATCTGCTAAGGTCAACCCGCTTCACCTTGGCAAAGAGGATGTGGTAGCTGCCAGCGGAGGGTTCTAGTGAAAACTGGAAGGTCATGGTGGATGCCTGTCTAACTATGAATGGCACACAGAGTATAATTTACTACTCAGGAATCCTAGGGTGTCTAGTCCAGTTTATGGATACCCAAAAGAAAAAGACCCTCTGTGCCCCATTTGTCACTGGTGACCCACTGGGACCCTTCAGCTTTTATTGGAGCTTCCACTGGTGTTAATCATTAGGATAGATGCACTGGTTCTCTTGATACCTTTAATCTCAGCAGATATTTAGCAAAGTATTCAAAATACTATGTATGACAAAATGTCCTGGGTGACTGGAAATATGAAACACACATTTTTAGTTTTATGAAAAACTACACATAACAGAAGAAAACTGTTCTAGTTTTAACTGTGAAATGGCTTATTCGTTGTCCTGCACTATCAGATGTACATTTTCATAGTTCTTTATAATTAATCTCTGTGTGTGTGTGTGTGTGCGCGTGTGCACACACACACGAGCACACACACAATTGACTTTGATACATTCTGTCTTGGAACTGTGAATATCTAGAGACAGATTCAGCCTGGATCACAGGAAACCTTGTTTGATTGCCTCTAAATACCAGGCAAGTTTGGAACTAGTCCAGTCATTTATTAAGAACACTTGACCTACTCCCAAAGCATAATATAGAAAAGGGGTGGGATAGGCTGTAAATATAATAAAATAATTCAAGTACATTTTATTATAAACTAGCATGCAAAATGCATTGTGTCCTGAAATCTGTCACTGTAGCAGCAATGCTACTGTGAATAAGTGTAGTTTAAACTGAGAAACAGTTCGAATTGGACATTGTAATTGGATTTATTGCACTCTGGTATATAATCTGATTTAAGCACCTGAAACCAGTTTACTGTAATGGGGAATAAAACAAGATGTAAGGATATAGCAATCAGTGAATGGTGGCAGTAACAGCAAGGGTTTTGTCTTCTGTAAATTGATATCGGATTCTCAAAAACGGCACAGTCCTTTTCTGAATCATAAATAAAACACTCAGGCTTTGTTAATGACTTTTGCCTCTATGTATCTTGAGTGTAATATCATTCCTGTATAGCAAGTGCTATACACAAACACTTTTGAAAAGCAGCAATCCTTGGTGGCTGCTCAGCGACTACCATGAAGTATTAGCTACAATTGTTTGTCAGGTTTTGTCTGAAACTGAGCCGGAAATGCAAACAAAAGCCCAGCTTTGGTTTTAAAAGCCTTTATAAATTTCAGTATGATGCTTAGCACAAGAACCAAAAGGCAACCAACACATGCTCCTAAAAGTGTCTTAAGAGCCCTGAGAAGCCAACTCTGCTTACTTCAACAGGAATGATGGTCATGGTTTCCCCATATTAAATGCTCTATTCAGAGCCTGATAAGGATCTTCAACCCACACATTATGAAAGTGACTGAGAGCTGGGAGACAGGGTCTTAAATGAGGCTCCCATCTCCCCGCCCCAGCTAAGCCCATTGGCT
Organism: Shinisaurus crocodilurus; assembly: GCA_021292165.1. Taxonomy (NCBI): domain Eukaryota; kingdom Metazoa; phylum Chordata; class Lepidosauria; order Squamata; family Shinisauridae; genus Shinisaurus; species Shinisaurus crocodilurus. The sequence goes on along the minus strand of CM037878.1, from coordinate 201,383,668 downwards.
CAGCCGGCAGTGGCCTGGCTGTTATCTGACTCCCCATCCCTCCCCCATGTGCAAACTTCTCCCTGACCCCAGGATGCGGGAGTCTTCCATTCTGAAGAATATTCTTAGGGGCCACTTGGAGTATCCCTCCTCTCCACATAAACACATCTTTATGTATGTTAAATAGCAGCACTAGCCATTTAAAAATAAGTCTTTGTAGGTGCTCTGCCTCATGGGAAATGTTTGTGTTTTGAGGACCTACTTTATATGTGACACCACGCCCACATGGCTTTTCTCATATAATGCCATATATTTATTCTGTCATATACAATAACAGAGCTCCAGGAACACAATGGCATTGGGTGGGGGAGAGTAAAATATAGTAGCTGAGTTAAGATAAACTCCAAAATACGTATATATAAAAGAAAATGAGGTGTATTTTTTACATCTGCTACCTTTTTGAAGTCCAGTTTAATGCATCTGATGAAGTGTGCTTGCATTTCATATTATAAACATAAAGTTTTAAAAATACCACAGCACTTTTTCCCATTGTTCATTTCTTCTTAGTGGAGCAGATATTGATCTGCAGGCACATCTGGAATAATGGGGGAAATATCTATGTAGAGGAAGAAAGGACAGGTTCAGGTATTTTCCCATTATGCAGTTACTTTTGCAATCATGTCACTCTACTTCTAGCAAGCAAGACGTCTGTCTACTAAGCACATGTTGGACTTTTTCAGAAAAGCCAGGTCTGCAAGAGTTTTTTCCATATGGTAATTACAAAAGTCATCATGTGATGGGAAAATATATAGTTATTATGAATTGCCCCTAAGTAGATGCTGTTACAAACAAATAAGGACGATTTGCTAATAGATAACATCATAGTCTGGTTCTGTTTCAGAAAAGATACAAAGGTGTAAATTAAAAGAATGTCAACATTTTTAAAAACTTTGGGTTGGCTTATGGTTTCATACGCAGTCTAGTACAAATAGCCCTATCTGCATATTCAAGTGTGCTGTGCAGAGACTAGATCTGGAATAGGTTGACTTCAGTCTTACATGATTTACTGCGTAATCTTTTCCCCCATAGAATCCCATTGATACATCAGTATGTTCTAAATTTACAAACGAGAATGAATACTGAAGAGATCCTAACAATTAAGGCATAACTAACAAGTGAGCAGTATGTACTGAAAAATGCAAAAATGGTGTGCTGGAACAAACCAAGGTCCACCAAAACAGGATTCTTTACAAGAATCCCATCAACCAGCACTGCAAAAGGTTAGGAACCTTTCTCCCATTCCTGTGCAAGATGCTGCTTCCAGAGGTTGCCTGAGATTTGAGTATGTTATGCTATGTTGGGTATTGCAGTATGGGGAGTGGGATGAGAGAAAAAAGAAAAAGAACAAGAACATGGTGTTTAGGATCCTGGTTGATATGAAGCCATATCATTCTAAAATGTCATATAGTTTTGAGTGTGATCATTGTTTGTTTGCATCTTAATTTAGTTACCATAATACCATTCCTTGCAAAATGTTTTCATTTAACTAGTAGAGTATATTTTTAACAAACATTACATACAATGCATGGCAGGAGTAAAATGTGGACTAAGTCTTGTGAATGTTGGTGGGAAAGGGTTTCTGAATTGGGTCAAGCTGAATACAGGCCTGTGGCTTACGCTGGCTCAGCTTGTCTGAGCGTGGAAAGCTAAGCAGGGTCAGGCCTGGTTATGACTTGGATGGAAGACCCCGCCTCTAGTTTCCTGCATTGAGCAGGGGGTTGGACTCGATAGCCTTGCAGGCTCCTTCCAACTCTATCTATGAAATCTATGAAAAGTCTAAAAGGGTAAACGACATTAATGTTGCCTTTGTTCAACAGCTAAGTTTTAGCACAGCTCATTCTGATCCACACTTTAAAATCCAATTAAGTGGTCTGCAGACCTTTGATAATATGTAACTAACATGTCTTGCATAAGTACATTAATATGATGTTGTTGGAACTCTTCTTTTTGTGGGGGGAAATTATTTCAAAGTTGATTTTCTGTAATTAGCGTTGTGCCTATGCCTGTTTCATTTTAAGGCTATTACACTGTGGTAACAGTATAAACCTGTTTTAATGTGGATTTTCATAACAAAGGTAGCAATCTAGCGCACAGCTGTGCATGTTTATGCATTGCTTACAAAGGGTCTAAAATGCACAGCTATGCAGTGGTTTATCTCCTGATTCATGTTTAGACTAGCTAGTAAACACTAAAGCAGATTTACTTTCATTAAATCCTTCCTTCCTTCTCATCTCCAACAGAATCCACAGTTAACCTCATATGGTCAGTATCACAATATAGCTTTTACCCCAAGTGACATGGTGCATGTAATGTTATCTGATGCAACCATTCTGCACGAATAGAGAAAATTTTGGCCACATATCTCTAGTTTGCCTGCTAGGGGAAAAATTGGTAAAATATTAGATTGATCTGTGTTTGCTTTTTTGTTGTTTAGGTGGTATGTGCTCTTGCACATGAATTAGAAAAGGGGGAAAGCCTTGGATTCTACTAGGCTTTTGCTTGTTTCCCCCACCCGGCACCATGTAAGGCAGACAGAAATGAGATCAGAAAATACCCATCTTCTGGTTTCCTGTTAGGGATGAGGTCAATCTGTCAATTGCCATTTCGCTTCATTTTTGACCGTAAGTTTGTTTCAGGCCATTTCTGCATCACTTTATGAATTCAGCCAAAAAACAACAACGTCTACATGAAAATCCATATACATTTTCATGCACGTTTCTCCTAATATACACTTTTCATTTGTATGCACTTTTCCTAGTGTGCACAGTTTTTGCAAGCAATTTCCCCTAATATGTGTTTTTATATGTACTTTCCATTAAAATAGACATTTTGTGTGTTGTGAACTGCATTGCGAAATTCTGAAAAGTGCAAATGCCTTTCAGTCCACATAAAGGTTCAAGAGGTGTAAATTGGTATAAAAATTTAGACTGAATGATTTTCTTCTCCATCCTTTCTTGTTCTACTTGTTAAATTGTTTTCTGGAAGCATGGAGAGTGAAGCATGTTAACTGAGACGTTGAGGATATCTGAATCAGAAATATAGGCACTTCCACCTTTGGACTGAGTATAAGTTTAATTAGTACTTCTAAAACAAAACAAACGATGTTTAGATTTTGACTTAAAAATTACTGATTACATAGGGTACTTTCAACAGAAAAAATTATAAAGCATTCTGGGTAACTTGTATATTAACTGCCTTTCTGTATGCCTATCAATAAGATTAAAAAAGGAAAACTGATTAGTAATAATCAGGACATTTAGGGTGCTTTCACATTTCAGTTAGATCCCAATACAGGGTCACGTAGAAGCAAGACCATTAGAATGGTGAAATATTGCCAAACAATATGAATGGAATCAGAATATACTTTTCCTTTGCTGTTAGGAAGCAGGGATGGGGACTCGGACTCGAGGACTCGACTCGTGAGTCGGACTGAGTCCCCCCTCTGACTCGACTCGGACTCGAGTCCCAATATTTTTAATGGGACTCGAGACTCGACTCGGGACTCGAGACCAAGGACTCATCAACATCCCTGCTTGATGCCACCTGCAGGTGCTGTCTGGACCTAGTTGCAGTAACAATCCCAAGTTTATTTTTTAAAATCATTTTACTAATGTAACCTTTCAGGCATTTTGGGTTTGGCTGCCTCTGCCTGCCTGTTTGGGGTTCCCTGCCTCCTCTGCCTGCCTGGTCTCTTCTTAACCAGTTCCACAGTTTGAATTGTCCAAGACAAAGGCCTCTGCCTGCCTGTTTTGGGGTTCCCTGCCTGGTTATTTTGGGTTTGTCTGCCTGGTCTGTTCTTGTCAAAATCAGTGTCAGAGTTTTGAGATAAAAAGGCACACTTGTGCCTAGAATTTATTTAAGCCACACATCTGAAGTAGCCTTATTTTGTTGGGAAAAAACCCCATTGATTTTAATAGGGACTCGTGGAGTCAGCTTTGGGAGTGACTCGGGACTCGGGACTCGTGAGTCACCATTTTGGACCAAGGACTTGGACTCGGACTCGAGACTCGGGTCCAAAGACTCGTAACTCGACTCGTGACTTGAGACCAAGGACTCTTCAACATCCCTGTTAGGAAGACATTGGTCAAAATATAGGATATTCCCATTTCCAGCCACTCAGTGTCATCTTCATGATGATCTTCCCATCTGCCCCTTAAAACTTGATCATGACCACGTCGTCCTCCTATTCCACCCCTCTCGGCATTTATCCTATGACTTCATGGGATTCCTTCTTACTCTTAACACCTTGCAATTGCCAGTCCCCGCTAGCTTGCCTTGTAGTACTCCTAGTCTCTTACTCTCTTTTTCTCCTCCTGTTTTTCCTGGAAGCTGGTGCTCTTAATCTCTACAAATATGAGTGGTGATTCTGCAAACAACTTATTATTATTATTATTATTATTATTATTATTATTATTATTATTTTGATTTGTACCTTGCCTTTCTACCAAAAGATGGCACTCAAGGCAGCTTACACAATTAAAATTGATTAAAAAATAAAACAGTAGAATTACTGAAGAGCATGTGTTTTCCTAGTGGGATCCCTGGCTTCTTCTCCTAGTCTAAGAGACATCCATATTGCAAACAGCTTTTAAAAATCCCCCCACCATGCAGAAATATCCAGGTACTATGGCGAGTTGCTCTTAAAGAGCCTAAAGCTTATCTGGATGTACAGAGCTGGTTGTTTGGTTTTATGCATCACAGCAATCAAGGCCTGTTAATATACATCTGGAGCCAGAGGAATGTCTCCCTTTTATGCTAAATATTCCTGTTGCCTGTGCAGATATATACTGGTAGTCGATCACAGAGCATATACAGGAATAGCTTGTTTAACAAGCTTGTTTCCAAGAAAACAAATTCCCAAGAGAAGAAATGGAAAGTGGAGTAGTGGTTGTCAAAGCTCGTCAGAATATTAAGGATATCTTAGAATATTAGTACACTAGAGAGCTCTTTTCTAAATGATATGTGTCTGGTTCAAGATGGGTACTAAGCCAGTAGAATTTCTAAGTGTAATGAATCTCAAATTGTCAGTTTCTGAGAGAATGTAGAATGCATTAATGACTTTTGGTACCTTGGAAAAATTAATAAAAATTATTTTAAATAAGTGTGCTTGAAGTTGTTCAGTACAAATGATGGCAAGGAAGCAGATCTGTCAAAGTAATAACAAGGTAATAATGATAAGCAGCTGTGTGGAAGCACATTATTTTCCTTGTGCTCTATTAATGTAATTAATTCCATATATTTCACTAGATGGTTACTAAATTATCATGCCTTGAAAATATTTTGCTTTTCATGTTACATTTGCACTTGACTGGTTGTTCTCCATGTTTGCTTTATCAATTTATTGATTTTTTGAATGTATCATCCAAGGAAAACACAAGTAAAACTCTCAGTTCCAGGCTAGAACTGTGGGCAGCTGTACCAGAATCTAGACTGGAACAATATATTTTTCAACTCAGAGTCCTAAGGTCACTTCCTGCACGTGGGGATTGGAGATGGAAGCATAAAACTGAAGTGCAGCCTGCAGAAGGTACTGCTCTGTTGACCAGACTTCTGGTACTGGGCCTGGCCAATCCACTGACTTCATATTGCCTGCCTGTTCGAAGGACTGACATTGCACACCATTGGTTCCTTTTGTGCCTGACAAAGGCTCTGATGTCTTGAGTACACACAAGGTGAGTAGGCTAGGTCCTGCTTCATGCCACTTGGAGCCCTAGAGACTCTGACACATGAAATCTCATAATAGTATTCCCAGCGTTCAGCATGTCTTTTAAAGCCATTCAACACTTTTTAGGAGGATAAATGAGTGGGAAACAAAACTGTCATGGACAAAGCGTTATATTAGTTAGTATGTGAGGGGAGGGAGGATTGTGAGAGAGTGAGAAGGGGGGGTGAAGCCTGTGATATAAACAGTGGATGGTGCTGTTCAGGGGGGAAGTCACAGAGGGCTGTCTGTAGAGAGAGGGAGAGAGAGAGGTCTGAGTGGAGTTTGAGGGGAGCTGTGGAAGTGAGCTGAGAGTGGGGAGAAGTCTGAGTGGATTTGGGAGCTGGAGTCTTGTCTGAGAGAGAGAGAGAGAGAGAGAGTTTTCAACATTTAGAATCCAATAACATTATCCATTTCCCTACCCATAATTGTAGTTAAATAAACTTAATTCCTAACCTACCTCACAGGGTTGTTGTGAGGATAAAATGGAGAGGAGGATGAGGATGATTATGTAAGCTACCTTGGGTTCCTTGCAGGAAAAAAGGCGGGGTATAAATGTAATAAATAAATAAAAAAAAATTAAAACTTAAAGGGTGTGGTCTGAATTGGTTACCCTGGAGGGGGTTGGTGGCAGCAGAGGAGATTAAGAGAGTGTGGAGGTGGAATTTGAACATAATAAAGCTGCGAGTTTGAATCACAGGTGGCGGTGAGGGGTGTCACAAAAACCTTCGAGCTTCCTCTTTTTTTGTATATGGGGTGAACATAAGCAAAGTCCTGCTGGATCAGACCAGAGGCCTATCTAGTTCTGCATTCTATTTCCCATAGTGGCTAACTAGATGCCAATGGAAAACCCACAGGCAGAACACAACGGCAGCAACCCTTTCCTGCTGCATGTTCCCCTGCAACTTGTGTTCAGAAGCATGCTGCCTCTGATTCTGTCAGTAGCATATAGCCATCACGAAGAGTAGCCATTGATAGCCTTTTCTTCCATTAATTTGTCCAATACCCAGTTAAAGCTGTCTAAGTTGATGATTATCACCACATCTTGTGGAAGTGAATTCTATAGTTTAACTATGTTTTGTGTGAAGAAATACCGGTACTTCCCTTTTGTACAGACAAAAAGGTTAACTCTCAGCTTCATTGAGAGAGAAACGGTGGAAAACCAGCAGAGTAACAGTACCCTACAGAAGTGTAGCCACTGTATTATCTAGTATTACCTAACCTATACTCACACCATTGGCTGCTTTGTGTGTCTGACTGAGCGTTGCCTGTAACAGCTCATGCCACAGAGGATAAATGTATTGTCATAAAAATATTTATAAATCTGCTGGAGAGGGAGAAAGTAACGTCTGGTTCCTAAGGTAGAATCTGTACTGTGTGTTTTTTCATTCTGTACTGAATCTGTTCATAGTGCTGGTTAATGCTTTATTGATGGATGATTTCATTGTTTTTTTTACCTTGGATTTGTTTAGGAATTGATAGGGAGGGAATAGTTCCAGCAATGTGGGAGAGGCAGTTCACATGGCCACTGCTCCTTAGCTGGGTGAAAATAGGCATGGATGTCCAAGATCATGCACCCTAGAAGAGAAAGCATAGGGTGGGGATTCAGCAAGTAAAGAAGAGGAAATGTCTGAGAAGAAAAAGAAAGGCAGATGTGGAAGTTAGGATGAAATCGAGGATGCCTCTTTGATAATTATCTCCTCTATGGCTTAAGAAATGCAGATGGGGAACTTGCTTAGGATGCATGCAAGGCCCAGTATAGTTGCATAGTTTTAAGGCTGCATCTGCCAACTACATAATTGTGTTGTGTTTTTCTCAGGTTTCTTTCAGAATATAATCCCTAAATCTTGAAAGGGAATTAGATTTAAGGGCCTCAAGCTACATTCCATGTCAGGAAGATATTTCCCCCTAATTGGTCTTCTTGACATTTTCAGTTATATAGTTTGGGAAAAGGCTGTTATCTGTACTGGATAGAAAAGGTTTGTTTGTTTTAAAAATATAACCCGCCTTTCCATAAAATGTCCAAAGTAGCTAACAACATTTATAGGTTATACATTTTCAGTTTATCTAGCAATCATTCCTGTAGTTTATACCAATGATGTCCAGTTGAACTTAAAATGAAAAATTAGTACAATTAACCACTTTTGTTTTGCCTTATTTTAAACTTTGTTGACAAAGCAAAGAGCAAAGTAGTTTGCTTATATAGCTAAACAGAATTGTCAAATAAAAGGGGAATTAAGGCAACATACTTTTTGTAGTTGTGACTATTGCTCTTGCAATGGCCTGGTTCTCACATAATGTTAAGCCATGATGTGGTTTGTTGAAATCTGGCTTGTTATGTCTGAACCTATCCCCACAAACAAACCACAAATAGAAGCCATGGTTTGTTCTTGGTTTAAGAAGGCTGGCCTATTTGAACCATAGCTTGTTGTGATGTCTGAATCCAGAATGGTGGCTTGATCCTGGTTGGGTTGTCCTGCTGTCTGCTCTGAAACAGAGGTGCCTTGCAAGATCAGCCTGGAAACTGTTCTGAAGGTTTGCCAAATAGTTGGAGGAGAAATAAACCAGAAGTAGGGGAAATAATCTGTGCTTTGTTTGCTCGTCTGCGTGGCTAAAGCAACAAACCATGGTTAACATAAATCATGTTTTACCATTACATGTGAACACAGCCATTATGTTGCATTTTGGGGTGATATATCCATTGTGTGTTGTCATTGGTTTGTCCATTAGTTGTCAGGAATTTAAGATAAATTTGTGTAATTTCTTGATTTCTAAAATGAAGGTAATATGAGTGTTCAAACATTTAAACAGTGAACATTAAAATTACCGGCATGTCTCTCACTTGAGGGACCGTATCTGAAGTTATAGGAAATCATGGTTAGTAACACATTCAGATTATCAAATGTCAACCATTTATTTATTTATTATATTGATATCCCACTCATCTTCTGAGGAGAATAAGAGCAGTGTGCATGGTTCCTCTCCTGCTCCCCCATTTTATATTCACAACTGAGGTATGATGGGGGTTAGGCTGAGAGGCTGTGACTGGCCGAAGGGGAGCTTTATACTGGAGTGGGGTTTTAAACTTAGGTCTCACTGTCCTAATCCAGGAGTACACAACTCAAGCCCAGGGGCTACATGTGCCCCCCCCGGCTTTCACTCTGCCCCCATGGATGCCTTCCCCTCCCCATCATTATCACTGAATTCTCACCGCCTGTACTCTCCGCTCCTTCCCCCAGAGGCCCTCATACAAATTGCTGTTTTCCTACCACTGCTAGCAACAAGGAGAGAGTGATCTGAGTCAGGATCATAGGGAGAGAGACTGGAGCACAGTGAGGAAAGTGATCAGTATCAGGATCACTAGGGGAGCGGTGGCGGGGAGAGAAGACTCTTCACTCCATCCCCCAGAGATCCTCACACAGATCATGTTTGTATCTGGGCTCAAAGCCAACATCACATGCAGCACTTGAGGCTGAAAAAGTTGTGCACCCCTATCCTAATCCGATACTCTTAACCACAGCACTACACTGCCTCCCGTGTAATGGATCATATTCTGATATGCGTGCCTACCCTTAGTCTGAAATTAAGTTTTTTTTACTGCAATAAAACATTTCTACAGCGCATGGAGAACATAAAAATAAAAACTTTTTTTCTTAATAAAGGAGAACATTACTGTTGGGGCCCCGGTCCTGCAGTCACTCATTCTAGTACTCTGACACCGGAGACTCCAAATCAGTGAGATCCTTTTATTACAGCAGATTGCACGGCATAAGCTTAACAGTTACAGTCTTCCGAAATCATATAGCAGATGACATTTTGCTACAGGCTCTTGAAATTGTTCCACATCAAGGTAGGGGACTGGAACCTCTCTTAGGTACCAAATTCCCTGACATCTCACACCAAGGGAAGGGACTTGAATTTCTCCTTTAGACATCTCACTTTCAGGGGAAGGGATTCAAATGTCTTTTGGGGATCATCTTCCAGACATCTCACACCAAGGAAAGGGACTCAAATGTCTCCTCTAGACATTCCACAATCAGGGTTCAAGGAAAGGATCTGAGCTAATACCAGATGCTCCTGCGACAAGGAAAGGGATCCTAGAACCAGGCCTGAGTTACTCACCCACCCCCATAGAGAGCTAAGCCAACTTTGTCACTGAGTTAGAAACTCCAGGGTGCTGTTCGTCTTGGCCTTAGGATCTGAGCAACTTCTAGCTGCTCCTCCAACAGGGGAAGGATCTGAGCCCTGTTGCTCATGAGACAAGGGAAGGGATTCTAGAAGAGGACCTGAACCAGCATGCACACCTTCACAGAGGTCAAGACCAACCCTGCCTCTTCAGTTGGCCCCTCTGGGTGCTGGGTGCCCAGGCCTCTCAACAATAAGGGCCCAAAATAAGATCAGACTTGAGTCCAAAGTACTTCCCCACATGCAGAGATTCCAGCGTCCAAAGCTCCCAGCTTTGGGATCTCTATGCCACATGGGCTGAGGCATAGGAATGTCCAGAAGTCAGGAATTAACCTCAAGCCAGCTAAGCTCTGGGCTCCTCGACAAAGACACATCCATAGCCACAAGAATGCACAGTCTATGGAAAGTACGACAGCCCTTTTCATGGCAGGTTCTTGACAGTAAAAGTCCAAAGAGAAGAAAGTCCAAATTAGGTAGAGTGCAGAGTGCTCCCAATAGCTCAGTCAGTGATAGATCCAACCAGAAAGATGCAGACAGGGAAGACGAGAGAGATGTTCCCAGCAAAGGCTGTGGAGGCTAAGCACTGACTTAAAAGCAGAGGTCTGGCCATCTTAACCCTCCTTCCAAACCACTAATTGACAAGGGAATTGGCCCATCCATGAGGCTCCTATCCCACCTGGGTGTCTCCCTTTTACCCTTCATGGGTGAGGCTTCAACCAGTGACAGCTCTGCAAACCACCCCTCCCCTCTCCTGGAGTTCCCAAAGAAGGCTGCCAGCTCCTATCTCTGCAAGGTCAAAGTTGCAGCTGGATGAGAGGAGACAACTCGGCTGCTTTCTCCTGAGAACTCTGACAGTGATAAGCTCACACTGGTCCTGACATTCCACAGACTGACTAGGCCCCAAACCCTTCCAAACTATTGCTGACCGGTATTATTGACACTGAACCCCCACATGTACTTGTCAGCAAGGAAATAAACTGACAAACGATTTGTATTTGCTACTTTTATATATCCTTGCACCTAGGATACTTGGCAGATCAGTTGGAGAAAAGCCATGTTGTTGGTTGAATTAAGAGATCCACCTGAGCAGGTAACCCATGTGAATGGTACAGGAAAACCATACAGCGGTGCATTTACAGTTCCTTGATGCTACAGTGAGAATGTACCACTTCAGCTTTTGAAAAACCAAATAGGCATGCACCATTCATTAAAACTGTTGCAGCTCTTTTGTGAAATTCTTTTTTACTAACTTTTTTTGTGTATGTATGTGTATAATGATGCATCTGTTTATTACCTAAAAGAGAAAATCTTAATTTCTTTGTTTGGAGAAAAGCCATGTTGTTGGTTGAATTAAGAGATCCACCTGAGCAGGCAACTCATGTGAATGGTACAGGAAAACCATACAGCGGTGCATTTACAGTTCCTTGATGCTACAGTGAGAATTTAGCACTTCAGCTTTTGAAAAACCAAATAGGCATGCACCATTCATTAAAATTGTTGCAGCTCTTTTGTGAAATTCTTTTTTACTAACTTTTTTTGTGTATGTATGTGTATAATGATGCATCTGTTTATTACCTAAAAGAGAAAATCTTAACTTCTTTGTTTGGTGGGTTTTTAAAATCTTGGTTTATGTATGGTTTTGGAGCAAATGAACAAATACTCCAAAATATGCATAAAGGCCAAAGTCCAAAGGATGTTCTGTGCATGTATGGAACTTTTCAAACCTTTGCCCCATGTGCTCTCCCAAAAAAACTCCACTGGAGCAGCATTAAGTGCAGTGTAAGAGGGTAGCAGCATTTCATCCCTCACATTATTTCTCTTGGTGCAGAAAATTCCACCATTTAATGGTGGAATTAAAGCAGAGAAGAACAGTCTTGTTTAAGAAAAAGTGTTTCCACGGTGGTTCTTTTTTATCTGAACTTGAACATTCCTTGTGTTTATGCTGTTTTCTACTGTTATTGAATATGATATACATATTTAGATAATGTAAAGCTTTGAAGGAATATGTTTAGAATGCATGAAATCTATTCATACCTTGTGGTTGAATAGAGTGCTCTCAGAGAAAGAAAAAATGTACCACATGTACAAATCCATGCACAGATGTGCAAGGCCTTCACCAGCTATTCACAAATAAGCAGACTTGAATGTGGCTTGAATTAGACTTGAATGTGGAAACCTCACTCACATTCCTCTTGCACAGATGTGCAAGGCCTTCACAAGCTATGGTATTCACAAATAAGCAGCATCTAATTAGACCTGAGTGTGGAAACCTCACTCACATTCCTCTTGCACAGATGTGCAAGGCCTTCACAAGCTACGGTATTCACAAATAAGCAGCATCTTAATTAGACCTAATTGTGGAAACCTCACTCACATTCCTCTTGCACAGATGTGCAAGGCCTTCACAAGCTATTCACAAATAAGCAGCATCTACGGTAAGTAGACTTGAATGTGGAAACCTCACTCATTCATTCCTCTTGGGCGAATGAATGAATTTCTGAATTTAGATTGTGTTTGCTGGAATATCTGCACAAACCTGGGAATATGCATCTCAAAGAGACTGCAGCCCAAAGACCATGATGGGTGTGGAAGTGGTGCCAAGTTGTAATCTGTAGGCACATGAAGCTAAGGTCTGTGACTGGTCATTAGGTGAATGGGAGATCAGCTGAGTTCTGCAAAAGAAAGGTGGTTGTAAGTAAATACATAACATACTGTATATAAAAGTTTGGGGCGAGAAGAGAGACCACCCTACAAAGTTGGCAAAACATGAAGTTCTGACTAATTTCTAAATTGAGAAATGGATCCTGAGCAGTTGAGAAAGTTGGTTCATAACATCTCTTTGAGAAACTGTCAGATGCATATAGGCAGTGTTGACACAAATATTTCTGGCATTAAACTGTCAAGCTGTAGCCCTAGTAATGTTTAATTCTATTGTCTAATTTTCAAGTCTAGCAGCACATATGGCTCCTCATGTAGGGTGTGATTTGAATAATGATGCTACAATCAGTGCTGATCAGATAAAGAACAGAATTCAGGCTTGGTTGTTTGTTTGTTTTTAGTAGAGAAGACCTCTGCTAAACACATACATAGTCATTCTGTACTTCTAAAAATAGATTTTTGTGAGCACTTCCTTTGAAAAACAAATCTGAAAAGAGTCTTTAAAACACCCAGTAGCTGACTCTTCATCTTCCCGCATTTTGTACATAATAGGATTTCACAGTTTGTATGTACTTATGTAGGTACAGTGGACTTTTCTTCTTTGCAGTCTTAACCAGAGAATAGATGCTTGTATTATGGGATCAATACAGTAACAGAAAGAGCTAAAACAGTAAACTGTGTTAGAAATCTTTAATTTTTCAAATCCTTTTTTACTTGACAATTATTATTATTATTATTATTATTATTATTATTTTATTTTTAATTTGTATCCCGCCTTTCCCCCCAAAACTGGGACCCAAGGCGGCTCACAACCTTTAAAACTCATACAGTTAAAACAGAAATAGAAAACTACAAAAGTTAAAAATAGAATTAAACCATATACAGTAATACCTTGGATTGCAAGTAACTTGGTTTGAGAGTGTTTTGCAAGACAAGCAAATTTTTAAATATATATATATATATATATATATATATATATTACTTGATATACAAGCGACGTCTTGCAATACAAGTACTGTAGTACAGCTTAAATTAAAAATCTCTGTACAAGTTTTTTTGGGGGGGATTTCGTTTTGATATAAGAGTGTTTTGGATTACAAGCACGTTTCCAGAACGAATTATGCTCTCAATCCAAGGCATGACTATATATACACATATATATACATACATACATACATACACACACACACACACACACACACTAAAAACAGTGCAATTTAAATAATATAAAATACAGCATTCCATTGTCTCACAGGCTAGTTCCAAATGCTTGCCGGAACAGGAAGGTCTTTGCCTCCGGAAGTTTACCAGGGAGGGTGCCACTCTAACCTCCCTGGGGAGGAAATTCCAGAGCGCTGGGGCAGCCACTGAGAAGGCCCTCTCCCGTGTTCTCACCAGGCGTGCCTGTGATGGTGGTGGAACCGAGAGAAGGGCCTCCCCTGAGGATCTAAAGTATGGGCAGGCTCTTAGGGGAGAATACAGTCTTTCAGATAACCTGGACCCGAGCCGTATAGAGCTTTATAGGTCATAAGCAGCACTTTGAATTGTGCCCGGAAACATACTGGGAGCCAGTGAACAGAGGAGTTGTATGTTCCCTGTAACCAACCCTAGTCAGCAGTCTGGCTAAAGTAGCTCTTTGCATCTTGGAGAACAATCTTTAATTTCCATAGTTGATCCTGAAACAGCATCTAGCACACTGGTGGTGCTAATTTAATATTAGTGTTTTAGCCCAATCTGTGATGTATTTACTCATTACAGTAATTTTTATAGAACTTACTTCCTTGTTGTTATTTATTTATTTAAATTTGTGTCTTTCCTTTCTTACTATGGTGCTCAAGGTAACAACAGTAAAATACAAAGTAAGATATGCAGGTATGACAATTCTGTGGTCCAGCTAAGATAGCCAGTGCTATATTGGAGCTTACCCCAGTAAAACTAGTTGGTATCTTACACTTTTCCGGCAGCAATGTCAAAAACATAATAACAGTAAAAGGAAAGAAAACTAACATAGCAATAACAACAGTCTCTCCTGCAAATACTAGCAACTCAGTCATCATCATCCAGACATACTGGCTGGGTTCAGACAATACGATAACCCATACTCAAGGGTTAAGTATGGGGTGAGTGTGGATTGTTGTTGAGCCATGGGTTGTTGTTGAAACATGGGTTATCGTGTAGTCTGAACCCAGCCATGCTAACAAACCATGGTTTGTTAGCCACGAACAACCCACAGTTCACAACCCAACAACTAACCATGGGTTTGTGGTCAGACAACACGACAACCACAGTTCAATGACAACCCACACTCAAGCCACACTCAACCCTTGAGTGTGGGTTATCATGTTGTCTGAACCCAATCAATGTCATTCCCTCCATATTAGTCATGTATGGAAGGCACTAATCAGCATGTGGTGATTACTGGAATGGTAGGGTATTCCACGGTCTGCCGTTCCAATCACAGCAGTCAGCCAGTTCTGCAGCCCATGGATAGAAGGCATTCATCGCAAACCTATGGATTCCGCAGGAGAAGGGTTATGGTCTCGCTGTGGGACAAAAGCTGTGTGAAGAGGAACAGCTGTCTTGCAAGTGAGAGGGAAGGGAGGGACTTGAACACGGAAGAATTGAAGTTACAACAGCAAGCACATACGAGGTGAACTGTGCCTTGTAGCTCTGCAGGAAAGAAGAACATTGTAATAGGAAGCAGGAAGTGGGGTTCAGGTCTTACCCCACATCCTGTTCCACAGAATACTCTTAACTACACAACCACAAGAGCAGACAGAAGCCCATGATGGGGCCTTTGTAGTCTCCCTGTTGAGTGAGATGCCCTGTTACCTCTTCCCACCAACCCCATGCATTGGGCAATCCCAGTCAAGAGAACCTCTATGGATCCACCATGGAGCTGAAGCTAAGCACACCACCTAAGAGACCCGAGGTCAGTACCTAGCTATGGACTCCCAAGAGAAAAGATCGGGTATGCACATACACTCACGCACGCACACCCCTGAGGTACTGTGCTGCTTTTGTGAAATAGAGGGATTGGTGCAAACTAGTGGCCTCATTCAGATATCGCTCTGCCTCAGTTGGTCCTTGGTGTGCCTTTCATTTTTCCCAATTCCCTTTACTAATCTAGCTACACTTTCCCCATGTTCAGTTGGTTGATTGTCAGTAGCTTCAGTGGTTGTCTCTTTGGACCTCCTTATGCATCTTCATGTAGCCCAACTACATGGTTTATCAGTAGTAACTGGGTGCGTGTGTGTCTGTGAACCATTGTAAGCCTCTCTTCTTACCCTTGCTGGTGCTTCAAAGGCCAGAGCGAGCTGGGGATGATGGGAGTTGTAGCCTAATACATTGGGGGGCACCAGGTTGGGGAGGTCTGTGCTGGAGTGGCTAAGATGCATGTGCACACACTGAGTCTAGCAGGGTGTGGTGGTGGAGAACTACTTGGGTGCCCCATCCTAAAGACAGCTGCAGTGCAGGGTGAAGGAAAGATCTTATATGCTGATCTTCATTGTTATACTGAAACAGCTGGGAGGAAAGGCAAGTATTTTAATGAACAGCATTAGTGATGGAGTTGGTTCTGAAAGCAGTACAGAACACTGAGTTGTCAAGCCTTTTTGTTTTGGCAGGGCCTCTGTCTTTAAAAGCTGCATGGGCCAAAAGAGATGTGGTATTAAATGAGTGAATGCATTTAATTTGGCTTTCTTTTTTCCCTTCTAACCACAGCAGCTCCTGGGGGACCCTGAGCAGGATTAGGACTGTGGCACAGGAGGGCTTGGAGTTGACCTTTCCCCCTGTTGTCCCACCAAGCCCTTCCTCTCAATCATGCTGTTAGGTCTGGGAGGAAAGCTTCCATTGCCCATTTCTATCCTGGAGCAAATAGTGGCTTTGAGCAGGGGAAGTGAAGAGGGAATGTGTGCTGTGTGTGTGTTTTGAGGGGGTGGGTACTGTTACTACTTTCTGAGTAAGGGCAGGGATGGAATTCGGGTGGTGGTGGTAGCAAGTGGGTTTGCCTTACTTTTTTATTTTAAAAGGTGGACCCAGCCTACCTAGGTGCTGTTGTCTTAGTTCCTCAACATTTAACCTTTTACTTGTATAACAGAAAACAATAGATATATTTAGAAAATTAACTTTCAGTTTCTTTTGTTCTAATCAAAAGAATTAAACAGACTACTGCTGGTTCCAGAATGTCTCAGGTTTTGCCGTTGTGGTATTGATAGAGCCTCATGTAATCTGTGTGGGCCTACTACCTTCTGGAATTAGAATTCCACCCCTGAGTAAGGGTAAGGCAGGGTTGTTTAGCCATTGCACAGCTTCCCAGAATTGCAAACACAGGAGAGGGAGGGAGTTCTTGTAGACATTGGTGTTTGTGCAAAGCACCCGGCCTACTCCTTTCTTAGGGAGAGGAATGGAAGACGTGCAACTGCCATACTTCCCATCCTGGCCCTCTCCCTTGCTTACTTGCATGGGGTGCTTATCTTTGCATTCACCATTGGAGGAGTGGAGTTGGGGTTCCTGTAGGGTGCCTGTGTTTGGTGTCTTGGGGAAGAGTACCTGTAAATGTTCTCAGATGACAGGTGCCGCTCATATTTCCCTCCTATATTTGTTTTTTTGGCTATTTGTTGTTGGTGCAAAATACTCCCTTTATACAACATGCCTTACGCTAGAATTCTCACCATTGAAATCCACAGTTGTGTGCTCCTCATTGTCTGGACAAGGGGCCAGAGTGATGCAGCTCCAAACCACATCTCTTGATATTGAGTTGTGTATGTGCTTGTGGTAGTGCTTCTATACCCCTGGACCTGTACTCTGATTGGCTGCAAATTTAGTCAGTATTCTGGCTTCTGTTTTGCTGGGAGCAATTGTTTTGTGCTCAATGAGTGTATATTACTTACCACCACTATTGTATTGTCTTTACACCGTGTGTGTGTGTGTGTGTGTGTGTGTGAGGTGACTTTGCCCCGGGGGATGATTAGGTCTGGATTAAAGTGTCCACTCCTCCTCCTCTACACTCCAAATCCCCCATTGCTTTTCCCTAATGACAGTTTAGTTCTGCTGACATAGGACTTACAGAGCCTCGTGGTTACAGTGGCATAACTATATTTCTGTGCCATCATTACCTGTCACTACGCCAACATAGAAGATTTAGTTGCAGTCCTGTCTTTCTCCAACCAATGTAATTTGCACATAGGATTTTAGGTTTAGTCCTTTTCTAGAGTTTATTGGTGAAGATCCAAAGATCTACTTTAGGTACACCAGTGGACTTTTGACTTCTTTTGTTGAGCTACAGGATGCCTCCATTTCATTATTTTTTTTTAACTCCTCTGTTTCAAAAGCTCTTTGTGATGGGGCGTAGGAAACTGATGCCTTCATGGGTGTGGGGAACTAGATATGCAGTTCTTTTGATCCTGCCTCCTATGTACGGTATGATTGATTGATTGATTGATTGTATTTATACCCTGCCTTTTTTCCTGCAAGGAACCCAAGGCGGATTACATTATCCTCATCCTCCTCTCTATTTTATCCTCACAACAACCCTGTGAGGTAGGTTAGGCTGCGAGTCCGTGACTGGTCCAAAGTCACCCAGTGAGTTTCATGGCCGAGCAGGGACTAGAACCCGGATCTCCCGAGTCCCAGTCCGACACTCTCACCACTACACCACACTGGCTCTTCCCCAATATGGTGGCCTCCAGATGCCAGATTATAATGCCATATTATGGCAGCTTTTGCTTTAGTTGGGCAAAGACTGAGGGTTCTTCCCACCGTCTATAAGAACTGTAGCAGACCTATGGTCATTCAGAAAAATGAATGCAAAAAAGAAGCAAAACTACTAACACTATTCTTAATGTATGTGGAGAAAGGGGGGGCTGGCTGACCCGCCACACCCCCACCCTTTCCTACCCAAAAGGAACCAAGACCCCCAGAGACCTCATCGTACCAGATTGCCAGCCTCCGCTGTCTGCAATCCTACTTGAATCTCTGTTCAGGGACTCGCCTTTAATTCTGTAACCTGGATTTAGATACTGAAGCCACAGAGCAACTACAAAACCCATGTGGGGTAAAACCAAGAAAGGTTTATTCTGGTAGCATTTTACAACAAGATTAGGGAAATGAGAGAAGCACACAAAATAAAGAGAGAGACACTTTGGTACACAGAAATAGAGCTACAAAATAACAAAACCTGATTCTTTCTATCTCCCAGGCACACAACTCTGTTACCTGGGGGTCAGTTCTCTTCCAGGGTTGGATCCAGCACAGCCCTGCCGCCTGGGGGGAACTACTCCACCTACCCGAAGGTCCGAGATGGGTAGCCCTCCACAGGGCTTGCCTTTACCAGAGCCCTCATTCAGCTAATTTCACCAGGAGCTACCTGGGGTCGAATCCTGAGGCCTCCCGAAGGCTTGGACCTCAGCTTGGCCTGCCGCCATTGCTCTAACAGCAACCATGCGGTGACCCAAAGACAAAGACACAAAGGCTACACTTTGGGAATATACCTTTTTCCCCCTCCCCCCTCCTTCCTCTAGCTCTGCTGCCTTCTGCCAATCATGATGCACTTCACCTGGCCAGGCAGGGAGGGGAGACTCATGACTCACTGGGCTTGAACTACATTTACATCTGAAAAGCCATAGACAGGCGCCATGTCCCATCCGATACTTTATGCACATTTCGCCTCCTCCCAGCCCCCCAACTGGCCTTACTTAGTTTACACATGAGGAGGCATGTGCGTGTGTGCGCATGTAGGAACCCCCAAAGGCTCTTTTTTTCACAGTATCTAATTGATTTGTATTTTTTATTTTTCTGCTTCTCATAAGCTTTAACAATAAAAAAGGATGATAATTTATCAACGTTTATAAAAACAAACCTAAAATACCAAAAAGTTTAGAGAGTTCCTCCAACACCAGTCTAAGCCATTTGGGAGGGTTAAAAAGCCAATTCATATGCATTTGGTGTTCCTGGAAGATACTCAGCTCTGACATTGACTCTTTAGGGAAATCAACTTACTTTTTTATTACTGGACTGTTTAAAGTTCAAATACATGTATGTTTAGTTTACAGAGGAAGCAAATTTTGCAACGTCACTATTCTTGTGTAAACTGCAGAAGTTAGCCAGTGGAAACTTTTGTCTCCCCCCACCTTGGGGTAATTGAGGCATCACAAAATTAGTTATTTGATAGTGGATGAAACACTTGTTAAATGTATTCTGTATTGCCACATTTGGAGTCACATCTTTTCTTGGATATTTTAGGTAGACCAAGGTCCACTAGTACCTAATCCCCTGGCCAAATTCTGCTAGACCACCTAGTGCCTGCTGACTAGGTAGACCTTTGTCTGTCTGGTCAGGCAGGATACTTCTTATATTTTTAAGCAGAGTGCATGAGCTCACTTAACTCTGCTTAGTTATGCTTAATTGTTAAGAGATCCTGAATTTGCACCCTTGCTTTGTCAACATAAAATATATCGCTGAACCACAGGGATTCTATCAGGACCAGACCAAGGATAGAAAGCATCCTGGGTGAGGGGGACCTTCAGCACGCCTCCCATCAACTTACAGCACTAAAATATGATAGTGCTTATTGTATTTGTAGTGCTTATAGTGTTTGGTAATGACACCTCAAAGGAAAGCCATATTCTGCTTATTTTTATCTAGAATGGATGGCATTAAACATGAAAATGAAACATACCGGTACTTTAAAGCAGCCTTCCTCAACCTGGTGCTTTCTACAGCTTGCTTGGGTACCAAAATGAACTTCCATCAATTAGCTTTAAAGCACCCTTCCCCAATATGGTGACCTCCAGATGTTTTGGACTACAACTCCCAGCATTCCTGACAATTGGCTATGTATGCTGGCGTTGATGGGAGGTGATGTCCAAAACATCTGGGGGCCACCATATTGGGGAAGAGTGCTTTAAGCTAATTGATGGAAGTTCATTTTTGTAGTTAGTACCCAAGCAAGCTGTAGAAAAACAGGTTAAAGATACTGTTTTCTTTCAGCCTAGCTCACCGAAGACAGTACACTCAAGAAACATTGAGGGCTAAACTACATGCTAGTATGCAGCTGATCCTCACCATTTTGTTTATCTTAGTGTAAGCATATGGGACTTGATCTGATTGAGACCACCATGCATGGGTAGAGGAGATTTAAACCTTCCCACTCAACTACTTTTTTTCTTCTTCAAAATCCCTGCCACGGGTAATGAAAAAAAGAAAAAAGCTCAATTGGTGCCAATTGAATTTTTCTTCTTCTTTTTATCCCTGAGGGTGTGTGTGTGTGTGGATTTTGGGAGGGAAGTGCCTGGGTGCCCTACCTGCGCATGGTCATCCAGACCGGGGTCCCATGTACTTACACTATAATGTAGCATATTTAACATAGTCTGCTGGACTAGAGCCAATCGGTTCAGCTCATACCACCCTCAGCTTGGCGCCCACCTCACCTACCTGTAAGGCCAGCCCTGGATTCTAGTATGGAAAAAAGACCATGTAGGGTGGATTGACTTAAATCAAGGCGATTTACATTACATTGATACTTCATCATATATTTCCTGAACAATGGTGCATACATGACCACTAAACCATGTTACTTTATAACTGAATAGAGTATTATTTAAACTTTCATTCTTACAGTTTGCTTCTCTTTGACTCACTTAATATATTTTGCATGCTTTCTCTTTTTACCTATAGGATCTTGTCTTATGACCAGCACCCATGATACTTTGAAGTTAACAATACAATCTTATACAAGACTACTCAGAAATAAGTTCCATTGAGTTCAATGAGGTGTACTCTCATGCAAGTGGTTATAGGATTGCAGCCTAAATTTGGGTATACAGGCAGAATTACATTGGACAATTTTGTCTTCTTTTTCTTTCCAGTGTTGCTCCTTTGTGCTTCATGCTGCCTTGGCCCAGCCTCACAAAAACTAAGTAGGAAACAAAAATGTAATGCCCATAACTGAGAGGTTGAAGCAAAGTTTGATAGTTACTGGGCAGACTAGGGCAGCTTATTTTCATCAGCTGAAAATAAAACCCCTATGTTTGGGTAGAGTGTAAGTTTTCATATTTGACATGCCTGGCATCAGCGGTTGGCATGGATGGGTTGCTGCCAGGGGCCAAACATGTTCAGAAGGGCCCATGCCTGCTGTAGCTGCCACCATCCTCCTCCTCGCTCACCTACCTGGCTGGCCCTGCTGGCAAAAGGAAGTGCTGTGGCTATGCCTGCAGGCCCTACTATACCCCATTAAAAAAATTTTTTTTTAAACTTACACTTTGAGTAGCAGCAATCTGAACCAATCACACGCTGCCTTTGAGGGTGTAGACTCAGCCAATGAGGGCACAGGAGTGACTTAAAGATTACCTTGTGTCCTCATTGGCCATGCCACCCCCAAAGGCAGCGTCTGATTGGTTCAGATCACTGTTACTCAAAAGTAAACAAACAACTTTTAAAACTGTATGTGGGGCCAGGCTTGGCTGGCTGGGTGCTTTGGTGCTTTGCCAGTGGTCCGGCTGTGTGAGGAGGAGGACTAGCTGCTGCCACCCACCCACCCACACACACACACACACACACACACCACACACACACAACAAGTAAAAAAACCAGGAGAGAGGGAGGCAGGCTTTGGTGGTGACGGCCAGCAGCCGGGTGATGGATGGGCAGGCGGGTGGCTTCAGTGACTAGAAGCAGCAAGTGGGTGGTTGAAAGGGGCTTGGGTGAATCAGTGAGCAGGTGGGTGGGTGGGTGGGTTTGGCAAGAAGGTGGGCAGGGGGCACAGCAGCAGCAGGCAAGTTGATGGCAGGGGTCCATTGGTGGCACTATGCCAACAAGGGCATAGTGCCCTGGCACTGGCCCTGATATTTGAGAAATGATCAGATTGGTTCTTTAAGCCTCCTTTAACTCAATGGCCTGGTCACAGCAGCAATTCCTGGGTTATTTAATTGCCCATGGTTTGTTGTTTTGTTAACTCTGGATTGTTTAACCCATAAAAAAGCCAGAGTTTCTGAGTTTGCATGTCACAAAACAACCCAGGAATGGGGCATTCCTGGATGGTTAATTAAAAGTGGAAACAATTCTTAGGAATTGGGTTAAACAACCCAGAAATTGCTGCTGTGATGTGCGAAATGGGTAAGTGAATCTGGTAGAGGTGTTGGTTCAGTTTTGAGATTAACTGCATAGCTAATGTGCTTATATCCACATTATTTAAAGTTAACTAGTTATTATTTAAGAGAAGCTTAGTATTTACATTTTTTTAAATTAAAAATCTGATTTAAAATTAGAAAAAATTGATTTTTCTGATTATTATTTTTTTAACCATCAGTTTTCACCACATCATATATTGTTTTTCTGTCTTAATTAACTCCTCTGCGTTTGTGGTAATATCAGAGTTATGATTACACCTGAGCTGACCCTACAGAACCCGTGAAAGATAAGATATCACAGCGTTACTTGGCTCAGCTCCAACATCCTATAAGCAGAGAACATCATCAAACCTATCCAGCCTGTGTCTTTCAATACAGTCATGCCTTGGATTGAGAGCATAATTCGTTCCGGAAATGTGCTTGTAATCCAAAACACTCTTATATCAAAACGAAATTTAAAAAAAAATGTACAGAGATTTTTAATTTAAGCCGTACTACAGTATTTGTATTGCAAGACATTGCTTGTATATCAAGTCAAAAATTAAATAAATATTTAAAAATTTGCTTGTCTTGCAAAACACTCTCAAACCAAGTTACTTGCAATCCAAGGTATTACTGTATGTGACTAGTCAGAGAATGAAGAACCAAAAACCAAAAGCCCAGTACTTTAGGCTGAACAGGGCCATTTTCATGAGATGACAGACTAAAATGATTGACTTTCCTACCAAGGTGTGTGAGCGTGACAGACATTAATTCATTTTCATGAGACTGTAAGTGTAGGTCTATGTTTGTGATGATATTTAATTGTAACTATGACTTTTAAATGGGAGAGATTATTTTTATTTTTAAAAAAATCTGATTTAAATATCCTTTTTTAATAATATTTTAAATCATTGACTTTTATCCCCCTTATCTGCTCACAGCTATAATAGGTGCCTATATACGAAGCTACGTTATACAGAGTCAGGTTAGTGTCCATATAGGTCAGTGCTCTCCACTGTTATTAGCATATTTTAGACTGGTGTTCCCCAGATGATGTTGGACTACAACTCCCATCATCCCCTACCATTGCCATGCTAGTCTGGGGATACTGGGACTTTTCTCCAGCAACAGCTAGGGACCCAAGGTTCAGGACTACTGCTTAGACAGAGGTCTTTCCCAGCTCTCCTAATTCAAATCAGTGTAACTGGAAGTGCCAAGGAGATATTGAACCTGGCAACAAAGAACTTTATCACTGAGGGAAGATTCCTGGTAGTGGGGGCTTTTAGCTTCTTGAATGGGTTTCACACTCTGCTTGGCACAGCAGGCTATGGGATTTGAATCCATTTCAGCTAAAGAGAGGGGTAAAAATGCTTTAAATAAATAAATAAACCTTCATCTTTAGTGACCCCTTCTAAGGAACAGTAGCATGCTTAACCCCATGTAACCCCCTAAGTCACACTTTCCTGTTCTAACCAGTTGATTTTGCCTATGTTAGTACTGCAAAGAATAGGTAACTACTGAGAAAGTATGACAATACATCTATTACTAGGAATGGGAGTAGTGGGTCTCATTTAATGGTTTGTTTAGGGGGTACAAGTACCAAATGCTCATGAACCCCGTCAGTTGGACTAATTCAGACAGGTTCATTTCCCTTTGAAGTACACAGTAGATTGGAAAATGTTATTTATATATGCGTGAGCACTTCAGAGTTGGTGTGGTGCTTTGTACCTTTAGTACAATGCATGAGAAACGATACTCATAGAAGCTTCCGCTGACTTCCTTGGTTGGAGAACTTCTAAATAATGTGTGCTTTGTTATACTTTACTTGTGCTTTGTGTTCATATTTGAAATTGGACAGATCTGCTGTAAAAGATTAGAAATTTGGATGTTTATGTAATATGTCTCTCTTTCCAGGCATAAGCAGATATTTCTGTTATACAGAGGGAAGCAAAAAGAGAGGTAAACCATGCAGGTGTCCTGAAGGGAAATTTATTGGTTCAAATAAATGTCTTCCTTAGGGGCAACAGTTATAATAAGTTCTCCTTTTACTAAGGTGTTTTTGCTATAAGAAGCAGCTTTTGAAATAGGAGAACTTGTACTTATCGACTCTGAAAAAAACATTTCTATCAAAATCCCCTGGGTAAATGTGGTTGTCCCCCCCCCCCCACACACACACACTAATTTTTAGATTCTAGGTCACTAGCCACCTAAACAAATCTGTGTCTTGTTTGTTTGTTTTTACTTTTCATGAAGTAGCTCTGTAAAACATGTGGAGAAGTTTACTGCATGGTAATGAGAGGAAAAACAAGGGCTTTGACACAGCATAGAAGACAACCTGCTATCAATTGACTTTGGGAGAAGACTACTGTGCATCCATTGCAGTAGATGTACTTGCCCTCTATTTGCAATGTCTCTCCTCTCTTATATAAAATTCCCAGACATAAACCTTCAGGTCCTGGGCTATAGACTTTGAAAAAGGTCTGTCATCCTGATAAAGATAAGTTTAGAGCTAATCAGCTGTTAAGTTGATAAGTGAGAGTTATGAAAACATCACGCACATTGATAGCACTATTTTTAAAAAGCAATTTGCAATTATGGGTTGGATAATTGCACTTTCATGAACGGCAGGAGTCCTTCAATTTGAGGAAGGGTTCCACAAACGGAAGGGGGGGGGGTGATCTTTTGTTGATTCAGACTCCTTTCTGGAGCACCCATACCACCTCTCACACTCTTCTAGAGGATTCCCCAACCCTCTAGATCAGGTGTTTTTCAGGGGAGGAATCGGCAAGAACCTCCTCCCACACTGCCATTTGTGGGAGTTGAAAATGCCCCGTTCCCTGAGTGTAGATCTCTAGTTTCAGCCTATTGCTTGGTTTTTAACTGACAAAATGAGTCAAATTTATATAGCATAGTAACACCTCATTAAATATGCTTTATGAGGATGCCAAATGAATGAGACAGTTTCACTTAAGTAAGAGATAAATTTTCTTTTTTTTAAAACCCAAAAGCTGACACTTGTCCTTTTGGGTGGTGAAGTGAGCGGGAGAGCCTTCTCCATTATTTCCATTGCATTTATGAAGCAGACAATGCTATGACCTTCTTAGAACTTAGAACTTTGAGTGAAGTTCACAGTTTCTGAGCAGACTTTGTAGTATGCCTCTCTTCTCCCAATAGCTTATTAATGTTGTCAGAGTCAAGATATATACATGGCTTAATCACGATACCAGCACTAAAGCACACCATTTCTCAAGGCGATGCCTGTCCATCTCACTGGGATATAGTGTGTTACTTTTCTTTATTCATTTGCTCAATGAAGGGTACTTTTGGGTTTATAAAATGACTTTATTTATTTATTTATTATATTTATGCCCCGCCTTTTTTCCTGCAAGGAACCCAAGGCGGATTACATAATCATCATCATCCTCTCCATTTTATCCTCACAACAACCCTGTGAGGTAGGTTAGGCTGAGAGTCAGTGACTGGCCGAAAGTCACCCAGTGAGTTTCATGGCCGAGCGGGGACTAGAACCCGGATCTCCCGAGTCCCAGTCCAACGCTCTCACCACTACACCACACTGGATTAACTTGATGCTTTAAAACTTAATTAAAAGCTAACATCTAATTTTAAGGAATATATCTGGTTAACATAGCTGCCTCGAGCACCATTTGGTGGAAAAGCAGGATCCAAATTTTATAAATGTAACAAATAAATAAACATTAATCCTGTAAACTAGAGATGGGTAGCACATAGGGCCACATATGAATCCCCCCAAAGCCATTTTTCTGACCTTAATGCCCTGTTGCTGAGTTTGCTGCCATGGCAGCAAAAAATAAAATGCAATTTTGCAAGGATACAAAGTGCACAAGGAGCACACACCTTGTTTGAAAGCAGAATGGCTAAATTTTGCTTGCAAACAAGGTGCTGCTCCCAAAAAAATTGCTGTGTTTTTTTAGTGCTGCTGCCGCCACCACCACCACAGCAAATTCAGCAGCAATTTCAGCAGGGTTAGGGTGTGGCTCAAGGTGGGTTCGGGGGGGGGCAACATGACTTCGGACCCCCAGAGGTTGCCCACCCTTGCAGTAAACTATAATTGAACTCTTCTGGATTCTCAGGTCAAGCAACTGGGAACAGGCTTGTTTCACAGCACATTTGCCACTGTTCGTTGGTTAGTTTCAGTTCTGTTTTTTTCCCCTTCTTCTTCGCAACCACAGTTGACGTCTTCTGAATCGGAAAGTTAAGTGCTATGGCTGAAGCAACAGAATCTTTCTAAAAAAGCATGAGCGAAAGTGGTTTATGAAAATAGCTTCTAAATAGAGAATTCCAGGTACTCCTGGGTTTTGAGACTTGGAATGGACCTAAAAACAGTTGCTCCCATTTAAAAGCAGAATTCTGATGCACAGGAGTAGATTTGTCAGGTGAAAATGTGTGGGGGGGAAATATATTTCATGCTCTGGATAAGAATGACTGAAACCTGTTATGTTTTGTGGGACTGCAGTGTTATGGAATAAAGAGCAACCTTTTAAAACAAGGAAGTCCAACACGCTTATGTTGTAGGAGCCTCATATGAGGAGGTTCATAAAATGGTTAGAGCTTTGGTCTCTAGCCCAGATCAGTTGCAGAGATACTTTGTGAAAGTACCCTTTCTGAGAAGGTGGGTTGTGAAGGATGAAGAAAAAATTACACCAAGGTAGAATTATATATAGAGGACTTTTAAGGGGAGAATAAAACGCTTGACACACTTGAATACACAATCATTTAAGAGAAGGCAGAAGAAGGAAAATGCCACCAGTAAAGGTATTAGAACAGGGAAGATCTGAACTTGTGAATATTCTGGAGAAGTATACAACACTTGAAGTTGGAAAAATAAGGGGAAATGTTGTGTGTATATGATATACAGTGAAGAAGTTGGGAAGATCTTAAAAAATGCCTGGCATTAATGGAATAAAGTATAAAGATTATTCAGATTCTTGTCTGCTGGATCCATCATGCTATGGGTAAAATCCAGCACAAGTCCTACTTAACTAAAGTCCCATTCATTTCAATGGGTCTACCCTAAGTAGACTTATGTTGGATTTTATGCAGGATGTTTAAATTGTATATTGGAGTCCTGATTTAATTTAGTGTGGGTAGCATCCTGGGATTAAATTCACTATTCAGTGGAGTGCACAATAGGTTCAGTGGTGGCATATAGCATACTCTGTGAAAGTGACCTTGACCTCCTCATTCAGTTGCCAGCTTGCAGTTGTATTTGGGGTTCAATACACTGAGTCGTTTACAGCCAATTTTTAACTGAGTTGACCCATGGCTGAACTGTGACATGAAAAAGGGAATAATCTCCTTTTCCATTAACACTGCTGTGTGGGTCTCCATCCTTACCCTTACTGGTGTATGCTGTATTCTAGAACACTTGAGGGTGCTACCAGATTCCTAGTAAAACTCTAGCAATTTCGTTTATACTTCCCTTTGTTAGCTGCCACTTCATTACAGTGTGGTCACGTTGAAAGCAAAATGCAGCTTAGGATCTTCCAGACCCTGCAGTAATTCTATAAATTATTCACATTAATTTTACTTGTGGATTTGTTCCAAAGGATTGCATAATTCCGTTCAAGTTGCTCTTCTGCTAACCAAACATTTTAGCTTCTACCAATCTTGCTTAAGTAAGAATGATAATAAAATAACCAGAAATTTTTATTCACTCTGACAAAAGCAAAGTAACACATCATGTCACGTTATTCTCTACTCAAGCTTTTTTATTTCATTCTCTTCCTGTGACTTGCTAGCGTTTCATGATGCTGCTGAAGGCGGGAACCCAGGAGCTTAAATAAGCTCTTACCTGGTCCCCGTCCTTCTGAGCCATTGGCTCTTCCCGTGACCCACCAGACCAGGTGCTTGCCTCCTCTCTCCTCCCCCACGCGCAAGCCTTCTCCCTGTTTCCACATAGGGGCCATTGGAAGTTCTTTATTGTACATGACTGAGATGTTATAATACAATCTGACTATGTCCCAGATTTCTATATGTTTCATGCAGTGGAACTATATAGTGTGCTTTAAACCCATCCCTGTTCCAGTGGTGAATGACTCGCCTTGTGGAACTGCAGAAGAGTCATTGCAGAGGAGTGAACCATCTTTTGGGTTCCTTGGTATTGACCCAGTACACATGATCATAAGTCTTTTTTTTTTCTTTTTTCGAGAAAGGTGTTTGTTATTAATAACAATAACAACCACCACCACCACCACAATAATTTGCCACCATCATTTTTCTTCCAGCTTGGCCATGTGTTTAGTGTGCCAGGTGCTTCACAATCTCACTCTCTTTTTTTTCCATTGAGGTGAGGAGGGCAGAGGTCAAATGTTCCTCAAGTTTATTCTAGCTTGAAGATACATGGAGAGCAGACTTTGTTGAGGGAAGTGCGTGAAAAGGAGTAGCAAATGAGAGCAGCAAAATAAGCAGTAGTGATGGTAGAATATTATAAAGTTGGCACTGTTTGTTACTTTACAATATTTCATGTCTTTCTACTGTTAGGATAAGAACTATTTACATATCCTCCCTCTAGATAGCTCATGCTGTTATTTCTTTCTTTCTTTCTACCTCATTAGGCTTCAAGATTTGGTGGAAACTGGAGTTGGATGTCTGAGTGGTTAATTGCTTTATTATTTGGGCTTCCCCCCCCTTTCCCCCATGTTTCCATAGTTCCCCAAACACCTTTGTGATTGCAAGTAAGATTAATTTGATTTTTCTTCTGTTGCAAATGTAGAGAATCAAATGTTATTTTCTAAGCATAAACTCTGATAACATTTGCATTGATTTCTGAAACTCTGAAGGGAAAATGTGCACACTGTCTGAAACCTTTTAACTCCCAAGTGAGCACAGACCAAGACTTTTATGTATGTCTGATTGTGAGCTCAGTTTACTCATTTTTAAGTGAGTAAAATGTTTCTTACTAACTAAGAATAGTCCACATTTGGAAGAGCCAGTTAACATCATTAATGGTAAGTTTTTGTGCTTGATAGTTTTCATGATAAAACTTGAGGTTCTGTAATTTGGGTAAGCATTGTGTGTGTTGAAATGCTACAAAAGGCTGCTCTAAACTGACCTAAGAACATTGGTTTGTTTAAACACCTCATACTGGTATACAAGTAGTCCCCAGGTTACGAATGAGTTCCGTTCTTAAGAATGTCTTTAAGTCGAATTTGTATGTAAGTTGGATCAGCATAGCGTTCTATACGTTAAAATCGGCATTTACGCAAATTGCGTTAATTACACAAATTGCGTAGTATACTACGCTTTGTACTCTACGTAAACGACGTAGCGCCGGGAAACCCAGAAGTCCATTCTTAAGTATGAATTGTCTGTAAGTCGGACGTTCTTAACTTGGGGACTGCCTGTATTTATGTAATCAGACACTGTACTCATACAGTTCACGATAACCACATCTCTCTCTCTCTTTCTCTCTCTCTCTCTCTCTCTCTCTCACACACACACACACACACACACACACACACCTCCCTTGACCTCTGTTCATGGTAAGACCTGAACATACTGAAAATTCTACCTTGGGAGGAAATCCAGCATGTGGTTGAAGCATCAAATGAATGAGCTATACCTCATTCCAATGAGATTCCCAACCTGGTCATGAAAATATAGGTGAGGGATTGTGTGACAGTAGAAAGCCTGAAGAATTAGGGAAATACTGGGGTTTTTAAAGCTTAAAAAAACAAAACAAACAAACAAACAAAGAAAGAAAGACAGCCGCTGAAGAGTTTCTCATGGAAATAATGGAACCTGATATTTCATCATTTTACGCTTCACTAACCATCTGCCATAATATGCTAGGGTGGAAGCCACACTGAGGTTCAGTCCAGGCCTCCTTGCATCCAGCTGAATAGTACTCTTGATAGTACAAGCCCCATCAGAGCACTAATACTGACTGGGTTTGCACAAGATGGCAACCCATCATGGGTAACTAGCCACTGGTGGGTTGTCATGTTGTCCGAATCCAGACCGTTTCCTGCAGGGTGGCTTATTTTCCTGACAACCCGTGGCGTATTCTAGGGGTTGTTTCTATCATGATCGGTTGTTATGTTGTCTGAACCCAGGAGAGCAATTCCATCGTGGGTTGTGGTAATTGGCTAGTGAGCTGCTTGGCAAGAGCAGCAAAACCCCGTCTCTCATCACAATCTCACCCATGCTGCTGCCAGTGACTGCCTGTCCACCGATGCACAAGCTGCACTTTGGAGTGACCACCGCTGGTTTGCCATCCTTTTTTATTTTTCAGGCCCAGAAAATTGTGTAACTATGTTCATAATATTTTTTTCCTTGTCTTTTGCAACTGTGTTCTTATGGCTGTCCAATATGTGTACAGTAATGTCACCTGGCCAATTTACTTGTATGTTTCAGCTGTCAAAGGGGTGCCAAGGAGTAGTCAACTGCAAGGAAATTGACAAGGAGAGACTGCATGTAGACTAATTTGCACAGGGTTTTCAGGGACCAATTGCCAAGTTGTGAATTGAAAAGCACCGGTAAAAGGGGGGAAGCAGCAAAAGGGCTTCCAGTTAGCAATTTAATCCTCTCGATTTTAAGTGCTGAACTGACACTTCTCAGTGCCCTTCATCTTTTCTTTTTTTATTATAAATTTTATTTAACTTAATTTCAAACAATATATGTAAAAAAAAAAAAAAAGGAAAGGAAAAAACATACGTATAACTAAAGAAGTGCACCCGCCACCACGCCCCCCCCCAAAGTTTCTATCATAACAATCCATTATTATTAATCATTCCAAAAATACATCATATCTAGACATGGCTTACTCCCCTTTCCCTCTACTAAAACATATTCTAGAAATAGTCCCCAAATATCCTTAAAGTTATTTTTCTTTAATTGTCCCTTTTTACATTTGATACTACAAGTTAATTTATCATTTAAGGTGATATCCCACACCTCCTTATACCAAACTCGTGTTGAACTTTCCATTTCCTTGCGCCATTCATCTTTTCAATACTTTCCCAAGTGTCCAGCTAGTCCAGAAATGGGAGATACTGGGTGAGTTCACATGTCTTGCTAACCCACCCTGGCAATTAGCCACGGTGGGTTGGTTGTCATGTGAACAACCCAAGGTGAGCCTGACAGACGGTTGGGCTCACCATGGCCTGTTGGCACCCTCCTCCCCCCACCTTTCCCCTTGGTCTTCCCATGGGTATCCCAGAGGTCAACGCAAGAGGAACAAGTCATCCCGCCCCCGCTGCCACAAACTGCTTGGGCTCACCGTGGCTTTCCCCCCTTAATTAATTAATTAATTTTTGAGATTGCAAAAGCTGGCTGTCATGCTGGCTTTCACTATCTATGTTTGGAAAGCTACAGACAGTACCTTTAAAGTGCCCCAGCGGCACATTGGAGGGGCTGCCCGTGGTTGTCCAGCCTTTTTTTAAAAAAGTTTTAGCTGCACTTGTGGAACTGCGGGGATTTGGTGCCTTGGCTGGGGCAATGTCCAGGAGAAGGTCAGCAGGTACCATTGCCCAGAAGCAGCTCCAATTAACTCCCCCCCCTTTGTTTTTTCTTGACAGCTGCCAGAAGGTGAGCTGTCAAGAAAAACCAAAGGCACTAGCGGTCTTTGGCTGCGAAAATGTGGTTTTGGGGGATTTATGCCTCCTTCACAGCAAGATCCTCATCTCTGCCCCCCTTTAGTTCCCATCAGGGTGCACATTTTGCACTTTCCTCTTGGTGCTTGGGAAAGTGCAAAAGTGCACCCCACCTCTTTTTCTAGGGGGAAAAAGGAGCTTTGACAGCTAGCTATCAAAACTCTGGGTCCCTTTTACAAGGGATTTTTAA
The DNA here is from genome assembly GCA_021292165.1 of Shinisaurus crocodilurus. Classification (NCBI taxonomy): domain Eukaryota; kingdom Metazoa; phylum Chordata; class Lepidosauria; order Squamata; family Shinisauridae; genus Shinisaurus; species Shinisaurus crocodilurus. The sequence continues at coordinate 201,351,151 of CM037878.1, read as the reverse complement.
GTGGGAAATGGATGGTTTCGGTCTGGGACATATATCTCTGTATGTCCCAGTCCAAAAAACCCTTTCCCACTTTTCGCGGCTTCTTTTCAGAGTACTTAGTGCTGCGGTTACAGCGATTCCCAGATAGTTACTTTAAAAAAAACACAACAACCCTGAGAAGGCAGCTGAGTGGGATGGAGTGACTGGGGCCCATGGCAGGGGACTGGTGCTGGTGCCCTGTTTGCTCTGTCCCATTCTGCCACCTCTAAGGGTTTTTTTAAAAAAAAAATGGGCAGGTATATTTGCGCAATTTTTTGGACTGGGAAATATATGCAAATCTAATGGCTGGGAAGTTGATGGAGGTTGAAATTTGCACCACTTTAGAGGCAGGCCAGTAAATGGGGGAGGGGGGTTGTGCACCTGCAGTAACAGAGCAATTAATGCAGTTGAGCAAATTTCCTGTCCGTTTACTTCTCAGCCATTAAATTTGTGTATGTTTCTGCAGTATTTTTAGAACTGTCAGGGAACCACAGCAACTGCAGCAGTAAATACTCCAAAAAAGAGCTGCAAAAAGGTGGGGGGAGTTAATATCTCCCCTTTCTGGAGTAGCTGACTCAGCGAAGTGTTGAAAAAGTGGAGGGCACTGAGAAGTGTTAGTTCAACATTTAAAATCGAGAGGATTACATTCTGAAGGGGGAGATACTGTCATCCCCCCCTTTTGGCGGACCTTCTTTTGCCTCCTTTACTTGTGCTTTTCAATTCACAACTTGGCAATTGCTCCCTGGCAACAGTGAACAAATTAACCTATATCCAGTCTCGCCTTGTCAGTTTCCATGTATGTTACCCTCTCCACTTTGCACACCCTTGACAGTGGAAACATACAAGGAAATTGACAGATGAGACCACATATTAGGCAGCTGTTAAGAGTTCACTTGCAAAAGACCGATGATGATGATGATGATGATGATGATGATATGAACACAGTTGTGCAATTTTCTGGGGCAGAATTGTTTAAAAAATATGATTCCAATTGTGCAATTTTGAGGATTTGGAAGAAAAAATTTAAGTCAGCGAACTTAAAGAGGTAGCGATCAGAGTGGGGAGGGGAGACAAGACAGGTTCTGCTGCGAAGGACACTGGGATACATACCAGAGCTGGCTGAAGGACTGAAGGTGAAAGAGGGGAAGAACAAGCCATGGTAAGCCTGATTGTCAGTCAGGTGTACCATGTGGGTTGTTCCGCAATCCACACTACGTAGCTTATTTGCAGGGTGGTTTAGTCTGACATTCAAATGTGGCCATTCTGTCTGCAAAGTTTCATGGATGTCTCCTATGTGAGAGAGAGTTGTTGTGAATTTGCACTTAGAATAAAAAGTTTAAGTAAGCCTCTGTGCTAAAGATACTTTTTTTTTACTGTTCTGAAGAAGTGGCATAATGTATGAATGTATATAGGGCTAATACAGCAATCAGGGCATAGGGCAAAAAAACAAACAAACCCCCACCTACATTAATAATTCTGTTTGGTCTTTATTACAGGTAACACTGAAAATATTTTCCCACCATTGAAAATAGATTTATTTGATCATCTGAGTTAAAGCTAAGTTTTTTAGTCTGATGAAGGGAAGTTCTGTCTTCAGTCATAGTAGCTAAAATATAGGCATTTTGTTCCTTAATGCTGTGAATAAATTCTGAAAACAATCCCTGATTGTTTGTAATTATGATTTGGCAAAATTGCTGGTATTCTGTGCTCACTCACGCCAACCCACCCCGCCCTGAGTAAGCTATCTACAATTCTCAGAAACTGTCAGTTTAAAGTATAGATAAATATATAATATAAATTCAGTATTCAGTCATCTTAAAGATTACAATACTGAAATTTTGAGCTTGTGTGCATGTACGTACTTAAAGCTTGTTGAAGGTGGAAGTTTCAATTAAATTTTCCAGAAGCTTTCTGGAGTGATGTAGGAACCTAGCTTCCAAACCTAGAATACTCTGTAGAGTGCTGTTGCTGTTGTTTTCAAGATAGAAATCTCTCCAGGAAAAAATTAAGCATTATTGGAGAAATGCCATTGCCTTGTCCACAAAATTACTATGTGACCATAGGCACATACCATTTTCTGTTGACCATTTTCTGTTCATTCCAGGAATAACTAGAATTATAGAGTTCTTCTTGCGGTATCTCTCCTCTTTGTTAGTTCTGCTTTCAGAGCAGTAAGTGTCAGCTGTAGTATCTAGTGTAGCCATTTTTCAAAAGATAATCAGTCATGGTTTTTGAGCTTTCTGTCAGAGGAAAGTAAGTTTTGAGGAACCAGACTATCAGTCGAGATTTTGCAGCCTATTTGTGTAAAGAAGGGCTTTTTATTTCCCAGAGCATGTGTGGGCATACTTCAGGCTTACAGGATCTACTTTGCTTTTATCAGGTGCAGTATACAAGTAGCTGGGGAACATGAGCAGGAGGGTGCTATTGCTTTCATGACTTCTTGTGGTCTTCCCATGGGCATCTGGTTGGTCACTGTGGGAAACATGATGTTGGACTAGATAGGACTTTGGTCTGATCCAGCATGGCTCTTCTTATGTACTTATAGATTCATAGATCATAGAGTTAGAAGGGGCCTACAGGCCATTGAGTCCAATCCCCTGCTCAATGCAGGAAACTAGAGGTGGGGTCTCCCATCCAAGCAATAACCAGGCCTGACCCTGCTTAGCTTTCCACACTCAGACAAGCTGAGCCAGCGTGAGCCACAGGCCTGTACTTAAGCGTACTGTCACTTTGTGTAACCTTTAGTAGCAGTAGTACAGAAGTAGGGGTGGGCAGACTTCCGATGTCCAATATCTACTTTGTTTTGTACAAAAACACCAAGGTCCACCAACTGGAGTCAGGTGTAAAATAGTTCTTCAGGACAGACATGCATGCAGTAGAATTAAGAAACAGTGTGCCTCTGAGTTCATGGCTCAGACCAAGAATTTGTTTTCCTGTGTCAAAACTAAGCTCACAGTCCTTTCATGCAAAAATCCACTCCTGGTTTCTCCCCAAGCTTTATTCATCACTGCAGCCTAATTTAGAGTAGGGGGAGCCTTTTTGTTTTTGCTGTTCTTAAACAATTGGGAGTCAGAAGCACTTGCAGAGCTAATGCAAATCCCAGCCCACCTTCTGCCCACCCCTGTCCCAGAGCACCTTCTACCAGACAACTAAAGACAAGGAAATAATATGCAGTCATAGTCAGACAATTTATTTGTATTCCACATTTTCCACAATACATAGTACTCAAAGTGGTTCACAAACACACAAATACAATCGCCATAAAGATAGTAAGTTACAATGCAACATTAATCCAATTACAGTTAATTTAAAACATATCAAACATATCAAACAAGTGCAAGACATACCAGTAGGTCAGTTAACAACATCCAGTACCAATAATAACATACGTCCTTGCATTCAATATTTCATTAAACGGTTCATGTTAAGAGACCTAACAAACCTCATCCACATCAGACTTGCAGCAAAAAAGGGAGACCCGCCCCAGACATTTCAAGCAGCTTATCCTCAAGCAGCAGAAAGAGATCCTCCTCCCACCAGCACCCCATGTCCTGAGCAAACAAAGGGCACCCTCATCCTCATGGCAACTTTCCTCCTGGCTGTCTCTTGGCAGCACAGCACCAGGAGTAGCAAGATGAAAAAATCCTCTCTCTGTTCTAATTTTTTTTTTATTTAAAAAAAACCCCTTCAAGCTGTTCTAAAGACAGCACCAATGCCTTCATACACACACCAAAAATAGCAGCAGCTCCCTTATGAAGACTGCTAGGGCTGGGGGTATGGCAAGGCAGGTGGAAACAGCCAAGCCCTCCTGGTGGCAAACTCAGTCTCCCCTGAGAGTAGTCGGCATATGTCTTCCTGAGTTGAATCACTCCAGCTTCTGAGAGCGCTATTTCTAGTGTGATGAAAACTGGAGCATTGGTAGCAAACATGCAGGCCAACTTTGAACCCTTGTGTTATCTTAAGCAAAGGCAGCTTCCTGTTTGCTTTTGGTGCTTGTACAAGTTTTAAAATCTAGGCAGTCTTAGCATGATAATGACACGAGGACTTCTGCTTGCTGTTGGTCATAGGATAATGTCTCTGGCTTGCGTAACAATTACACATTTGGTAGTGGCAACCACTATGTGCAGGATACTTTGGATGCTAGAAGGAAATGAAGGAAGAAATACTAAGTTTTGGTGTGGTGGCATCTTTCACTTTCTTAATATGTTTCCTCTAGCAACCACAGAAGGCTTTACATAACTAGGTTAATTGGGCACTAAGTTCCACTGATGTTAGTGGAGTTGCTTTCGCATTGCAATAAGAATGTTAATTCTGAGAATTTCATAGTAAATAACAGCCTTGTTGCTACTTCCACCTTTTGTGCAATGTGTTCTAAATCCATTTGGAATTTTTTTAGCAGTGATTTGGAAATATGCATATAAACATGTACTAGAAGACTTGAACTAATTCTGAGAAAAGAGAGACAAGATAGGTTAATGGACTTCCATTTTCTTTTTCTACTCTTCCTTTAGCATTCTCCAGTCTACCTTTTTTTTTTTTTTTGCCAACAATAGTCATGCAAAATTTTAAAAACCTGATGTTTGTACATAATGGTGTGATCAGTGAATAAGAATGCCAGTGTGGCATAGTGGTGAGAGTGTTGGACTGGGACTCAGGAGATCCGGGTTCTAGTCCCCGCTCAGCCATGAAACTCACTGGGTGACTTTGGGCCAGTCACTGACTCTCAGCCTAACCTACCTCACAGGGTTGTTGTGAGGATAAAATGGAGAGGAGGAGGAGGAGGAGGATTATGTAAGCCGCCTTGGGTTCCTTGCAGGGAAAAAGGCGGGGTATAAATATAATAAATAAATAAATAAAATAAAACTGTAAGGCAATTTTCATATAGGAAGTTCTTTAGAAATTATTTGTACTATAGTGGAAGATATTGGTGGTGGTACAACTGGAGACAAGCCAGATCCACACAATGGATCTTTTTTTTTTTTTTTTACAGAGATGTCAGATAACCATTTCCAAACCCATTGCATATTGGTTTCCCCCCCCTATATTTTAAAACTCTTTTTTCATACTACGGGAAGTCTGGCTTCTTTTTTAAAAAATGGAGCAACAACACAATAATCACAGGTGTAGTCGTTCATTCTTAGCACTACTCTGTCTGTCTTTTGATGTTCTTTCTGCTTCTGCCTAATTAATGACTTCCTCTTTCCTTGCCATTGAGGCCCCTTACCTTACACCCTCTGTTGCCTCTGTGTGTGTGTGTGTGTGTGTGTGTGTGTGAGAGAGAGAGAGAGAGAGAGAGAGAGAGAGAGAGAGAGAGAGAGAGAGAGAGAGAGAGAGCCATAAGAATGTACTTGCAAAAGACCAGTCTGGCTGCAGGAAGGAATTAATTTTGGAGAAAGCTCTGTAGGAGTGAAGAATGGACCCCAGGTGCTGGACTTGTTGCTGCTGAGGAAATGCACAGCTGGGTTGCAAGTAGCCAGCAATTCTAGCGCACTGCATGCACTGACATTTTATTTATTTTTATTTATAGTTTTTTGTATCCCACTGTGACATCAAATGCTGCCACCACTTATCTGTGGCACACCCACCTCTGCCCCCCACACTCTTGTGGAAGCCCTCAGTATCATGTTTGTTGGGTATTTTAGCCACCTTATTCTTTTGTCTGTACAGCTCCCTTGTTTGAGCTATGGGTGTTTATACTCAGGCTCCACACCCAGGTCACTATATTCCCCTCAGGTATCCTGCTTGCCCCTTACCCAGGATTCACGGAAGGTGCTCAGCCTCTTACACTCTGGCTCCCCTTCCCAAACCCTCAGAAACACACCAGCAGTTGTCCAGGGCTCTCCCCTCATTCAACAAGCCTTTGGCCCCAACGGCCTCGGCTAACTAGGGTAAAGACCTGAAATCCTGTTATTTCCCCTAGTGCAATGATCTTTAGATTGAGCAATAAATGTATTCTGTTCTGTTCTGTTATTACCCTCGCTGCCACCTTTCTTCTTTCTCCCCTGAGATTGCTCCCAAAGATGTGTGTATGCCTCACTTCAGTCAGCCACTCGCACACCAAGAGGTAATAGTAAAACAAAACAAGTTTAATTCTACAGATAGAAACAAAAGATACATTCAAGTGATTGGTTATCTTATAACAGTTACTGTATTTCAACTCCAGGCTGAGGTAACTTTTCCTCACAGAGTTCCCTTCCAGCCTCTACTACTGATTCTGAGTCAGTCCCTTTCTCAACCCAGAATGAATGTACCGTAAACCTGCCTGTCACAGCTCTCTGCCCCTTGCCAACATTCTGAGTGCTGTGATTGACTTTGGATTCTCAGGGAGCTCCAGCTGTCCATCACACCCATGCTTCATCAGAAAATGATCCCAGGGTGGTCACAATATATTTAGTCAGTTAGTCTGTCAAATTCAATATACAATGTCCTTCTGCTCTGATACATAGGCCCAACTGTTAATCAAAAGGCCTGGCAGAAAAGAAAAGGCCTGGCAGACAGCTGCTTTCATTTGGTGCCATAAACTTACCAATGTTGGTGCCTGTCTAACCTCCAAGGGGAACTGGGGTGCCATCATTGAGAAGTCCTTATTATAAGTCTGGACTTGGTTTGGTGATCATATACCTAAAAGGGACTCCCCAGTATATCTCAGGCCATGGGCAGGATGACATAAGGAGTGACACTCCTTCAGGCACATTTATTTATTTATTTATTTATTTATTATATTTATACCCCGCCTTTTTTCCTGCAAGGAACCCAAGGCGGCTTACATAATCCTCCTCCTCCTCTATTTTTTCCTCACAACAACCCTGTGAGGTAGGTTAGGCTGAGAGTCAGTGACTGGCCCAAAGTCACCCAGTGAGTTTCATGGCCGAGTGGGGACTAGAACCCGGATCTCCCGAGTCCCAGTCCATTTCAGGTCCTTTCCTTCCCCTTCCTCTGGCTTTGGGAAGGAGTGGCTAGAGTACTGGTGACTAGGGACCCTTTGCATGACTCAGCTCAGGGTATGGCTTTCATCTGGGATTGGTAAGGCAGTGAGAAGCCCCTTGCTCACCGAACTCTTCCTCTCTGGTTTGACAGCTGCATAGCAGCACCTGCAGTCAGAGTATCTACACGAGAAGAGCCCTACCTGCCCCCACTTCCACTGAAGCATAGCTAATTAAAAAATGAAGGTAGGAATCCTAGCATATTTGCCAGGGAGAAGGTACCATTGCACATAATGGAACTTAACTACTGACTAAACATTCCCAGACTCCCACTATAAGGCTGCAATTTTGCCTTTGCTGTGGGGATGGGCGTTATAGGATGGCAACGAAGATGTAGCGTTATATTGAGTGCCATATGGAACCACAATAGCTTCCAGCTGATTATGGAAAAGCAATGCTTCAGCAGTGGTAAAATAGCCTACTGTGCATCCTCCCTTACTCTTGGTTTCAAAAGGATTTTTCTTAATCTGATTATCAGTTCTTACGCCAGTGGTAGTTAAAATGCATAGTTCATATCTGCTTACTCATGAATGTGTATTCTAAATGGCTCTTCTCCCTCTCTGTTTTTATTTCTTATACAGGAGATAAAAAAAGATGTGAAGAAAGAAGGTCTTTCCAGCAAAGCACCAGAAAAGTCTATACTTGAAGTTTCTAATGGAAGTCCTTTACTGCTGTCTGAGACAATTATTAGAGCCTCCAAAAAAGGTAATGAATATTTAATTTTGAACTCTAATGAAGTACTTTAAAGGGAAATTTATATTGCTCTGTTTCCAGACATAAAGTTACATATTAGACAATGTACATATCTTTCTACATTAAGGGTGGAAAAACTTTCTGATGGACACAGAATCGTGAAGCTAATTCAAACATGCAGTCACTGAGGTGGTACACTCTTCCCATATGTCCCTACCACTTCAATTATTAGATGGGGAGACTCTGGCATATCTTTAACCTTACTGCTTCATTCTTGCCTAGAACTATTTTAATGAGTAGCTATTTAGACATATTTCTGGCAACTTAGGAAGTATTAAATGCAGCTGTATTGCCTTATCAGTAAATACTTGTCTAAATTTTTTTAAACAGGTCCTTTCCCCCATTGCACAGTGACATTTACTGTCATAGTATGGTAGGATTTACATAAAGCTGGGCTATCCAAAGGGGCCCGTTGTGTCATGCTATGACTCTGAGCTGATTCAAAAGTACAGAAGAAGCACATGGTACAGTCCTTCCTAGCATGTACCATCCAGCTATGTTTGAAAAATGCCAGCCTGAATGTAGAAAACAATTCCTATATCCTACATAATCTTACAGTTGAATCACAAAGATATAGTGGCCGCAAATAGTTGCTTATTGCATATACCGGTATGTGTATCACATGTACACGAGGCCACATGGAAAGCTGGTTATACGTAGTATCCAGCCAGTGGTGAGAAGAATTAGCAGAGGCCACAGCTTCCCCAGATTCCTGATTGGGTATGGATGAGTGGTAAGAAGTGCCCCATGATGTGGCCAAATTGCCGCATATATGACTAGCTTCCTACACATCTACATGCACCCCGTGCTAAGCTTACAACTAGTAAGTGATCATATCCACCTGGAGAAGTTCAATGAATACTTCAGTAGTTAATTATATGGCATCTTGTCAGTAGGCAATGCTTCTTCATAAATATTTTGTTATCCAAGTATATAGTTATCACCTGCAAGAGTGTTGAAAGGGGTCTGGTCCCCCAGCAGTTCCAAGGAAAAGTCACTCCTGGACTGGTGGTGGGCTTCAGGGTCTGGATGGGAACCAAACAGACTGCACCAGACTGCACTAAGGTGCTAGTCGGGATTCAGAACAACTGACAGGCAGTGTTTGAGTATGGCAGCATGAGAATATCTCTGAGGGGACTTTAAAACTAGAAGGGAGAATAGGCAGGAAGGAGGAAATGCAGTAGAGGAATATGGGGAAGGATGACTAAGTGAAAGAAAGCTAACATACAGAAACAAAGAAGGATGAGGAGGAAAGGAGTTTGAGGGAAACAAAAGGACGAGGTGAGAACAGAGGAAAAGGGGAAAGCATTCCAACAGGACTGAAAGCATTTGCCCATAAGGATAGGAGGCAACTAGTGGGGAGGATGAAGATGATCCCAGGTCTCCTAAGCAAGAGTGGCTGACTGAACGATCCCAAAGCCAAATCCCCAATCGCCTCCTGTTTACTCTTTCTCAACCCTGTGCTCTCATGTACAAGGGCAAGGAATTACTGGCATAAAGCTTAGATCTCCTCAGCAAGTGGGAGGTAGCTTTTCAGCTGCTGTCTTTTCATACTAACCTTACAGTTTTCCTAACAAGGAAATCTCATATATTAAAGACCTTAGAAGACCATCCGTCTTAAATACTTACCTGCATAGACCTACGGTAAGTTCTCCCCAACTTGACAAATGGAAAACTTATGGTTCTAACTGTGATTGCTGAATAAAGACTGTTTATTTTGATTTCGAAAGGATACTGTATTTGCCTCTTGGCTATGAAACTCATGGATAATGGGGGGGGGGGGTCAATGTGCCACTACCCCTTTGACTTGTCACAACAGTATATTATCTATATCTCTGATGAAAACATTGCATTTTTACCTCAGTACCTCATTGCAACAAGTACCATGTTGACTAGTGGGGGGTTTTAATGTCCATTTCCCCCTCTTTTTCTTGCATTATTGTATGATGAAATAGGTAATTCCATGCTAAGGCTAGAAAAACTGATTCTGCTAAATAGAATATATGTTATTATTTATTCATTTATTTTATGACATTTCTATACTGCCCAATATTTTATAATACAAAAACCTAAAAACCTTTTCTCACCAGTTCTTTCACACTGCCTTGAACCTTGCTATATTTTGTTGGTATTTCATCTTAGAATGGCTAACATGACTGACAACAGCATCTGCTTAAGGTGGGCAATCTATTTCATTGCGAGCAGAGCTATTCCTGGTGTGAATACTGGCATACACTTTTGGGCACCTGCCTAGGAAGGAAATAAAGTGTATCAATTTCTATAGCTATTCTGTTTAAAGGGATTTTTCCAACTGACTCTCTAGCCTCATTAGCTGATTGATACATCAGTAATGCTGTGAATCCAACAGTAGGAAAGTAGTCAGTATCTGCCAGTAAAGCTGTGCCTGCGTATTTTGTAGTCTTTTTGTACACATTTTTTTCATGATTTTCAACAGATCATCATCAGCATTTTGGCAGTGAATTACCAAAAGTTTCCTTAAAGAAACAGCTAGTTGCCTTTAAAATACTTTATGCTGCTTTGGGACTCCAGCATTGCATTTATAAGATAATTTAGCCCCATTTCTTCAAAGGCAATAGCTTTGGGGTGCCCCATTTCCAGTAAGATATTTCTTTCATTATGACCTGTGTAGTAATGGGCAAAATGTGGATGAAAGCAAAATGACCCCCAAACCGTATCTTCCTTTAATAAATATTCCTATAAGAAGTTGTTCAAGTTAAGAGGGTCACAAAAGTCAGCAATATGGCTTTGAGCTTCTTCAGGAAAGGTGCTATCGTAAGTCTTTCTAAAAAAATAAAAAGGTGCCCCTGAAAGCAATCTTTGAATATAACATGTCCAGATGGTGGTGGGTGTCAATAAACAATTTTTCTAAATATTTAGGTAGGTCACCAGGCAAATCCTAGTTTAAATAATTATTAACAGAAAACTCTCACTTGTGTGATGCGGAAAAGATATGAACACCTGATACTACTTCTGTACTCCCATATTTTGCGTGATTGGAGGAAAGCATGTGATTTTGCCACCCTTGTAACTGTGAGCTGGTTCACATGAGACGACAGATTGTGGTGCATGCGGGCCGTGTGCGGACACCATTTTGCATATCCAACCCCCACTTGGGGATTGTCATGTCATGCGAATGGCACCACAGCTCATCGTGTATTAAATAACCAATGGTAAGCTGCAGTGTGTCATGTGCACCAGGTCTATGTGTTGCCTTGCTGCTGATGCTCTCCAATGAGCAGGAAACCATTCAATAATTTATATTTCGAGACTAAATGTCTTTTATGCCTAGGAGACTTACCAGCCTCTGTTTTGTATCTGAGAGCCAAGACCTTGGTTACTACAAAACTTTAAAATGTGCTGTTTAAGATGGTCAGAAACTGCCTGCCTGTGTTAAAAATGTTTTTTTGTAGAATTTCAGGGGAAAACTTACTAGAAACCAGGTTTAAGTTGTTGAGCTAGCAAGCAAACATATGAGTCTGACTTAATCCAAAGGGCTGAATCAAGGCAGTCTCCAACATCAGAAATCGTACTATAGGCAATATATCCCCTACCATAGGTACTGTGTTTGTGAGGGTACTGAAAGTGCAGATGACATCTTCAATCCACCAGAAACAATTTCCAAAAAACCATTTTAACTGTAGTGTAAATAAAAGGAGCGTTTATTTTTCTCCCTCATCTCACCCCACTCAGAAACACATTTTTGCTATATTTTTGCTGTTGGACTTATGTTACTACCACATTTTAGCAACCAGTTTTTCCCCCCCTGCTGCTCCCCTAATTAAAAAGCAGCCTGTATATATTAGATTAGCAAGGCCTGTATATATTAGATTACCCTCCTTTCTCTTTTTAACCTTCATTCTCTCTTCCTCTCTATGGGAAGATGAAGAGATACCTAAAGAGGTGGCATGAGAGGCATATTGAGAGAGGCTGAAGGAAATGTTTAAGGGTAGGTGTCTTAAGATGACTGGAGGTAAAAGGAAGGGAGATCTTGAAAAATGGGCATTTATGAAAGAATTGTGGAAGGGGAAATGAGCAGTCTGTTTTTCTGAAGTACTTGCTGGATACCTTTCCTAAGAAATAGAACATTATCAAAAGTGAAATTCACCCACATTTATTTGTATTAGATTTCTGCTGCCCAATAGTCAAAGCTCTCTGGCTTCTCATTGTGCCATAGGCACCAAATTGCAACCCTCTGGTTCTTGATTGCTCTATCTAGCCTGCCAGGTCTTTGTCACTGGGAAGACAGGATTTCTCTCAAGATTATTTCTGTAAAGCCCTAATGCTGGGTGGAGAACTGGCCTCCTCCATTTCATTGTGTTCTTGACAGCAAAGCCTTCATGGCTTTTGTCTGCAGAACATGGTAAGAAGGTTTCCTGAAATATTTTGGTTCACCCTGGACTAGTCCCTTGGCTGTACTTTTACTGATGTACTGGAGCAGTGTAACATGTGACAGTTTGTTCTTAAACTTTATTTTGCATTCTTGTGAGGGGAAAAGAAACCACTCCGGCTGCTAATTTGGCATCCTATAATGATTCCTGCCCATATCACAAAATTGTATCTTGAGCAATAGCAATCCTCTCAGTCCACCCATTTAATACCACCCCCTTGTTGGCTTGTAGATTTGACATTTATCTTGTCAGGCTAGCTAGTGACTAATCTGTTTTCCTATATGTGCGTGTTTCATAATATTATGTTCTTAGAACATTCAAAATCCTGTTTTATGTTTGAACATGTAAAAAGTAAAATAACAGACTCAGAGTTGATCTAACAAAAATGATATTTTAAAAAATATGCCTGCATAAGCCTAGAGAATAAACGGCCACCATTTACAGGCTTTTCTGTAATTTTGAATTAAAGCTATTTCCACAGTTTCCACTGTCAAAAGATGCTGAACTTTCCACCAGTTACCCATGTACCATTTGTTGTAAGGGGAATGCACCATCAAAAAGTTACAGAAGCCTAAAATTACACTGACAGCTCATTCCATTCATGAATTAAGTAGGCAAGGTGCCAATTGCAGAAAATGGCATTGTTGCTTTTGAAAATAAAGGATCTTGAAATGGTTCAGCTTGTCTGAGTGTGGAAAGCTAAGCAGGGTCAAGCCTGGTTGTTACTTGGATGGGAGACCCCTCCTAGTTTCCTGCATTGAGCAGGGGGTTGGACTCGATAGCCTTGTAGGCTCCTTCCAACTCTATGATCTATAAATCTATGCTCTTGTAATAAATGTTCTGACTTTTCTGCATCCTAAGAGTGAATGTCATCATGTCACAGGACATAGCACAGGAATGACAATAATCAGCTAATGTCTAGGTATGCCTTGCTTTTTTAATATTAAAAATTGGGGTAGCAGCAGTTCCCATTTTCATTTTTAAATGAGAAAAATCTGTTTGCCTGTGCTAGGCATCCCATAGGCCTTCCATGAACGACTGAATCTTTTGCTGAATCTGTGACTTGCCTGCAGTTGTGATTTGATGGATACACACTAAGTATAGTGAGGGAGGAAAGTCTAAAGCAGCTTGTTGCTAGAGCAATAACAGTAAAATACATCTATTTTCATCTATTACTGTGTTTCATAGAAGTGTTGCCACAGGTGTATGATGAGATTTTAGGGTGCAAATTTTTTAAATTATTATGAGATTTTAGGGTGCATATAACACCTGTCCCCAAGAGTATCCCAGGAATAGACTGTGGTGTTCTCTTAAAGCAGTTGCCCCATAGGATGTTTATATATCCTATTTTGTATCACTGTATGAAATCTGGGATTGTATCCTAACATTATACAGACACTAATTACCAGCCTTCCCCCTGGTGCCCTCTAGATATTTTGGACTACAACTCCCAGGATTCCTGACAATTGGCCATGCTGGCTAGAGCTGATGGGAGTTGAAGTCCAAAACATCTGGAGGGCACCAAGTTAGGGAAGACTGCTAACTATAGAAGAGTTACAGTAAAAATTACAGTAGGTTAAAAAATCTTGTATTTATTTGTGTAGTGCAGCCTTCCCCACCTGGCACCCTCCAAATGTGCTGGACTACAACTCCCTAACACTATGCTGGCTGAAGATGATGGGAGTTGTAGTTCAGCACATCTAGAGGGCACCAGGTTGGGGAAGGCTGGTATAGTGCTATCAGTACTTCACGGAGTACAGGAACACCTCGCCCTGCTGCACCAAGGAGTTTACAATCTAAAATTCTTCAGGAATGAATAAACCACAGGAAGGGAAGGGAAGGGAAAACAGGGAAGCAATATGCAATTCTCTCTGTTACTCAGGTTTCAGCTGAGTTACATAGGCCATGGGAACTTGAGGGTTGTGCCAAAGGCATCATGGAAAAGGTGGGTTTTGTGAGGAGATTTGAATGAAGTAAGAGAGGTGGCAGCACATAAACTTCCAATTAAACAGACTGTTCCACGATGACCCTAGAATTGATTTTGCATGTAGAGCTTATTTTTATGCCCTCTTTTTTAAAAGCGCAAGTGGCTTTTCTGTATTTTTATTCATTACATCTGTTACATTTTTATCCTCCCCTTCCATGAGCTTCATGGCTGACTGGAAATTTGAATCTGGGTCTCCCTTGTCCTAGTTCAACACTTTAACCACTACATCTTACTGGTTCTTAAATTGCACCAACCCTGCTCAGGCAAATGTGAAAAATACTGTCAGGTAGCTTAAGCAGTTTATTATTTGAAGATTGGTCTTGCTTGTGTTGCTATACTGTACTGTTTTTCAAGAATCCAGCATTTAGTTTGAGTAATGCAATCTCTCCAGTAGTGAAGGAATGAGTTCCTTCAAGATTTGTGCTTAATGGACCAGAAGAAAATGGGGAACAATTCTCCAAAGGTATGAAGCCTATGAATGCCAATGGGAATAAACATCAGAGAACACTGACAGCTAGTGTTTTGAGTTTCACAGTATCCTTTATAACAGAGGTTGGCTGACTGCAGTCTTGTGCAGTCTATTTTTTTATAACAAGAATACCCATGGTCCAACAATGCATCTTAAATTTACCAAACAAGAGTATGTGTATTGGGGATCATTTATCAATTAAGGTGTAACTAACCTGTGTTAAGTGACCTTGGGTATGCCTTAAGAACATAAAATCAGACTAAGGTCTACTTTACATAGTCTTGCATTTTCTGAAAGGGTCCCAGCAACCAGGAGCACCAGGTGATCCAGAAGTGGATCATCATGTACTGGCACATCATGTACTGACTGTCCACTCTAGCTGTATAATATCAACCTTTTATTCTTCTAGGACAGGAGTCACCACCTGCGGGCACCATAGCAGTCGTCAGGACCCAAAGGTGTCCCCACCAGAACCCTTGTTGTCCTCCCCACTCACCGCATTGTCCTCCCACCACTCATCCCACCGCCACTTCTGCCTCCCACCGCACTCAGCAACTAGGAAGCAGATCTGATCTGTACATTTCCAACTTCCTTGCTATTGTGGTGAGCTCAGCAGGTGGCAGAAGCAGCAGTGGGGGTGAGTGGGGTGGAACAATAGGGGTGAGAAGGGAGGTAGTTGGCAGGGCAGTAGCTAGGAGAAGCTAGAAAGGAGAGGCTGTGGGGGATGGAAACCCCAAGTAGGACGGAGGGGGAGGAGGAGGAAGAAAGGTGCAAAAAAAAGGGTGGGGGAATCCTGAAGAGGGGAGGCAAGAAAATGTGCCCAGGCCTCCCCCGCTCGTAAAATGTGCCTGTGGCCCTGAAAAGGTTGCCTACTCTGTTCTAAGACACCTTATTGCAAAAAGTTAGCCGAACTAGCTGCAATTATATTTCGGTCAGGGGTCAGCTTAGTCTGTATTATAGTTTGCTTTTTGAATGCATTCTTCACAAATCATGAACAACTGTTTTTTTCCCCTTTCATTTTGGAGCAAAGTCCACAAAGCTTGCACATCTAAAACTGAGAAAGCAAATGGAGGATTATATTGTAAAAAACATGTTCTTTTTTTTTTTTACACCATCATAGTTTTCTACCTGAACTCTATTACTTAACAAAAACTGTTGGAGGCTCTGAAACAATTCCCCCAAACATGAATGACATCCAAACTTAGAGGGGCAATATTTACTACCGTGCCTGCCCCAGTTTTAAACTTCTTCAGTTTTAGATGTGCAAGCTGAAACAACTGTGTGTGATTAATACCATACACAAATGCTATAGATTTTTAAAATCAGATTTTAATACTCTGGGACAGCCTTCTTCAACCTGGTGCCCTCCAAATGTTTTTGACTACAACTCCCAGAATTCCTGACCATTGTCCATGCTTGCTGGAGCTGATGGGAATTGAAGTCTAAAACATTTGGAGGACACCACGTTGGGGAAGGCTGCTCTTGGATGTTTTGTTTATCCACTGGGGCAGTCTTCGTTTCCTAGTTTTTTGCAGAAAATCCTATTGAGAATGTTGTGTTTAGTGAGATAACGGGAAAATTCATGGAGGTATTGCAGATAAGTAAGTGATCTCTGATTAGAAAGAACAAGCTAGTACTATACAGGGATAATTTTAGTTTCTAGGTAGGAAAGCCATATTGGGGAAGAGGCCCCCTCACAAAAAAGACAATTAAAGCCAAATATATATAATCTAAGGAGATGTTTGATGATGATAATGATCCAGAATATAAACCCTGACAACTAAAGTCACTGGTACATTTTCACTGTGGCATTTTTGCAATACCCTTTTGGAGTTCTAAAAGATTTGGCATTGCTTGGGGGGGGGGGGTGTGCTTGTGGAAGTAATGGAAGGCTCCATATGGCATTTGGCAGCTGGGTGCCTCGGATCTGGGGCACTAGAATGAAAAGGCACATTCTCTTACAATAGCAACAACTTTAAATCCTAGTAATTTTTAATAGTGTTTCAGTATGCCTCGCCTTGTACTAACCATTTAATTTTTAATCTCCTCTGCAATCCACTTCTATGTAAGATATTTTTAAATGTCACAGTATGCCAAAGAGCATCAAATGAAAAGGGAAAGCTGGGTAAAACAGGGAAATTGACTATACCAAGTCATTGTGCTAAGACTTGTACAAAGTAGGCAAACTTTGAGGAAACCAAAAAATTAAGTGTGACATCAAAGGTTTTTCTCTCTCTTTCTTCATTTTATATGGTAGGCCACCTGGCTCCTTGCAACTTCACCATGGACTGTGATAGGTTGGACCCACACTGTTTTTGAACTTGACACATTCCCATCTCTGTGGTCTATGCCTGCCACATATGGAAGCTTGGTTTAAGGAGCTTTCCTGGAGAAAGGTAAAGCAGCATGGAAGTTGAGTTCCTCCATGTATGCGGCAAAAGAAAGGGTTTTCCTCTGTATGAGCGAGGAAATGAACACTTGTGTAAGGGGCAAGCTCATGGGCCAAGTTTAGATTAGCACTATGGTGCAAAAAGTCTCCCCAAAAAGACTTTGGGGAGACCTTTTGCACCACAGTGCTAATTTCTGAATTAGATATTTTAGAGCGAGATTGAGAAAACCTGTAATGCCCATATGGATGAGGAGAAGCAAATCAGCCATCATTCATGAGACTAAACAGATCAGAAACTACAAATGACAAATCCCAAACCAGCGTTGCTTACAGGACATGGTGTCAGTAAATTGCTGCTAGATGAACAGCGGTTTCTAAATCGTTTTTTTTCCAGTCTATCGGTTCTGTTGCTTTGTCTCCACTTTTCTTCTTTTTGTTACTTTGTCTATCCACTTTCTTCTCTCCTCTTGCTAACTCTTTTCTCTTCAGCTGCCTCTCCCCCTTCAACTTTAAGCAACTGAACTTTCCCCTGTACACTTTCCCAACCTTCAATGCCCCTCACTACACCATGCTCTGGTTTGGCCCCTCTGCCTCCACTGCTGCACCAGTGACAAGAAAATCAGCAGTTTGCAGCCAAAATATGGCAGCAAGCTTCTGTTGCTTAAAAGGGACAAATTAGCTTGAAAAGAAGCTTATTTTGTCTTTTTAAATCTGCCATAGCCATTTGCTGCTGAAATTCAGTTGCAACCCCCCCCCCCCGCTACTGCTGCATCACCAAATTTTAGCAGTGGGGGGGAGGAAAGTGATTCCCTGACCCCCCCTCCAAACTTGCCTGCCCCTCTGTACCCTCATAGCAGTGGGTTTATTTATTCATTTGTTTATTTGAAGTATTCTATCACACTTTTCAGCCGAAAAGGCTCCTTGAGCAGCTCATATAAGATCAGTAAAAAAACAGCCTGTTTACAGGGTTATAATCTAAAAGAGATAACACAAAGGGGGAAAGAGATGAGAAGGGAAAAGGAAACAAGCAAACCCATGCCCCAGTTCTTAAAGTTACATAGTAGTTCTTATAATGACCAGCTGGAATTGAAACAGTGGAGCTAGTTTCTCAGCAGAGGTGGTGGAGTGGTCCTGCTTCCCATCTCTCCTTCTGCTGCAGCCAAGTATTTCTAGCCTATCGTATGTTTAAAGTCCACAGTGAAAAGCCTCTCAAAAATAACATTGCTAGAGGAGGTACAGTATTTTTCCATGTATAAGACTATACTTTTTCCTAAAATTGTTAGACTAAAAATTGAGGGTCGTCTTATACACGGAAGTAAGCCGAGGAGAAAACCGCCCGGTTGCGAAACTGCCCAGTGGGGGGCGTCTTATACATGGGGGCGTCTTATAGACGGAAAAATACGGTATAGGACTCCCCGGGACCTTACCCATCTCCGTAGAGACCAGTTGTTAAGATCCTAAATCAGGGGTCTGCAACCTTTAAGACAAAAAGAGCCACTTGGACCCGTTTCCGAAGAAAAAAAAAAACCTGGGAGCTGCAAAACCATTGTGACATTTAAAACAAATATAACACTGCATATATTGTTTCTTACTGCTATATATACAGGATTGTGCAGTCAGCTGTCAATCTGAAGAAAAAAAGGACTTTCACTTAACAATGTAAAATATATGTGACATGCCAGGATTTGCTGGTGGATGATGGGGGTGCTACTGCTGGGGGGGAGGGTGTTGCTGGTGGATGATGGGATGCCACCAGCAACATCCCCCCCCCCAAGCAGTAGCATCCCATCATCAGCACCATCCAGCAGTAGCACCCTCATCATCCACCAGAAACACCCTCCATGTGGTAATAGCACCCCTCATCATCCATCAGCAGGATTTGCTGGTGGATGATGGGGGTGCTACTGCTGGGGGGGAGGGTGTTGCTGGTGGATGATGGGATGCCACCAGCAACATCCCCCCCCCAAGCAGTAGCATCCCATCATCAGCACCATCCAGCAGTAGCACCCTCATCATCCACCAGAAACACCCTCCATGTGGTAATAGCACCCCTCATCATCCATCAGCAGGATTTGCTGGTGGATGATGGGGGTGCTACTGCTGGGGGGGGAGGGTGTTGCTGGTGGATGATGGGATGCCACCAGCAACATCCGCCCCCCCAAGCAGTAGCATCCCATCATCAGCACCATCCAGCAGTAGCACCCTCATCGCATAGAATTTATGGAGATATTATTTTGTTTATTGCTATTAGTTTTCCAATAATTGGCACATGAATCTTTTCCCCCTTTTTTTCTAATCATTACTGCTTTCATGCAGGCCTACCTGCCTCCTCGCCTGCTTGTGCTCTCCGCAGCGAGCCGGCCACGCTGGTCCCTCGACACGCTGGACCCCGCGCTATGTTGTGGGCGGGGGGGAGGGGACTTTGGCGCGTGCAGGAGCCCTCCTCTCTTCTGCCGCTCACCCGCTCGCGTCCCTGCTGCCCGGGGGGGGGGTGCTGCTGCTGCCGCGCCAAAGTTCACCCGCCCCGCCAAAGTTCCCCCGCCAAAATCGGGGATGTG
Source organism: Shinisaurus crocodilurus (assembly GCA_021292165.1). Taxonomy (NCBI): domain Eukaryota; kingdom Metazoa; phylum Chordata; class Lepidosauria; order Squamata; family Shinisauridae; genus Shinisaurus; species Shinisaurus crocodilurus. Next base: position 201,331,585 of record CM037878.1, on the reverse strand, counting down.
ACGTAGCGGCGGCGGCGGATGTGACGCGGCGGCGGCGGCGGATGTGACGCGGCGGCGGCGGACGTGACGCGGCGGCGGCGGCGGACGTGACGCGGCGGCGGCGGCTTCAGCAGCTCCGGCAATGACTGCGGCGGCGGCGGCAGCTAGAGCGGCGCGGAGGCGCGGAGAGCGCTCCGCGCCGCTCAGAAGAGCGAAATCGGGCTGCCCCCGAGGCGGCGGCGGCGGAGCAGGGCAGCCTTGTCCGGAGCCGCGGCAAAGGCTTGAAAGAGCCGCATGCGGCTCCGGAGCCGCGGGTTGCCGACCCCTGTCCTAAATGATGTCCTACTAATCTCTCAGCTTTCTTCAGACTGATTCGAAGTTAGTAGGTCTGAGAGGAATATGAAGGATACTCCACTCTTGTTAGGCTATGTTTTTTTCCATTTCTGTCAATCTGTTCCCATGATGAATTGTGACAGAGGTTTGCTGAGCTTTGGGAATCTCATTTCCTTTTTTTAAAAAAAGCCAGTATGACAGTGTTTAGGAACATCTGCTCTGTGAGAGCGTTGTCTTTATCATTTGTAGATACCGTACTTGAAATATTATGTAGTAAAAGAGGGTGAGAACAAGAGCTAGAGACACGGTTCAACAATCTCATCCTTGTAATGAGTTTCAATGAGGAAACTCTGCTAAGGAACAAGCTGTACCAACTTTCCCTACTTGTGGTCAGAGAGGGAAAATCCAATAGTGAAAATGCATTTTGTGAAATGAGATTAAGTTTGGAATGCCTGTGTCAGGAAACTAAGAGCCTTTCTACACCAGGCATTTATTGTGCGCTCGTGATTCCTCACTCACAATAGTTTCCGGGGGCTTTACATGATATCGTCATCCTCCAGAGTCTCTCCCATGCTTTGCAACAATTTTAGCATTTTTCCCCCTAACAAGGAACGCTGGCATGAAACCCTAGTGTATTTGCACAACTGCACTATACCACAGTGCAAACTAGTGGTTGTGTAATGGAACATATAGAAAGGCAGAGAAAAACTTTGGGGAAAACATGTGTAAAGGAGCCGATCTTAATCCCACAAAGAATCTGGAAGCAGAAACTTCAGTAAAGTGGCTGGTTAAAAGCCTCATATAGAAAAGCCATAAAAATGGAAAGGCCAAGCTAATAAGTCCATTCAGGGAGTAGCTGTGTGTCCACAGTGGGGAGAGAGATGGACTGGAAGGGGCTTGATGGAGAAGGATAAGCACCTGAGGGGATAAAGGCACAAATGAGAAAAGGTTTATAGGCAAGGCTGGCAGTTTCCTTGAAAATGAAAACTTTGTCCAGTATATGGGACAAAGGGGTGTGTGGTCTGGTATGGGGGGAAGCTGGGAAGGGGAAAGTATAAGACACATGTTGAGGAGAGACCATTATGGACAGGTACCAGAGAAATGTGAAAAGTTCAACTGCATTTCTCTATATACTGTTAGATATGCTTGCTGTATGTTTTTATCATGCTAAATCCATTCTTAAATTTCTGGCATGCGTTTCAAAAATCCAGAATATTCAAAAATATAGACATGTTTTTGAAAGCATTCAAATGGAACCCCCAACTAATTAAAAAGAGAGTGAAAATGGTATTTTTTTTAAATAGTGAGTGAGTGTTAATTCATTTTCAACCACCATCCTTCACTCTAGCTAGATTGTGCTGTAACTCTAACTCATAAAGCAAGCAGCAATTTCCCCTTCAATATCAAATGTAAGTGATGTAATATTTCTAATCATAGATACTTTAGATCAAATTTGTATCTATTCCTAAATTAGAATTCACAGCAACATGCTAAACACACAGGAGTAACTGCTACTACATCATTGACAAAGTCAGATGTTGTGTTGTGCAGGATTTACCTTATGCCAAATCTAATGCAATTCTTTGTTGAAATTTTAGCTATGAAGGTATATTTACAGAAAAGTTGTTCTATGCTTTATACTATATGGATACCACCTTTTTCTTGCACATATGGTGGAATACTTTAAAAGATAGCTGAGTGTTGTTTTTTAAAGACCTCTTTTGGAAGTTGTTTTGAAATCTAGAAAAATTCAAATGAATTATTGAGAGAACTTGGAGGTTTGCCTTTTCAATCTCTTTTCTGTGTGTGTCGTGGGTGGGATATCAAGAAAGTGGTCCATAGGAAAAGATGAGAATATTTCCACTAATGTAAATGCAGAAAAATGGCTTCTTCCACTATTTTTAAAAATCAAAATCCTCGTAAACAAGACAAGCAACACATCATAAATTGGTGATACTTTCTTTGCCCTTGTTGCACTTTTTCTCCTCCAGTTACCATGCGACTGAATGCACATATTAAAGTTCCTGAGTTCAAGGGAAATAATAGGGCAAAAAGCAATAACTTCACCTATATGTGGAGAAGGTCTGAGCACTCACTGACCTGGTTCGCACGAGACGACAACCCACCATTGGTAACCAGCCAGGTGGGTTGTTGTATCGTCTGAACCTGGCGCTGTTTCTGCAGGGTGGCTTATTTTTCACAAACAAGCCACCCTGAGAATCCATGGCTTGTTTTAGGGTTGTTCTTGCCCATGATGGGTTGTTGTGTTGTCCAAACCCGGCACGGCGACTTCATCATGAGTTGTCAGAAATGGCTATGAAGCCACTCAGCAAGAGTGGCAAAACCCTTCACTGCTCACTTTCATGATCTCGCCAGTGACTGCCCTTCCACCGATGCTGAAACAGTGCTTTGGAAGGACCGTCACTGGTTCCTTGCCTTTTTTTTTCAGAGCCTCAAAAAGGTGCTATTGGGGTTGTGTGTGTTTTTTAAAAAAGAATTCTGCCTCTGAAAATTGCGCATTTTAAAAATTGTTATTATTTTGTTGGTCCTTCAGAAGTACGCAAGTGCTCACTTATGGCTATCCAATATCTTGTCTTGTCTGTTCAATTTCCTTGTCTGTTTCAGCTGTCAAAGGGAGGACAAGGCAAGACTACATATAAGCTAATTTGTGCAGTTGCCAGGGTCCAAGTGCCTAGCTGTTAATGGAAAACCACCGGTAAAGGAGGGAAAGCGGCAAAAGTAGGTGCACTAAAAGGGGGTGGGGGCAATATCACCCACTTAGCAATGTAATCCTCTCCATCTTAATTGTTTAAATGACAGTTCTCAGTGCCCTCCACCTTTTCAACTCTTCCCTGAGTCTCCAGCTACTCCAGAAAGCGGAGATATTAACTGCCTTTTTGCGGCTCCATTTCAGAGCACGTACTGTTGTGGTTACTGCAGTTACCTGACAGGTTAAAAAAAAACCCCACAAAGAAATATGCACAAATTTAATGACTGGGAAGTAAATGAAGGAGAAATTTGCACCAATCTTCCCTTTCTAGAGTAGCTGGAGAGTCAGGGAAGTGTTGAAAAGGTGGAGGACACTGAGAAGTGTCAGTTCAACACTTAATATCAAGAGGATTACATTGCCAAGGGGATGATAATGCCCCCCACCTTTTGGTGCACCTTCTTTTGCCACATTTGTGCCCTTTACCGGCGCTTTCCCATTGACAGCTAGGCAATCGGTCCTGGGAACTGTACGCAAATTAGCCTACTGTATATGCAGTCTCGCCTTGTTTTCCCTTTGTCAGCTGAAACAGACAAGGAAATTGAGCAGGCAAGACTACACATATCGGATAGCTGTAAGCGCATACTTGTGAAGGACTGACAAAATAATAATAATTATTATTATTATTATTATTAATATTATTATTATTATTATTATTATTATTATTAAAAGCACAATTTTCAGGGGCCATAAAAATAAAAAATGGTGGCGAACAAAAAGGGGCAGCAATCAGAGCGAGGAGGGGAACACAAGAAAAGACAGGTTCTGCTGTGAAGGATACTGGGATACATGCCAGAGCTGGCTGGAGGACTGAACAGGAAGGATGGGGAGAACAACTCACAGCAAGCCCGATCATCTGTTGGGTGCGCGGTGGATTGTTCAGCGAGCAACCCACCCACCCTGGCTTATTTGCGGGGTGACTTAGTGTGACATGGTAACCCGCCTGTTGACTGGCCATGAAACGGATCTTGGGTTATGGTAGATGACTCAATGAAAACATGGACCCAGCATGCAGCTGCTGTGAACAGGTGAATTCCATGTTGGGGATCACAAGGAAAGGAATTGAAAATAAAACTGCCAGTATCATAATGCTTTTATGTAAATCTATAGTGCAACCACACTTGGAGTGTACATATGTGTGTGTGTATTTGTGTGTGTTTGTTATATATACATATATGGAGGGGGGGGGAAGAAAATCAGTTTGGATTTAGATTCCACTCTGATGTTCTTGAACTTGGTTTTGCTTTCTTTGTAAGCTCCATTTGAGGCAAATCAGCTGTTTCTTAGAAAAATCAGATATTCAAAGGCTGTGATGGCGTGCGTTGCTAAGAATGTAGGCAACACAAATAACTTGCTATTGTATGCCTATGAAACTATTTACAGTCTTGAATAGAAAAGGTGTTGGAATTTGTTTTATACCAATAAAGGACTTTCATGTACTTAAATCCCTCACACAACTAAAAAAAGGTTTTCTATTATGTCATGATAGGTTAATTTTTAATAGCATGTTTAACTGAATTTTTGTAGATGGATTAAGGAAGTGAAAAAGAAAATCTAATTCTCTCTACCCACCCACGCAGTACCAGAAGAGCGTATTTTATTTAAACATTTAAGAATTGCTGATATGCTTGGTATTTAGTGAGAATTCATGTGGGAAATGTGTGAACTGAAGTGAAAGGCATTAAATGATTAAACCAGCACTTCTGTGGGCTACAAGAATTGTTTAGTTATACAGCTAAGCACCCTTACTCAAACTTTTTATTTCTATAGGAAGTCTTTTAGGTATATCTTATCTGCTAATACTGGATTGGATCCCAATGTGCATGCCTGAAGGATAATTGATTTTTGATCACAGACTCTATCTGCTTTGAAACTCTCCTCGGTTTCAAAAACTGTTTGCCATGTGGCATGCAGATCCAATGCTCAAGAAGCAGAAGTCCAATGTTTTCCTGGGTGTTATGGATCTATTGTAGGATTCTTTAGCCCTTGACAACTTCATATTTCTTCATCTCACATTGCTACAATTATAAGGTCAATAGGATTGCCAGCTTCATTTTTTATTTCTTGGTTTAACTTGTTAGGAATATCCAAATGTCACAAACTAGGGAGCCTGTGTTTGAATTGCCCATACGTATTCTTTGTGTTGAATTATAATAAACAAGGTTTTATTGGAACCCCCTTCCTTCAGTTTCCAATGAAGGGTGTGCATTGCAAATGGAGGCTGCAATTCTATTCTGATTTACTAGACAGTAATTCTCATTAAACAAAATACAATTTACATGCGAGTAATAAAATATGGGTTCGGAGGTGGCTCTAGGAAGTTGTGCAGCCCTCCCTGGGCCAAAATAGACATTACTTTATATCTGAATCTAGCAGCTACATATTTTTTCACTTTTTATTTTAGAGTAGATGACCAGTTCCAGATCAGGGGCCCTGTGCCTTCTCTGTAATAATAATAATAATAATAATAATAATAATTAATAATAATAATAATAATAATAATAATAATAATAGACGTAGCTCTAAATACAGATTTAAAGTAATGTCCGTTTTGTTGCTTGGTAAGGCTTGCTTCTGAGTAACTTGCATAGGATTAGAGTTCATAGCCACTGCAGTTCCAACCTGCCATCATGTTAAGTTCCTCACTTTTAAAGAAGGTAGAATCTACAAACTTTTTGTCTGCCCAAATCACAAGCTATTTGAAGATAAAGCAAACAGTACTGAATGGGGGGGGGGGGGGAGTAAAATACAAGAAGTTTGGCATAGTTTTTAGCTCCAACTTGATATAGTGACAAAATTTAAACCTATTATTTGGTATTACTACATGTCGTTCCACCCAAAAGCATAGGATTTAATTCTGAGTAAGGTTTACATCAAGACTCTAATTCCTTTGCCTTTCTCCTTACCTCTCCTCCCTTCAGAGTTCTGTCTATCAGGAATGAAGCGAGCAGGTGTCATTTGCCACCTCCCTTGCTATGTAAAAATCTTTTGATTTTCGGTCTCACAAAAGATGGTATGACTATGCCTGTATAATATGAACTTTGTGACACAAAGTGGTGTGGCATTTACCAGTGCATAAGCAGACAGAAGCTCAACAGGCAGAGTTCCATCCCTCCCACCCCTTCCCCAGAAGCATAGCTTAGGTGGAATAGGTCCCAGGCTAAAAAATGATCAAGATGCCTCCTCAATGTTTACACAGTCTCCCATGCCACTAGTTGGTGGTCAGGATCCTTACAAGTATTAGCTCTGACTCAGTACTGATACAACAGTCCTGTGCTACTTCCAGCTTATGGAAGTGTAACCCCTTCCAGGATGCCTGGAACACAATCCTTTTTGGCCCTGAAAAGCTGCTGTGGGAGATTCTGAGGAGGTTTTTGTGAGGTAGTTCTGAGGGAGAGTGAAATATCTGAAAGAGGAAGGTAACTGAGGAGACCACAGGGAGAGTACGTGAATAAAAAGCACCAGCTAGAAAAGACCGGGAGGAGAGAACTGCAGCCAAATACTCTAACACAGTGTTCATCCAGCAGCAGCTTTAAAGCCAGAGAGTGGCAGGCTGAGGCCTACAGCTGCATTCTAGTGCAGAACTGTGCAGCAGCAAACAGGCCTGTGAGGAAGGGCCCTAAGCCAGCCTTAGGTAATGATACAATTATACAATTACAAGTCTCTAAACAAAAACAAAAAATAGGAGGGGACGGATTTCAATAAATCAGTTATTCACTAGTGAGCACTTATGGCAGTTTCCCCCAACCTGCTGTTCTCCAGATTTTTTGGACTACAACTCCATCTGGTCTGCATGGCCAGTGGTCAGGGATAATGGGAGTTGTAGTTCAAAGCACCTGGTAGGCACCAGGTTAGAGAAAGTTGCCCTAAGCACTCACTAGTGGATAACTGATCTATTGGAATCCATCCCCCTCTATTTTTTGGGTTGGTTTTTGTTTAGAGACTTACCTTAAATTGTATAGTTATCTGAATTGACCCTATTGCTTCCTTCCTCCTTTCCCCCTCCTTATTAAATGTGTTCTCATCAGCAAATATTTTGGACTTTCATTAGCATTTTTATTCAATTTTCAAAGTTTCATAGTAATGTTTTTGGTGGGTATATCTGAGGCACAGAGCCTTATAAATCCTCATTTTTACAAGGGGTCCCCACAAAACCACTATCAAATCATAGGTCAATTCTGGGTCCACAGATGTGTCCTGTGATTATGTGTCCTGTGATTTGATGGTGTGTGTGTTTTTTAAATCATGAGAATCTGTGCTTTGGATCCATATTTTTGCAGCATGGTGGCACTGGCAAGTGCCAAATCTGTTTTTACTGTGTAGTCTATAGACATCAGTGTAAGTTTTAATTTGAATATGGTTTTGGGGAGGAACCCATGTAAAAGTCATGCAAGATCAAGAGGATCCATGTTAATTCTGTTGGATCTGACCTTCACCTAAACCTCATGGAAAATCAAAGTGTGAATGGCGGAAGTGGGGTGCTCTCTCTTTCTCTGGCAGGGGAAAGGGGCAACCTAAGGGGTAGGGTGGGGGAAGAGTGACGAGGAAGAACTGTGGCACCTTCTCAAAATTCCAAATGTACCAAATGTCATTGTCTACAGTACCAAAAAGATTGGGACCCTGGGTTTAATCACTAGGTGGCACTGGCCGTAATTGTAGCTTGGTGGAGTCAGGTGTTTCCTGTTGCTGTTCTTGTTTGAGAGAGCTGATAACATTCTTATCTAGCTTCCTGACTGGTGTGTCCTCTAAAGTTTCAATGATAAGCTGTAAGACAGTAAGAGCTGTAGTTTTTATATTAGTTCTCCAAGAACCACTATTAATTAATTTTGCAATTTCATACTTAGACAGAGACAATTTAGAGAAGATTTATACTAGACATTTGTGTGGGTCTACCAGCCACTGCCATGATAATTAATGATATCTTCATTACAGTGTAATACATTAAGCATAGGTGGTTATTTGACACACTGATAAAAACTGGAATAGCAGTTGGATCATGATTGAGCTCATAGATTATTTATGTAGATTTTATTGCAAAGAAATTCATTTATCTCTTTTGGACACGGTGTGGTTCTGATGTGTGTTACCTGGCTGCCTTTGTTTATCCACAACTGCTTTCCAAGTCAGGGTAGTGAATTACTTAAAGACTCCCTTGCATTTCCATACAGCTTTCTTTACTGCAGATTTTTTTTTAATACACACACACACACACACAAACACACTTATCCAAACACTGATATCAAGGGCTAGCTTTATAAAGAGAGAAAGGTGGTTTTTGTACAGCTCTGGATTTCTATTGAAACTCCAAAGTGTTAAGATAACATAAACATATGGGATTTTTGTTATCAGTACTTTTAAGTAGGAATCAACTTTTTTTTTAATTGGATTGCATAATGGTACTTCATTCGTGTAGAAAATGTACCATCTGGAAATTATTCAGGTGTGCTTGATAAATTTTTATCCTGGCAAACCTACTTTGGTTATGTTAACAATAATGGTTGTAAAAGACCTACAACTCAGCATTATGGTCTTCCATTTAAGAAAAAGCCAGGGTTGTGTGTGGGGGGGTGTATTACAGTATGCCTGCAGTTGCCTGTGTCAAACGCTGGCTCAAGTGGCTACACAAGAGAATAGCTATATGCTAACCCAGCTATATAGGGCCAGGGTATCTGAAGGATCGTCTCCTCCCATATGTACCTGCCCGGACATGAAAATCTTTGTCAGGAGTCCTTCTCTGAGAGCCCCTACCAAAGGAAGTGAGGCAGGTGGCTACCAGGAGGAGGGCCTTGTCTGCTGTGGCACCCTGGTTGTGGAATGAGCTCCCCAAAGAGGCTCGCCTGGCGCCTACATTGTACTCTTTCCAGCGCCAGGTGAAAACCTTTCTATTCTCCCAGGCATTTTAATCATTTTAATCTTGTAGTTGTTTTTAACTTTGTTATTGTAATTTGAACTGCTGCTGCTAGCTTTGCTGTTTGTTTTTAATCTGTGGTTTTAAATTTTATATTTATATTGTATTGTATTTTATGGTTTTAACTGTTGTAAACCACCCAGAGAGCTTCAGCTATTGGGTGGTATAAAAAAGTATTAAATAAATAAATAAATAAATAAAACCCAGGCTGAAGAATCCTACTCTGGGATACATCTAAAAACATACGATCTATGCTATATCGGATGAAAGCCCTATCTAGTCCAGCATTGTGTTCCCACAGTGGCCAATCAGATTCCTGTGGAGAAGCCAACAAGCAGGATATGAGTGCAAATAGTGCTCTCCTGCTCATTCCTCAAACTCACGCATATATGATATCAACAAAACAACTGAAATATTGATGCAGAATGTGTTTAAAAATTGTGTAAGACATAATACATTTATACAATAAAGAAATTCACAGATCACATAAATCCACACTGAACTGAGTAAGCTGTACACCTGAGATGGTGCACAGTGGCACTGAATCAAGGAGCTGTAAGCTACATAAAAGTCAAGTGTGTTGCTCTCATTCAATTAAAAAAAGGGATAGGCACAAAAGAAAAGAAAAAGAACACCTATCAAGGGCATGCTGTGGCTGAACTCTCCAAGTCAGAAAGTAAATCTTATTTGAGCTGTGGCATAATCAAGGCAAGAACTGGCTTACTCTCAAAGGACTGATGGAGTTGCTGGACAGAGGCTGAAGAAGAGAGCAGGGACTGAGAGTGATGAGGTTCGAACAAGAAGTAAAACGTGGGCTGAAAACTCTGCCAGGCAAGCTCCTGTTATCTATACTTGGCTTCTTCAGTCCAGAAGCCATTTACTGCCTGCCTATCAATGAAGCCAATACTGAAAATCACTGTTCCTTCTAGTCCTAGCTATTAGTTTTATATTTACTCTCAGATGACTACTTGGCTAGTTCTAAGTCTTATCCACACATCCTTGATAACTTCTTTTGGGTCATTCCATGTAAAATCAACCAATGAATTTACCTGATCGTCACCAATTTTGAAAAAACTTGGTGAACTTGTTGGGTCTGCTGAGAAAATAAGCTGCTCCAAAAATTAGACTTCTGGGACAAAAACGTTTGGAGATATGGCAGTCAAAAATATGAAGAAAAATGTTAATTTTTTGTGTATCGGACAACATAAAAATTACAGTAATTCCAGTTCTACAGAACCTAGAAAGTTAATCATGGTGTTTATGGAAAGCCTTTGAAATACTCTTTCATTTGATATGTAACATAAGTGGTTTTTTGGAATAATTATATATTCAAGGTCAAATAGTAAAATTTGACCTTGAATTCTGCAAAAACTAAAAAAAATTCTCCATGATTTTTGTTTTAGTATTTCATCTGACAGTGCTTAATACATGTACCAATTTTCAAAATGGGGTTCTTAACAGAAAACGAGTTACATCTTTTGGGGCGCTCTGTGTGTATGTGTTATAGTTCATATGAATTGCTATCTCACTGTATGTATCTTAAGAAAATATGCATTATCACTTAGGTTTTGAATAAAACATTGTGCACAAGTACAAGCTACCCTGTCATAATTGTGCAGCTCTGAATTCGGTATTCTTCTTCACAATAGCATACTTCTGACATTTTGTGTAGAATAATGATACTTCCTCTGAGTGGTCATTCTGGTATGAAATCAATCAAAGAATATTTCCAACTGAAAGCAAATTGCTTAAGATTTGGTGAACTTGTTCTGCTTATTAAAAAATAAGTTGCAGGGCCTATTGTTTTCAGAAGAATGAGGTTTAAAATATTTACTTTAAAAAAGGTACTCACCAGTATGCTTGGGGAAAACATGTTCATTTTATTTTTTTCAAATAAATATACAGAAGTTTGACCTTGAATAATGACAAAAAAACTCCTTTTGTTTTAAATAACGTTTAACATCCCTGGAAACATGTACTTGATTTCAAAATGGGACTCTGCCTAGCATAGTTATTTTGATTTATTTAGATGTGGGCTTGAAAAATCATTATTGTGCATAGATGAGATTTTCCATTTTACTTTTATATATGCTGATCAGATTTTATGCAGTTCAAATATTACTTGCTAACATTTTGTTAACAAGTCCTAAATTAAGGAGCTTTGTGCTGCTTGACACTCTTTGTCTGTTAGTGTATAGAAGTGCCCTGTTGGGCAACAAGGATCAGCTTTTGTCAAAACATCTGAAGATGGTATGCATAGATAGGACATCTTGTTTATCTGGATACATAAATGATTTTGTTGGTCCAGCTGGATGAAGAAAGCTCACTAACACTTCTGCTCTCTGATCATGTTTGTAAAACACAACCTAACCACCATTGTGAGATATAAACGCATGTAACAAATCCTCGTATTTCTTGCAATTCCAGTTCTCCTTCTTTAATAGTCGCTGTCTCTTTTCTGGATTCGCATTGAAATGAATATCTTTTAGTAGCAATAGTGTGTTTTGTTAATGGAATTAGGTACAGCGTGAATTTTCTGTGTCCCAGGAATCGTCTTGAATTCTCGAAGCAACATTTCAGAAGCTTTTCTTCCAGTTCATAATCTTTACTTGTGGTGTATTGAAATGCAACCTGTGTGATGTTCTCCTTTGCCCAATCAAAGAGCTGACGAGGGGTCATGATTTGTTTTTCATACGGATGCTGCAAACTTGCTCGAGCAGCTAACCTTTTCACAGTGCCACCCAAACCATCACAAGGCCCTTTTCCATGTGATGTGGCAAAGAAGTGCCATTCTGCATCGATACCAAAATCTGACTTATGCTTACTTAAGTTGTTGAAGTTTTTACCGTTTTTATACTGTGCTGCTGCACCATCAGGGAAATAATAGATCTTAGTTATGCTACCTGTAGAAATGGTGTGCAGGAATTCAACAATTTGAAAAGTCATGAACACATTGCAGCAGAAGTGGGGTCAGCACTTGTCACAGCTTCAGGCCTGCCTTTTTCTTTCTTATCAGAATCTGTGAATAAAGCTTGATTTAATGTAGACATCCAAAGAGATATATCTCTGTAAAGGTTTGAGGCCTACCCATGCCTGGTTTGGTTTCAGCCTGAAGGCCCCGGAAGCTCCAGAAGGGAGGGGGCAGGCTTAAGTTTAATTTCCCTCCAAAAAATTCTGTTTTAAGTGTGTATAATGGGGTGAAGTTATTGTAGGGAGGTACTGTGCATGTATAAGAACATTCACATCTTCTGAACTGTTCGGAACCCCGTTCTGGAAATCGGTACATATACTCAAGGTAAACATGGGTTATCTGGGGGGGAAAATCAGCAAAAAAAACCATTTGGTTTTTTTGGAATTCAAGGTCAAATTAAAGAAACTATGACCTTGAATATGTTATTTCACATGCATGCTTCATGTTACATATCAAATAAAAGGGTAGTTTGAGAGCTTTCATATGACACCATGATTTACTTTCTAGGTCAATTCTGAAGGAAGTTATGATACTTTTTGTGTACCGTAGTCACAAATGCTGAAAAATCGTGTTTGGGGCATTTTTTGAGCACACTGTACTTTTGAACCGTGAGGTATAATGACCTATAATTTGGTGTATGTTCATTTCTCATGCTGGTCTACCAGTATGCCAGTTTTTTAAAAAAATCGCAGATGGTGAGGTAAATTTTTCATATTTTTTGGTTGATTTTACATGGAATGACCCTTTTGGGCAGTTTTCAGGACAGCTAGGGACAAAAAATGAATAGGGATAACTATTCATAAATGCAGATTAACACCAGCATTTCTGGTGTTAATCTGACATGTTAACACCAGAAATGCTAATCATAAATGCTAACGGGTGGTTATATCTAATTGGATTACACCAAGCTGGGTTGAAAATATGCTATTTATTTTATTTATTAATTAATTATATTTATACCCCGCCTTTTTTCCTTCAAGGAACCCAAGGCGGCTTACTTGGTCTTCCTTCAAGGAACCCAAGGTCTAATTTCTAATTACTCTCACCTCCTTTTTTATGCTTCTTTCTTCTACCATATTCTTCATTTTCAAGCCCACCCAGTAGTTGGACATGGTGTTTTTCTTTCCATGGTCTTTATTCTCCAAATAAAGCCTGTTCTTGTTCCCCTACCAAATCTAGTTTTCTAGATTCCTGTTGAATACTGCTCATGAAATTTCCATTGCATAGGGGACAGTTATTTAGATAACCTATATCACATTTTATTTTTCAGCATAACTTATACTAACAAAATCATTTGAGAAAGTCTTCACATGAGAGGAAGCTTATCTCGACTTACATGAGAAGAACAAAGCTGAACCTGCCTTGACTGCCCTACCCAGCTTTAGTTTTGAGACAAAATGGAGCACAACTCTTAAGTTGGAAAGTATGAGAGGAATAAACAGGAGATAGCCTTGTGTATTCATTTTAATCTAAGGATTTTCAAGTGGCAGAGTAAATCACTCTCACAGTTGTATCCAAGATTAATGATTACAGATTCATACTCCAAAAAGTCTGAGAATGAAGCCAGCGGTTAAGTCAACATTTTATGCATTTTTCTATATGTTTTTGCTGCTCATTCTGAACCATCTGCAGCCCAGACTGCACTTTTCCTTACACCCGTGCACCAGATTAATTTGCAATGTGGCGTGAAGAATGCATGACAATGTAATTGGAAGATAACAAATACATAAACTGAAATCCTTTAGTTGAAATGATTATGTACCACAAGAAAAAAGAAGTCAAGCTTGGCAGTCAGAGATGAAATTGGGTGTGCAGCATGATAAATCAAGAGGCAAAGGTTGTTGTTTTATTCCTAGAATCAAATGGCTGGAATGGTCTCAAAGGTCAATCTAGCCCAGTCGTACAGCCTAAAGGCATCACTGAATCAGTTGTAGGTGCATCAGGAAAGAGAGTTGTGAATCCACTGTGCACAAGGAGCTTTGTCTCCCTCCTGCCTTAAAACAGAATGAAAGACAGAGCCTCATGTACAACCTGACATTGTTATTGAATAGGAAATGCCGCCACTGCTTCTCTTGGGCTCTCAGATTCAGTGGTGTTGGTGACAGAGAAGGGGAAAGATTGGGAGAAAGATGATGGACCAGGCAACCTCTTGCCTCTGTAATTAGTAGCAAGGCTGCCCTACCGATAATTAGCAAGTTTAATAATCTAAACCGTAACTGAGACCTGCTGTGTGTGTAAAACTTGCCTCTGTGGGACTCATTTTGGCGTGATTCCTATGGATGAAAATCTAAGTTTGACCTCTAGGTAGGATTTTCATTTCATTTATTTCATTTCTATACCACCCCACAGCCGATTTTGTTTTTTTTTCAAAGTAAAGATCCTGCTGTCAGATTTCCCCAGAAAAATCCATATACCGTATATATATATATATATATATATATATATATATATATATATATATAATCAATTTTCACATTACTTTTTCAGACTTCCTGCTCCACAGGGATTGTTCTTAAAGCACCCTAATTAATTAAGTTTGAACACATTTGCATATTACTAAAACCTAAATTGGTTCAACCATTCATAAAATTTGAAGTTAGACCTTCCCTTAGATCTTAAAGGTTTGTTTATAAACAGAATTGAAATAAAGAGGGAGTACTTTTCTATCTAATATTAGCAGCAAGAATAACCTGTCGTAAATCTGCCCAGTGTCAAGATAAGCCGTAGTCGTTATAACAGTCCAAGTGTCGGAGCCAGAATATATTAGTCCAAAAGAGAGCAAATGTAAACCAGTTAGGGGTCAGGCACAGGCGTAGTCAGGGTCGTTCCGAGGATCAAAGGTACAGAGGTCTGAGGTCAGGAATATCAGGAGCGTCTGGCGGTAGCTGTAACAAACAATTGCTTCCAGCATCTGAGTGTGTTTGGGACCTGCCTTTTGAGCAGGTGCTGCTTGGTAAGGCTGCCCAGCTGGGTCAGGCTGCCCAGCTGGGTCAGGCTGCAGTTAGCCTGACCCCACCCCAAACATGGCACGGCTGGTCTGTCTGACCTACTGGAGGCACAACATAACCTGTGTTAAATATTGGAAAAGCAAAAAGTCCTCACCTGCAAGAATGGTATGTTGAGCTCTGGGCCTTGCAAAACTGAATAAAATCACCTGGGGTATGTATCTTAAATAAGAGAGAGTTAGGGAGAAGAAATCTGAAGAAGAGTTGGGAGTATTTTAGAGTTTTTTAGAATGTAAAACAGGGAATCATAGAATCATAGAAAAGTAGAGTTGGAAGGGGCCTACAAGGCCATCGAGTCCAACCCCCTGCTCAATGCAGGAATCCAGGTCAAAGCATCTCTGACAGATGTCTGTCCAGCCGCACCTTGAATGCCTCCAGACTGGGAGAGCCCACCACCTCCCTAGGTAGTTGATTCCATTGTCTTATTGCTCTGACAGTCAGGAAATTTTTCCTGATGTTTAGGTGGAATCTAGGTTCCTGTAACTTGAGCCCATTATTCCGTGTCCTGCAAACTGGGATGAACGAGAAGAGATCTTTGCCCTCCTCTGTGTGACATCCCTTCAAATACTGGAAGAGTGCGATCATATCTCCCCTCAGTCTCCTCTTCTGAAGGCTAAACATGCCCAGTTCTTTCAGTCTCTCCTCATAGGGCCTTGTTTCCAGTCCCTTTATCATCCTTGTTGCCCTCCTCTGAACCCTCTCCAGTTTGTCTATGTCCTTCTTAAAGTGAGGTGCCCAGAACTGGACGCAGTACTCAAGATGAGGCCTAACCAGTGCCGAGTAAAGGGGAATTATCACTTCCCGCGATTTGGAAGCTATACTTCTATTAATACAGCCCAAAATTGCATTTGCCTTCTTTGCAGCCACGTCGCATTGCTGGCTCATATTCAGTTTGTGATCTACCACAATTCCAAGATCCTTCTCACTTGTAGTATTGTTGAGCCAAGTGTCCCCCATTCTGTAACTCTGCATTTGGTTTCCTCTCCCTAGGTGCAGCACTTGGCATTTATCCCTGTTAAATTTCATTCTGTTGTTTTCGGCCCAGCGCTCCAGCCTATCGAGGTCACTTTGAATTTTGTTTCTGTCTTCCAGAGTATTAGCTGTTCCACCCAACTTTGTGTCATCTGCAAATTTGATAAGCATTCCCTGTACCTCCTCATCCAAGTCATTAATAAAAATGTTGAAGAGCACCGGGCCCAGGACCGAGCCCTGTGGTACCCCGCTCGTTACCTCTCCCCAGTTTGAGAAGGAACCATTGATAAGCACTCTTTGAGTCCGATTCTTTAGCCAATTGTGGATCCACCTGATAGTTGTTCCATCTAGCCCACTCTTAGCTAGCTTACTAATCAGGATATCATGAGGCACTTTGTCGAAAGCTTTGCTGAAGTCCAGGTATATAATGTCCACAGCATTCCCACAGTCCACAAGGGAGGTTACCTGATCAAAAAATGAGATCAGATTAGTCTGACAGGATTTGTTCTTGACAAATCCATGCTGGCTTCTAGTAATCACTGCATTGTTTTCAAGGTGCTTGCAGACTGACTTCTTTATAATCTGCTCAAAAATCTTCCCGGGGATTGATGTCAGACTGACTGGCCTATAGTTCCCAGGTTCCTCCTTCTTGCCCTTTTTGAAGATGGGAACAACATTTGCCCTCCTCCAGTCGTCTGGCACTTCACCTGTCCTCCATGATTTCTCAAAGATAATAGACAGTGGTTCTGAGAGTTCTTCTGCCAGTTCCTTTATTACTCTAGGATGCAGCTCATCAGGCCCTGGAGATTTAAACTCGTTCAGAGTAATCAGGTGCTCCTTGACCATTTGCCTATCAATCTCAAGCTGCAATTCTGCCCCTTCAGTCTGCACTTCAGGTTTGCCAGGGGGGTCATAGACCCTCTTTTGGGAGAAGACCGAGCCGAAGTAGGAATTGAACACTTCTGCCTTTTCTTTGTCTTCTGTTATCAATTTGCCATCCTCATTGCGTAGTTGAACCACCAGTTCTTTCTTCTGTCTTTTACTGTGCATGTATCTGAAGAAAGCTTTTTTGTTGCTTTTAGCATTCCTCGCTAACCTTAGCTCATTCTCAGCTTTAGCCTTCCTGACATTATTCCTGCAGTTCTGTGCTACCTGCCTGTACTCTTCCCCTGTAGCCTGTCCTTCCTTCCACTTCCTATACGTGTCCTTTTTTGTTTTCAGGTCATCTTTGAGTTTATTGTGAAGCCACATTGGCTTCTTCTGTTGCCCTCTGCCTTTTTTCCTTGTGGGAATTGTTTGCAATTGTGCCTTTAAAATTTCCTTTTTTAAAAACTCCCACCCCTCCTGGGCTCCCTTTCTCGTGAGAGTCACTTGCCATGGGATCTTACTAATCATTGTTCTGAGTTTGTTAAAATTGGCTTTCCTAAAATCCAGGGTACGTGTTTGGCTACACTCAGCTTTTGCTTCTGTTAGAATCAAGAACTCAAGTATAACATGGTCACTTTCCCCCAGAGTTCCCGAAACTGCCACTTTATCCACTAACTCGTCTCTGTTGGTTAGAATCAGGTCAAGGATAGCCGATCCTCTAGTTCCTTCCTCCACTTTCTGTAGGAGGAAGTTATCAGCAGCACAGCTCAGGAATTTCTTGGAGGGGCCATGTTTGGCTGAATAAGTCTCCCAACAGATATCAGGGAAATTGAAGTCTCCCATTACTACCACATCGTGCCTCCTTGAAACACTGGCAATTTGCTTTTCAAAAGTTCCATCCTCGTCTTCTCCTTGATTGGGTGGTCGTAGACTCCAACCGCCATGTTCGTTTTATTCTTTGCCCCCTTTATTTTAACCCAGATGCTCTCAATGGGGCTGCCAAGCTCCTCTTCCTGTATCTCTGTGCAGAGATACGTATTTTTAACATACAGTGCAACTCCACCTCCCTTTCTGTTGCTTCTGTTCCTTTTGAACAAGTTATACCCTTCAATTACTGTATTCCAGTCATGGGAGTCATCCCACCAGGTTTCAGTTATCCCTATCAAGTCGTACTTGCCCTCATGTATCAAGAGTTCAAGTTCGTCTTGTTTATTGCAAATCACAAAGGGGTAACCCTTCCCCCCTATTAATTTCTGTAAAGATGTGAAGTATTTACCGGTAATTGATAGTTTCCTGATTGTTAGAAGGAAAGGCCTCCTTTTAAATATTTTTCTTTTTCATTCTCTTCAAGAAGAACTGATTAAAGCCCCCCCAATTAAAACTGCCCCACACTAATGAACCAACCAACTCACATTTTAGCTTGATTGATCTATCAATTAAATTTACATCCCTACTTAAAATACAGTCGGAAAATGTAAATGTTTTAGGAACATCTACTAGGAATACAACATTTAAAATACTTATTAAATTTATTTGTCATTCCCTTTGAAGAACTGTTTTCATGAGACGTTTTTCTAACTTCTGTCTGTGTTTGACTCATTTTGGTAGTTATTCAAACTCTCTATGCTATAAGCAAATCTTCAAACATACAGCTTTTAGAGACAAGGGCTGGTTTCCAAGGAGACCTACTAGCATAGTGCAGAAATAATATAATTAGATTACACATTTTGAACAGTTTTCTTGAAACATGTTTTGATTTGGCTTGGATATTTCAGGATGCTGTAAAAATGCTTAGTATTGTTGGCTGAAATATAACATATTACAATACGTATACATATATACTGTAATATAGCATTTAAATGAATATATTTAATATAATTTACATTAAAATTAGTTTTTAAAACAGCATCTATCATTCAGATTGGGAATTATATAACCTCTGTTATCCCACTTATCAGTTCCAAAAACACATTTCTACTCTTGTTATCCGTGTAAGAGGATGGGACATTCATACATGTGTTTGTTAACTGTAAAACACACACACCATAAGACCGAATCCAAAAGAAAACCTTTGTTTCCACAGCAGGGAGTGGAGAGGAAGAGAGATTTGGATTACACCAAGCTGGGTTGAAAATATGCTATTTATTTTATTTATTAATTAATTATATTTATACCCCGCCTTTTTTCCTTCAAGGAACCCAAGGCGGCTTACTTGGTCTTCCTTCAAGGAACCCAAGGTTGAAAATATGCTACAATTTTTATTTCCTGTTTCCATAATTCTTATATAAAATGGGCAGCCCAGCTGATAGGGAAACCAAACCAGTCTGCTGTGTAAACATGGTAGGAAGACTATACTTAATGAAGCAGGTGATGCGAGTTGCAGGGCCGGTGCTTCCATTAGGCGGACTAGGCGGCTGCCTAGGGCACGTAGGCTAAAGGGGGCGCGGCCAGCCCACCGGCAGCCGGGCAGGATCCGCCGCCGCTTCCCACGGTGGCTCCTCTCCAGCTCCCTGGGCGCATGCCGCCAAACACCAGCACCGGGGGTGGATGGATCTGGACTTCCTAGTCCTCCCCAGGGGCGGGGACGCTCCTCTTCCTCCTCTGCACCCTTCACGGTGAGGGGGGTGGGGGGAGAGCTGAGCCACTGCCCCGGAACTACCGCGGGTTGAGGAGGAGGAGGAGGCCGGGCTGGCAACAGCGAGGCTCGAAAGAAGATGGCGCGGCGAGCTCCTGGATCTTGCCCTCCAAGAAGGGCAGCTGCTTGCGAGGCGCGCACTTCTCGATCCGTGGCAGGAGCTGGGCTGGGACTCCTCCTACCCGTGTGCTGAGCGCTTCCTCCCCGCGTGGGCTGCGGGCTTTCTTGGGCATAGGGCTGGAGGGAGGGAGGGCTCAAGTGGGAGGGGGGGCGCTAAATACCTGAACTTGCCTAGGGCGCCAAACTGTCTTGCACCGGTCCTGGCGAGTTGCTTGATGCTGTTGGTAGTCACCAACTTGACAATGTGTCTGATAGCCAGCCCCAGTGAACTGTTCTGTATTCCCTTAGGTGGGCTTCACATCAGGGTTTACAGTGAGCCCACCCTCATTTACCTATCCACTGTAGTCCCTGCCAGTTTTGACATTGGGAAACAGCACAGTATGTTACATCGGACAGACATTCAATATTCAGATAGATTTTCTGTGGAAGGTTAAAAATCCAACCCCAACAACCACCACTACCACCAGCGAAATTGGAGGCCTAGTAAAATTTCTTCCCATTTCTATTTACAATCAGCCAACCATATTCCATAGCAACATTTGACATTGTCCTACTCAGGCTGCACATGTGGCAGGTGGAAAGGCAGGACCCACACTGAACTCTCTTCTGTATCAGGCCTCCTTTGGATCTCAAGGGGTGGACCACAGAAGAGCAATCATTAGCTATTCACTCTTCTCTTGTACACAAATGGGTCTACCCACCAAGGGACCTTGGGGTCAAACTTCCTTCTTTTCTCAAAAGTAAGCATAGGGGAACCAATCTGGAATGGGATTCTATTGCAGGGGGTAGGGGGACTTTAATCCTTCCCCCCCCCCACTGCCATAGTGAACCAGATTGAGAACTCCTGCGCATGCAGTTTACATTCCCAAAAAGCCATCGGTTTTTAGCGTTCTAGTATTCCGAAGGGCTAGATATTGTCTGTAGCACAAATGTTTTCTACAGAACCGTGTAAGAATGGCAGGTTAATACTGACCTTCCTCCTACCCTTCCTGATAGTTGGCCATGAACATTAGTCCAGTGATTTTCATTCCTGGACGTACCAGTTTTGCTCTCAAGGCTTATGTCTTGCTGGCACAGTACAAAAGGTTGCGTTAACCACCAAATTACCAAGTAGTATATAAAATGCCCCTTTGTATGGCAGGTTACTTTTGATTATAGGAATTGTTCCACTGTAGGCAAGAAGTAATAATAAATCTTTTAACATGAGAAGTGCAATTGAGGCTTCTTCCTGGTGAGTTTTTCTTCAGGATGGTTAGTTGTATCAATGGACATGCTGAGCTGACCTGTGCCAGTACAGCTTGATTCTGAACTCTCCTTCAGGAATGTCATGGATTAGGTGGCAATTAGAGCCTGCATGTGTGTGACCTACAAGCTTCTAGCTGAGGAAGAACTTGCTCTATAATACAGGCTAAGACAGAAACATCTTAGTTTAGTGAGAGAATTGTCTCGTTTCAACAGAAGGTTGATTAAAAACTGATATATACTATAAATAAATTATTTTGGTATAATTGAATTGATGCTTTCATAGAACTATGTTGTTAACAATGACGTACCTGTCTTTTACCAAAGCCAGTAACTTATTTTAGAGCTGAAAACATGTGGTGGCACTAAAAGTAAATTTTAAAATGATTTTAGAATAAGGGATTAACTATATTAAATCCCAAGAGAACAAAGAATGGCTATATTTATAAAATCAAGAATATATCTGTCAAGTTGCAGGAGTTTTTTGTTTCAGGTGGTGAACATTCCATATGCTGCCAGTACTCTGGATTATGAAAGGGATATACTGGGTCAGAATTAAGGCCATCAGAGATGTTTAGTTTTTTCATCTTATTTTTCTGCAGTATGTTAGCTTTATAAATAATACAAGCCAGTGGGTTGTATCCAAGTTAGGCCTACTTAGATTAGACCCACTGAAATAAATGGGACTTAAGTTAGACTAACATTGGCTGCAGCCCAGATGTGTTAATTTTACTGTTCTTGGCTGCAAAAAGTTATTTGTGCATTAGAAAGCTGTATTTAGAGAAATCTGTATTTAGAGAGAGGCCTCCACATGTAGGTTACTGTTCTAGGTGGAGTCCTGTGCTATATAGGGAGCAGACCCATTTCCAGTGCTGTACGGCTAACAGACCCACATCCAAAACCCAAGGCAGTATATACTGTGCCCTTATGATTTGTGCATACATGTGATCAACATTGTCATCTGACAGCCTTGATTATCGGCTAGGCAACAAGGGCTACTGAATACAAGTACAGGAAAATAATTGCTATATCCAGTGGTCAAACTAGCCATTTCTCTATCAACGGCATCTTCTGTGCTTAGAGTTAATATGAATCTTGCTGCAAATATGTTGAACAGTAACTCATTTTTTCTTGGGAATAATACACTTTTAATTTTTTTTTTAGAATAATATACTTTCAATTAAAACAACAACAACACCCTGGGAAATGTAATAAGACTGACCCTAAAATGCCATAATGGCTTTCCCTGCCCTCTCCGCATAGTTTGGAAGAACTAAAGAGTAATTTAGAAAACACTATGTCCTGGCTCTTAATAATTGACTTGGGCATTTATTGTTATGTCAAAATACATCTTGTGCAATGAAAACAAAAAGGAAACCATTATTCTTCAATTGTAATATTAACACTAAAGGAAGATGGAAGTACAATAACATAAGCCTTCTCAGCTTTCTCTCCTGTCATTACCAGTAGTGGTCACTGAAAATATTGACTGAGATCTGTGAGTGCTCACTGAATTCATTTACTGAAATCTGTGGGTTTTGTTGCTGATTAGATGAGGTACAATTAATATTAATGGATACTGCTTTTTATAGTAAGTAGTGACAAAACTAGTTAGAAACATCATGTAGTGGAGAACACTGTTTTTCCATTCAAGTTAGTAGGCCTTGGTGTTGAGGAAAGATTGTTTTAATATTTCTTGATTAAATAAACTGACTTTAACAACATGTTTGTATTATTAGTAAAAATTGCTCCATTGCATGCTGTTAATGATGGGCAAACCACTTGGTTAACTATTACCATACATGTACCTTGGTAACCGATGACCCATGTAATATATAACTACTGGTTTAAAATTGAGGGGTGTCTGTGTGCAGGAAGAATATGAAATGGAAAAATCAAGAATACAAATTAAAGGTTTATTCTATTGCTTTTATGTGGCAATTTGTTTTGTCTTTTATTTATATTGCTGGTTAGTGCTGTTCACTACCATGGGTGCTTCATTGAGGTGGAAAAGCGTAATATAAATGTTTTATATAAATGTTTGCTTTCCCAGAGGTTTTAGTGTTCATTTGCTAAAGCACTGCAGCCACTCAAAATGTATTTTGTGATAATTCTGCTACATTAGCAGCAGTTTTCACAAGTGTGTGTTTAGAAGGGTAAGATAGCTTCATGGAGGTTTGTGAAATTGACACTTTTAAACACAAATGTCATAATTATAATTATTTTCATTTAGGTGAGCGAAATAGGCGGAGAAGATGTCAGGTGGCTTTCAGCTACATGCCTCAGAATGAAGATGAACTGGAGTTAAAAGTTGGAGACATCATTGAGGTGATGGGAGAAGTAAGTAGAGCCCTTAAGCTTTGCAGGATCCACAGTCCTTCTGTCTTTAAAACACTGTTCAGTCTATTGTGGGTTCAGTGCACACATAAAGGGGATCCAAACAGGTCTCAACAAAGCCTTTTCCTTCTCTTACTGCCTACACACATGTGAAGGCAGCTATGCAGGCATCATAGGAGGTCATTCGGGTGAATGGGAGATTTGCCTCCCTTTTCCCTTGATACAACGTACTCATGCTCCAGATCATATGTAATGTAAACTGAGTAGGTTAGTTATGAATATAGAAAGTGTGCATGGACCTCCAATTCACTATAATACCCTTCACACTTTCTGTGCACCCATGCAGGCATAGGCTGGAGGAAGGGAAAACAGGAGTTCTCTTGAGTTAATCAGGTTCTGGAAGCAAGGCCCTATGAGGAGAGACTGAAAGAACTGGGCATGTTTAGCCTTCAGAAGAGGAGACTGAGGGGAGATATGATAGCACTCTTCCAGTACTTGAAGGGTTGTCACAAAGAGGAGGGCCAGGATCTCTTCTCGATCATCCCAGTTTGCAGGATACGGCATAATGGGCTCAGATTCCGCCTAAACATCAGGAAAAAAATCCTGACTGTCAGAGCAATAAGACAATGGAACCAACTCTCTGATGAGCTTCCGTCGCTCATTAAAAACCTGGTTGTTCAGGCGGGAATATGGGGTGGGTTAAGATTTTAAAATTTTTATATTGTTTAAATGTATTTTATTGCATTTATGTATTTTATTCTGTGTACATCGCCCAGGGTGGCCGGTTGCCGGCCAGATGGGCGATAAATAAATATTAATAATAAATAAATAAATAAACTACCTAGGGAAGTGGTGGGCTCTCCCAATCTGGACGCATTCAAGGTGCAGCTGGACAGCCATCTGTCAGGGATGCTTTGACCTGGATTCCTGCATTGAGCAGGGGGTTGGACTCGATGGCCTTGTAGGCCCCTTCCAACTCTACTTTTCTATGATTCTATGATTCTTCCACATGCAGATGGTGCATTTGCAGCAGCAGAGTGAATCCACCTTTTTCTCTTATTAGGATAATAATAAGAGCCAGTGTGGCGTAGTGGTGAGAGTGTTGGACTGGGACCCAGGAGATCCGGGTTCTAGTCCCCGCTCAGCCATGAAACTCACTGGGTGACTTTGGGCCAGTCACTGACTCTCAGCCTAACCTACCTCACAGGGTTGTTCTGAGGATAAAATGGAGAGGAGGAGGAGGATTATGTATGACGCCTTGGGTTCCTTGCAGGAAAAAAGGCGGGGTATAAATATAATAAATAAATAAAATAAGATATGGATGACTTCTGGGTCTGGATTCAGTAGATCTGGGTCAAGCCCTTATATTTACTGTTCGAATATGGGTTTTTTCTGGGGCCAATATAAAGGTGTTTGAGCCTCAATGATTGACTGGTATACAAATTAAGATACATTGTCAAAATATAATTGAAATGTGATATACCCATATAGTCCATTTTCCATGTATATCTGTTTCCCTTGAAACAGGAACTCTGCCTCATAACTGTGGTCAGCCCTGCAGTACAGAGTAAGCCAGTGCACAAGTAGGACAGATTCCCCCCCCCCCTGTAGTGTTCTGTGTTATCCAAGAAGGCAGTGGTTGGATAGAATATATTGTGGATAAAAATCCAAAATGCCTCTAGCAGCAACTATGCATAGTCAAATAGGAAAACAGTATGGCTGTGTTATTTAAAAAGCAAACCATTTAAAATTATCCTTTGAACTAAAAATAGCATAATAAAATCAGAATAAAAATAAAATCAGGAAATATTTTGCTTGTTACAGGAATCTTCACTTTTTCTTCTGTTCATCTGAAGGCAGGCTCCCCCCCACCCCCTGCTTGAAAAATTCTGAGATTGCTAATATAGTGATGGATTTTACTATGTACATGTATCTGGAGACAGGCAGTTATCATGAATAATGCATTTTCATTTGTAAGCTTTTATTGGCTTAAATTAATTGCATCGTTTCAAACTGTATGGTACAAGGATTGGCCCAATTTGGGACTGCTAAATATCAGTCAGTTTTGTGTACAGTTTGCAGTGCATTATAATCTGTATCCTTATGTCTTGTAGCACCTTTCATTACAGTTGTTTACATGTGAACACATGTCTTATCTGTATTCATTTATTATTAGAATTTATATAGCACTGTTAGTATGCATGGCATTCTAGATAGTAACAAACAAAAAGGTCTTTTTCTGAAGAGCTTGGAATTTAAAATTCATATGGCTACAGAGGAAGATGGTGGAGAGAGTAACAGAGGAGGAATATGCTTTCAGTTCAATTATTACACATTTAGGCTTGGTTTCAGGATTGGATGAGGACTTAAGGGATGAAGCCAAAGGATTCACAGAAAGGTGGACTGAGTAAGGATTTAGAAGACGAGACCGGTGGCATCACATGGGTTTTCTAGGAGTGAGTTTCAGGTATAAGGGGAGCAAAGGAGGCATTTAAGAAGCAGGAGACCTTTGATAGGCTGAGAGTGCTGGAGCTAGAAAAGCAAAGGTATTTCAAGAGTAGTGACACAATGACCGGGTTCAGATGACACACCGTGGTTTGTCATGGGTTATTTAATCCACAATGAGCTGCAGCACCAAATTGCATATGCAACCCCCCGCTCAGGGGTTATGTCATACAAACCCGGCAAGCGTGGATTGTGCTGCAAGGGTTAAACAATCCTTGCATAACCCCACACTCACCGGGTTTGCAAAACACGACAACCCCCAAGTGGGGATTACATATTCAAAATGGTCACCACACATGCCCCACATGCATCACAGCCTCACCATGGGTTAAGTAACCCAAAGCAGGCTGTTGTGTCATGTGAACAGCCCCATGGTATGAGAAAAATGAATGGGCCTGCATAGGGGGCAGAGAGGAAGAATGGTATTTTTGCTATGGTGTACAGGAAAAAGCGACAAGGCATAGCAATAGTGGTGAATATTAGGAACACATTAATCAAAGATAAAGCCAATGGTGGCTGTTTACATTGGCTGTGGTTTATGAATCTGTAGATGTGTGTGGCTACATACTTTTCCCTTGACCTTCTGGTCACACATCAGCATTGGCATGAAGATTCTGACCTGGTTCATGTGACACGACAACCCGCCATGGGTGATCACTGATGGTGGGTTGTTGTGACATCTGAACCCAGAGTGGTTTCCGCAGGGTGGCTTATTTTTCACAAACAAGCCACCCTGAGAACCCATGGCTTGTTGTTGGGTTGTTCCAGACAGCTTGTTTTCAGGGAGGTTTGTTATGACATCTGAACCCAGTAGGGCAACTTCACCATGGGTTGTCGGGACTTGGGAGCAGCTAGAGAGCCACCTGGCAAGAGCGGGGAAAACTCCCGCTGCTCCTTGTGATCTCACTAGTGCCACCGCCATCCTCCCTCATTCCTTGTCAGTGCCTTCCAGTCTGTTTTCCTAAAAATCAAGAAAAAATGTCCCAAATGCATTCGTAACCTTTAATATATATATTAAATATATAATTTAATTATAATTAAATAATATATTTATATTAAAATAATATATTTTCGGTCTTGCAGTAGTGCGCAGATGCCAAAGTCTGCCACTATGAAATTTGTGTAATTTGCCCCTCAACTTCACTGCTCTACCATGAAATCTGCATATTTTTAGCGATCTGCCTCACTGCTCTGCTATAAAGTTTGGGTAATTTTCCCTTCAGCTTTACTGCTCTGCCTTGAAATTTGTGTATGTTTTCCAAACCAGCTCAGTGCTTTGTAACTCACATGTATGTCTCACAGCTGACAACAGAGACCAGTGGAGGGAAGCAACAAGCATGAAGTGGGTGGGGAGCAAAAAGTGACTGGCAGCTGCAGGAGAAGGCTCTTTGGGGGCAGGTGTGCTTACTTCGGGAGTAGGTGAAGCAGCCTTTTAAAAAACAGTGTTTGCTAACAAAGTAAGCACCGATGGGGAGGATGAAATTGACACGAACATTGAGAAGAGGGGAATATTGGTATACAGTCATGCCTTGGATTGAGAGCATAATTCGTTCCGGAAACATGCTTGTAATCCAAAACACTCATATATCAAGATGAAATCCCCCAAAAAAAATTTGTACAGAGATTTTTAATTTAAGCTGTACTACAGTACTTGTATTGCAAGACGTCGCTTGTATATCAAGTAAAAAAAAATAAATAAATATTTAAAAATTTGCTTGTCTTGCAAAACGCTCTCAAACCAAGGTACTTGCAATCCAAGGTATTACTGTACTTGGATAAATAGCAGATAGGCACACTTACGCAAGACTCCAGGAAAAAAATTGCGAACACGTTACCACATTTATAAGGGCTCAGAAAATTAATTCCATTTGGCGATCTGATGCAGGTTTGGGGAGACACTTTCCTTTGGGAGCCAGCAACCCCAGCAGACCAATTGGAGAACGGATGCTGATGTAGGGACCAAGGAAACAAGGAGTTCTACAGCAAAGGCACCTGGGATTCATGCCAGGAGCCGGGAGGGGGACTGAGGGGGGAAACAAGCCACAGTAAGCCGCAAAGCACCCAATTGTCTGTTGGGTTAGCAAGGCAACAACCAACCCATGGTGGCTTATTCCCAGGGTGGCTTAGCCTGACGTTTGAACTTGCCCTCTGACTTGCATTAAGCCAGAGTTCCCCATTACATCCAAACTGGGGAACTCTGGGTTACAAACCGGAAAAATAAGCCAGGCTTATGAAGCCTTGGACAACTGCCTGAATGAGGTCATTGTTGATGGATTGATGTGTGTTCTTTGGATAAAAGTAACTGTTTTATCTCTAAACATAACTATTAAAGCATGTATTTTAAATGGGTCTACCTGTGATGTTTACCCTTCTGTTCATGCACTGAAGCTGGAAATATAAAAATTATAGCAGTAAGATTTCTAGTTTATATATGAATAATTGAGTTGTTATGCTCCCTACCCTGATATTATTCAACATTGTGAACAATGAAATGGGAAAATGAATATGAAAAATAAACTGTCTGTGGGTGTATAATTATTATTTGTCAGAGTGGCTTAGGTTTTCAGGCAAGAAATAAGACACCATTATGTGGTAACTAGCTGGCTGGCTGGCTGAGTAGGGAAATCAATCATCTGGCATGGTTGGACTGGGAAAGTTTGAGTAATTTCATACCTACTTTCTGGTAACCAGATCAGTTTGTTAAAATGGTTGGTACTTGTCTAGTAGCAGTGCTTGGTGGTTTGCTTCCCATGAGCTGGATGACAGTTGTACATAATGTAAGTTCAGATTTTGGTCATTGGTAATTCACAGCACAATCCTTTGCATATTTACTCACAGGTAAGCCCCACTTGTTTAATGGGCTTACTTCCAGCTAAGTGTGTGTAGGATTGAAGACTTGGGGCAGTATCCAATAATGTCATTCCACAAACTCAAATAACACTGGTGGAGCTCTGCTGAAACTTTCCGTTGCCCAAGCAGTTGCCCATTATGCCTGCGTAACTGGTTGTGTAAGCATGATGTGCAACCGATTGCACAAGTGGTTGTGCAAATGTGATGCGCAACCAGTTGTACAAGCATAATGCGCAATGGGTTGCACAACTGTGCTTGCACAAACATAACTTTAGTTGGAGTCTCCTCTTGCACATAGTTCAGAACCTAGTTTCCGCTAGTGCAACATCATTTGTGCTAGTGGAGTGACACAGTTGGATACTGCCCTTAGTTTGTGACGTGAAAAAAACCCTCTTTCATAAACCTAATGACTATTTTATGTTACTATTCAATGGTTATTCAGCAGCAACAGCATACTGTACAGAATATAATTATATCAGTATTTTTGTTATATGTGTAAGGGAAACAGGAATCCCACTCTAATATTCAATTTCAGATCTGTTCTCTTTGAAAGTCTCGGGAGTTGTCCCCAAGTTGTTGGAGTTTTTCTAGAAATGACAATAAAACAAGTTATGATATTCCCAGGACATATGACCCTGTCTTCCAAATAATTGCATTAAGAAAAAAAATGTTTATATATTCTTAAAAGTTACTTACCTTTAGTGACATAATTATTTGACTTCTGAAAATGTTGCAGTCAAGCAACCTGTTTTGTAGTTGCTAGGCTTACGTATTTCTTCGATTTAAGAATTTGAATTACCCGGAGATTTCCAATGTCCTTTTAAATTTGTATCAAACTGAAAATACTCAAATTCAGATATATCAGTGTGATAAAAATATTTTTACTGTATAAAAACTAACCTATGTTTTGCTCAGTTTTATACAGCTTTCCAAAAAAAGATTACAGGTTAAGGTTTTTTGTTTTGTTTTTTTCATTTCTTTTTGCCAGAAAGAAGGGTGTTAGACCTATGTTAGAGACTGATCTTTCACATACTGAAGCTGTCCTCTTCTGTCACTTTTCTATGGATGGCAATGTCTGATGGATGGAAATTATTAAAATGTCAAAATTATCCCTAGCTGATACAAAAGATGAGTCATTCCTTGCTGTCACATTATAACCCAAGGGCATTTAGTATTTAGGGGCTGTCATTTCCTAGCAGGATGCTGCCATTCCATATGGAATAGATTTGCATAGGAGGAACTTAATCATTTTACATGACACATTTATTTTCTACTACTGTTATGCTAGAAAATAATTCATCCAGTGCTTTCCAATAGAAATAATTTCTGTGTTGTCCTGCCATGTACAATGTGTTCAGTTTAGTATATTCAAGTCTGATAGTATAATTCTAAGAGTAAAAGTGGAAAGTTCAAACATTATTGTGCTAAATAATGAAACGTAGCCATTTTTACTTTTTCTGGTGAACTGTTGATTAAACTTGCATTCAGGCTCAGAAGCAATTCAGTTTCGTTGGAAATTGAATTAATTATAACACATACAAGACTCAAAAGATCTTTTGTGATGCAGTTGCTATGGAATTAATTCCTATTTGTTATCCTTTTATATAGTACTAATTTGCAAAGTGCTTTACTCTGTTTTCTCTCACAACAACCCTCTGAGTAGGTCACTGTTGTCATTTTAAATATGCAGAACTGAGGCGCAGAGTGTGTCCCTTTCCCAAAACCACATGGGTCCATGCCAGAAATGGAACATAAAACTCCAGTCTCCCAGATCCATGTCCAACACTTCACCATAGAATCCCACCCACTGTCTCACAATCCTTTTAACATTTTATAAAGTACATGGGAAGAAAATTCTCTATTAAAATATTTATACAAAACTACCGGAATCAAAAATTAATAAAATAATAATTAAATCATAAACTACTGAAACACAAGAATGGCAATAATACAAGTACCACAGCACTCTGATAAAAAAAATTATCAGTTCCCACCACTTGCTTAGGTGAAGGCTTTTACATAGAAGCCTGGACCATTAGAGCTTCATAGTAATAACTAGCACCTGGAATTCAGCCTGGAAACAAGGCTCTGTAGCTGTGGCACATTAGGAATAATACATTCCCTACGCCATGTGTTAGTTAAAAAGTATATTGCTGAAGTCTGCACTACACGAAATTTCCAAGTTATCTTTGGCAGCAGCACCATGTTGAGTACGTATATCCCAGTAATCAAGGTGGAAGGTTACCATATATGGATGACAGATATAGGTCAGAGAGGAGGGGTTGTAGCTATTTAAATAACAGAAGCTCTTCAAAAATCCATGCAGCCTCTACCTCCGCCTGGAGTTTCAGGAGCAAGGCAGGGCTGAGGAGCACTGCCAAATTACATAACTGCCCTGTTAGAAGGAGTGTTACAGTATCCAAAAGCCATAAATGTTCTACTCCAAAGATTGAAAGGCCTGTGCCTCTGTCTTGTCTGGACTGAGTTTCAGTCTTTTAGACCTCATCAAGTCCAAAATGACATCTAGGTATAGATTTGGGGAGGAGAAAGCTGCTCCTGGATTTGATGACAAATGAAAACAGAGCTGAGTATCATCTGCATATTAATGGCAATGTGTTCCAAATTTATGGATGATTACGATGGATAGGAGCAGAACCATCACAGAGAACTGCCACCTACTCCAAAAACATGCAGGTAGTCTAGAAGGATTTGATCATCAATGGTTATATATCCAAAACTATCCATATGAGAAGTTTACATATGTGAACGAAACTAAAATTATTCTAAATAGTTGTCACATGTAGGTTTAAACTTGAGAAGATAAATATGTTTGTTTTCTGTCTTGGCACAGGTGGAAGAGGGTTGGTGGGAAGGAGTTCTGAATGGGAAGACTGGCATGTTTCCTTCAAACTTCATAAAGGAGCTCTGTGATTCTGATGATGCGAGAACTGTCCAGGAGGAGCAACTAATAAAACCAAGTAAGGATACAAGTATTCACTGTCTCTACTTTATTTTAATTTGGGTTTTTTTATTGTCTTGATGGCATGTCCTTGTTCTGTCTGCTGCATCATATGTTAAAGTGCAATAGCTAACTAATTGTTGTTGTTATTATTTTATTATTTACAACATTTATATACCACTCCACATCTAAGCAGATTCTGGAGCGGTGAACAATAAAAAGATAAAATAGATAAAAGAATAAAGCAATATTTTAAAAATGGGATATCAATAAGACCATGGTTTGTCAGTCAGGGAAGGCTTCCTAAAATATAGATGTTTTCAGGAGGCTCCAAAAACAACACAGTGTTGGTGCCTGCCTGACCTCCAGAGGCAGGGAATTCCACAGAAAGGGAGCTGCTACACTGAAGGCTCTTCCCCGGGTGGACTCCAATTGGGCCACAGGTCCGTGTGGAACCACCAGGAGCATGCCATCCGATGACCTCAGTGACCAGGCAGGTTGGTAAGTTCTATCAACTAGTTGATAGAGTAAACAGTACCAAGTGTTACTGATGTATTGATCACTGTGGTTTAGCAATTGGAAGCAGGCTACTAGATTGTGTGATCCCTACTCCTGCCCTTCCCCTCAGCTCTAATTAACCTGTCTCCCTGAACCATTATTTGGCATTATGTCTGACCACTGGAAGCTCCTAAAAGTTAATTTATATAACTGAGTTTTAAAGTGGGCACATATGATCCTGTGGTCTGCTCTTGATCAGTATAATTGTGATTACTGTTTGTGGGTGTTACACTTGTACTGGCTCAACCTTTCTTTTTGGTGTGTTAAAATCTCTTTGGTCTTTACTATTCCATAGATTAAAAAAAATCAAACATTTATTTATTTATTACATTTCTAATCTACCCAATAACTAATGTTCTCAGAGTTGATTACAAACAGTTAGAAAACTAAAATGCCCTAGAATTTTTATGCCACTTTTATTACATAAGGACTCCTCACTCATATTCTAAAGACTTCATGTCTCTGGGAAATGATAACTACTAGTGTCGCAGAATTGCTTTGTGGATTCAAAATTAATTGTTTTGGACATTGGCAGTATTTTCCTCGGGGATGTGCGCAAGCTCCCTTCACATCTATTTCTCTAAGGAAAGGAAAAAAAGGCTCTTTGAGCCTATTATTCTTAGTGGTCCCTGTGCTTATCTGTTGACTTTAGTACTGCTCTAAATGCCAACTATGTTTAGAAAGTTTTATGCTTACTACTGCCTCCCTGAAAATGCTTCTTTATAAAACTATGGGTAGTATTCTATTGTGCCAGTGTGCTTGTGGGACCCACCACTTGTGCAACAGGGCTTTTGCAGTTGTAAACATAACCCGAAACATTAGTTATTAGCTCACAGAAGGGAGCTCCATTGACTTGTTCTGATCTGGAAACAACTGTTTCCACTCGTTTCAGGTTATGTTTACAAACGCAAAAGCCCCATTGTGCAACTGGTGGGTCCCACAAGCGCAACAGAACCAGTGGAGGCAGCATGGCCCCATTAGATACTGCCCAGAATGCATGATTAATGAATACAATATGCTATATTTAATGCTATTAAAATTGTGATTTTAGATACTATTTTATTTTGCACCTGAATTTGTACAGCAGCTTTAAGAATCTGAATGTTTACAGAGCTTTTTTGGAGGGTGGGTGGGTGATAAGTTGCAATACTGAATGACACGTAGCTGTATATAATATGGTGCTTCTATGGTGGCACTCTGGTCTTATGTGTTAATTTTTCAGTTTTGTTCAGAAGAGAAATATGCAAGCCTCTTTTTCTTTTTTTGAGGGGAGGGGTATAGCTTTATTCCATTTTTATTAGAACAAAGATTATCAGTTTTTGTTTCCTTCTAGATATTTTTTATAAGAAAGAATAATATTACTTCAGTGCATTGTACAATAATTGCAGTATGGTTTATAATGTTAATTATCCTTTTTATGCTGTTGCGAGATAAACATAAATTTGGATTTTTCAAGTATTGCTTTGGTCTAAAGTACAATAAACAAGGTCTGCCACGGACGGCCTTCTCCTTGTCCCATCAGCCAGAGCAGCCAGGCTGGTGGGGACTAGGAAGAGGGCTTTCTCTGTGGCGGCCCCCAAGTTATGGAACTCCCTCCCCAGCGACCTTCGCCATGCCCCCTCCCTGATGAACTTCCGCCGTTCACTAAAAACATGCCTTTTCAGGTGGGAATATGGGGTGGGTTAGGATTTTTTAAAACACTGATCTTGTTTTAATTGTGTGTTAATTGTGTTTTAATGGTGTTTTAATTTGTGTTTTATTGTATTTTACCATGATTGTGCATCACCCAGGGTGGCCGGGTGACCGGCCAGATGGGCGATTTAAAAATATAATAAATAAATAATAGTTTTTAACTTACTAAAGGATTACCTCGGGTGAAAACAAAACAGTAAAATATATAGGTGCACAACTTCTGAAAATAACAGCCATTTGCCCTGTTTCCACCTCCTTCACCCTATGACTCATGCAGCTTACCCCTGTCCTGACGTCAAGACATTGTGGTTTACTGTTCCAATCTACATCATTGTCTTGATCTGTGCCACCAGGACATGGGCAAGTTGTGCTAGATGTTACAAAGGGGAAATGAAAGGGCTACAGATGTGGCTGCTGCTGAAAGCATCTAGTTCCAGCTTCATCTGGCAACTTCCAAGTTACCTTTAGCACAGCGGCAGACAGATAAATGGCTTTGCTTTCTTCTTTTTCTATTACGGATTTTTCATACTGCTACCATGCCAGTCTATATGGTAGAATGGATTCATAGTGAGATCATTGTCAGCTGCACAGTGAATCTATATGCCACACATGCCATTTTTTCACTGGTTCTTTCCCCACCAGCCACATGGTATGTTCATCTTTGAGGAACATAATAATATTTAACATTTGTATACAGCTTTCAAGGATTCAAAGCACTTCGTATCATTATCTAGTTGTAATCCTTACAACAACCTTGTAAGGTAAGTGGAGGGACTGAGGCTGAGAGAGTGGCTTGCCTACAGCTACCTAGTGAGTTCATGGCAGAAGGTGAGATTTGAACTGGGGACTTCCTGATTCATAGCAGAGTCCCTTAGCCACAATGCTATACCAGCTCTCAACTTTTCCTGAACTTTAGCAAGAGAAACTATCATGCATGAGTACCTAGTCACTTCAGAAGTACATGTCTGGTCGGGTGCAAGTACATGGCAAGATCTGGTAGCTGCAGGAGGTCTATGTATATCTGAAGGACTCCCTAAGACAAGCTCTTGACCAGAGTAATCCACCCACTACCTCTACCCCTCACTCTACACTCCTGGTATTTGGAAAGCCAGCATGGTGAGTAGACTAAGAATCCCACAGCTAATGCAAGCAAAGCACTCACAGGGGAAGGTGGGCCTCTTGCCCAGGTCAGGGACTGCTGCAGGTCTTCTACATGGAAGCTCACAAATCCTGGAAATGTAACACCATAGTCTTTGGAGGAATATTTTAATATCCATCTAACACAAACAAGCTTTTGACTGAAGAACAACCCAACAACAACAGCGGTTGTTGACTGAGTTGTTTAGCCCCTGAACAACCGATCGGTCCAGGTTCAGATGACATGCTCAGCAAGCTACGAAGGAGCCGATCCTGGGTTGCTAAGTAAAAGCCAAAGTAGCAGGTGCACTGCAGGCAGCACATCCACTCTCCCCTGCTTGTCCCTGACAGCCCATGGGTTGTTTAACTTATGGGCTTTAATGTCGTGCGAACCAGTTCATTGTGTCATACACAGAAAAGAAATATGTGCACCCAAATCTACATTTTCCTTTTTATTCACAACTCTGTAATTATCATTTTTTCTTTGATTGGCCATTAGAGATAATCAGAGATGGTACACTGTATGAATCATTTTATGATATAATCCTTAACAGAATTTCATACTCTTCCTGTTTGAAATGTATATGGTGAAGGTGTAGACTATTGAAAGTCCTGTTCTTTTGCTAATGAAACTTTGAACATGGAGCAAAAATTAAACACTGTTCCTTTCCTTTCTTTTGCCAATATTCGATTCTCCTATCCCCTCTTTTTTGTTTTGCTTTCCTTTTCTTTCATTCTGCTGTCAGGAAAGTCTGCCTTTCAAGGGACAATTCTGTATAAAGTGGCACCAGCAAAGATTGACAGCTACAGACGCTATAACAGTGAGTTAATTAAAAGAAAAAAGAGGGAATGCTAAGTTAAGGCTGCTCCTTGATTGTGTGCGATTTCATCTGCTGTTCAAATAATGTCCACCCATTGCACTCAGTCTTGGCTGCTCCCCATACTTGTCTGCCAGCTGAAGTCAGTACCGTTTGCTTACACTTCCCCAGCATATGTACCGAGAATGTATACAATTTCCTTTCAGCATGTATATGTGTGTACATGTATGTGCAGTGTTGGGAAACACCCAAACAGCTATGGAGCTCTGCTGAATATTTAATTTCAATTTTTACCTTTAGCAGGCTGCTGATATAGGCATACATCTTGGAATGGATGTTAGGCCAGTAGTAGAGCTTTGCATGTAGAACATCCGAGGTTTGATTCTCAGTCTCACCTGTTAAAAGGACTTTGGTTGCAGTGCTGGGAAAGACCTCTGCCTGAAACATTGCACAGTCACTGCCCATTGGAGTAGACAGTGCTAGGCTAGATTGACCAAACATTTGTCTCTGTATATGGCAGCTTCACATATCTTGATAGGAGATGTTCTAAGAAAAAGGCAAAGCATTCTTAAGCATTAAAAAAACATGATGGGGAAAACCAAAATATTGCTCAAGTCGATTTATGCGAGTTGCTTCCCAAACAAAGTATTTTTAAAAAGATTTGACAGATATATGCTCTGCCTTGTTACTTAACAATGGGCACCTGTGGCACCCATCTTTTTTCAAAATGCTACTGTCTGTGAACTTCACATCCAACTAAATTTCTAGGCTATTCCACAAGAACAGAGCTACACATTTGGCAAAGAGTTGGGTCTGTAAATGTAGCGTTACACAAAACAGCTGTAAAGCCGGGTTGGGGAGGTGTATGTATGATTTGAAACAGGCAAGTGGGAGGTGTGGTGCTTTGCCCTCCCCCTGCCCACTTCTTTTCCTCTGTAATCCTCTTCCCCAGTCACTTTTCCAAATGTGGATTTGTCGAGTCACATGGAAAAGGCTGGGCAGGGGATTACAGGATAAAAGCAGTGGGCAGGAGCAGGGTGGAGTACTTCTGTTTAATTATTTATGTCTTTATTTACTTATTTTTAAAAAACATGCCACCTTCAAAGGGTAAAAACCCTCTCAAGGTGGCTTCCAAAGAAAAATAATAACAATAAATTTCAAAACATTAATAAGAACCAGTGCTAAAACTTTTTTTAAAAAAACTTCCAGCCCAGAAAAATACTAAAAACCATTGAATACAACTAAGAAAGCTAAAAAGAAAACAAATGGATCTTCAAATTCTTTCTAAAGGCCTATAACAGTGGGGCCTGATGGATCCCAGTTGGAGGTGCACTCCACAGACATGGGCCCACTGCTGAAAAAACGCCCTTTCCTTTGTGCCCATCAGCTTGTTCTTGCTGCTAGGCATGTAAGAAAGGCCTCAGTTGCCAATCTGAAAATGTGGGCAGGCTGATATGGGTAGCTTGGTCCCAAACTGTTTAAGGCATTAAAGATCAAAACCTTTTGATCTTTCAGTTGGGCTCAGAAATGTATTGGCAACCAATGCAGCTGGAGTAGCATGGGTGTCATATGATCCAACTGCGCAACCCGCACTATTACTCAGGTAGCCATATTCTGCACCAGCTTGAGTTTCTGAACCATCTTTAAAGAAGTCCCACATAGATCACATTACAGTAGTCCAGTCTGAACATTACTATGCACAGAAAACTGAGGCAGGGTCATCTGCTGCTTCTCCACTTCAAATCATTTGCTTCCACCTTCACTTTGCTGCTATTTGGGAGATCTGGGTTCCCAAATTTGTCTCTGCAGAATGTGTAGTTCCAGCATCAGTAGAGCTGGAGGCCACATGGCATGCTGTTTTTCATGCATTCTCAGATTCCTGCTTATGTCCCAAGTATAACAGGATTTTATCCCTGCACTTTATCTGCCTTACAGCTTTTCGCTAATGAATGTCACATATACAGTACACACATTTCCTCCTCTTGTAGGTCTTGGAAAATTGCTCTTCAGGCATTGACCTGGTTCGCATGACACAACAGCCCACCATGGCTTAATTGACCCATGGGGGCTGTCACATTGTGCCCAGTGCCCATGAGCACCATTCTTGCATGGCACCTGTGGACACCCAGCTTACCATGGCTTGTTATGTTGTGTGAACCCAGGTGGCAGAAGTTGTTTGTGGATTAGATAACACTCAAACAACCCCTGCCACCTGGGTTCACACGATGCGACCAGCCATGGCAAGCTGGGCACCATGCAAAAATGGTGCCTGCAGGTGCCTGGCACAACGCAACAGTCCTCGTGGGTAAATTAAGCCACAGTGGACTGTCATGACGTGTGAACGCGCTCAGTGTCTTCAAGACCACGTTGGCACTTAACACTGAACAATAATTTAGCACTATGTGGATGAGCCTCTTCGAGCTCAAGCAAAGCCTTGGGCTCACATGCTCTGACCTTCCTTCTCCAAGCAGCCATGAGGACTTAACCAGGATTCAGTTTCTATGATCCCTCACTTGTCATTATGTATGCACCAGGAATCGTGGTTTAAAACAAACTAGTCAGTTGCTAAACAAGCCAACTATGAACCATGGGTTGTTTAATTGGCTTGTTTAACAAACTAGAGTTTATTTTAAACCACAATTCCTGGTTTGTATGTAACACCAAGCCAGGATTCATAGAAACAGAACCTGAATCCTAGTTAAGTCCTCCTGGCCTCATGGAAAGCAGAAAGGAGATGGGGAGCATGCAAGACTGAAGCTTAATTCAGGGTTGCAGAGGTTCATCCTTATACTGCTAAATCCTGGTGCTTGGGTGTATCTGGCTATGACCTGGCAAGTGTAGGAAAAAACAAATGCCCTTGCAAAATATTTTGCTGTTATGACTGCTTTGGGAATTTCCCCAAGTGTTTCTAGAACGACCAAGTTATGAATATTGTGGTTTGCCACGGGCCAGTCCATAAATGTATTCTTGCCAGTCACTGCCTCGAGATGTCCAAAGACAACTGACTTCTCTAGATTATGCTGAGGCACATCTAGATTTTAACTGTGCAATATCTGTTAAATAATTTTAGTAGTTGAAATAAATGTTACTATTTAATGTACAAAACATAGTAAAGAAAATACTAATGATTTCTTATTCCTTTCTCGCTTATTAACTCACCCAAATCATGTATTTTCATACAAATTCTCCTTACAGTAATACAGTATAAAGTAAGTATAATGAAACTGTGATACACACATGGGCAAAGGACAGTTGTGCTGATTAAAAATTAGCATGCAATTGGATGTTGCTGGAAATATGATGTGTAGCTGGCAGAAGAGGGAATATGAGAAGAAAAGCCAGGCTCCAAACCACAGAAAATGATATTTAGGTTCATAATGGAAAACCTTTACTCTGTCATGAAGAACCTTCTCCCCACCCACCCACCACCCTTCTTACTGCAACTGCTGTGAATACACTGATAAGTACATACGGAATTTTGCCTTAAAACAAGTAAGGCAGATGGAAGAAATAGGACATGAAATCTTACAAATACAATGTAATCCTTTGTTGTGATAATGGGAAAAGTTGCCTGCATCTGTAACTTCACAGC
This sequence comes from Shinisaurus crocodilurus, assembly GCA_021292165.1. NCBI lineage: Eukaryota > Metazoa > Chordata > Lepidosauria > Squamata > Shinisauridae > Shinisaurus > Shinisaurus crocodilurus. The sequence continues at coordinate 201,292,338 of CM037878.1, read as the reverse complement.
CATGCCAAAGAGGGTCCTGACATTCATGTTGCACAGCTTAATGCATGTTGTCCCATGACAACATGCATTCTTTCCCTTTATCATTGCCCTGATTCATGCATGATTTGTTGCCAAAACATAAGGAGTTAAGGCTTGTTTGTCATATATAAGAATTGTTATGCTGAAGAAATTTGATATGCTGGAAAGGAAATGACAAAACTCTTGGACAATAAAACGGTATCTCCTGAAGGAGTGTATCCCAGAAATATATATGCATGAATATTATTAGAAGACATGAAGCTTGGAATACATTTCTACATTGTGCAGTAGGCACACTGTTTAATGTTCTAATTCATAAAACATATGCAACTTGCCCCCAAATTGCTTTGTTTACTAGGGTTCGTAGAGTGGGAGGTTTTGCAAGCTGAATTTTATGAGGGGTGTCTTAAGACAGTGCTTCTCAAACTGTGTTCCACAGAATGCTGGTGTTCCATGCAACATGAATAGGGGTTCTGTGAGAAAATTTTGATGCTAGCAATATTTTCCCCTCTAAAATAATAAATATGAAATTATGTATGTTGTATCAAAAATACTTAGTTGAATAGTATTTAGATGTAAAGGCTGCTATTGTGATATGGTCATCACAAAACCTCATTGGCTCCTACAAGCTGGAGCCAATGAGAAAGACAAAGCAACCACTACCCCTCCTTAGGCCATTATGGGTGACCCTGAGAATGCACAGCCCTATCAGAGCATTGCATCTGCATCACATGGCTGGTGGTGTACACAGCTAGAGCCAGGACTCAAGATACAGACTCACAGAGAGCAGAGTCTGGAACCAAGCCTCAGTCTCTTCTGTAGGTAGCAGCAGTAAGTGAGCAGTGTGTCTGTGTGTGTTTAATTTTTGTTTCTGAATTGTGTGTGTGTGTGTGTGTGTGTGTGTGTGTGAGAGAGAGAGAGAGAGAGAGAGAGAGAGAGAGAGAGAGAGAGCTAGGGGTGGGCATCAAGCAAGCCTGGCAGCCAACTTGAATCCTTCCAGACTGTCAGCAGATAGCAGCATCAGCCAGAAGGTAGAAAAGTTTTCCCCTTTTTTCTTTTCTTTTTTTTTTTAAACAACTTGGGTGTTAGGCTCTGTAAATTAATTTTTAGGGCTTGGGTGCAGCTCTAGGCTCTCTAAATTAGTTTTTAGGAAGTACTATCAGAAGGACAGTTGTTCATTCAGATAAATTTCTTTTGTTCTCCCCTCTTTATTATTTGTTTTTTTGTAAAATATAAAACATCCTAAAAAACTATCTTTTTTTAACTCAGAAAATCAGATGCACTTTTGAGCATTATGTGCAACAATTTTTCAGTATGAAAATAGCTTAATTTCCTCTATTTTGCTCTAGACCTTTCCTGACCTCACTTTATCCCAGGGTCATTCCACACACACCAGTGTCCCCTGGACCAGCTCTCTGGGCAGTTGACAAAATGCACACCACAATACAAAACATACTATAAAATACCTAACATCCAAAATTTGAAATAATTTAAATAGCTGAAAACTTACAATAAGATTATGAACCTGATAAAAACAGCTGACATAAATGCCCCATCAAATGCCTGGGAGTAGAGTACAGTCTTTGTGCCAAAAAGTTGACACTGATGGTGCCTGGCAGACCTCAGTGGGGAGAGCATAATTGGGGGGCCACCACTGAGAAGGACCTCTCCCTTGTTGCCATCTTCCAAGCCTCCCTCAGAGGAAGGCACTCAGAGAAAGACCTCTGATACTGATTGTAGTGTCCAGGTAGATTCAGATTGGAAGAGGCACTCCATCAGGTATTACGGTCCTGAGCACACAAGCTTCAGTTTCCAAACAGTCTTCAAGGGCAGCCCCACAAAAGCGCACTGCTGTAATCTAACTTGGAGGTACCAGAGCATAGACTACTGAAGCCAGGTTATCCCTGTCCAGATAGGGGCATAGCTGGGCCACCAGCGAAAACTGGTGCCTCTGTGGCCACCTGAGCCTCAAGTGACAGAGATGGCTTCAGGAAAAATCCCAAGCTACAAACCTGCTTCTTCAGGGGGAGTGCAACTCCACCCAGAACCGGATGAACACCCTCCATCCGTTCAGAAGAACCACCCACTAACAGGATCTCAGTCTTGCTGGATTGACCTCTAGTTTATTAGCACTCATCCAGTCCGTTGTCACAGCCAGGCACCAATCTAGCATATCCACAGCCTCCTGATGAAGATGAAAATAAGTAGAGTTGTGTGTCATCAGCATACTGATGGCAGCAGACTCCAAATCTCTGGATAACCCCACTCAATGGTTTCATGTAGGTGTTGAATAGCAAAGGGGACAGATCTGACCCCTGAGAAACTCCATGCCAAACAATATTCCCCAAGTACCAGCTTCTCAGGCTGACCATCCAAGTAGGAGTGGAACCACTGCAATGCAGTACCCAGCACTCCCAGCTCAGGCATTTGCCCCAGAAGGATACCATGTTTGATGGTATTGAAAGCTGCTGAGAGATCAAGGAAAATCAACGGGGTCACTCTCCCCCGTCTCTCTTCCAACATAGTAGGTCATCATATAGGGTGACCAAGGCTGTTTCCATGACAAAACCCATGCAAAAAAAAGGGGGGGGGGAGAACAAGTTCTCAGGATGCAAATTCTTTGTTATTTGTTTTCAGGTGGAGGAGCCCATTTTTTGCATGCTTTTGGATGCTTATCTCCTCCTGTTTTTGTCCATGACAAAACCCAGCCTGAACCCAACTGATATGGATCCAGATAATCGGTCTCATCCAAGAGTGACTGGAGCTGGTTGGCCACCACCTGTTCAAGGACCTTGCCCTGGAAAGGAACATTTGCCACCAGCCTAAAGTTGTTGATCTTCTGGGTCCAGGGAGGATTTCTTCAGGAGTGGTCTCGCCACCACCTTTCAGGCAACTCGGAACCATTCCCGCTTGCAAGGAGGCATTAATCACCTCCCTGGCTCAGCCAGCTGTTCCCTCTCTGCTGGTTTATATAAGCCAAGATGTGGTTGCTCAAACCTGTCCAAATACCTTGTCAACGTAATCAAGCTGTAGCAACTGAGACTCATTCAACAAAACTGGATAAGACTGTGCTCTGGATACCTCACCTGATTTTCCTGCTATAACACTGGAGTCTTAAGTCCAGGCGGATGCAAGAGATTTTGTCTTGGAAGTGCCTAGGAAACTTATCACATTGGGCTTTTCATAGCTCCATAGGGTCCTTAGCGCCAGCATGAAAAAAGACCTGGACAACCCTGAAAAGCTCTGCTGGGCGGTACATAGATGACTTAACAGAGAAATACTGGTTTTTGGTCACCTTCACTGTCCCTGAGTATGCTTGAGCACTTACTAATGTTCAATTACATCCACTGGGAGTTTTCTTCCATTGGAACTCAAGCCATCTCCTATTTTGTTTCATCACTCTCAGCTCTGGGTATAATAAATACCTGTACGAGCTCTACTACAGATAGTGTGCTCAGGAGCAATCGTGTCAACTGCCTAGGTCATTTCTGCATTCTACAGATTGACCAAGATTTCAACAGGAGCTCCAGCCATATCAGCCAGAGAACCCCTTAGGGCCCTCTGGAAACCAACTGCATTCATTAGCCTCTGGGGGCAGATCATCTTAATAGGTTCCCACCCTTGCAGAAGGGAAAAGCTGCCATCAGTCTAAACCTCAACAGGGGGTGATCTGACCATGACAAAGGGACCAATTCCAAGTCCATCCCCATGAACAGCTGAAAAAAACAAGACTAGAGTGTGCCCTGCTACATGTGTTGGGCTGATGACATGTTGGGACAGTCCCATGGTTGTCATGGAGGCCATGAAATCCTAAGCTGCTCCATACAAGGTGCCTTTGGCATGAATGTTGATGTCCCCCAAAACCCAGTAGCCCGGGGTTCTCAACATCACATCCGAGACCATCTCTGTCAGCTCAGGCTATAAATGTATTGATCGGTCCTTCATTTCACAGATAAAGATGTTTCATCTTTTGTTGCTCTTTTCCACTCAGTCCCTGTGTATTTCTTCTTATCTTGCAGATTTGTCTTTAATGGAGGGATAATAGAGCAGTGATAGAGTGCACAATTTGCATGCAGAAGGTCCCAGATTCAGTTCTAACAGTCTCAGGTAACAGGTGATGGGGAAGACCCCTGCTAGAGAACCTGGAGCATTGTCAGTCAGACAAGAGGGCTGGGGGTGGCAACCTCATGCCCTCTAGATGTTTTAGACTACAACTCCATCAGCCCCTGCCAACATGGCCAATGGCTTGGGATTATGGGAGTTGTCATCCAAAACATCTGACACTAGATTGCCTACCTTGCAAGATGGTTTGATGATCCCCATAAGGCAGCTGTATATGTTCATATAGAAACAAAAAAAGAGGAGTAAAATTAGCTGCTTTCTTCCTCATTCATTTCCCCTGCTCTTAGGCTTTGCCTGGGGATGTCCCTTGTATTTATAGTTTGACTTGACTTTTCTTTCCTGGATGCTATATCAGGTTAGACAGAATCAGTTAGCTGGCTCAGATATCTGCCTGTTACAAAGTCAACATTTGCAGTATTCAATAGCTGTTGAGATGCTATTTGTCAGAGAACAGTTTCCACCCATCTGCGCTAGAATCATACTCAAGTATTTTTGTAAATACATAATAGTAAAAAAGAAAAACCAAACCCCAAATGAGGGATGAAAATAACATACCTGTAACACAGATCACTCTAGCAGAATTTCCTTCCAAAGCATAAAAACCCTATGTACAATACTTTTGTTCCTTTTTATTATTTATATTATTTTCCTGTATTTTTAAGTGGACCAGAAAGAAAAATAAACACTGCTGTAAAATTTAAAAAGTTAAGTTAATACAGTCCATCATTATCATGTGTTCGAATCTCTTTATGTTGCAGAATCCTGGACTGATTCTGGCATAACTCTGGTGGAAATTATTATTAGTGCATTAATTTAGAAGTGTCAGTCTCCTCCTAGTGCACAATTTGCAAAGTTACTGTAATTCGATAAAATTTGAAATGTGTGCTCCAGATGAGCTCAGAAGGGAATTAGGCGAGAAGAAAAGTTAATGTTTGTTATAATGTGTGTTTGAAATATATTGGCAGAGCTATGGTTAATGGTGGATGAAGATGGCTACGATCTAGCTAGTTTCCCCTCATTTTGTGAGTGAGAAAATTTCCTAGCACCTTTATTAACATGAGCAAATACTGTTGCACACACATAGATGTCTTTGAGTAAAGACAAAGGAAGATACAGGGAGACACAAAGAAAGAGAACTGGCCATATCAGGCACAGAGACATTGAGAGAAAGAGCCCTTGTGTAGGACAAAGAAGACTATACACTGTGACACAGGGGAACAAGTTTGTCCAACTTAAGCAGCCATTTCACAACCAAACACCAGTACAATATAAGTGCTGAAGTCAGTCCGTCAAATTGACATAATGTAGCACAAAGTATATATAGGCAAGACAATCAATCCTGGTGGATGCCAACATTAATTCTCAGAAATGTAAATGATCAAAACTTGAAACTAAAGTTATTTAAATCAAAAGTCCCCTTGGCAGTCAACAGTTTTGGATCAGAAAAGTAGCCCATAATTTCCTTGCTGCCAGCACATGTAAAGCTACTCTATAGGTAACAAATTTGTCTACATCAGGCAGCAACTATCTAATTTTAAAATCATCTTATTGACCTAGAAAATTCTGAAAAAAAATCCAGGTTCTAGTCCCCGCTCGGCCATGAAACTCACTGGGTGACTTTGGGCCAGTCACTGACTCTCAGCCTAAACCTACCTCACAGGGTTGTTGTGAGGATAAAATGGAGGAGTGGAGGAGGAGGATTATGTAAGCCGCTTTGGGTTCCTTGAAGGAAAAAAGGCGGGGTATAAATATAATAAATAAATAAATAAATAAATAATCAGTAGGCGAGTTATGTAAAGGGCAATACAGCATATACTGTGCATTATCTTCAATCTGGTTTGATCCGCAGTTCTAGTAAACAATACCCTCAGCACAATAAAGTGTCATTATAGCCCCCAATAAACGGGGGTAAATGAAATTTTTATTTCTTCAAAATTAGTGTGCAACAGGGTGTTTTCACAAAAATGAAGCCCTAATTACTTAAATAACCAGCACTGCTTGAGTATATGACCATCCACTTACGTTGCTTATGCCTTTTCACAAACACCACCACATTAGTCTTACTATAATTAATAAAACAAAGTCACGATAGTCCATTAGAAACAAATCCAAAATCCTCAGTTGAGCAATAACTGTATTAGTATCAACCAAAATGCCACAAAAGATTTTGCAAGCTTTCGAATTCTCCAAAATCAAGTGGTAAAAAAACCTGGGGGATGGCAGAACAGAAAAATCCAAAAATTAGGCCAGGTATTGTGGCCCTGAGGTCTGACTGCAGTTTAGATCCAATCTCAAAATGGAGATTGTAGACTGAATGTTAGTCACTAGTTGGTGTTGCAGGTATCAGATTACATTCTGGCACAAATAACAATGGCTGACCCCTATTTCTCAAAACAGAAAATTGCAGCCAACCTTTAATACAAAAATAACATAGTACAAAAATAACTTGCTTTTCTTAAGAATGAATGTAGAAAAGTTTGAGATTCCAAAGATAATAAATACTTTTTTTATTTTGGAGTGTATCATTCAGTATTTATAACGTCTATTTCATTGTAGCTCAAATTTAATATAAAATTCAGATGACTTAAAGCAAGCAATTTTGAACCCCAGGTAGGCAAATTCCCCCACCAGGGTTAAATATCTGAAATGATCTGCTTTAGTGGGAGAACTATATCATTATCCTTCCTATTTCCTAATTTAATATTCCAATTATTTTGAATAGATTGTTTGTTCCTATTCCCCTTGAACCTCCCAAATCTTTTATTTAGCTGACTCATACTTCTCCTTCCATTCTGTTAATCACAGTTATCAGATTTCATAGGGATGGCTAATTGATTTCCATTTGTAGTATTTTTTAACTGTTGATAAATTAATTGTAAAGTCTTGGCAACTAGGAGACAAAGCTCTTCAAAAAGTTGCCCCTTCTCTCTACATTGTGTTGATGCACCATTATCCAGATTTAACTTCTGGTTTGTTTGTTTATTTATTATATTTTATACTGCCCAGTAGCCGAAGATCTCTGGGTGGTTCACAACAATTAAAACCATAAAATACACTATAAAAGTTTAAAAGTTTAAACGTACAATAGAAAATAGAAGTAAAAGCCAAAGTAAAACCTAGCAGCAATGCAAAGATTTAAAATACAGTAAAGGATTTAAAACAACAGAAACTGAAAGACTAAAATTCCTGGGAAAATAGGAAGATCTTCACTTAGTGCTGGAAAGAGCACAACGTAGATGCCAGGAAAGCCTCTTGGGGAAGCTCATTCCACAACTGGGGTGCCACAACAGAAAAGGCCCTCTTCTTAGTAGCCATCTACTTAGTAGCCATCTCAGTTCCTTTGGCAGGGGCTCCCACAGAAGGACAGCTGAGGACGATCTTATGGTCTGAGCAGGTGTATATGGGAAGTAACCTGGCCCCAAGCCGTTTAGGGCTTTGAATATTAATACCAGCACTTTGAATCAGGCCTGAACATGGACTGGCAGCCAGTGCAGATGAATATGATCACGTTGGCCAGTCCCTGTTAACAGTCTCGCTGCCCGGTTTTGTACCAGCTGAAGTTTCCGGACCATGTTCAAAGGCAGCCCCACATATAATGCATTGCAGTAATCCAGCCGAAAGGATACCAGACAATGGATAACTGTTGCTAGGCTGTCTCTGTCCAGATAAGGACGTAGTTGGTATATCAGCCTAAGCTGATAAAAGGTACACCGTGCCACTGAGTTTAAACACTGAGTTTGTTTAAATTTAATGGAACTAGTTGATCTAAATTTAATATAGAACACCAGTTTGAAACTGGAATACCAATCTCCTCTGAATCCTTTTTCAGGATAATTTGCTCAATTTCCCTTTATTTTGGATTTGAAGGAGGAGAGAGAAGATCCGCTGAACAATGTTGACTTTTGGGGAGTTTCATTATATTTTATCAAGCTATAAGCACACACAAAAAAGAGGGGAAATTAAACACACCAAATTACTAAATTCACATCCTTGATTAACAGGAAAAGACTATTTAACTTTAGTTAGATCAAAAATTAAGTTATATATAATTCTTAAATAAAACGGCTAAACCATAAACATACAAATACAATAATAAATCTAATTAAAATCTTAACTAATTTTGTGAAATTAAAATATACATTTTACTTTAACCTTTAATTTATTGTATTTTATTGTGCTTTATAATTGTTGTAAACCACCCAGAGAGCTTCAGCTATTGGATGGTATAGAAATGATAACAACAGCAACAATAACAAGAACATTAATAATTCAGCTAAAATACTCTACCAAAAAGCAATACCAGCCAGATAGTTCCATCTCTACTTCTTTCCTTCCTCCTGTCAGAACAACAATGTCAGTATCGGCAACAAAGAGCTTAATATACACATTCCCATAGGCATTCAGGCAAGGAAAAGATTCCTGTTCCCATTGCAGCCTGAGTTTGTTTGTTTATTTGGTTATTTATTTATTTAATTATTGTATTTATGAATCGCCCATCTGGCCGGCAAACTGGCCACTCTAATCTGTCTAATCTGTTGTACTTTACAAAAAAGATAAATACTGTTCCAAAGCAATAGTCCAGCGATAAGTCTGTAACTAACGAGGCTCCAAGCTTCCAACCAATGGTACTTAGTCTTGTTTTCATGGGCCAGAATTCACTTTGCTGCTGTCATCGTTGTTTCCTCTGAAAGACAGTAGAATGCCGCAAGGCCAGACCCCACTGGCAATTACTCTGTAGACATGGTAGACGGTGGGAAAAGCACAGACTCAAATTGGTAGCCAGGAGAAACTACTTCCTTTACTCAGGGACCCATGACAAATTTCCCCCCACCAAAACTATATTAGTAGCAAGGAATCTTTTGGAGCAAAATGGAAAGATCTGGCATGTCTTGAGTTGACTTGCTCAGAGGAATATTTGGTATGCGGCCATAGCAATAAAGGTAGCCATGCTCTGTGAAGATACTTAGTGCTTTGCAGGAAAAACAAATTTACCCTCTAAATAATACAAATGGAATAGCCTTTTTCACTTAGGCTAGTAAAGCCAATCAGGCTGTCTGTCTTGGTTTATTTTATTCCTGCACAGGGGTGTGGATGTGCACCTTTATAACAAGATTGCCTCAGCTAGAGAAGAATGAAATTAAATGTGTTGGCAGAGATAATGTTTACACAGCGCATTTGATTGCGTATTTGATTAACTACTATTTAGCTTTCTATTTCTCCCTTAAATAATGTAGCGTTTTGATTACATAACTAGCTTGCTGTGAGTCATACATATAGAAGGCTCAATATATATGGATTAACTGCAAGTATCTTTTCAGTAGGATTGGTATGGTAGCTGATTTGGCATTTCATTGATTTTCTGATTATCATTGAATAATTATTCAAACGTAATTTCTTGGAACTTGAGTTGTCCCTTCTTCTGGAGCAGGGATAGCAGTATGAAGCAAGGTAATACTGTTGGTGCTCAGTATGAAAAACTTCACTTCAGTATGAAAAACTTCACTTCCACTCAAGTATGTTCGTTTGTTTCAGCTATAAGCCATGAAAGAACTACTTCCTCCTGTATGAACCTGTCCATGTAATAAGATTGTCAACTGAGACCCTGCTCAAGGTGACCCCACCTTTGAAGATTAGAAGGGTGGCCACCAAGGACAGGGCCTTTCCGCTGTGGCGCCACCATCATGGAATGCCCTCCTCAAACAAATTCAACTTGTGCCCACCCTACTATCCTTTATGCACTAGGTGAAAACTGTCCTATTCACCCCAGAGTTTGGATAGATATAATTATAGAATTGTTTGTGGCTTTAACCTATTTTTAATTTTTAATGTTACCTGTTGGTTTTAATTGTGTTATTTGTATTCTCTTAATTTTGTGTCTAAGCTTGTGTCTAAGCTATCTTGGAGACCACCAGTGGAAAGGCGGAGTATAAATCTTTTAAATAAAATAAATTGCAAAACAACTTTTAAAATGCAATACAGAACTGTCATAAATATAAAAGGTGATTAATTAAATGTGTTGGTTGAAATGGCAGTGAAGCACGTGAGTGTCAATGATAATAAATTACAATTTAGCTTGCACTAAAGTACGTTTCTCAAGCTTTCCAGGTCAAAATCTATCTTTTGTTGGTTTGACCATAAATCACAGCTTTTCAGTAAAAGGAGGAGAAACTTATCCCACACATTCACAGTTATTAGACAGGTAAATAAGTAGTTCAGGTTGTCATTAGTTTTCCTATTGTCACAGATAAATAGGTAGACATTCAGGGGATGTTATGATATCTTCCATATAAAAATACAGAAAATGATAATATTTCTTAATGCAAACTTGTCTGCCACCTAAATAACTTTCAGATCTATGCATGCAGCCGTCCTGGCATTGGCCAGAAGAGACAAGTCATGCTCAGTAAATACATCACACACTATTTTAAAATCCTAGTTTTGCAACAGTCTGTTTTATTCAAACAATACAGGTGGCCAAGAAGCCATAAAATTAAATCAGTTGTCTATGGGATCAGTTAGAATCTGTTAGATAAACTATCTGAGTTGGTATGAGTTGCTCTGTAAAGCAAACTTTTGAAAGTCTGTCTTTAGGCATACAAACCGATTTGGACCAATAATTACAAATGTGCAAGTGGATCCTCATTTCCTCTAGTAATTTTGGCTATCTGAAATACTGATGGTATAGTTCTAGGAATGTAACTTGGAATGCAGTCAATATTAGAAGTGCCATAGAATCCCCATATTTCAACATTGCAATGGTCTTGGAATATAATTTAGATTTAGTAATTTTTTTAAAATTTGGGATACCTGCTTCCCGTCATCCGTTCTCCATAACCATAATACACCAGATGCTGATTGTTCTGAAGTCAGTTTTGCTGGAACAATGTGATTTTTCAGATTCTCATAATTTTTCAGAATAGAAGAATCAGATATACTATACTAATCTTGTGCATGAGGCGTTGCTTTGCTTTGCTTACCTTACTGTTATAAAAATCATTGCCAACTTTTAAGTCTCAAGTTTCTTTCTTTCTTTTCCCTATGGCAGGTTTAAGAGATGCTACAGGCTCTGAAAGTGATGGTGGTGACTCGAGCAGCACGAAATCAGAAGGAGCCAATGGAGCGGCAACAATCCAACCCAAAAAGATTAAGGGGATTGGCTTTGGTGACATTTTCAAGGACAAACCTATAAAGCTACGTCCAAGGTCAATAGAAGTAGATAATGACTTTCTACCAGTTGAAAAGGTACAGTTTGTAACTTAATTCCTCATATATGTAAGGTCCTGCTTGGTTCCCCCCTAAGTTTGGCTGTTGGGTTTTGTCCTCTGTTGTGGCAAGGTCAAGAAAATGAACACTGGTTAAGTGATGTAATTGATCATTGTAATTGCCTGGAAGAAAGATCTATCACATCAGTGATTCATTCCTGCATGCACACCTGTTCCATTTGGCCTCACTAACTATAGTTGAGAAAACAATCCTTCAATGTCTGCCCGGGGGTTATGCTAATATTATTATGGGACATGGTAATAGTGAGCAAGTGGTTTTTGTAGTTTTATTTCACCAAGTTGTTGTTTCCTTTATGTTGGACACCGTAAGTGGATACCACTGATCTGTAAATCTGTGGAACCCTTCTTTCCAAAGTGGGTTCTATACAGTGTGTCCTGGCTCTATCCCTTCCAAATACACAGCATGCAGTAAAGCAGGTGTTAATGCTAAATTTTAACTTGATACAATACTCCAAATGGTTATTTACAAAGTGGTATTTTATGCAACCTATACTATTCTGTTGTGTAAAGTTACAATATTTTAAAGAGTTAACAAGTAATATTGGATATAGGTATTGTATACCAAGAGATGGGAGGTGTCTGGCGCTTGTTTTTTGAGAGCAGTGATTTGTGGAAGGGAAATTAACTTATCAAAAATGATAGAAATTATTGAGCAAAATGTCCTATAGTCAGATATCTAGTGAAAGATGGTGTGATTATGAGAAAATGTATAAAGGGACAAAGAACTTGAAATAATGGGAAATACTACTGCAGTCTTAGTCTGGGATATTATTTGAAACTTTTCCCTCCAACTCTCTTCCCTCTTGTTTCAAATTCAGACATGTTTCTTTCTCTACCTCCATCCTCAGGCAGATACCTTGTGATTTATGAGGAAATAGTTTGGTCTTTTTGCTGATATGCCACCTAGTTCCTTCTGCCTAAAGCCTTATAGGGTCTGGAGAAAGACGTCTTAGCTGCTTGTAACTGAGGCACAATGTGCCTCTTTTATTGGCAAAGAGAGTGAAGCACTTGCACATAAAACCTTAAGTACATTCTGCCTGATCCTGTGTTCCAGCTGGCAGTCAACAAAAGCAATATAATCAGGAATTGCTGGTCCTTAGCCAGCTGCAGCTAAAAGTCTGGGTAAAGCGATTTTCCTGGGTAAGCACCTTTGCCATGCTGTGGTGCCACCTATGTTCCCCTGTCAGTCAATATTTTCAATATTTTGGCTGTAGAGTTTTACATACTAGATTTTCATACCAAAAGCATAGTAGTTAGCTTTGTCAATTTTATCAATACAGTCTGAGCAACCAGGTCAATGACATTTTGGCTCTATCTAGTGTGCTACATAGTTATGTGGAAATGCTACTTTAAATTTAAAAGATAATGCCTCCTAAAGTAGTGTCTCTCTCTATGTTGTCCTAACATAAGAAAAGAATGGTAGGTTCATGATATAATTTAATGGAACAGGAAACAAGTGTCAAAATTACATGGGGGGAAAATGTGAGGGCTTGTTCTCATTGTTTAACAGCTGTTCTACATTACACTTTATTTATTTAAATATATTTATTAATCACTTTTCCCAAAAGCTGAAAATCGGTAACAAAAAATAAAACCAGGAATATAGGCATAAAACAAAACATCATTAAAATGAAGATTAAACAACTAATAACTGAACAAACCATTGACTCAATAAATGCTAATTGAAATAAAGATTTTTTGCAACCTTTGCAATAACTCTGCAGAGATTAAGACTTCCTTACCTCTACGGGCAGGACATTCTGTATACTGGAGCCAGCACTGGTAAAGGCCCTGCTCCTATGCAGCAATGGAATAGTAAGCAGGGATTGATGACTTGACACTTGGGCTAAAACTGAAAAGTGTGGTACATGAGTCCAGTGATATAGGCTTTAAGAATTGACCAATAGTTTGAATTGGGCCCAAAAGAACACATGTAGCAAAGGCAAAACAACCTTTATATGCACTCATCTGTCCACTCTTGTAAAAAGATGTGCAACTGCATTCTGCATCAGCTGAAACTTCTGAGTCATCTTCAAGGCAGCCTGGCATAGAGTGCATTACATTACTATAGTCTATATCTGAAAATTAGGGGCATGGATCAGCAAAACAATATTATCCCTATCCACAAAGGAAGAGAGCTTTCAAACTAAGAGAAGATGTTTAAAAGTACTTTTCGCAGTAACTCCAAATGGCTCCTCGAGGAGCAAGTTTCTGTGCAGTAGTGCCCAATCAACAGGCTCTTGATTAGATGTGGAAACATTAGTCCCATCTATTTCTGGCCAGTCAAGTCCCTCTAGGCCGTCATCATTCCCTACCAGCATCACCTTCATCTTATCTGTATCCTACTTCAGACTATTCACTTAACTACAGCCTCCAAGCATTGGGTTATTATAGAGCAGTGGTTCTCAACCTTTTTTGCCCCATGCACCCTTTTCACCATATGTCAGAATGTCATTCCCCCCTTTCCAAGATTGTCTGACTTAATCTGTGCCATACAATAAGTGTGATGTCCTGTAGATTATGTACAATCTGTAGAATTCTACAATTCATTGTAATTTGTAGTAAGATCAGTATTCCAACAGTATGAGTCTGTGGTCCCAATTCCCTTCCTGAAACCCTAAAATTCCCCCCTGGTTGAGAACCCCTGTTATAGAGAAAGCAGCTCCTTCAAGAATGCTGTAGTTGCTCAAGTACCACATATTCAGTTACTTTCCCTAAAATGGGAAGATTGAACACTGTTCAAGAATTAACCAAATCTTCTTTTGTCCAATGTTATTTTCCTCAAAAGTGACAAACCACAGCATATTACAAAACCCTAACCCAAAGAGAGTCATTAATAATTTTGGCCAAGCCAATTAAGCTCAAAGGGGCTGATCTTTAGCAGAGATGATGGGCATGGGTCCAAAGGCACTCATAATTCCAGGGACCCTGTCCAGGTCCTCTAGAGGAGACCCAGGTCATTCAAGCAATTACTTTAAACACACAAGAACTAGGGTAGAAAGGAGGAAATAATTGTACAGTATTTCTTATTAAATTAAATGTTTGCGCATATGGAGGTTTGCCTTGGATTGAGATCTATAAAATTGTAGTAGCTAAAGTAGTTTTTCTTTTGTTGCGTTTTCAGTTTTCTGAAACAATAATGAAAATTTTAATTGAATTGCTTTTAGTGCTATTTCTGTTTTGTTAGTGACTCTTTCCCTACATATGTCCATTTTAGCCATTGTCTCTATTAGTTTCTAATGTTCACTTTCTTTCACAATCCTTTTTTTCAACAAATTGATTCTTTATTATGTTCACATCAATCCTGAAACTTCATATGCACTTAAGGGCCACTTGGTGTTGCCTAGAGTTTATGTGATTTTTCTCATAGTGCTATTCATGTTATATTAGGTATGTCACTTCTTGCACATCTCGAGAAAAAATCAATAAAATCAATTTCTATACAGGAGAAATTAGAAGAAAGATTATGTGTAATAGCTTAAAATTGTGGGCTATCTTTCCCTCCCTGACTTGAAAACTGTACTAGCACTCTCAGTAAAAGGTCTGTTTTCTCTTCATAACTATACAAACAGGATCCTGGGAAGGTACCTTAGATGACGATGACGCTTGGAAAGCAAACAACTCTTCCTAGAATTTCCTTTTCTAAGAAATCTTTGTACCCTCTTGGGCAAAGCACTGCATTTTTAAAAACTTATTTAGAGAGGTGGAGAAATAGTAGATTCCTTGCAAGAGAACACACAGTTATCAACTGAATATGTTTTACAAAATATATGTCCTTGTTACTATTTAAATTGGTACCTAAACTCCTTAGGATTATGTTGCAAATAGGAGTCAGTTCCAAGGTCAGGGTGGGTTCTTAGTTTAAACAAACACCTGAATATTCTTTGAAAGAATGTCTGTATAAGTCTTCCCCAACCTGGTGCCGTCCAGATGCATTTAACTTCCGCATCCATAATCCCCAGCTAGCATGGTCAATGTGTTGTAGTTCAACACATCTGGCTGGCACCCAGTTGAGGAAGGGAAGTTTGGCCTGTACAGTCATGCTCTTTTAAGATATGGTAGAATTATTGGGATGAACAAGCTCTATTTAGTATTACCTAAGTCAGTGGAAATGGATAGCAAATTAGGGTATGGGGCTGATACGATGGCCACCAGCTATGATGGCTTTAAAAGGAGATTTGATTAATTCATGGAGAATAAGGCTGTCAGTGGTTACTGGTCACGATGGCCATATATTACCTTCAGTATCGGAGGCAGTATGTCTCCCAATACCAGTTGCTATGGAACATGAGCAGGAGGGTGCTATTGCACTCATGTCCTACTCCCCAAAGGCATCTAGTTGGCCACTGTGTAAACAGAATGCTGGGCTTGGTAAACCTTTGGGCTGATCCAGCAGGGCTCTGCTATGTTCACATAAGCCCTTAACTTTACACATTAGTTTAGACCATGGATGGGCAACTTGTGGCCTTCCAAATGTTTTGGCCTAGAATTCCCATCTTCCCTCATCATTGACTATGCTGTCTAGGGCTACAGCTCATGGGAGTTGTAGACCAAAACATCTGGAGGGCCATAGGTTGGAGAAAAAGGAGTTTCTGTTGAAACTGTAACTACAGTCTGCCTTATATGTTACTACACACAGCATGAGGGCCAAGAGCTAGGTGTTCTGAAAGGATGTCCTTTACACTGTTTGGCCAGTTCAGAAGATTTTCAACCTCTTTTCAAAATGTTCCTTTGAGATGGCAGAAGTTGCAGGAGTTAGGAGGATTGTTGAGCAGGTATAAGCTTCCATTGCAATTGTAAGAAAATACTTTTAGTAGTGCTGATGTAGTGCTACTGTCTCACTGGTTTGGAGGTGTGTTTCAGGACATGATTTGTGTAGACATGTAATTCCACCTCTCTGGGTGCTTCCAGACAGAGGGCTCCTAGCACTACTAATAAAAAACACTGTCGTTATTCCATCATTTCCTCTTTAATGGATTGGGGGGGGGGGGAGATGGAAGAAAAAGTAAGAAACAGTGGGTAAACACAGGAGGGATTACAAGTGGAAGATGTTATCATCTGGACTCCCTGTAAAATTCCATGAATGAGGCAAGCGATCACACAATAAAAAGCCTCATCTGGAAGCACCCTTTATTTATTTATTTATTTATTATTATACTTCTATACTGCTTAATATAAAAACTCTGAAGTGGTTTACATATAAATATTAAACATCACATTTAAATACACTATTAAAAACACTATTAAAACAATTTCAATTACAATAACAATACAAATAAATTTAAAATAACTATTAAAAACAATTTCAAACTACAATAACAGTACAAAACAATACAAAGAGCAGCATAAGATGCAGCAGCATATGATTAATTGCAATTATTTACAAGCCAGAGAAGCCCTGGGTGAACAAGTGTGTTTTCACAAGGCATTTGAAACGTACATTTTCTGCCTCCCAAACTGCATGGAGGAAGGTTTTCCAGAGGGTGGGCTACCTAGAAGACCCACCTTTGAGATATTACATGGTGACATTCTGTTGGTTGTGGAATGACCAGCAAGGCATCCTCTGAAGATCTTAAAGGTCAGCTGGGTATATATAGGGGGAGGCGGTCTGCTAGGTATCCTGGTCCTAAGTTGTTTAGTGACTGTGTATATCCCTAGCTCCATTACCTGCATGTTCCTCCACCATGGAGGAGAACGCTATCAGTGGCTGCTAGTCCTGATTGGCTATATGCTTCCTTCAGTATCAGAGGCAGTATGCCTATGTACACCAGTTGCTGGGGAACACAGGCGGGAGGGTGCTGTTGCACTCATGTCCTGCTTGTGGGTTTCCCAAGGGCAGCTGGCTGGCCACTGTGTGGACAGAATGCTGGACTAGATGGACCCTTGGTCTGATCCAGCCTGACTCTTCTTATGTTCTTATCCATTCTATAATTAATCATGCAAGATGAGCTAAATATCCACATCCCAATGCCACCGTTTCTTATGCTATTTTCACTCTAAAGATAGCATAAAATATTACTGTGCTGCTGGGTGTGCCCACACTACTTTTGAGCGGCAGGGAAAGCAATTTACCCTCATACCAACCCCCCATAGTTAGTCAAGCTTACAAATGGGGAACAGCAGGTGATAGATTGCTTATATGCTTTGGGCTCATAACTAATTTCTGGATAGATCTGAATTCAGGTGTGCCAACTCCAGAGCTGACACTCTACCCACTGGCTTCTGAAAATGTATTGTAAAGTTATTTTTAAGGGAAAACTGGAAGTCTATATTTCAGTGTTTCCAAACAGTGCATTCCATCAGTGGCTTAATTGAAACTCATCTCTTAGGAAACTGGGTTTGGTGACTCAGTGTGGGTGGCATCTTCCATTGTGTGAGTCAGATATGAACCTGTTCAACTGCATGGTTTTGAGCTGAGCATTTTGGTGCTGAGGGTTGTTTATTACATTTTGAGTGTTCCTTCTTAGCACATAAACAAACATGATTGGTAGCACTTACGACATGGTTATTATTTACCTGCATTTGAACTTGTTTTCAGTCAGGGTATTCTTCATAAATGTGGCCTTGTAACATCTACCTTTAGTACATTATGCATACATTGATACCTACATTTAGGCTGTCTGCAATAGTAGCACTACAGAAGCCACTTCTGTCATCTAGTATGCAATATAGCGTACTTAATTAAAACTTGCAATCTACATTCCTGGGACTTCTGAGCCATTCTGCAGGGAAATAATTATTTTCCATTGTGCAAAGGAAAGGAAAGTCTTAAGGAACAAAGATATATTTGATTGTCTTGTTCTATGATTACATTTCTTATTAAAATAGGGAATTCTACTCTGGATTTATTTCTGAATAACTTAATTTAAAAGTATTTTTCTCTCTGGGTTGTTCAGAAAAAATCATGCTCTCCTGTGCTTATGTTGTCTTTTCTGGTACTCTGTAAGTGTGGTCAGAAGAAGCCCAGTTTTCCCTCCTTGGGAAGGAGAGAAAACCATTACCCTGATGTAGTCCAAACTGCTAGAAGTTCCAGGTTTCCTGTGAAATAAACAAATGCAAGCTTTGTTTCCTCATAGCTCATATTGGCCTTAAAGTGTGACTCAATTTAGGCTTGGTCTCTGAGACTTAGTGAGCTCAGCACTTACAAGGAAGTGGGAGGACTCCCAGTGCTGCTCTTGAACGCTTACTATAATCTCTAGAAAGGCAGCTTTACTTCACAATGGGAGAAGAGGTATGTCTTCTTTTTTTAAAAAAAGAAACCCTTATTTTGCTTGTATCTGCAACTGTGTTGTTACTCGCATAATGTAGAACACAGATGTTTGGCAACAAGGGCCTTTGGCTTACTGTATCATGACATAAAAATGATGTGTTAAAAGTGAGAGACTTTTAACTGAAGTCTTAAAATGGAAAGCAGCTCCATCTGTGTTTGTGAAGTAATAAGTAACATATTAAAACAAGTGATTCCTCTGCAAAGGCAGAACTTGCCCTGGAATACTATAGCTGCCTCTTCCCCTGCCCCCACTTTGATCAGTAAACTTACACAGATGTTTTATGATATTCTTGGTTTAGCATGATGTTAAAAAGAGCAGCCTTAAATCTTATTGTTCAATTAACCTGTGCTATCTCTATAGCAAGAGTAGGCTTTTCATATGCTTATTTGATTAAAAATAAGAAGAAAAATAAAGAATAGGGAAGGAAGTCCACTTCCAAAATAGCTTAGTTGCATTTAAATTCTTGTTCTCTTTTAGAAAAAAGATTGCTAGATAATTATTTTTGGTTAAAAGATCCTTGGAAGTTTTTCTTCGAGAATAAGACATGGTTATGCTTACATCTGAAATCCATTATATTAAATATTGTTTTTGACAGTATGTGTAATTGTACAGCAGAGTTCACTGAGATACAAACTGCTATTGTATTATTTGCCAATTCCTTAATCTATTTATGTATCTATACATTTATAATTATGTGTATGTATGTATGTGAGTGTGTGTGTGTATTAAAGCAGATGTCTGTGGCTTCTGTGTGAAACATGGAATAAAGCTTGGTAGCTCCCTGAATAGATTTTTCAATTTACAATGTGGCATTTGTCTTTCCTTTTCCTGTCTGGAAGGGAGGGAACAAAAGAGAGCAAGAAAGAGATGGCTGGAAGGAGATTCTAATAGTTTGCCACATGCTGAAATGTCAAAAATATTCAGAACACCTTTTTAAATGCATTAATATTTTTTTAAAAAAATTAACGTGTAGTCAAATATTGATTCCTTAAATCAAATCCTGGTAATCAGTAACAATTACAGACAAAATTTACAAGGATTTTTTTTCCTTTTACAAGCAATTCCTATTAAAATGAAGAGATGTACAAAGAGAATCTGTGTCTGCGCTTTTGCCATCTCCCATTCATTTCAAAGAGGTCTATGCAAAAGTTCCTGGAGGACCATGATCAGAAATAATTTACTTCAGTGCTTTGTTCTCATTGCAGTGCTGTGGGAAAAGTGTAGTAATACTAATAACATACACTGAAGTCTTCAACTGGGGCCTGCTCAAATGAAAATTTGTAACAATTGTGCAGGCTGTTCCCTCCTGCAATTTTCGGTTTTGAGCTTATACAATTTGGCTGTTTAGCAGAGTTCCTAGTACACAAGATCAACTGCTCCCTTGTCATCCTCTTTGTACACATGGCATACTGCAGAGGAATATTAAGATCACACCATCTTAGACGTCTGCAGTTTGTATTCCACATTTCAAAGCAGCTGACAAATTCCTGTCAGTTCCTATTCCTTTTCAGAGCCTATGGAAGAAGTTGATATTCGGATGGGTCTGGAAAAATGTGTGGGTTGTCTGTTTCCTTCTTCACTATTCATTAATGTTACAATTTTACACAGATGTTAGTTTATTCTTTAAAAAAAGCAAACACGCACACAATCTCCAGGGCAAGGAGTGACGAGGAGAGGAGGAAACTGTACCGGTGTGAGAGAAAAATACTCCACCCTTAAAGGAAAAACAGAACCAGACAAAAGGGGAAATAGTTGGAGAAGAAAAAAGTAAAGATAACCATGCTAATTCATGAGGGGCGGAATCCAAACTCCACAGTTGGACAATACTTTTATTAGGACTAACCAAAATTTCACAACGATATGCAAGCTTTTGTGTTCTCCAGAACTCTTCATCAGGCTAGATGGTACAAAAAGCAGAGAGTGGGAGAAGAAACAGAAAATTCCCATAATTTGTCCCAGTGTGGTAGCCATGAGGTCTGCAGTTTAGATAGACCCAGTCTCAACATGGAAATTGCAGACTGAATGAATTAATCACTGGTAGGTGTTACAGGTATCAGATTAAACCTAGCAGTGCATTTTCGGAGAGAGCAACAGCAGCGTTTAATCTGCACTTCTGAAAATATGGAGTCCGGTTGTAACTCTGATCTCCCTCTTGTATTGGCCATATCACATGGAGCAGGAGCTCAGAGAAACATGGCAATCCTTATATTAGCAAACAAACAGGGATTTATATCCTGTTTAGGCCAGGCTGATTTTCCCTTGCTGGTGTTCTTGCATTGAAAATAAATTGGTGGCTCTTGTTCATTTGGCTGATGGATAGGGCCAGAGTGCTCTTTACATTTTCTTTTGCAGTACCAGAGCAACAAGCAGCTGGAACTGAGTGTTCATTCTGGCCAATGGATGGGTGCAGTTTGGTTTTCCCCTTGCCTTAATGCTATTCCTGGAATGCAGGAAGTGCAGTCTTGCAGTGGCCCTCGGTCCCCTGGCTGATGGCAGAAGTGTTACACATTTTGTTGTAACGTATTTAGTTTTTCCTTAAGAAAGCACTTGTTCTGTGAAATCTCATTTTCCCCACTGCTGAGAAAGCAACATTCTTTTGTCATACCTTCTTTCAGTTACTATACTGTATAGTTTGACCCATCTCCTCTCTCACAATAAATGTTTAGTATTATACTTTGCAACATGTAATTTGAAAGTCTGCGCTCAAATAGCTCCAGCAACATTGGATGTTTTTATCTAGGTAGCAGTGTAAGCAGCCACTTTTTTAAGTTTTAGAAAATAAAGTTTTTTTTTTGTTTTTACTCTTTGAAGTACTTTCAGGATTTGAAATACTAACTTAGTGGTCTTCATTATTTTTCAAGTGGGAGCCTCTTTGGCAAAATAAATTCAATGTGAGTGCCACCCTTCCTCCCCACCTTCTTCAACTGTCTTCCCCCCTGTCACCTTCCTGCCTCTGTGCCTGCTGCAACCGTCTTCTTCCTCTCTACCACTTTGCTGCTGCCACCCGCTTTGCAGGGCAGCCAAGCTCTCTGAAGAGCCACATCAACCAGCCTCTTCAGAGAGGTGGTCACAGCCAAATGCCTGGCTCTAGGAGGTCCTTCCTTAGAGCGAGGCATTGTGGGAGGACCGGTGGTATACATGGTGGTGGTGGTGACAGCGGCAGCAAAAGGAGATAGTGTGTCTGCGACAGGTCCTCCTGGTGGGGAGAGGAGTGTGCAATTTGGTGATCCTCCCACTCCACTGCCTGAGCTTTTGCAAGCCACCAGTGACCTGTGGCCTTGTGTAAGGTCCGGGGCGTGGGCAGCAAGGGCTCCAGGCTGGAACACCAGGGCTGGGGAAGATGGAGACAGAGGCCAACAGTAGGCCCAAGGTTCGGCACGGGTTCCGGGCAACAGAGTCCAAACAGGGGCCAGAGGCAGAAGGCAAGTCCAGGAAACAGGCAGAATGTCCAGCACGGGTTAGAGCAACAGAGTCCAAACAGAGGCCAGAGGCAGAAGGCGAGTCAAGCAGAGTCCAGGCAAGGGTCAGAGGCAGAGAGACAAGTCCAAGAATAAACAGAGTCCAAACACATACCAGGCAGAGCAAGGGCCAGAGGCAGGAGCATAGGTCAAGAGCGGTCACAGGTCAACACCAGGCAAGGCAAAGCAAGGTTGGCTACTGGAAGCAGGAACCGGCTGTAGACAACACAGAGGTGTGTGTTGCTGTGGCAAAGGTTGAAGGCAAACTGCAGCCCTTATATGGGTTTTTCTGGCTGCTTCCAGCTGGGCTGCATTAGCTGGCCTGAAAGCAGCCAGGAGCGGGAGGCTACACCCTGCGAGTGCCTACAAACCCGGGGCTTGCTCCTGCAAGGAGGTAGCGGATCCTGACACCTTGCAGTGAAGACCAGGGTACTAACTACTGATCTGCATAACATTTGCCTGCAGTTCAACAGCAGTTATGTATATTTTCCTCCATCGTAGGAGACAGTGGTATTTAGATCAGAATGAAGTGTTTAGATCAGCACTTCAGATTTTTTGTCTTTCAGACATTTCTTAATCTTCCTGAAATCTTGTGATATTTACTTATTATTTTTTTACTACTGTGTGATCTAGGATTATTAAATTCTACTGTACAGTTATCTGACTGGCAGCTGTAAATTTACGATAGTGTTCTTATGAAGCTGGCATCTCGGAATGTATGATTTATGGTTAATGTATATTAATAATTTCCTAACACCTTCAAATACTTTCCCTTTTATAGATCATCAATAGGACTAAAAAGTGTAAAATGAATAAATTTACACCCACACTTTCTCTGCATGTTCTTGTGTATGGTGGCTGTAATTCACAATTGTCTGTTTGTTTGTTCGTGCATTTGTTTCTCAAATTTATATACTGCTTTCCACAGAGGAATAAAAGCAGTGAACATAAAATACAATGGTATCAAAACAACAATAAATATAACATTAAAACAATACAATACAAAATTAATCAGCAGTAAAACCACACACACTGCTGTGTGCTACAAAGCAAGCTGGATGGCTCACAACACTTCAGGGAAACCGCCTGTGTAAAGAGATGGGTTTTAAGAAAGTGTCTAAATGTCAGAACCATGGGAGTGTCTAGTGTCAATTGGTAAAGCAAACCTCAGGAGCATTTAGCATCCTCAGACGTACTCCCTCTGATGATCGCAGTAGTCAAGTAGGGACATAAGGGATGAAGCATCCCCTAAGGTAACATAGTTACAGTGAATGTGGAATAAAAATGTGATCATACGTGCATACTTATGGCCAGGCCTTCACTGCAGTGGTTCATTTGAGCCAGTGCTTGAAAAGTGTTTCTGCAGGATGGCTTTCCATACAGCAAGTATTATCTTTGAAAGGTCCATTCCACCTGTGTTGGTCTAATCATGTGCAGTATTTTCGCACCAGGACCATCCATCACTGGGTATGAATTCTATGACCTTTCAAAGATTCTTTCTTGCATTAGATAATGACAAAGAGTGAACAGTCTTTTGGGAGATGTGGGATTGGGGAAAAGGACTACATAAAACGAGGGATTATATTATAGAAAGAGATCCCCTAAATCAAAGGAAAAGTCTACCCAGTCCAGCATTCTGTTTCTGGCAGTGACCAGCCAGATGGTTCTGGCATGCATACATACAACAAAAGCCTTTATTTGTTGTGTGCCCCCAGCATCTGATATTCAGAGGTATGCTGCTCTTAATGTTTACATATAAAGAGAGCAAGCAAAACATTATCCCTTTCAGAGTCCTTTTTCTGTCCCATAAGCCTTATTATATAGTCACATATACCTTGTGCTGACTTTGCTCTGGTATTATCTTAAGAAGTTAATTCTCTGCTCTTTGGCTGTGTATATTTTTGCCCCATTTATAAAAGAAAGGCAACTCCGAGGTATATGAAAAGAAAAAGAAAAGAGGACTACCGGTACATGGTTTTCCATGCATATTTAAAACTCAGTTAATGACATACAGTTCTGATGTCCTGAGAAGCCTTTTAAAGGGCCTTTTGTTCCTACACTATAAAAGTACAGCTTAATTTTCCAGTTGAATTCTAGGTTTGATGCATGTGCAGTAACATGATGAGACTTACAGGCCCTGACTCTTGGATGACTATTACTCATCTTTCTGACCGTTACGACTGATTCAACTTTGCTGTTCTGGCATTAGGACATAATACAGACTTCAGTACAATAAATGAATTTAAGTAAGTCAGTTGTTGCATTGTCTTCTAAACATATCTGTCCAATAGATATCTGTCTAGTAGAACCCTGAAATGCTCAACTGGCATGAACTCTGGAGTTCTGCCTGTTGGGGAAATGCTCACCCTATGAAGTTACTGAGTATAGGCTACATGTAAAAAAAACAACAACACAATACTGCCATATTTATTATCCCATACTGTTCTGAAGTCTCAGGACAGGCATGTGCTTAAGTTAGGACTAAAAACTAGGGCCAAACTCAATGTGATGGCAGCAGAGGTGGGGTGGAGCGATGTCAAGCACAGGAAGGTCAGGGAGTGGTTTGAGATTTGCTGATAATGGTAGGAAATAGAAAATTAAAATGACATGTACCTTTTGTTCCCTAATTTCTCTTGACTGATATAGAATGTTCATATATCCCCATTTGAAGTGGGTGGAAATGTGAATGTCCTAATTTGGACAAGACAGAGAAGTGTATAAACAGAAAGCATGGTACAATTGTGCTTCCTGCTCTTTCCATGTAAATGCCATGTCTGAAGATGAGTGTGATGAAAAGAGTATAATTTTTAATCCTGGAACTTCAGAATCAAAATGTTTAATAATTTTGTGCAAATGAGAAGTTGCGTGTGAAAGTCTAAAACAGACAGAGAATCTCTTAATTGCTATAATGACCTATGAACACTTATCACTATACAGTATGCTAAATCTAATATGGATATTGTTTCCAGTAATCCTGTTCAAATCATACTATAGTAAGTATCCTTTGCTTCTCTTTGTGTTCTTTTGTATGTCGCCTCCCCACTCCACCCCCTTTTAATCTTATGAGTTCTTGATATAATTTTAAAACTACTGTATTAGCTTGATTTGTTTAGCCACTGAGGCCTGTCAATTTACTTTTATACAGTACATGATTGTATGATTTCTCCCAGGGAAACAGGGTGGGAGGATAGAACACCCTCAAAGTGACCTCAGCCAGAAATCTACCCTAATTTCACCTTTATTTTTATTTGGTTACTTATTGAAGTTTGATGGTAGTGAAAGTCTGAAATTCAGACTCCTGAGATGGAGTGCATTGTATTCTGAAACACACATGTCCGTTGTATTCTGATACACATCAGAGAATGGCTTCTAAAGAACAATAGCATTCATGAGTACTCTGTTTAATCTTGGGGAGCAATATATTTGGTTTCAGTGGGGGGAAATGAAAAGCAAAAATAGTATTTGTTCTGTGTTTTATGAGGCAACAGAAACATAAAGCAGTAAAATGTTTGGGAGCTGAAATAAAGGCATTATGTTTGAGGGGGCTCTTAATCTGGAATATGGACCAGTACTTCAAACGAAATACACGTTTTTTAAAAAGAACATCTGGCAATCCTGCTGGCAGATGACATTCGTCTAAAAGAAAATGTATTTAATTGGCAGGGTCACCCCTTTTACCCCTGAACATAAATCAACTATTTCACTTTCCATACAAACAGCCTACCAGAAGACAGTTTGCTCCCTTGCCACCATGTGTTCTTGTATACAATCATTTTAGCTAATTAATTAAATTAGTTCATGAGACAGATTTGCCCCACACCTTATAAATCTGAATTGTCTTGCTAGGTTCTCTTAATGGTATTTAAGATCCTGTGCCCTGTGTTAATGAATTCTGGAAGCATTCTCTTCCTTCCTCTCTCTCTCTCTCTCTCTCTCTCTGTGAGTGAGAGAGAGAATGAATGTTGAAATATAAGAGGACCTAAATGTGTCATCTGTGTTTGGTCACCTGAATCATTCTTTTGTTTGTCTTTGAGTTAATATAACAGGGACTATATTTCCATTTTGCTCCTCTGCTGTTTATCTTTTTTCAGGCAAAGCTCTGAGTTTTGTGCACTCTCAAGAAGGTGAGCTGCTCAAGATGTCAGCTTCCTGCTCAATACACTTACCTATAGATATAAAAGTAGCAGTAGACATAAAAGTACATTCTGGTCTCTCCCATAACTGTTTACATAATTCAGCTTTTTCTGTTCAGTATTGGGGGATATGCAACCAGTAAACTTGGCATCAGCGTAAATGCTGTCCACATAACTAGCTTTCATATACCCATTAATCATAGTTGTTTCTTTTAGGTATAGTCGATTAACAACTTTAACCCACACTTTTTAACCCAAGTTTAAATATTATGGAGTGTAATTGCAAGGATTTACATAGTCAGTTACTACAGGGTAACACATAATTAAATCTGTCTTAATATGCTTATATCATTGTTGATAAGATAAAATAGAATTATGAAGTGGTTATGCTGGGATACACAAGTGTCAACAGGGCGTTGATACTTCATATGACTGCACACAGAGGAGAACTTCTTTTGCACAAAATAATATATAATTATAAGGTCACAAGGGGATAATTAACTAACCAGTTAAACATCTTAAGGTAATTGTGCAGGTAAGAACTGAGTGAATCACTTCAGTAGTTAAATCCGTTTTTTAAAAAGTTTTTTTTATTATTGACATGCTCCTTTAGGTGAACAAATACATGAGCTGTAGTATCTTGTTCATTATTTATATTATTGAATCATTGGTGAGATAAAATAAATTAAAGAATCATTTATATGTTTACAGACAGTTGGAAAAAGAATACCCACCCCAGCAGCAATTCAGGAGTCGGTGAAAACAGAATTGGACAGCAGAACAAAGGGTAGGCCTTGCTGCTATTATTTTCTTTTTCTGCTCAGCGCATCTGAGCATCTGGGGAAATTTGGGGCACTTTCATTTCTTAGACATTGTCTAATTTCAAAAGTAATAAAGAAAATGTACCACAAGGCTTTGGGCTAAAGATGTGGAGAGAGAGTTTGTTTCACAGACTTTAAAACTAACATCTTATTTTGTAACCCAATCTCTACTACCAAATATTTGATTAAGCTGCACTTCTCTTAAAGAAATCCAATTTGTTGGGTGTTTCTGCTAAAAAAAAAATAAAAATGCAGATGTGTCTCAGAGAAAATATATACACTCCCTTATGTTTACTTTGCTGAAAAATATGCTGTCAGATGGTAGCGTCTTCCAGAGGAAATAAAAATAGTAGTAGGGTATTTCCAGTACTATGAATAATAGAGCTTAAAAATGGTTGAAAACTGTAATTAAATATGTTTGCTTATGTCTCTTTTGCTAGATAGGAAACTACTTATAATTTAGTGGCTAAATTATCATCAGGTTCTCAAGCGTTAATCCTTATCTGGAGAAGCTTGTTGTTAATAGCCACTCCCCCAAATTAGTGGGTTTAAAAAAGAAAGAAATTAATTAGATTCGTTCTGGGAAAGCCTGGAAGGATGGGAGACTGAGACTGCAGTGTGCCATCGAGAAGGAGGGTCCCTTCTCCTTGCTATGCAATTCAGTATTTCGCTCTTGCGCTGGGAAAGGTGAGTGAGGAGACAAATTGAGACTGGGACACACCAGGGACAAGGTCATCCCCTGACTTGGTCATAACTCTGTTTGCTCTTAAAGGAAATCTGAAGAACATCGTATACAAATTCCTAGTTTAAACAATGAAGAATTCTGGAGTTGTGATCAGCAGCTTTAATTATCTGGCATGAGAAAATGTACAAAAATTAAAGATAGGCGCTGCCTGTAGGTTTACAATCTGAAGTAAAGGGCTAGACAGATTAGGCAGGGAGGGAGAAAAGTAAAGAGAGGGATAATTAATTGGGAAAAGCTAGGATGAATAGCTACATCTTAAGAAGACAACTGAATATAACAGCAGAGGAAGACCTTTTGTTCCCCATACCTATCACATGACCTACAGAACCTAATTTGAATGTTTGCAGATGTTGTAGCCCATAATGAAGCTTGTTAGTTATATCAGCCTGCTAGAAGGAACACAACAGATAAATATATTTTTGAAAAGTATGGACTTTATAATAATTTCAAAGTAATGTACATTCCACATAATATGTTTTGTATGCTTTTAATGTATCTCAGTTTCAATTAAGAATCAAGAAAGAAAATAAGCAGAGATGAGAGAATGGTGGAAACTGGAAAGCAAAGCAGCATTCCTTTGTCCCATGCATTGCTGATCTTTGTTTTAAAGGGTTTTGGAACTTATCAGCCTTAAAGGTTATGGGTTGTGTCCAACATTAGTCTAACTTAAGTTCCAATGGATTTACTCTAAGAAGGACTAATACTGAATATAACCTTATAGCTTACAAAGGCACTTATGCATGTGTGTGTATTTCCCCAGCTAGGCCTACATATTCACTTAGATTTAACTCCAGAACTTTTAAATGCCAGAGCCTTGAATCATATTGCCCCTTTTGTATAGTAATCCCATAGAGACAAATGCTAAAGTAAAGAAGAAAGAGTTAGCACCACACATATGCTTATGACCAGAGTGGTGCAGCTTGTCCAGTTATTTTGGATGCTTTTCAGCTTGTAGATCTCAAGGATGTGAACAGGGTATTGGGAACAGAGAGGGCCACCGTCTGTCTATTAGACCCTTGCCCTTGTTGGCTGATTAAATCGGCCAGTGTGGGACTGTTGCCATGACTAAGGGAAATGATTAATTCTTTGCGAGAGGCGGTTGCTACTTAAAAGAGGCAGTAATAAGACCTTTACTAAAGAAACCTTCCCTTGACTCAAGAGACCTGTCTAACTCTAGGCCAGTCTCAAATGTACCATTTGTGGCTATGGTGATCAAGAAAGTGGTGTTGTTGCAACTCCAGATGCATCTGGCTGATACTAATTGTCTTTTCAGTCAGGCTTTCAACTGGGATACAGGACTGAGGCTGCGTTTATTGCCTTGTTGAATTCTAGGTCTGCTTTCCTTAAAATGAAGATATTTTCTACTGGTTATGAGTAGCACAACTTTCTCAATTTTTCAATTTAAAAAATCTGTGTAAACTAGTTGTACAATCCCTTGAAGATATAGTAAGTAGTAGTATGTTGGAATACCTACACAAATGCATCACACTGGCTATTAAGTTTAGCCAGATTTTCTGTGTTCCGTAGTTCTTCCATGGATTGGCTGTGCCTTGAGTTCTGCTCTGCTTGTCTTCTGACAGTTTATGGAGAACTTCTATAATTAATTTCATTTCTGGCACATGTGCAATTTGCTCTTGCCACACCTTCCTTTCATTTATTCACATGATCCCCCCCCCTTCCTGGTCAAGATACGTATCCCCATCTACATAATAATGTTCATTTTATCTCCATTTAACAGAAAGAGATCCTTATTTACACAAATATAAATTTTAAAATATTAAGAGAGGTACTCCAAGGTGTCTGTCTGTGTGTGTATGTGATTTTTCCCCTTTGAGACATGTATGATCACCAACGCTGGAACAAGCAAGGACATATGACAACCAGTGTGGTGTAGTGGTTAGATGGTTGAACTGGGACTTGGGAGATCCGGGTTCTAGTCCCCACTCAGCCATGAAACTCACAGAGTGACTTTGGGCCAGTCACTGACTCTCAGCCTAACCTACCTCTGTGAAGGATTGAGGCCTACCCAGGCTTGAGTTAGGTTTAAGCCTGAAGGCCCAAATATCTCCTGATGGGAGGAGGCATTTGTGAGTTTCATTTCCCCTCATGATGAAGTTGTTTAATTTCCCCCCTAATGGAGTTAAGTTTCATTTCCCCAGTTTTAGGTCACAGGATTGTAGCCTTCTAGTTCTGGGGGAGGGTATATAAAGAGGTGTGGAAAAGCTGCAGAGGAGAGCAGAGAGAAATTGGAGAGAGGAGGAGAGAGAAATTGGAGAGAGAACAGAGAAGCTGCAGAGATAGACACAGAGAGAGAGAGATTGAAATTGAAGAACAGCCAGAGCTAGGCTGGAAGGGAGTGTCTACATAGTCTGTCTCTTTCTCCCCTGACTGGATTACCACGTCCAGTGGGGTCACCATTTAGCGGTCGAAAAAGACATTTGAATTTTGGAACATGGAATATATGAACGTTGCTGGATAACATAGATAGTGAACGCCCTGATCGTAGGACTGCTATCATTGCAAGGGAGTTGAGAAGGTTTAGAATTGACATAGCAGCACTTCAAGAAACTCGAAGGGCAGGAGAGGGACAGTTGAAGGAAGAAAAAGGAGGTTATACCTTCTTTTGGAAAGGACTACCTGAACAGGACCAACGAATACATGGAGTAGGCTTTGCCATCAAAAATGAGCTAGTGAACTCTTTGTCAGAAGTTCCTACTGGCATTAACAAACGCCTGATAACTCTTCGATTAAAACTCGCCAATAACCAGCAGGTAACTATTTTAAGCGCTTATGCGCCAACATTAGATGCTGATGAAGATATCAAGGAAAGTTTTTATACCCAGTTGGACACTCTCCTGTCAGAGATACCTAAGGAGGATAAAATTATCCTCCTGGGTGACTTTAACGCAAGAGTTGGGCGTGACTTTGATTTATGGCCAGAACGGAATTTTACTTTTGTCTAAATGTGCAGAGCATAATCTCACTATTACAAACACGCTCTTCCAACAAAAAAATAAATTTAAAACATCATGGCAGCACCCTCGGTCAAAGCACTGGCATCTTCTGGATTATGTAATTGTCTGTGTTAGAGATCGCCACGATGTAGTTCTTACTAGGGCCATGGTGAGTGCCGACGACTGCTGGACAGACCATCGACTAATCCGGTCCACAATGGTGATCAACATTGCTCCCCAATGTAGGCTTCAAGGCGTAAAATGAACATCCACGCCCTAAGATCCTATTAAGCAAACTCGTCTTCAATCATTTCTTAGGGAACATCTACCTATGGAACCTCCTAATAACATTGAGGACCATTGGTCTAAGCTGAAAACCTCCATTACCGCAGCTTGTGAACAAACTATTGGATATGAAACTAAGAAACATCAGGATTGGTTTGATGAAAATGATAATGAGATTAAATATATAATTGATAAAAAAAAGGAAAACCTTCCAAATATGGCAAAATGATATTAATTGCGCTGCCAAGAAAAAAAATCTACACCAATGCAAAGGCTGAGATCCAAAGAAGAAGAAGAGAACTTAAGAACGCTTAGTGGAAAAAGAAAGCCCAAGAAATTCAACAACTTGCAGAATCTCATGATGCACTGGGCTTTTTTAAGGCCACAAAGGCCATTTATGGACCAAAAACCTATGGTACAAACCCTTTACAATCAAAAGATGGCACCAAACTCTTAAAAGACAAAGAGTCTATCAGGGAAAGGGGACTCAGACTCGAGGACTCGACTCGTGAGTCGGACTGAGTCCCCCCTCTGACTCGACTCGGACTCGAGTCCCAATATTTTTTATGGGACTCGAGACTTGACTCGGGACTCGAGACCAAGGACTCTTCAACATCCCTGGGCTGTGCCAGAAGGAGTGGAGAGGAGCGTGATTGCCGGCGAAGAGCGCATGGAAGCGAGGTGTGCTGCTGCTCGGCCACTATGGACGGCTACCAGGAGTGCAGCCCCAACAGTGTGTCAAGATTTATTTTGATTGATGTGTTGCGTACTTGGGAGAGGCAGAAGAAAGACCTGAGATTACTCTGTGTGGCTGCTCTGAGTGTGTTTCTGGTTCCAGCAAGTTCATCACCAGTGGAGTGGGTGTTCAGTGAGGGTGGAATTGTGATGAGATCTCACCGTTCCAGAATGGGGGCCAAACATTTAGAAAAAATCGTGTTCCTCAAATGCAACATGGATAAGTTTTAGGAAGTACAGCAAGTTTATTTTTTAAAATCATTTTTCTAAAATGCAACCTTTCAGCCATTTTGGGTTTGGCTGCCTCTGCCTGCCTCTCTGAGGTTCCCAGCCTCCTCTGCCTGCCTGGTCTCTTCTTGACCAGTTCAACAGTTGAATTGTCCAAGACAAAGGCCTCTGCCTGCCTGCTTTGGGGTTCCCTGCCTCCTCTGCCTGCCTGGTTATTTTGGGTTTTTCTGCCTGGTCTGTTCTTGCCAAAATCAGTTGCAGAGTTAGAATTTATCTAAGCCACACATCTGAAGTAGCCTTATTTTGTTGGGGAAAACCCCCATTGATTTTAATAGGGACTCGTGGAGTCAGCTTTGGGAGTGACTCGTGACTCCATTTTGGACCAAGGACCTCGGACTCGAGACTCGGGTCCAAAGACTCGTGACTCGAGACCAAGGACTCTTCAACATCCCTGGAGTCTATTGCACTGCATTGGAAAGAGCATTATTATGACCTTTTAAATCGTAAATCTAAGGTGGATAATGAGATTTTTTCGCGAATCCCGCAAAAACAAATTAGAGAGGAACTTGCAATACTCCCCACTTTGGATGAAGTTATAAAAGCCATTAATCAAATGAAGAATAACATAGCTAGTGGACCAGATGGGATTCCTGCTGAAATCTTTAAAGAGGGCCCCCCCGAACTTGTACAACATCTTCATAAACTCATCGGAAAAATCTGGAAAAGAGAAGAGATCCCAGAAGACTTCAGGGATGCCATAATTATCACCCTCTTTAAGAAGGGTGATAGAACAGACTGTGGAAACTATCGGGGCATTTCTCTCTTAGCAACCGCAGGTAAAATATTTGCTAGGATTCTCGCAAACCGTCTTCTATCTATTTCAGAAGAGATCCTCCCTGAAACTCAATATGGTTTCCGCCCCTCTAGAGGGACAGTGGACATGATTTTTACTGCATGTCAGCTCCAAGAAAAAGCCAGGTATAGCCAGGTATACCTAGAGGCAGTGAAGGTGGCAAAGAGACAACATCTCACTGCTTCTATCCAATCATCTCTCTGCCGCCCAGCGGAGCTCTTTAGGATCGCCTGGGGCCTGTTATACACTGGCCCCAGGGACATCATCGACCCATCTGATGCCCGCTGTAATATATTCGCTAGGCACTTCCAGGAAAAAATCTCTTGCATCCGCAGGGACTTAGACTCCAGTGTTATAGCAGTAGAATCAGGAGAGGTACTCTGAGCACAGCCTGGTCTAGTTATTTTGGATGAGTTTCAGTTGGTACAGCTCGAGGATGTTGACAAGGTGCTTGGATGGGTTCGTGCAACCACGTCTGTTCTGGATCCTTGCCCCTCTTGGCTTATAAAAACTAGCAGGGAGGGAACGGCCGGCTGGGACAGAGAGGTGATCAATGCCTCCTTGCGAGAGGGAGTGGTCCCACGCCACCTGAAACAGGCGGTGGTGAGACCACTCCTGAAGAAAACCTCTCTGGACCCGGAAGATCTTAACAACTTTAGGCCGGTGGCGAATGTTCCTTTCCTGGGCAAGGTCCTTGAGCGGGTGGTGGCCAACCAGCTCCAGACGCTCTTGGATGAGACTGATTATCTGGATCCATTTCAGTCGGGGTTCAGACCTGGTTTTGGCACAGAAACAGCTTTGGTCGCCCTGTATGATGACCTATGTCAGGAGAGAGACAGGGGGAGTGCGACCCTGTTGATACTCTTGGATCTCTCGGCGGCTTTCGATACCATCGACCATGGTATCCTTCTGGAGCGGCTGTCTGAGTTGGGGGTGAGAGGCACTGCATTGCAGTGGTTCCTCTCCTACTTGGATGGCCGGCTCCAGAGGGTGGTGCTTGGGGAATGTTGCTCGGCCCCATGTACTCTCCAGTACGTGGTTCCTCAGGGGTCGGTCTTATCCCCCATGCTATTTAATATCTACATGAAACCACTGAGTGGGGTCATCCAGAGTTTTGGAGTGTGTTGTCATCAGTACGCTGATGACACGCAGCTCTATTTCTCCTTTTCATCTTCAGCAGGTGAAGCTGTGGATGTGCTGAACCGATGCCTGGCTGTGACAATGGACTGGATGAGGGCTAACAAACTGAGGCTCAATCCAGACAAGACTGAGATGCTGTTAGTGGGTGGTTCCTTTGACCGGATGGAGGGTGTTCAACCTGTTCTGGATGGGGTTGCACTCCCCTTGAAGGAGAAGTTTCGTAGCTTGGGGGTGGTCCTGGAGCCATCTTTGTCACTTGAGGCTCAAGTGGCCTCAGTGGCAAGGAGTGCCTTCTACCAGCTTCTGCTGGTGGCCCAGCTACGCCCCTATCTGGACAGGGATAGCCTGGTCTCAGTAATCTACGCTCTGGTGATCTCTAAACTGGACTACTGCAATGCACTCTACGTGGGACTGACTTTGAAGACTGTTCGGAGGCTGCAGCTTGTGTAAAATGCAGCAGCCAGGCTTACTGCGGGGACCGGTTCTGGCCCATTTGCACTGGCTGCCAATATGCTTCCGAGCCGAATTCAAGGTGCTGGTTTTAACCTATAAAGCCCTACACGGCTTAGGACCACAATACCTGACGGAACGTCTCTCCCAACCGCAATCTACCCGGACACTACGCTCA
The DNA here is from genome assembly GCA_021292165.1 of Shinisaurus crocodilurus. Taxonomy (NCBI): domain Eukaryota; kingdom Metazoa; phylum Chordata; class Lepidosauria; order Squamata; family Shinisauridae; genus Shinisaurus; species Shinisaurus crocodilurus. The sequence continues at coordinate 201,257,664 of CM037878.1, read as the reverse complement.
ACATCTGGGGCCCTCCTCCAATTGCCACCTCCAAGAGAGGCTCGGTTGGTGGTAACGAGGAGGAGGGCCTTCTCAGTGGTAGCCCCCCAATTATGGAATAAGCTCCCCACTGAGACCCACCTGGCGCCAACCTTACTATCTTTTCGGCGCCAGGTTAAGACTTCCCTCTATGCCAAGGCATTTAATAATTAGGAGCTTGGAATAGCACGGGGGGGGGGGGAGATTGTCACCTGCAGGCTCAGTTTTATTAGCTTTTGGATTGTTATTTTAAACTGTGTTTTTAAATTTGGTTTTTAATCTTTTAAACTATTTTGTATGCTTTTATTATTGTTTTTATGTATAAACTATTGTGAACCGCCCAGAGAGCTTCGGCTGTGGGCCGGTATAGAAATGAAATAAATGAAATTAAATTAAATGAAGAAAAATGCCGGGATCAAAATCAACCCCTTTATATGGCATTTATTGATTTGGTTAAGGCCTTTGATACTGTAGACTGAACAGCTCTCTGGACTATCCTTATGAAAATTGGATGCCACAATAAATTTGTGAATATCTTGCGACTTCTCCATGACGGCAACGGTTTGGGACAAGAACGGCTCTCATGGTGCTCCATTTAAAGTGGGATCAGGTGTTAAACAGGGATGTGTTATCACACCAAGGTTATTTGCTATTTTCATCGCTATATTTTACATCTTGTCGAGGGGAAACTCCCCTTTGGTGTGGGAATTATATATCAAACAGATGGAAAGCTTTTTAATATCAGTAGGCTGAAAGCAAAAAGTAAGGTAATTACAACCTCCGTTGTGGAACTTCAGTATGCTGATGATAACGTGGTCTCCGCACATTCAGAGGATGATCTCCAAACTATCCTAAATTCTTTTGCAGAAGCATACGAAAAACTTGGTCTCTCACTTAATATCAAAAAAACTAAAGTGCTTTACCAGCAAGTTCTTCATCAGCAAGTGCAAGTTAACCCTTTGGTGATGCCATCTATCCAGCTTGGCGGGGCAATACTGGAAAATGTCAATCATTTTCTCTATCTTGGCAGCTATCTTTCTTTTACAGCTAACATTGACACTGAAATCCAGCATCATTTGAGCTCCGCAAGTGCCGCATTTTCTCGAATGAAACATAGAGTGTTCGAGGATCAGGATATCTGTAGGGAGACCAAAAATGCTGGTTTATGAAGCCATTGTATTACCAACTTTATTGTATGCCTGCGAAACATGGACTATCTATAAACGTTATTTCCATCTCCTTGAAAGATTTAATCAACGTTGCCTCCAGAAAATCCTGCGAATTACTTGGGAGGATAGGCGAACAAATGTCAGTGTACTGGAAGAAGCAAAGACTACGAGCGTTGGAAAAATGATCCTTCAACGCCAACTGCAATGGACCGGTCATGTTGTTTGAATGTCTGACTGCCGTCTCCCAAAGCACTTACTTTATTCCCAACTCAAGGATGGAAAGTGGAATATCGGTGGTCAGTATAAGAGGTTTAAAGATGTTCTTAAGGCTAATCTAAAAAAATGCAATATAAACATCGAAAACTGGGAAGCTCTGGCCCATGAACTATCTAAATGGAGGTTGGCCTTTCACAAAGGTTCTATGGACTTTGAAGAAGCCCGAGTGCAAGGTGAAAGGGAGAAACGTGCTAAGTGAAAAGCATGTCAAACAAATCCTTTACAGGACCATCTTCCATCTGGTAACCTGTGTCCTCACTGTGGGAAACTGTGTGGATCTAGAATTGGCCTCCACAGTCACTTACGGACCCATTGCTACAGTCTACACAATTTTTTTTAGAATTTCCTCTTTTTATAATTTTGTTTTTGTAATTTTATCCTGGAAGACAATCTTACTCGGTCACGAATGATTACCTACTACTAATACTAAGGCCTACAGGTGAAAGTGTAGCTAGATTAGAGGAAACTGCAGTATTTCTTTTATTTCCGTTATACATGCCTTTTGAAATCTTACAGCTCTATTTGTGTAAATACCCTAAGTTAATGTGAATTTGCCATACCAAGTTTAGCAAAGTAAACAGTTATCGTTAAACTCAGATTGTTTGGAGTGTCTTTTACAACACGCCTAAGGCCTAATCCCACATTACTGGGAAGAAAAGGCAAAGGGCAGGAACGTGGCATCCTGATGGCAGGAAGGGCTCTTAAAGAGGCAAAATATCTTTAAGGAGCTGATCAAGGTGTCCTGGTAAAGGTGGAACCTTGACAACCTCAAGGGTTGTTGTGAGGCTAAAATGGAGAGGAGGAGGATTGTGTAAGCCGCCTTGGGTTCCTTGAAGGAAAACAGGCAGGATATAAATGTAATAACGTTTAACTATGGAAACGAACTGATTAGCCTAAAATTGACCCAGGCTGCAATCCTAAATGAGTAATTTGTTTAGGATTGCAGATGGCTTGCAACTGACTAGACAGAAACTGACTAGAAAATTTACTATTGATTTGATTATTGTCTGCCTATAGACAAAAAGAAGGCATCAACCAACCTATCTGATCAGTTTCAGGACTGATTGCTTCATTGATTTTGTTCAAAAGTATGCACACCTGTGCTGGTGCAGATAATAATAAATTTTTAATTGTTTTTTGAAAACCTGATAGCAGTTAAACTATTTTCCCCTTCAGCCTCATTAAAAGGGCAGTGATCATCCCAAGCCAGCTAGCCAGTAACTAAGTGCCTCTCTCTTCCCCTGCCAGCCAAGGCAAAAGGGCACTTTTTATTAAAAGGGCAAGTATGAACATCAGCGCTTGTACACATAGTAATACTTGATTTAAAAAAAAACTGCAGTGAGATTTCAGAAAAGACACTATCTGCAGACGTTCCCCATCCAGCCCATGGAGGCTTGGTGTCTCTTTCTCACTCCCTGAGCCCTCCCAAGCACCACCCACTCCCCAAGCTCTGCCCACTCCCCAAGCTCCACCCCCTGGCCTGGAGGCTACCAGGTGCTTGGGGAGGAGGAGGGAAGAGAAAGCCCCTTGTTATCTCAAATCCATGATTGAGGATAACAAGGAGTTTCCCTTGTGCACTGCTCCCAATGGCCAAGTGTACTTCATGTGGGGAAGGCACATGACTAGCAAAGCTGGCTGTGCACTTCGCCACTGCATCCCCCTCCCTGGCCAAGGTGCCAATGGGAAGAGCTTCAGCCAGCACTTCATCCAGGGACCCAGTGATGTCAGAGGTGGCCCCTATCCCTGATGCAACTGGTAAGGCCCCACCCCCTGACATCATCTGGCATGGGCGGGGCAGGGAGGCAGCCCAGCTCTCTGACCCAATATGGTTCCCCACCCGTGATCATACCAGATTTCAAACACTAAAGAAAATTTATTTAAACAATCAAGTCGTGCATGCACACTCCCACTACAGCAGTATTTTAAACATTCTAGAAATGCAAACCTCAAGAATGGTGGTACTACTCCATGACCAGGCCAAGCTCAGTTGAAACTGCTTAATTTTGGAAGATATGTGAAGGGAGAGAAATTCAGAACCTTCCTACTGTGATTACCATGCATTGAACTTGCCAGATAGAAGTAAAAATAGAAATTGCTTGAGGGAATTCTAAAAACAATACTCTACAGGATGTAGAGCATTTTTTTTTTTAACAATGCTAACACTAGTTAGTAAGTAGATTACATGCCAAAATGGCTAAGAAAGGATCTTATGCAAGAAAAACAAATGCATGTTTACTCAAAACAAGATTTACTGTGCAATCCTTTACACACTTACTATGGAGTATGACCCACTGATTGCACCCTAAATCTTGTTTTGAGTTGTGGGGTTGCCCTCTGAGCTCTAATATGGGCATGTAGTGAGTGACAAGTATTTTCAGAGCACTGAGAACCATTGTAACAGAAAAGGATCTTCCAAGACTCATTATGGAACAAACCAGCCAAGATGGCTAGTGAGGGCAGAAGAGGCCAAAACATGTGGTGTTTTAGAGTGGTAGGAAAATTGTGTCAGAAATTCATTTTTCAAATAAAGAGTAGTAACTTTTTATGAGATGCAAAGTAAATATAAGTGAGTAATATTTGATTGAGATAATTATAGGGCACTAAAGCAGGCTTGTATCTAGGATTCTGACATAGAAATATAGACAAACACAACTGTTAGTCAGAAGCCTTTAAATAGAAAAGCGAAAACATATACAAAATGGTACCAAGCCATGAGGGGTAGTCAAAACAATAGCCAATTGTAGATATTTTAAGCAAGTGAGATGATACCTGTAAATTGTTCTTTTTCCTTAGCTTTATGTGCATTAATAAGCAGATTACATTTATCTGCTTTAGCTTATGTAATTAAATAACCGATTTTAAAAGTATGCACCTGGGGTTTTTGTAATGCTATAGCTACTTTTGGAAATTAAAATTTGGATCACCATATGCTTTTATTCTTCTATCATATGGATTAATATGTTAATAATATTTAGGTTAGGGTGCATAAGTGCTTTTTACTGTCAGCAGTTGACCTGGCCCCTTTACATTTCTCTCTAAACTTGTAAAGGATTGAGAAAATGTATCTAGAAAACAAGTGGATTTGCCTAGACGGTTTTCTTTCTTTTTTAAAAAATACATTTATAAGGATTCTTTCTAGCAGGAACAGATTCAGAAAGAGAGGAACTAGAACTGCTGTCTAGAGATGTTGTCAAATATAAATCGGGGGGGGGGGATACAACTGACCCATGTAGGTGTATCTCCCATGCTTGGAAAGATTCCCATAGTGCATAGGAAAAACCAGTCTTCCCATCTTTCCTGCTCTTGGCATGCTCACCAAGTAATTACAGGGAATGGGAAGTCTGTGCTTACCTCCCATATCCCCATCCAATCATGTCCCTTCAACTGGTGAAATTAGGCAGCCTCCCTGGGGATCAAAAGAAGGAATAAGAGTTACAGCTTTCATAATAATATTATAATAGAAATGTGAAGGACCGCCGCTGGTCCTTTTGCACGGGTTTGGGAGTTAACAGGTTAACCGGCACGGCAAAAACTTCCTTTATGCGGTTCCCAGGTGAACTGAGGGAAACCGCATCAATAGACACTGAGCGAGAGCTTAAGCAAGCAGACATAGATTTGTTTATAACAACTTTAATTGAGCGTAGCGAATCAGATAAAGAATTTCACAGTAAACACAGAACAGTCTATAAAACTTAATGGAGTGTAGAGCTCCAATACACATTCAGCCTAAAGGAGGCTTGCAAAAAGCACAGACAGTATTTGCTTCAAAGAACCTGAACTCCTTAGAAAGAATATTACTGCAAGTTGTTCTAACTTACAGCTGGATACCAAGCTTCCTGCTTAGGGTTGCGAGGCTTAGTCCCGACTGGAGTCTCAGACCTGTTCTGTGAAGTCCTGCACCTTGCTTCCAACAACCTCAATGGGCTTGGTAGCCCCTTTTTACCCCTTCCCTTGCCCCTTCCTCTTCCTCTGCTGACAGGTTGAATAGCTTTGTCCAGCAGGGTCCTGGCGCCTCCCGGGTGCTTTGGGGTACTGTACTTGGCAGCTCTTTGAGACTGCTGGGGGAAAGCCTGGCGCCCCTTGGTGCTTGAGGGTGCTTGTCAGCTCTTTGAGACTGCTGGGGGGGGAACCATTGGGATGTATGCAGATGTGTCCCATTGAGGTAAATGTAAGTTGATGTAAATGGTTGCTCTGAACGGAACCATCTCTGCCCTAGGCAGGGATTATGCAGGTGGCGGTGTGTGTGTGTGTGTATGTGTGTGTCCAGCCCCGCTTTCTCTCCACAAGAAATGTTTAGTAAAAATTACAGTGTGTGTATTTAATAAAAACTATTAAATTAAATTTGAAATGTTAGTGTGACCTCCCGTTTGCCATAATGGTACAGTGCACTGGTTGTATACATGGTGAAAGCAGGGCTCTGTTGTTCCCTGTGGGAAATCCCTGCATACAGTCTCAGTGTGAATCAGAAATGAGCACAGCCTTTCCAATTAAAGTATTTTAATGGAATATTTCTGGCTAAAGTAGTTTACTAAATGACTGTTAATACAGAATTCTTCATTATTTTTCTCTGTCTGGTAGTATATAAAGTGTTTTGATGTTTCATGCACTTTCTAACGCCAACTGCCTAGACTAGAGGAATGCTAGGAAAGACATGCATTTTGACAATACATGGATGTTTTGGCAGTACGACATACTGAAATGCAGTGCTTTTTCCTTTCAGTAAAGGAGTATTGCAAAGTTATATTTCCATATGAAGCACAGAATGAAGATGAACTGACAATCAAAGAAGGTGATATTGTCACTCTTGTCAATAAGGTAATTGTAACATTTTTCTGTTTAAAAATACTCATGTATTTTCATATGAAAAAATGCTGTTGACATTTGATGAGAAACTCATTTTGATTAGTGCTTGTGTTTGATCATGATGCATTCTTTTTTAGGGTCCATACTTTTCAAAAGCATGAGGTGTGGTGGGAAAAATATTGATAAGTACAGTAATACCTTGGATTGCAAGCATAATTCGTTCCGGAACCGTGCTTGTAATCCAAAACACTCTTCTATCAAAGCAAGTCTCTGGCGGGTGTGAGCGGGGCTGATTTTGGCCCGCTCAAGGCGAGCGGTTACATCCCTACTTGTCTTGCAAGACCTTGCTTGTTTATCAAGTAAAAAAAAATTTAAAAAATTTGCTTGTCTTGCAAAACGCTCTCAGACCAAGTTACTTGCAATCCAGGGTATTACTACAACTTGCTGTGTCTTTGAAAATGTCCCCTTTTCTTATCTTAAATTGCAGTTTTCCTACCACATATTAATTGGTTCCCTGGACAATGTCTATGTTGCTTTGCATACAAGATCCCCACTTTAAGCATGAATGAAACCTGGTTTGCACATGCAGCAGGGTGAGGTGGTTGAGAAGATTTCACCATTTCATACTGCAGGTGTGGAGTAATAATGCTTGCCTACATTCAAAGCTCCCTGCAAATAGAAATCCATCAGGCAAAGGACTAGGCTAGAACTTCTCTCCCCTTGTTTCTATTTGCAGGAGACTGTTGTTTTTAATGTGAAGGAGCATTTGCAAGTGGTTATCCCCTACCTGTTATCTGAAGTGGTACAGTCCACTCCACCACCTCAACTTTCTACTACCATATTTCTATCTCACTCTGCAGCATGTGTAGACCCAGCTTAAAACACAAAGAATAGCAGAAATATTTTCAAATACACATACCACAAATAATTGCTACATGTCTTAGGGCAGCCTTCCCCAACGTGGTGCCCTCCAATTCTTTGCACCGCAACTCATGACTATTGGCCCTACAGCATGGGGCTTTTGGGAGTTGAAGTCCAAAACATCTGGAAGGTACCAAGTACCATGATGCCTATTGGCATCATGCTAGCATCATTCCCAAGTTATTCTGGAAAGAAAGCATAGTGGCAGTAGCATGTTCATGCTGGCATCGTTCCCAAGGTACTGTGGCAACCAGAGCTCTGATGGCTTTTAAACTGTAAAAAGAGAAGAAAATGGAGAGGAAGACATAGCTGCCTGCCACAATGATAAATATTTCCCCCCGTCCCTAAATATCCATCATGGGGAAAGGGAAGTCTTTGTGAAATGTTCCCCTCCAAATTGGGTGAATCAATGATGGGACGAAGTGGGGGGCAGAGTTTGCTACAGCTAATATGTATGTATAAATTCATAGGTATGTTCTGATTTATAAAATAATTCTATATAGCAATTGGTGTAAAGTAGGCAGGAAAACAGCCACATAATATTGCTTCCAAAATCAATTACTTCTGTATGGCTCTCTTCAAGTCTCTTCAGAGCAATCCTCATGTTTTAAAGTTTTATGTCATGTGCAAGTTGTGTGACAATTACAGTCTGCCCATATAACTGGAAATTACTTCTGCTGCTGTTTTGAATCAATAAAAGAAAGAATCGCCTTTTCAGATAATTTCACTCATGACTGGTGAAGCTGAATTTCCGAAGCAGTCATTTATAAATGCAACCCAGCCAGAAAAAAAGCTTTCTTTAAAAATTAGTTTCTGCAAAGAAAGATGGCCATTTTCTCTCCAAATTTGTCAAGGTGAACATGTTTCTTTACGTGCAGGAACTGCTATTATCCAGGATTTTTCTGCATGTACACAGAAACTAACTATACATTGTTTTCCTGAGATGCTGAACGGAAGACCAGTGAACATCAGCTATGTTCAAATTGAATGAAAGCTTTTAAAAACACATTTAAAGAATACAGAGTTGCACACTAAAAAAAACCTTCAGGCTTTCTCTTGCATAACGGTAAATTAGATACTTAAATTGGGTGGGTGGGGGATCCCATAGTTTAAATACATTTACAAATATTTCAGGTCTTAAGCTCTAGTCTAGCATCCTGTACATGGTCATTATTTTATGAAGGCAGCCCTACCAAAATATTTGTTACGATGTTATATCTTACTCTTATAAAACAAATATGATTTAATTAGAAAAAAAACTGAGTAGAGAGTTAAATAATAATTTAGAAAAAAATGCATTATAGAGCTATTCTGTCTTAAATAGTCAAGCATGGCAGTGAACTATGCACTTAACTTTGCACTGAAACATAAAGGCTGAGTTTAGGTATGACTCGAGACAGTAGAATGAGCCTCAGGCTTTCATGTCCCCCCCCCCGCCCCCTCATCCTCTTTCAAGCTGCTGCTTCCTATTTTAAAATAATCACAATGGCAAGTGGCATCCAGGTTCAGCAAACTGGCTTGTTTAAACAATGGTTACTGAGAACAAGATCTCCAACAAGGTTTGATCCTGGCTTGTTCAGTAACAATAGTTTAAACAAGCCACAGGTCCCTGAGTTTGAACATCATGAGGAGCTGTGGTTTGCTTTAAATCAGATGCAAGAGCTTTTAATTTCTTCCTCCTGTCAGGGGAGGGAGGAAAGCGTGGAAGGTTCACCATGGTTTGCTTTCATAGTGGGAAAGCATGGTTTCCCATTATGTCTGAACCTGGCTAAAACTAGCACAGTCCAATGCACAGTATTGATTAAAAGAATATCACATTTAAGGTTTACACATGATTAAATAATATAAAGGCTTGACATTGCTATTTATTTATTTAAAACATTTACACCCCACTTTTCTTCCAGAGAACTCAAGGCAGCTAACAAAACGAATAAACCATTAATTAACAATTTAAAATAACACAATGTAACAATAAAGCATTAATATATGAGATAGAAGCAAGTGCGATAGCACCTACTTGTGTTCCCAAGAAGCTGGTAATGAGAGGCATACTGCCTCTCTGGTACTGGATGTAATAGATAGCCATCATGAATAGCGGCCATTGATACCCTTATATGGCATGAATTCCCCTTTAAAGCCATCTAAGTTGGTGGCCATCACTATACCCTGTGGTGGTGAGTTCCATAGTTTAACTATGCACTGTGTGGAGAAGTACTTCCTTTTATCTCTCCTGAACTTCCAACCACTTAGTTTCATTGGATGACCCAAGGTACTAGTATTAGGAAGGAGGGATAAAAATGTCTCCCTATCACTTTCTCCATAGCATGCATAATTTTGTGCACCCCCTTACTAGCCTTTTTCTAAGCTAAAACACCCCAAATGTTGTAACCTTTCCTCATAGGGGAGTTGCTCCAGCCCCTTGATCATTTTGGTTGCCAACTTGGATGGCTTTAAAAGGAAATTTGACAAATTCATGGAGCATAAGGGCTATCAGTAGCTGCGACGACACGGTCCCTTACACTTTAGGACCAGGCGCATAAACCCTTCTCAGGCTAAGCATCAACACTTAAAAACCTGAGGGGAGGGTCAAATGAAACTGTGGAGAAAGCCTGACACGAATACACATGCACACGCGCACGTACACCTCAGTCTCCTTCCCCGAGGGGCGGGGGAGGTAGGCTGGAGACATGAGGAAGTAGCCAGACGGATCCGCATACCAACAATGGAGGGCCTCGGTTGGATTCCACAAAACCCAGGAAAGGACCATCAAACTAGCAGGGCAGTCTCAAAGAGCTGTAAAGTACCCAACACGTCACCTTCTTTTCCCCGGGCAGGAGTAAGCCCACCTGACACGAAGGGGCAGGCATAAGCCCCACCTGACCGCAGGGGCGGAGAGAGCGGGAAACTCAGGGGTAGAAAACCCCTCTCCCCTCCTTTTGGGGGTTGTTGGGAACACGGGTTACTCTTATCAAGATTCGTCCTCCAGCGGTGGCTGGGATAAGCTGTTCTCTCCCCCGGATCGGGCAGATCCGGAGCCAGGCTGAAACTGACCAGCGTAAAGTCTTTAGTCTAAGGTAACTGACTAATCCCAATGCGCTAGCCTGGGAACCCGTTCATTGATAAACATTGAGATCATGTCAGGTCATGTTGACGTTATAGTATTCCTAGAAAGCTGTTAGTTCCGCTCCGTATATTGTATAGTAAATAAAAGCCTTATTTGGTCATATAAAGGGCTGAAATTTCCTTTTGTGGCGCAAACCTCCTAGTCGGTTTCAATCGCTTGTACGGGCTGTAACTCAGTGCCGGTTAACCCGTTAAGCGCCGAACTCACGCATAGGACCCTGGTGCTGGTCCTTCACAGAAACCTTTCCCCTACTAATGAGGGAAAAGATTAATACTGGTTATTAAGGATCTAGCTTAAATTTATGATACTGTGGGTACAAAGGTGTGTGTGTGTGTGTATAGATTTAAAAGTAATGCAGGTTAATAACACCAAGCTGACACGTAGGATTTGGGTAGCAAATAATAATAATAAGTTTATTTTAATTCTCAAAATCTTAGTTCCAGAAAATAACTTTAAACCTGCCAGTGCCTACCCCAAACACTTTGTAATTAACCTAAGTCCCTATAATTCTAAATACTTCCACTCCTCATACAAGCACAGATTTCTCTCAAAACTCCTGACAAGACACGAATAATCCAACTAACCTAACTCCCCAACTCTCCCCACACTCCAAACACTCTCCCATAACACACTAACTCAACTCTGACATCACTCAAACACTCCTTATATACTCCTCCCCCCACCCTTTCCAAGACATCACAAACCACACCCACTCAGTTCAACAGTCTATACTCCTTAAACATACTAATGCAGACATACACCAGGGAACTGAATTGTGGGGTTACGCCACAGTAGCCACTAGTCATGATGGCTATATATTACCTCCAGTACCAGAAGCAGTGTGCCTCTGGTACTAGAGGTAATATATAGTACCATTAGGTAATATATAGGTAATATACAGCATGAAATTGCACATTTTTAAGGTAAGTGATCCTATATGCTATAGCAGAGGTGTGGGGACCTGACAAAGGGATGCCATTTTTAGTGGCCACCCCATGTCACGTATAATGTGTACTTCTACCCTAAGCACTTGGATTTTGGAAGTTAATTGGTTGGTTTCACACTATAAATGCAGCAAATGCATGTGATTTTTAGCTTTATTAAATGATAATTGTGTATTTAGAAGTGTGGAAAAGTGTATCAAACATTGGAGTAAGTTTATGAATAGTTATCACAGATCAGCAGAAAAAAGTGAGAAAAAAGCTGCAACTTGTTGCACAGTTAAACCAATTGCATAGAACAGGAAGAAGTACTAATGAGACCAGATGGATGCACAATAGGTAGCCAGACTTGCTTTGAATGGGGAATGCTGAACACTGGATTTGTTCATCTGAATTTGCCTTTAAATGTGGAACAATGTGCAATAATGCTATCAACCAACATACAAAATAGCAATTAAGACAATATTCCGCTTATGAAAATTGCTTAGCTTTCCCCCACAAATCTTGCCTTCCCCTACTTAAATAGGATTTTGATTTCTAAAGAAATGCATGTTTCACTGACCAGGTTCAGAAAACATTTTATCATTATGGAAACAAGCCTGCTGAAGCCAGAAGCTCAAGTGCTTTCCCCCCTCCACTCCTTGCCCTCTGGCATGGCCACGAGGAAGAGATTGAATGCATCCTTTTCCTGGTTTAAATTAACTGTAGTTTGTTTCTGTATCCAAACTGGGCCAAACTTTGGCTAGTTTAACTGGCTTATTGAAACAAGGCAAGATTAAACTATCTTGGCTTGGTTCAGTAAACCTTAGTTTAAACTGACTGCAGTTCAGATGTAACAACAAACTGTCACTACCAGGAAGTGGATTCTTCCAATCTCTTCCTCATGACTGTAGAAGAAATGGGGAGCTCTCACATCAGCATTCCCTTCAGACTAGGTAATGTAGATAATATAGAATATAGTCTCTCTTAAGCTTTAATTAGTTTAGACTCCAATCCTGTGCATACTTACCTGGGAGTAAGCCCCATTGAATTCAGTGGAACTTGCTTCTGAGTAGACATGCATAAGATTGTGCTCTTAATCAACTAACGCTTTAGTTGATCCAGTTGCAACTAATTTTTAGTGGTTGGGCTAAGAGCTAAGTGCATACGTTTATTTTATAAACTATTTTTCTTCTTGGTTACTGAGTATAATAGGGAATGAAAAAGCAAATATTAAAGATGACCTTTCCTTCTAACAAAAAGTAGCAGTTAATTTACGCTTCCTTCTGTTGAGTGACATGTATATCAAGGCTTTGGAATATGCAAACTTACTTTAATTTAAACAACTAAATGGCAGGTTAAAAGCCAGGTAACCAACTACAAATTATTTAAAAAAAACCCTTCCCAATATATATATATATATATATATATACATGTTAGGTGGGTTTTATTGTTTGAGACCTTTATTTCTTTGTATTCAGTTGAAGTCTTCTTTTTCAGAATCAAGAACAGAGCAATATCTTGAAACAATTGTGTTCCATAAGTATAGTAATCTTGGTTGTATTATGGTGATCCATCGAATAATGAATGGCAGGTATAGCCGTGTGTGTAATGTAAAATCTGAGCAGCCCATCGACCTACTTGCCTGCCTTGCTTCTATTAGAATGTGCAAATGGGGGATATAATAGCTTACTGTCTCATAAATGCCAGAGTCGCTTGCTCTATGCATGGGCTGTGTAACACAGCCCATACTTTTCTTTTCTTTCTTTTCTGGAAAGAAAAGTATAGGTTGTAATGCAATATAGCTCCCACCCATTTTATATTTGTTTTGAAGGACAGTCCCACCAATTACTGGACCATGTATTTTATTTTAGATATGATGTCTTATTTATTTTAAACCTTAGATTTATTTAGGAGTATTAGGTTTTTCTACCCAATTAGATTAACTATAGCTCTTTCACAAAAGGCTCTTAACAAATAATTGTGCATTGTCTTAAGATTTATTGTATGTTTCCAGATCAACCACTTTCCTTCTGAACACAGATGTACTTTTGGTTTTTTTAAATATTGTATGTACTTATTAAGAGCATAATGGAATATACTAAGAATTGTTTAGAATAACAAAAATAACCTTCATTTGGAACAAAAAAATGTATAACAGGCATTGGTTTTTGTTTTGTTTTTAATTCTGTTTTCTCCATTTAGTATTAAATATGTTTACATAATTCAGGGCACAGTCCTATGGGTTGTATCATCGATGCTCATAAGACCCCAAACTCAGAGGCTTGTAGGCGATCTGCACCTTGTCACACCTACTGCTCTGCATTTTCACTAGACAGTCATTTTTGGCCATCTAGCTGGGGCGCTTCGGATGGGGAGGGAAGCAGGCTGCAGAGGACAAGATAGCTTGTATCCTGGCTTCTGCAGTCTTCTCCCCTTCCTGCCCTCCCGTTACCCCCTCCAAGGTTGAGTTCCTGACCTTGGGAAGGCAGCCAGTACTGTTCTTTCTGCACTGACTGCAAGTGAGAGAGGGAAATCGGAGGGCGGATTTCCAACCTCAGCTGTAGGAATCTGATATGGCCCCCCAGATGATGTGCAGGGCCATAGGATCTCTCTTTAACTCAACTGTCTTCCAGAGCTTCTTAACCAATCTATTATGGGTGTTGTCAGTTCTATTTTATATCCCTTGTCTTGGAAACATCTTTTATATGACTTAAAAATATATAAGCAAACAATTTGAATGATTATAGCAGTTAGGTTTTCCCAATATCTTTTCATATTAGTGTAAGTCCAACATAAAACGATGTCATGGTGACTAGAGTGACCTCATTTCAGTAATGTTAACAATTCATATTTTAAAACATTTTCATTTGCATATGTTTTGTAAGGCACCTTCTAATGATTTTAATTAAATGAACAAGATGTATTTTTCAATTTTTTATCCCAGAACCCTAAGGAACGTACAAAAATAAAAATGAAATGCATATAAAATAGCAAAATACAGTTAAACACAATATTAAAATTCTAGTGGAAACCCAACCACTGAAAACCAACCAATTAGATCCTTCGAAATGCTCTACTGTCTGGCAGGACTTGCAGAAGGCCAGTAGAGAGTCTGGTTTCAATAGGTCTTTTGTGATCACTGCTTCCACAATGTTGTAGCCTCAGCGTGAAGACTACCTTCCCACTATCCTTCCCACTATTCTACCCTCCCACTGTCCCTGACTGAAGAGAGTAACAGACCTTAATGCATGGGTGGGCCTATGTAGACAGAGGCACTCCCTGGAGTAAGCAGGACCCAAGTCATTTCAGACTTTATACTTCAGATACTTTATCACTAGCATACACTGTGACTTTAAATTTATTTATGCCAAAGTTTAAGTGTGTGTGTATGTGTGTAAGACACACACGCAGAGAAACCCATTGCAAGGAATCTGTTAAAGGTTTAGATGCAAGTTTAGGTTTCTCACACAGATCTGCAGTGAACCACCTTCACTCCACAGAGTCCAATGAAAGATAAAGGACTGAAATCCTGTGCACACTTCAGAATAAACCCCCTTTAGCTCAATGGGACTTAGTTACAAGAAAACAAGCATAGCATTGTGTTGTGCATCTCATCATCATCAGGCGATCACTCGTGACCGAGTAAGATTGTCTTCCGGGATAAAAGGAGGAAATTCTAAAGAAGATTGTGTAGACTCTAGCGATGGGTCCGTAAGTGACTGTGGAGGCCAATTCTAGATCCACACAGCTTCCCACAGTGAGGACACAGGTTACCAGATAGAAGATGGTCCTGTAAAGGATTCATTTGACGTGCTTTTCGCTTAGCACGTTTCTCCCTTTCACCTTGCACTCGGGCTTCTTCAAAGTCCATGGAACCTTTGTGAAAGGCCAACCTCCATTTAGATCGTTCATGGGCCAGAGCTTCCCAGTTTTCGATGTTTATATTGCATTTTTTTAGATTAGCCTTATGAACATCTTTAAACCTCTTATATTGACCACCGATATTCCGCTTTCCATTCTTGAGTTGGGAGTAAAGTAATTGCTTTGGGAGACGGCAGTCAGGCATTCGAACAACATGACCGGTCCACTGAAGTTGGCGTTGAAGGATCATTTTTTCAATGCTAGTAGTCTTTGCTTCTTCCAGTACACTGACATTTGTTCGTCTATCTTCCCAAGTAATTCGCAGGATTTTCCGGAGGCAACGTTGATGAAACCTTTCAAGGAGGTGGAAGTGACGTTTATAGATAGTCCATGTTTCGCAGGCATACAATAAAGTTGGTAATACAATGGCTTCATAAACCAGTGTTTTGGTCTTCTTACAAATATCCCGATCCTCGAACACTCTATGTTTCATTCGAGAAAATGCGGCACTTGCGGAGCTCAAACGATGCTGGATTTCACTGTCGATGTTAGCTGTAACAGAAAGATAGCTGCCAAGATAGAGAAAATGATCGACATTTTCCAGTATTGTCCCACCAAGCTGGATAGATGGCATCACCAAAGGGTTAGCTTGCACTTGCTGATGAAGCACTTTGGTCTTTTTGATGTTAAGTGAGAGACCAAGTTTTTCGTATGCTTCTGCAAAAGCATTTAGGATAGTTTGGAGATCATCCTCTGAATGTGCGGAGACCACATTATCATCAGCATACTGAAGTTCCACAACGGAGGTTGTAATTACCTTACTTTTTGCTTTCAGCCTGCTGAGATTAAAAAGCTTTCCATCTGTTCGATATATAATTCCCACACCAGTGGCAGTAAGTTTTTGGTATTTTTTCTGTGTGTAATAGGAATTGCATTTTTCCTCAGACGGTCAGAGATTAACATGGGTGTGGGTAATCATCTTTCTCCAAGCTGTGTGGGAGCCTCTTATCTTTTGAGTTGATTCCATACTGGCTGGGAATGATGGGAGTTGTAGACCAACACATCTGGAGAGCACCAGGTTGGGGAAAGCTGGCAATCCATTTAGACGAGAATGGTAGGGTACTGATTCCATGGGGAAGACCAATACACTTGGCCCGCCCATGTGTCTGGATCACATAGGAAGCTGCCTTATACTGAGTCAAACCAGAGGTCCATATACCCGAGTTTTGTCAACACTGACTGGCAGTGGCTCTCCAAGGTTTCAGGCAGGGTTCCTGGAGACATCAGGGATGGAACCTGGAACCTTCTGCATGCAAAACGTGTGCTCTACCACCGAACTACAGCCCCTAGTTTTCCCAGTTGCGTAGGATTCCCTGACAGATAAGCAGCTTGAAGAAAGTCTAAAGGGCACCTTAGTCACACAAATACTTTGCATGTGTAAACAAATTATATAACTATATTTCTGGAAAAAATGCTCCTGCCACTTTACAGTAATATATGGTAATATTCTACCCACTAGGTCCCACCTAGGTCATGTTTTTTTTGAAATTCCCTAATAAAAACTGAGTAGTAGTTGTGCTCTAAATTATCACCTCATAGTAGTTACAGAGAGAAGAAAATTTACACTTCTGCAAAGGCTGCCAACAAAGTAGTTACCACTCCCACTTTCGGGCAATCACAGATTTTTGTGAAGTAATTAATCATATTTGTATTCTTGTTCATGTTTCTGCATGTTGGGGAAAATATTAAGCTTGAAAAGTTCTCAAATTTAACAGGGGCCATAGTCCCATTGAGCCAGCAGAAGTCCTGTTGTGCCACTCATGCAATGTTGGATCCGACCCATTGGTTTATGAACACATGCATACAGGGCTCTGTGGGCAGGGCAGTGGCATAGAAATTGTGTGCCCAGTGTCAAGCTGATACATGTGGGCGCAATTAAGAATGGCCACCATTCCACTAGGGCTAGACTCTGCCTCCCCTCTCAGCCCCAGGCATAGTGACAAGTAGCAGTAGGAACATAGGAAGCAGACTTATACTGAGTCAGACCATTGGTCCATCTTGCCCAGTATAATCAACTGTGACTGGAAGCATCTCTCCAGGGTTTCAGGCAGGAGTTTTTTCAATCCTACCTGGAGACACCAGATATTTGAACCTGAGACCTTCTGCATGCAAAGCAGGTGCTCTACCACTGAACTACGGCCAGACATGTAGCCCAGTCAAGGAAGTATTCTGGCTAGCTCCACTGCCGCATGAGCTGCAGTGACTGGGACGAGGAGGAAAGAGATGAGCCATGTTCATCTTGAATCAGCTTAGCCCATTTGGAGAGTGGGACCACTATTAGTGGTGACAGCAGCGGTAGCTCATCCCATGACCGCTTGTCTGCATAATGTCTGCTGCTAAGCTTTAGTATCAAGCTGTTCCAGCCAATTCCACTGCCCACCACCAAGTGAGAAGAAGAGAGCATAACTAAGCAAAGTGACAGGATGGCTGCTGGCCATGTGAGCCTAGTACTGCAGACAGAGAAGGCAGCTGCCAACCATTTCCGTGGGGGTGGGGGTGTGGGGGAGAAGGGCATGGAGAATGTCATATGTAAATGTTTTCCACATGCTCAATTTCTTAGCCATGTAATCCATCCATATATTATGACTTGACCTGTAAGGTTTGCCTAAGTTGGCCGACTTTCTTGATTTATCTGCTTGGCATTGGTTCTGCCCATATGATTGTTCTTCACTGATTGTTCCTCAGATTAGAGGCTCTTAGCCTGTGTTTCCCATCTATAAAATGGATAGATGTTTTGTAGAATGTGTTCTAAGTGCTCAATTCCTTAACAATATGCTGCTTATACTCAGTGGGACTTGCTTCTGAGTCGACATGCAAAGGAGTGCACTGTTAAACTACTAGATACCACAAAACACTCCGTATCTTCATCACCACATTAATCAGCACCTTATCTGTTTGAATTAGCCTGCAGAGAATCTGGATAGCAGTTCATAGCTGACTATTGGAAAATGTACATGAGAAGTCTGAAAAACTAGTAATATAAGTTTTGGTCCCATCATGAAAATAGCTGTTTACATAATAGTGTTCTGCACATATCCCTGTTTGTACTCAGTTCACAGGGACAAAGAATCCTGACACCTCAAAAAAACATTTACTCATTTAGTTTCATTTTTTTCTTGACGTACCATAGGAGTGCATTGATGCTGGCTGGTGGGAAGGAGAGCTCAACGGTAGAAGAGGAGTGTTTCCTGATAATTTTGTTAAGTTACTTCTTTCTGATTTTGAAAAAGAGGTAGGAGCTGTGTACCTTTTATCATAAAGCATGATACTTGAATGTAAATCATTTAGAAACCTTTGCCTTTTGTTTTGAACGTGTTATTTATAATAAAATAAACCAAAAGCTGCATTTTAAAAAACCCACCAAAAATGATTTTATGAAGACAACTTTGCTTATGATGGCATGTTTGTGTTGCTCAAGGTTGCATTGCTTAGCTCTTTCAGGATATAGTATAACATTTTGTTGGCCTGTAAAACCAGCCTCAGCAAGATTGTTCTAATAGCCCAGCTTTTATTATACAATGATGCCTCATGTGAAGAAATGCCTGGATATCATGCTTTAATTTGCTAGATGTGTTGATCCTTAGGAAGCTGCCTTATACTGAATCAGACCCAAGTGAGCACCTAATTGTTATGCACACCCAACTGTTGGTAAGCTGTATGCTCAGTGTCATATTTTGATGCTCATAGTAGAGCCAAAATGATACAATTGCAGCATTAACAATAAATACTAAACCTACAATTTGCTAGATGTGTTTTGATCGCAAAGGTGCATATTGTCACGTTTCCAAATATAAATATATTGGACCAGACTTTTCCTGTAATTCATCTAATTTGGTAGTTCTGGAAACAAAGTATAACTGCAGGTAACAGCTGCTGCTTAACTAAGCTTCTGCTTCTCTTTACCCTGAGGAAATATTGCCTTAGCTGCAAATAGTTACATAGAGTTTCCAAGAATTAGCAGCTAGGTTTTACTAAACTATGACGCCTGGTCTCTCTCTCTCACAATGTCAAGGTGACTTTACCTTACAAGCAATAATAATTTAGGGAGTAATCCTATGGACCCTAGACACCATCTGATGGGCCATAGGATATTTCAGATTCCCAGCTCTGAGGTTGGAGGCAGCATTCCGACCTCAGAACTGGGAATTGGTGCTCTGACCCCTTCCCCCTCACAGCCAGAATGCGATCTCAGGAGTAAAAGGAGGCATTTGGGGGAGAGTAGAAGAGGAAACTGGAGATGCCAGGATACAAGCAATCCTGAGGCCTCTGCAGCCTTCTTTCCTCCCCCTCTGAAATGCTTTCACTAGACAGGCCAAAAAAACCCAATCTAGCGAAAATGCAGGGCTGGAGAACAGAGAGGTGAAGATTGCCTTTGGCACTCCTCCTCCCCTGCATAGGATACTCATAAGCCTCCAAGTTCGGGTGCTAACTTTTTAATGTTTTTTTTCTGAGTTGTTAGGGAAAAGAGTGCAACAGATATTGTAATCCCCAAATAGAGAGGCCAGTTGCTGAGCAACTGACTCATCGATAAGCAGCGGCTCTTGAATTTTCAAATGCATTATTTATATGCAAAATAAAAACAAAATAAAATAAGCAACATTTGTTCTGCAGATACAGAAATATACTTTTTAACTGTAGCCCCCTCCAAACATTACAAAATGTATAGAAAGTTGCTGCAGGACCATGCTTCTTTGCCACCACACCCTGATGATGTTTTTTTAAATTGGGATACAGTGTCAGTCAGATTAATTGAATAAAAACTTTTCAAGTATAAATCAGGCAGCAGGGCTTTATGAAAAATTAAGGGTACAGTCCTATGCATGTTTAGAAAGCCAGTGTGGCATAGTGGTTAGAGTGTTGGACTGGGACTCGGGAGATCCGGGTTCTAGTCCCCGCTCAGCCATGAAACTCACTGGATGACTTTGGGCCAGTCACTGACTCTCAGCCTAACCTACCTCACAGGGTATCTAGACATTCTTTAGAAGCACAGTCAAATGGCAGTGGATATGTTCCGGAGATGTGCATATAAACATAAGCCAGAATTGTTGACTATGCACTTGATTCTAAAATTTTTGCCTACTTTGAGGATGTTCCTAACCATTTGTGAGGATGTCAGGGTTATATTCTAATTTAATACAGGTTTGAAAAGTTTTCCATTGAAGGGAAATGAGCCTGTTCAGAGATTGTGTCATAGAAAAATCTTTCAAAGTAATTACAGTTCTTCTCCGTGACCATTGTGACGTGCACACATATGGGTTATGCACCTGCACAGAACAGTCATTTGGAACATCCTAGTGCTAAACAGAGTTTTAGGCAGGAGTCCCATGCGCCTCCTCTGTGCATGCTCCGTGCGTGGCTCACACCTGCCTCTCAGTTCCTTTTCCTCCATCACAGTGACTAGCAGCATTTGGAATGTTCTCTCGCCTCACAGCAAAAATGTCTAAAATTCTGCTGCCTCCTCCTGGGATGCTGAACAGAGTTCTCCTTTCTTCTTTTTCTCTTTCTTCTCTTCCTTCCCTATTTTATCTGAGTTTTCTTCCTCTTTATTTCAGCCCCGTCCAGGGTGCATGGCCTCCAAGGCCTTCTTCAAAAATTGTATCCACTGTGGCAGGAAAATACGGTTGACTGACGGACACTCCAACTGCCTTCTCTGCCTTGGAGATGTGCACAGGGTGGACTCCTGTACCAATGCCAGGTCTTTACTAAGCAGGCCAGTAGAAACAGAACAAACCATTTCCGTGTTCTGCTGTGGGAAGAAGCCCTCAAGGTAGCATATACAGCCGCTCTAAATTAGCCTTGGCATCCATCTGTAAGCAGCTAGCCCCAGCTGTCTCTCAGCTTCTTCCAGCACACCCCACCATGGAAAACGCTTCAGGGCAATTGTCCCCAGTATCAGGAGTACCAGCCCTCACAGTACCAACAGCTTCGGCCATCACCTCGGACCAGCAGCTTGAAACCGGCCCTTTGGTACTGACTGTCTCGACTGAACAAGTTAAATCGACCAAGTCCCGAAATAGATGCCCCACTAACCACCGGGCTTGGAGACTGAAAGAAGACAGCTTGTAGGATAGAGTCTGACATCGAACCCAAACCTACACCAATCCCAAAACAGCTGTCCTTGGTACAGATGGCACCTCAAACCCTCATGCAATTGCCAACGCTGGTCCTAGGCAAACTACAACTCACACAGGACCGTAACTCCCCAGAAGATATCTAGTGTCTTCCTCTGGATTCAGAGGGGGAATCCAGAGAACATTTTTCACTGGAACTGTATTATCACCTCCCTTGAGACCATTCTCTGTGAAAGTATAGTTCCCCTAGATACTGACAGACCTCACAGGCTTCCTTGGGAGGTTTTCTTCATCATCACTATGATATACCATGGGAGAGGCGTAGATGCCCCCGCTTCTGTAGATCTCCTCCCCATTATTACGAGGACTGCTCATCGCCAAGATGGCACCACTATGAGTACAGGGACAAAGACTCCCTGTGTCACTATTCCCACCGCCAATGTTCTCATTCCCCTTAATTTCTAGAACGACCTAAGGGAACTTCTAACTGTGCAACACCTTCTCATGTGGTATCTAAACCACCTAATGTCCAGTTACCAGAAACTACCACAGTGCCAAGCTTTACGAGTTTACCACTCACTCTCCACCCTCCTCTTCCAGCTAACTTCTTTCTGGGCGTGATCTTGAAAAAACTCCTGGAGCCATCGGCCACTACACAATCACCTCCAGCAATGCAACTTGCCCAACCATCATTGGTCCCTAATGCGGAGACACTGGTTAATAATCCCTCCCCAGCACAGGACAACTATTGCTCAGACTCATCCTCCATCTCGTCTGTCCAGGCCTCAACCTCTTCCCTGGACGCTGCCATAAGGGATCAAACCCTCTCTCCCTGTTGGATGACATCAGGCCATACGCAGAACAAATCCTCAGAATGGCGAAATCTCTTGGACTAGAGATTAAGGTCCCTCAAGTCCTGGACATAGACCTGGTCCTTAATCTGGTAGAACCAGATTTAGCTCCACCAGTTACTATACCAATACTTTCAATGCTACTGCACGTAATCAAGCAATCCTGGGGAAAACCTTCTTTTCCGCCCACATCTAGGAAGATAGAAAACCTATGTAGAGTTCAGGAAGAGGATTGCTCAAACACCCCACACCAAACTCCATAATTGTGGAAGCATCCCAATCAAAGACAAAACAAAAGCCTCACTCTGCCCTGTAGATTCAGAGGGAAGAAAGTTAAGACTCAGTGGGACACAGAATTTACTCCACCATAGCCCTGGCACTCCATGTGGTAAACTATTAGGCATGCATGGCAGCCTACCAACAATTCTTATGGGAAAAAGTAGCAACCTTCTTCGACCATCTTCCAGAAGACATCAAAAACTTAGCAGTGATATTCCAGGCTGAAGCCCACAGGCTCGCGGGCCAACAAATTAACACAACCCTCCACTTGACTGACTGTGGCTCGCTACTATCTCTGTGAGATGTCATGCTTGGCTCTATACTACAGGAATCCACCAGGAGGCTAGATCAAGAGCAGAAGACCACCCATTCGATGGTGAACGCCTTTTCAGAACATCCACAGATTATACACTTGACCACATCTACAAAATGAAGACATGCGCCCGAAAGATGGCTATGGGATCCCAATCCTCATCGGCCTCCACCAACCAACCACACCCATACTGGCAATGCTAATGAACACCTTGGTGCCAACCCAGTTTGGGTCCAAACTGAGCTTCCAAACAAGGCTTGTACTCCTCCTTCCACTCCAGGAAACCTTTTCAGAGCAAATACTGCCAATCTACATGACGTAAAACCCTCAACCATTTTTTAAAACTTATTTTTTGGGGGCCAAATTTCAACAAAAGAAAAAAAACCTGACTACATAGATTTGATTATATTAATTTGGTCTGCTTTTGTTCAAATTTATGTATAGCTCTTAAAAACCTGTATTTTCACACATACACACTTTATATGTATGCATTGAAATCCCAACCAATCTAAATGTCATATTTGACTCTTACAGAGGACCCCGATCACCGGCTCTTCTTCACCCAAACAGACTTGAACCTTTTCTTCCTACCTCAAGTTCCATCACCACTGACAAATGGGTACTCACTATCGTCATACAAGGCTATTCCATTGAATTCAGAGACACCCCTCCTATGGGAGTCTTCCATTCTACTTGCTCCACTCAGGTCCTAAGGGAAGAAATTGCCACCCTCTTGAGCAACTGTGCGATAGAAAAGCTTCCCCCAGCTCAAAAGACCATTGGTTTCTTCTTCAGGTATTTTACAGTCCCCCAAAAGGATGGGAGTCACCAACCCATACTCAACCTTCAGGACATAACATTTGGCCAAAGAAATTCAGGATAACCACTCTCTCCTCCATTCTTCCCCTCCTGTATCAGGGAGACTGATTCACTACAATAGATCTTCGCAACACCTACTTCCGCATGTCTATTCACCCTGCTTCTCACCCTTTTCTCAGATTTGCCCTGGGCAACAAGCTCTTCCTGTCAAGGTTCTCACTTCCGATCTAGCCACAGTACTGAGAGTCTTTATAAAGTGTATGGTAGTAGTGGCGGCACACTTGAGACTTCAAGGGATTGTTGTCTTTCCATACATAGACAACTGGCTCTTTGTAGCTCCCTCTTACCCACACCTCAGTGCCAACATCAGCATAGCCGTGACACTTCTGGCATCCCTTGGCCTGCAGGTCAACAAAGAAAAACCCTATCTCATCCTGTCTCAAACTCAACAGTTCATAGGGGCTCTTCTCCACTCAAGCCTGTGCCTACCTACCTGGAGACCGAGCAGACACCCTATGATACCTCACGTGAGAACTAAGAGCCACCCGCAAATGCCGAACAACCAGCATCCATTGCCTCCTCGGTCTCATGACGTCCATCACTGCAGTAACTCCATTAGCGCGCCTCCGTAAGAGACCACTCCAGTCCTGGTTCCTATGGGTCTTCAACCCAGAAATAGCCCCTCACACTCATCTCTTGTCTCTTCCCGATTCATTCTGACACTCTCTGAACTGGTGGATGGTCCTGACACACCTCCTGTGGGGACTCAACTTTCGGACTCCCCATCTGTCCGTGACAGTCACCATAGACACATCTCTTCTTGGCTGGGGAGCCCACTCTGGTTCACTTACAATCAGGGGATTGTGGTCCCGGTAGGAGAAAACCCTGCACATCAGTCAGCTTGAGTTCCTTGCTGTTGCCAAACCCTAAGGGTACTTGTATCACATTTCAAAGGGTGATCTGTCCAAATTCCAAAGGACAATACTATCGTTGTCTTCTATATAAACAAGCAGGGTTGGACAAGATCTCTTCCACTTGTACAACTTACTCTCAACTTCTTGGACTGGTGTGTATGTCGCCACATTGTCTCTATCACCATCCATCTTGCAGTAACGTCCAACATCTTCGCAGACTCGCTCAGTAGGTCGGGAAATACCCGACATGAGTGGGAGCTCTCCCTGACAGTCACATTCAAACCCTTCAACATGTGGGGCACCCCGACTATAAACCTTTTTGCTACAGCACTAAATAGAAAATCCCAGTCCTTCTGCAGCAGAGCTGGTTACAACCCAGACTCTCTGGGATATGTTTTCCTTCTACACTGGGGAGACACGCTAACTTATGCATTTTTTCCTTCCCTCTTGTCATATGGGTGATGAACAAGATACAGGACAATGGGGTTCACTGCATCTTAATAACCCCATGGTGGCCAAGAGGAATGTGGTTTGTGATACTTTTCCTCCTATCAAGGTGCATCTTTGGCCTTCACCCATGTCTCCCAGATCTACTCACTGTGAGCAACAGGGAGATCAGGCATCCTGACCTAGAGACTCTATGTCTCACTGCATGGAAAATGGGCAACCCCACGAATTTTCGAACAAGGTCTTGGAGGTAATGACTGCTTCCCATCAACCTGCCACCTGTGCCTCATATGCTGCCAAGTGGAAGACCTTTCTGAAATTCCTCACCCCAATAGAACAGAACTTCAAATCCTGTGGTCTCCTGAGTATATCGGACTTAAAAAAAAAAAAATTAACAGTGTAGTACTCTCATCCATCAAAGTCTACCTACCATCCATATCAGCAAATCACAACAATACTGAGTGTCTCTCTCTTCTCATACCCGCACGTTAATCAATTCCTTAACCTTCACCAGCCTCCTTGTCCATCCTGGCCTAGAGTCTGTCAGTAGTAGTGGCTGAACTGACGGCCAAGCCCTTAGAGCCTTGGCTATGGCCTACATTAGGCTCCTCATGAAGAAGGTGGCTTTCCTCATCACTATTACTTTAGCAGAGAGAGCAAGCGAACTGTGTGCACTGAAGCATGACCAGCCGTTCCTGATTTTCATAGGGATAAAGTGGTGCTATGCCCTGACTGCTCCTTTCTTCTGAAAGTTGTTTCACACTTCCACTGAGTTCAGAATATTGTGCCACCAACTTTCTTTCTTCAATTTACCTCCCTGGTGGAGGTCAAGCTTCATTCCCTAGATGTTAGAAGGGCACTTTCATTCTACTTGCACAGAACATCATTGTTTAGAAACTACTCATTTATTCATCTGCCACTTGGAACCCAAAAAAGGATACCCTGTGTCACCACAACACTTCGTCAAGTGGGTGGTTTGGCCTATCAACTGGCATACCTACTGGCCCCACTACAAGTACAGAGACACTCGACCAGAGCCATAGCATCCTCTGCTGCTTTCCTCAGAGGTATTTTGCTTCCACAATTGTGTAGTGCAGTCATATGGGATCAACCTTCTACCTTCATCAAACATTACCACCTGGATATCAGAGCTCACAGTGATGCAGCTTTTGGCAGAATGGTTCTTTCTTCAATTCTGGCATGACATCTCCCTCCAGTTAGTTTGGTAAGCTTGGCAGTCACTCATATGTGTGAGTCACAGAGACCACGAAGAAGAAGGACAGGTTGCTTACCTGTAACTGTGTTCTCTGAGTGGTCGTCTGTGAACTCACACAACCCACCTCCCCCCCCCCCCACAGACACACTTTGATGCTTTGCTTTCTTTTATTCCTCCGCTGCAGCAGACTTGGAACTAAGAGGCACGTGGGAGTCATGCTTGGAGTGTGCGCAGAGGTGGTGGGTTGGACTCTCGCCTAAAACTCTGTTTAGCTCTAGAATGTTCCGAATGACTGTTCTGGGCAGGTGTGTAACCCATATGTGTGTGAGTTCACAGATGACCACTTGAAGACCACAGTTACAGATAAGCAACCTGTCCTTAGGTTAATTGAGAATGTCTTGGAGTAGGATCTTATTAATGAAACAATTGTGTGCAAATGATTTTTAAAAGCAATAACAATGCTTTACATGTTTAGCCCACATTGTAAGATAGGTAATTTTATTCCCATTAGATGTGAATGAAGACTTAGAGAATTCCTTAACTGAACCTAATGCAGTGCTATTAATGGGATAGCTGATACTTGGGCTGCATATGAAACTCAAAGATTCCTTCTTTGCTAACCTTCATTTGCCCTGGCAGGAGTGTTTCCCTGCAACTGTGGCTCTTGAATACTGGAAGTCAGTATAATTCTAGAATCTAAAATAGAAAATAAGAGGCAAAATGAAGAATAGGAGGCCATTTCTTTAAGTCCTAGCTACATTTTACAAAAGAAAATAATCAGCTAACAATTCTGCATAGTGAAGGTAGTAAACTGGAGAGAAGTTAAATCAGGAGGGCATATTTCTGAAAACCTGGAAGATGAAACCCTTTAATAAATGGTATTTCTAGCTCTTGTTATTCTAATGGAGTCTGTAAATGTTGCTATACCTTACAAGTTTTGAATGAAAGGATATCTGGAGTCATATCTAGGTACTTGAATATAGTGAGCTGTTAACATTTTCTATTCATACTCCGACACTGATAGCCTTTGTCACCTTTGAATTGTGTGCACCTTTGTCTGTGGGGTGCTGAACATAATAAAGAAGGAGACAATTGGTTCTGGAAGAGCTTCTGTAATCATGTTTGTTTAACATCCCTTCTACTGCAGAGTAGACCTTTTTGGATTAGAAATGGGTTGGTTAGATAGAGAAAATAATGACAGAAAATAGGTTGCTGATGTACGTAATTAGTTTCTTTCCTCCAACATTAGATAGCCTTAATAACTGTACTTTATAATGTTTATAATGTACTTTATAATGTTATCCTAATTTCTCCAAATAGGATAACAGTCATATAACAGCAAATTAGAAAAATATTCCCTCTGGAGTGCATTTCTTGTGATCTGTAGTAATTAATCCTCTTTTGAATTCTGTAGTGCCTCTGTATTTCCAAAATAGCTTTAGATGTTTACTACACTTCTTTAGTTCGAGTATATAAGTGCCATAGTTCTTGGAGATTGATGTCTCCCCTCCTCAGGAGAGGATATATCCGTTATAAAGTTGGAAAGAGATGTTTCTTTTGCTTACATTTTTTTCATAACTTGCATTTATTTGCTACATTAGTGAAATGTACATTCAATTAACAAATTGAAACTTACTTTCCTCATTGAGTTATAAGAATAAAATTAATCTTCTATCGGGTTCAAATTCATGTTACTAAGGATGTGTTCACTTCCTTTTACTTTAGAGACCCAAGAAACCACCACCTCCATCAGCTCCTGCCTTCAAGCAAGGATCAGGTAATGCACTGCTGTCATACAATAAGCATCAGTAAATACACCTTACAGACACTGCAACCACTTTTCTGACTCTTAATGGAAGCTCTCAGTATCGCTGTATCAACCATGCCATTTAAAAATTGTTAAATTGCAGGTATTTTCTGGCTATAATTGACTGTTCTTGAAGTTCCAGAGTTGCTCATATCAATGAGAAATTTTGAGATAGGCAAGGCTAGTCAAGTACCAGTCCAGTTAGGTGAGAAACTGGAATTTGTTCCATTTTACCAAATTAAGCAAGGCAGAGATTATTGTTCTACCTGTTCATGCAGGGATTATATATCAGTTCGTTATAATTCTTTCTTTTAAAGTATTAGTATATTACCACTTTTAATGTAGAAGAGCTTTAATTTTATGTCTGAATAATTATCAGACAATCTCTCCAAATAATTCTGTAGCGCTAATATACCTTTGCCATCTAGTGGTTGTTAAAGAAAGGTGCTAGTAGTGGTTATCTGCCATGTTTATATTCACAATTGAAATTAAAGCCATTAGTCTTGGAAATACATTGTCAGGTTGCATTATGAGACTTCACTGGTATCATCTGTTTCCAGAAATGGCAGACTATTATATGACAAAGGTGGCTGACCACAGTTTTATATATATATAAAAACAACCCTAAGAAAGCACATACTGTATTTTGTCCCACTTGTCCAATCAAGTAGGAATTGCTTCCAGGAAAACACCTGAGGGACAAATTGTTGGCGTCTGAGAGTATGCAGAGTGTGGGAGATTTATCTTCCTGTCTGTGTGCTAGCAGACGCCTGAAATTCCACACACAGATCTTCCAGATCTCACCTCCCCCCGCGCAGCGTGCAGCGTGTTGTGCCAGTTTGACCAGTCCAGTCTGCCCTGTTGTCAGACTGCTTCCAGCTTCCCCATTGCAGATTAATCCATGGAGTCAGGAAACACTCTGTAACACCACAGGTCTAATTCTACCTGTTTATTCACTTAGCAAGTAAAGTTCTACAGAGTATACATTTCCTAGTTACAGTCCATGTGCAGAGTATAAATGCATAGCAAGCATTACATCCAGTGGAGTAAGTTGAGCTTCACTCCACCTCAGCAAAGATGTTACATTGTTGCAGTAACAAAGTCTAGCAAGAAGGACAAGAAGAAGAGAGAAAGCAGTCCAGCTTCTCTCTAAGGTGGCTTCAGACAGAAAAACAAGTTAGCACGTCATCAGAACATACAAACCATGTGACCAGCTCATATTGCTCTCACAGTCTAGTTTCCCATGCGAAAACACAAGAATCCAGAAAGACACAACAAACCTGTTTACAGCCATTCTGTCCCTTCCATGTGTAAACAATGTGCTGCAGCTGGTGAAGTGATACATATCACAACACAAATTACTAACCACAGTGGCAGCTCCATGTATAACACCCCCTACAGCATGCCAGTGGACTACATTGCAGGGTTCCCATAAGCTGCTTCTTTCTCTCTTTCTCGCTCTTTCTCTCAACACAGCCCCCAAACCTGCTATGTTGAGTATAAGAATGAAGTTATACTGCTCTCTCAATCCAACCTGAGAGCCAGTGTAGTATAGTGGTTAGATTGTTGGACTGGGACTCGGAAGACCCAGGTTCTAGTCCCCACTTGGCCATGAAGCTCACTGGGTGACTTTGGGCCAGTCACTGACTCAGCCTAACCTACCTCACAGGGTTGTTGTGAGGATCAAATGGAAAGCAGGAGGAGTATGTAAGCCACCTTGAGTTCCTTGCAGGAAAAAAGGTGGGATAGAAATGTAATAAATAAATAAAACATGAAGATCAAGGCAATGTCACAAGCTATCTCTGTTTCATCCTAACTGTCAAGTCACAATAATGATGATGATGATGATGATGATGATGATGATGATGATGATGAATTTTATTTCTATACCACCCAATAACCAAGCCCTCTGGGCAGCTTACAACAATTATAAAATACAATATAAAATACAAACAATAAAAACATCATAAAATTTTCACTACTACAAATTTAAAAACTGAAATTAAAAATGACTTCAATAGCTAAGAACAAGGTATAGAGGTATAATACCTCTGGACAACACTGAAGGCTTGCTGAAAACCACTCAAAGCCTAACCTTCAGTGTGAATGAATGCTGTACAGCTGTCATAACCACTAATACCCTCTCTCTCTGCCGTAGACCCTTTCAACAATGAACTGCATTTGCTTTGGAATTTTGTTAGCAGTGCTATTTTAAAAAGGTTTTATGCAAAATAAGACCTAATAGATTTTGTGGTTTTAGGAGGACGGGGTTGATGAATGCACTGGTGCCCACACTATGGGCACCTCTCACTTCCATCCCTGGATACATTTAAAATTTGCTTCTCAATGTGAATCAGGAAATGACCAATCCAGACAGTTATATGATTCTGTGCTCCTTTTAATATCTGTGCTTCCCTTCCACCATCCTCTTTAGCAATGTTTCTCTCAGAGAAGAAAAGACAAGGCGAGAAATAGATCAAAGGACAATGGAGGAAGAGAGACAGAGAGATAATTGCCTACCTTCCACTTTCCTCCTTACCCCTCTATGCTCCTTGTATTTTTTTTCTTTTTTGCTCTGCTAGCCTCTCCTGCATGCCTGTCCCTCCCTCCTTTTCATTTTTTCCCCACCACCTAAGCATTTAACCCTTCCCAGTTTTATTTTCCAACCAACTCACAAGGTTCTGTGGCTACTGAGTATGCTTGTTGGGCTATTTGAGTGGGGGCATCCCCCTCCTTAGGTTTGAGTTTTAAGAGTTTTTGTACTGCTGCAAACCTCTGTGTGTGTTCCCTTGTGCATACTGATACCTTCCTCTTGTTGACAGGTGGCCCTGTTTTGGCTACAAAGCACTCTGGGAATGAGTTCAGCATTAGCAGGAGTCATGTACAAGGATAGGCAGAAACAGAGCATAGGGGTCAGTCTCCACTTTGCTCTATAGTAGCAAAAATGAGAGTCCTGCAGCTTCTTAAAGATTAAAATGCTTCTTGTGAGGGACACTTTCACACTCTGGAGCCTGCTAATATATGCACATTGTGTCTGATAAAGTGAACAGTAAATATATTAGACTTTTAAGATGCAACAGTCTTTGTTGCTTTAACTACATGTAACACTTGGATATGTTCTTTATGAACTCAATTGAAATAGTCAATTGAGGTGGGCTCTCCCACTCTGGAGGCATTCAAGGTACAGCTGGACAACCATCTGTCAGGGATGCTTTGCCCTGGATTCCTGCGCTGCGCAGGGGGTTGGACTCGATGGCCTTATAGGCCCCTTCCAACTCTACTTTTCTATGATTCTGAGTCCTGACTAAAACAATAAGGTGTTTGTGTGTGTGCATGCACATGTGGGAGTTAATTCTATAATGCAAGCATATATTTTAAAACAAACACTATACAGCTTTGTATGAAGACTGTTCTATTAGTGAGCCAGATAAACAAATAAATCACATTTATTTTCAAGTTTTATAATTATTTCCCTCCTAAACAATTACCTTGCCATTTCTGGCAGCTACCACAGATAGAAAGCATGAAATCAAAAAAGTACCTCCTGAGAGACCAGAATGTCTTCCTCATCGAACTGAAGAGAAAGGTAAGAAGTGTACTGAGTGGGGTGGGGGGGGAGTGTATTTGGGTCAACATGGCCATCTAACCTTTTAACAGAGAGATAAAATCAAATTGCTTTATATCTTTCCTATACATACTTTTTTTGTTTGTATTCCAGTCGAGAGAAAGACAATAGAAAAGATAGTAGAAAAATCCTGCCATGGGTTCTGAACTCATTTCTTGAACAGATATAAGGAAAGTCTGTGTTCTAATAAATGTTACATTTCATAGAGATGGGTGAGCTCTCTCCTGCTTGCCTCAGATTACCTCATGAATGATCCGAGTTCCCCTCCCCCAAATAGGGAAGAATTACCACCACTACCTGTCCCCAAGAGCCTCCACGTCCCCAAACACTCTCCCCCTGCTAAGTAGTGGTGGAAACATTAGCGGTGAAATGAGAGAACAGTTTCATAGAGCTCCTCCCTCTGTGACTGGAATGGTATCTCTCTCTCTGCCTGCAAGAGGAACAGAAATGATAGAGGAGGCTCAAGTGACCCACTCCTGATGATTTGCACGGTGTTCTTAAGTATTATATAAATGCAAAGTATTTCAGATATTAGCTTATGGGCTCACAGAAACATTTAGATCTAACAATTTCAGTGAAGTATTAAGAATATCTGTTTTATCAATGGCACTCTGACCTTCACAAGGTTTTCCTAGCAGTTCAAAATCACTTTGCTCCCCAGTAATCTCATTGACTTCAAAGAGTCCATTCTGGATTCACTGATTTAAGAATGCAAGTTAGTTATCTTTAGGTTTGCAGCAAAAGAGAACAAAGATTATGAAATAGTAAATCTACTTTACAACTAAGTGATTTCTGTTTATTTTAATAAATTTTAAATGGGTGTACAAAAACGTAATTTGGTTAGGTTTGAGAAACTGCCTATATATTTCACCTTACAGCAAATAAAACATATGTATATTATTAATTCTACAATTAAGTTGGTGTTCTGTATGTTAGATAGTTCTGCTTACAAATATCTTTATTCTTTTGGGGGAAATTGATTTGAAGAAAGACCAGAGAGAGAGCAAAAACTGTTAGATTTACAGAAACCTTCTGTTCCTGCTATACCACCGAAGAAACCACGACCACCCAAAACAAACTCTTTGAACAGACCTGGTACATTGCCTCCAAGAAGACCAGAAAGACCAATTGTGCCTATGATCCATACAAGGTATTTGATTGATTGGTTGTTTAAAAAGAAATTGGTGTGTGATATAATACTTAAAATTGTATGCTGCAATCCTGTGCATAGTTACATGTGCTTAACAGTGCAGTCCTAGATATGTCTGTTCAGGAGTAAGATGGATAGTTTTCATGGGTTCTTACTCCCAGGTAAATGTGTATAGGATTGCAGCTATAGGGCTTCTCTACATGAGGCATTTATTGTGCATTTGTGATTCTTCACTCATGGAAGTTTCAGGACATTTGCACAATGTCATCATCCTCCAGGGCCTCTCTTGTGTTTTACAACCATTTTCTAGTGAAAAATGCAGGGCAGAAGGACAAGGAGGTGAAGATCATCTCCACCGCTCTTCCCACCTTGCACTGGAGAATCAGAGGCGTCTTGAGTTCAGGAGCTTCCAGTCATCAAGGGTGCAGCCCATAGGATTGTGCCCTTACATTGCTATTTTAAAATCTGTTTGGGGGGGGGGGAATGGAGGCCAACCCCTCAATTAAGTATTGGCACCTGTAACAATGAGGTTTGGTGCATTTTGTAAAGTAGCTTAATGATAATGGTCTTCCATCATCAAGTAAGAAGGCTGCAGATTAGACCTTGTAGTAACTTAAACTTTTGATTGAATATTGCAGAACAATTGTTTCTAAGGGTAAGGTAAAACATAACATTTTTGTGAAGAACTCCCCTTTTCAGCATTCTTTCACATGGCACTGTGAAAGGAGGGGCAAGTCTTCATCCATCGATAGGACTTGATGTCTAGTAGCAATATGAAATGTGTTCAGCTTCTTATTGCCAAGGCAGCTGAACTGAGACTTCCTGTCCTGCTGCACTCCGGAGTGAAAGAGAAAGTATAAATCAAATTGCCTTGGCAAAGAGGCCACATTCCCTCCCTATTGTGGACAGCCAGTTTGAGTGAAGGCATTGTGGTTTGGTAATGTTGCCACATAACCAAATCTGATCATCTATGTGACATCACCATGTTCCTATGCAATTCCTGATTGGTTAAGATGAATTGAGAGGGAGATAAAGAAAAAATGGTGCTAGAGCAAAGAGGAGAAACAGTGGCTCAGAACACTAAAACAAAAAGTAGAATTAAGGACAGTTTAGGGGAGCAACCTCTCCCCCAGCACTACTTTCATTCCCAAAATATTCCTAGGCAAATATTCAGTACACAGCCCCCATTATTTTATCATATTTAATGTTTGCCAAACTATTTTAGATAATCACTGCTGTCCCTAATTTGTTTACCTATTTAACCCAAAACCTCTGTCTTCTCCCATCATCTTCATTAGGTCTATCTGTCACCTACTTTAAATTCTCTGACACCAAGTAATTTTAAAATAAAAAGGCAATGTAAAAGTAGCAGATTATTGTTTAATTGTCAAAAATTATAGGTGCCAGGGGCTGCAGCCCTCAGGAAGTCAGCTGTGGGTTGTCGTTGAGCTGTGGATTGTTGTGTTCTGTTAACCCACCCATGTTAACAAACCATGATTGTTAACCATGAACAACCCACAAAGAGAAACAATGCTTTGTTGTTGGGTTGTGAACTGTAGGTTGTTCATTGTTAACAAACCACAGTTTCTTAGTGCATCTGGGTTCACACAACACAACAACCCACGGTTCAACAACAACCTAGACTCAACCTTGAGTGTGGGTTGTTGTGTTGTGTGAACCCAGCCAATGAACCAGTTCGCACAATAAAACAGCTCACTGTGGTTTATTTAAGCCACGGTGGGCTGCAGTGCATGCTGGCATGTGCCGGCAATAATTTGTCATGTCATGCAAACCCGGGGACTGTGGGTCATGTGAGGATCATTTAAACAGCCCTCGCATAACTCACAGTCACTGGGTTCACACGACATGACAAGCCACAGCCAGGCACTGAATATGTACATCCTGCCCTGCATGTGCCAGCACTCACCACAGCCCACCATGGCTTAAACAACTATTTTGATTGTGAGCTATTTTGATTGTGCAAACCTGGTTGTAGTTATTGGATGATGATGTAAGAAAACTGTGTTTGTGGGTGCTATGGAGTGTGGACATGAACTGACCCCCAAGCTGAACTCATACCCAGGCTGATGGGTATGAAAGAATTGGGTGCCCAAAGCCTGACATTAGTCATCTAAGGCACAGTTACGAAATGGTAGAGCCAGAACAGAGTCTAAATGTGGTTTTTAGTGAAAGAGCTGTGGGAAAGGAAACGGGAAGCACAAAGCCTCACATTTCCAATAGCAGGAATGCAGAACCTCAGGCCTGATGGTCCAATCCATTCTCCTCTGAGTTTTGCAGAAGGCCATGCTCCCTTGCCCTGGCTGCACCACATTTCGCCCAACCCCCCATCGTTTGGTGGTCTCCCAGTGTTTGTGCAGTTTTTCTCCATTCTAAAAGGTTGAAATCCCTCTCCTAAGGCTTAGTTACTGGCAGTAGGAGCTTTAAGCTACAATATGCTGGTAGTTTTGGTTTTTGGCACCACCCCTTTTGCCTTCAGACCTGCCCACCACTGGAATTCAGCCCCCGAGAGCTTCTCCGAAATGGAATCTGACCCTTGGGCTGAAAGAGATTCTGCACCTTTGCCCTATATTTTTTGCTTTCTCCGTCATCCTCCCCCCCCCTTTTAAATTTCCCCAGAGAGAGATGCACAGTGTCCTGATGCAGGAATCAAGTCTGTGGGCTGGTTCACACGACACGGAAACCGCAGGGGAGCAGAACAGCGGGCGGCCCTCCCGTGGCCGCACAGAGGCGGCAGCCGAGAGTGGCCAGAGCCGCGGCCACTCCGGCCTGTAGGGCCAAACGGCCCCTCTGGGCATCCCAAGCCGCTGCCCCCTAGCGCCGGGAGGCCCGCACTGCGGTGCGGGGACTGCTGGCTCCACCGGGGTCCGCCCATGCGCACAGGGCGCAGGTCGTCTGCGGCACCCCACCAGACCCTGCAGACGGCCCCGTGGTGCCTCCCCCGCTTGCCGCCTGGGTCGTATGAACCGGCCCTGTATCTCCATCTGGAGGAGAAATGCAAAAATTATATGCCACACATATGCAGGCTAGAAGGAGACTGACTCAGCTTTAGAGAACGATGACACCTTTCAGAGCATTCCCAGAATTAAAAACAGGGCTAAATGTACATCAAACATGCTAGCTAATTCTTTCAAAGTGATGGCTGGTCTAGGGAGTAGACAGCCTATAGTTGGAAAGTAGCAGCACATAATATTTAATATACAATATAATCTGCAATGGTTCTCTATCCTTTTCAAAAATATGTATCCCTATTTGGTGCTCATCCGCCCTACAAATGCATCTGAAACAGTCAGCAGAAAATTCTTAGTAATTAGAGCCTCAGTGAAGGAACCAATCATATTGTAAGTGCAGCAGCCAGCAGCAGAATTGGGGAAAGCTTAACCCCATTATCACAGTTTGACACTTTATAAGGTTTTTTTTTCTCCAGTTAATGGTTCTGCAGTACATTCTGCCTTTCATAAGATTTGGGGACAGAAATTATTATTCTTTGAATTAGTGATCAAAAGACACCCTTTCTGATTTTCTTCATCTCAAGATGCAGTTAACATTTGAGAAATGGTTTAGGACACTAGTGTGTCTAAAATAGGCCCTTTTGACAGGTGTTAAAGAGAAACAAGATAAGGTTAATCCAAGCAGCATGTCGGTTTACGAGAGATGGCTCTCTCTGACAGCTTGCTGTGACCCAGAGAGCTGCACATGAAGAATGCTTCTTTTCCACCAGTTTGTATGATGCAAGCTAAAGATTTACTGTAACAGGCAATTCCGGTAAATGTCTCTTTTGTTTCTGACTACAGAAGTGATATCCCAAAAGTAGATCTAGTGGGCTGTACATCGTCCAGCGCCTTAGAAAAGGACTCCACAGAAAGGAGCAATGACATTGGTAAGCTGAGGTGCTTTTTATACCTGACCTACCTCTTAAATGCGCATTAACTTTGCACTATTAATACAACCATACAATGTTTTAATATCTTTAACTAGTAGATACATTTCCTGGAAATTTGTTGTTGTTGTTGTTGTTTTTATGTTCTTATAAAGTAGAGACAATTGGGTACAGAATATTTTAAGTGTTTTGTGATCTTTTGCAGATCATTTTGCTATTTAGGTTGTTAAAAGGTAGAGGTTGTTTTTTTAATTACCTGGAATAGTTGCTGCTATTTCAAAAGGAGCTGTAGATCTCTGTAGTAGCTACAAAATTGATTAGACTTCCTAAACGAATTGACATTTAAATATGCAAGCCACCTTGAGAAAATGAATAAATTTTCAATTTTCCCCCTTTCACAATTTTGCAATCCATAAGAGATGGGTCCTGAGTTGGTGGGATAGTGGACCTTCTGCAGGAAAGTGAGGTCTTCTGACTGTGGTCACATCTCTGTAAGCAAACCCAGTGTCATTTTCAGATGGAAATATTTTAATGTCATCTGCTTCGGTCACTCAGTTCAGTAACAACTGTGGTGCAGCAGCAGACATGTTTTTGTAAGAGGCAGAGTCTTTGTATCCTAAATTGTAAGCATTACTACATTTCATTGGTAGCATGCACTGTTATTTTTATGTTGCGGTTTATTCATAGAGCACATGTTGATAAAAATGTTATACTGCAGTGACTAATCTTCCTTTTCTCCAGACTTAGCAGTTTTGCATTTATTTGCAGCTGTTATACTAACTTTTGAAACCACATTTTTAATAATTAGGCTGCAATCCTAAGCATACTCGCTTGGAAGTAAGTCCCATTGATCTCAATAGGACTTAATTCCAAGTAAACATGTTTAGAATCAGACTACCAGTGTGTAAAAGAACTATATTTTTGCTCTCATTTTTTTGTATCCGTTTCTTGTGTGTTTTCCTGCTAAATGGAACCTCTGGTTGCAAGGTGATCGTTCAGTTCCTAAACTGTGTTTTTCCAGGCAATTTTTTCATGGGAATATAATGATAAGTAAATTACAAGTAAATTGCATGCTTTTTAAAATAGGCATATTTAACATATTCAATTGTTGTACAGTGCCTAGAAATTGTATGTGCTTTTATAAATAATAATATATAATATTTACTGCTTTAGGTAGCAGTAAGTGCCACTAGGATGCAGTGTTTTCTGCTTTTGTGAGAATTTTTATTATTTATTATTTATTATTTTATTTATAATTTTATTATTTATAGAATTCCTTATAAAATTATATTTTCATATTCAGCAACTTTTAAAAATAAGCTTTCAATAATTAGAACACAATGATAGATTCTACTATTGGCAATGGGTAAAAGGCTGATATTCTCTAATAACTAAAATAACAATAATGGATCAGCTGTTAAATTTGGAACAGGGCCTAGTTTTAGTGTGTTTGAAAAGCCAAATACAATCCATAGAAAAGATGAGAAGAACATGACGCTAAATATGCAATATTATAGTTATTCACAAGTATTTTAATTCTGCTGGAGTGAACTAATTGAATCAAAGTATAGAATTGCAACATTTTGTAGGAATAAATGATGGTCAGAGCAACATGCTGTTTGCCATGGCAAATGAAGTCTCCTAATAACTGGAATTAAAAACACACACATTAACACTGCATTACAAAGCATGGAGGTACTGATAGTCTATTTGTATTTTTATAATATTTTGATGGCCATTAAAATAATTACAAAAGCCAAATATTAAGATACAGACTTAAGTAAACACTGAAAAATTAAAGCAGTTCGCCTATCATACTAGAAAATGTGAAGTTTAGGGATGCTTATTAGATTTGTTAGGAGGAGGTACCATCTAGTCTAGTACCATCTCTTAGTGGTACTAGACTGTTGTGAATGAACATGATGGAGGATAAAGAAATGCTTTGATTTATATATGCAAATGGACTGAGGGCAGACTGAGGGCAGATAAAATGTGTGTCAGATGAGAAATGTTCTCACAACTGTCTTGGCCATTTACATGGTGATAACCCCAAGAAGGAAGAAAAGGGTTCAGCTGCAGTCTTTATAGCATAATTTGAGCATACTTTGGTCCAGAAATACTTGCTACTGGCAAGTCTGTTGTGTAAATTAAAAGAAAAATTGTATCACATCATGGTAGAGAGGGGAGGGGGGAATAGTATTGCCTTTTGGTATCCTAGCCACAAGTTTGCAATCAGCTTGAACAGGGAAGTGTCGTGTTTAACATCATGTCAAACGGAAACAGATTGTGATCATTCGTGTGTGAACATGGTTCCCCAGAGGATAGATTTGCTTGATGTAATTGTCTTGGCATGAAGACTTAGGGTATTTATATCTAATAGGGTAGAATTACTTCATCAGTGAATGGTGGCTATATTTTATTTTATATGTATTGGGAGGTTTTAAATTTGAATATTAGTACATAAAAGTATATTCCTAGCTTTATCTGTGGCTTGCAGTCTCTCCTGCTTAAAAAAAGAAGACATTTGTTTAGTCGTTTTGTTAAGTGTGTCTATAGAAATCTATTCCCTTTACTCCTCACACTTTTTTTCTTTTCTCTTCTTTTTCTACATTTTCAGTGGTGCCTTTCTTTTCCTTTCCACTCACATTTCTTCAAGCTTTCCCCATTTACATCCCTTTACCATGGGTAATTCTTCTTCACTTGATGATGGTAAGGCTGTTTCCACCTTCTGTCTGTCCTGTCATTATTTTTCCTTAGAATGAACAGCATGTACTGCACCATTCTCTTAACATCCTGTTGTTTGCTTTGTTGTTACACATATCGTTTAGTAGACAGAGAGTCGTTGCATAATTGTTAATTTAATGCCTCTGCAAATGTTGCATTGGTTTATGTTATACCCATTATGCATACAACGTTGAAAACTATTGTGAGATTTGTTGCCCTCCTAAAGTTTTAATATATATGATTTAGAACATTGTTATAAGTTAAATCAAAAGCATTGTTAAAATTCCTCAAGCCCATCTTTACTATAAAATAAAATGCATGCAAGTTGGACCAATAGAACATTTAATGGGCATAACACACTGCCCAGGACTTCCTATTTTTGAGAAGAGAAATGCTCCATGCAAATTCAGCGTTTGCATGCTTTTGGAGTGTTCTCCTGTTAATAGAAAAGAACAAGGAACCCAGGAGCCCCATCTGCTCATCTGCCCAATGGATTAATGCCGGTGTATGGGTATTATTTAAAAATAATTTTTTTTCAGACATCCGTAAAAATAATCTAAACCCCTCTCTTACTATAATTCTAATTTGATTTTAGAAGACCTTGTATGCTGAGCAAATTTTTAAGGTAATTCGTTCATTAAATATATGACCTAATTTCTGAAGAAGGTGCATGGATTTTGTATAGATTAAAAAAATGCCAAAACATAGGAAGGTGCTACTAAAGAAATGCCAAAACATAGGAAGGTGCTACTAAGTTCAATGTGTCCAGAGAGGCTTTATTTTGTAGAGGGGATAGGTGGATGGGATGTGAGCAAAAAGCATAAGATATGCTTAAAATTGGGGAATAATGGGACTCAGAGATCACTCTAAGCATGATGGTGCTATTTTCCTGTTTCCTGTGAACAACTGTGGAAACTCTATTAAAATGTATTTGTTAATAGGTCAGTAATGCTGCAAATGGACACACATTTTTGAAACAGCCTACCTGTCACAGAAAAGTACAAACCAAGGTCTCAAGACTTGAAGCATAAATTCTATTATTGGTTCTTATTTTCCAGAACTAATAAAATGGAATAAATACACATTCCTACTATTTTCTGTGTATATTAAGTTTCTCTGGGAACATAATACTGTTTTCTTATGGCTCAGTTTTCTTACTACTAAATATTTTCTGACACCCTCTGTGTTTGAAAATGTTGATTTAATGAAGAATCTCACATCAATCAGATATCACATTTGTTTTTATCATCTCTTGTTAATATCAAGAATCCTAAGGAGGAGAAATGGATACTTCTGAGATGTGGTTTGCCATCTGATATGTTAAAGGTGGCTGTTGAATTATGGTTGTATGTTAGAGGTTAGTACCAAGTTAGATGCTTATCCTTGTGAACAACTGGGATTCTTGCTATTTCTGTTTGAAGTTTTTTGCAACTATAGTTATAAATAACCATTTCTTTAAATAAGTAGTAGTAGTAGTAGTTGTTGTTAATAATAATAATAATAATAATAATAATAATAATAATAATGTTTTTTCTTAATATGCTTAGAGTCTTAATCCTGGTGGGGGTTGTGTTTACTGAAATAAGAATTAAAATGAGCTTTTTTTCTTTTTTGAGAAGGGGAGACTATTTTTTTAAACAAAACATGTATGCCTATTTTTATTTTAAGGAAAAAAATATTAAAATATAAAAGCCTTCACATGATTAAAAACAGTGAAGCACACTACTAGTTTATACCTACTAATAACTACTAGTTATTTGGCATTCTGTACTTCTTACACCAGACTACAGTTTGGTATAAGAAGTAAGCAAAGTAAGCTCAAGGTTTTCTCACTGGTCATGATCATATGTGACTTAGAATTCTGAAAGTAACTTTATTTTACTTAATTTATTACATTTATTTTCCACCTTTTCCACAAAGTGGTTCAATTTAAATCAAGGCAATTTGGGGCACAAGCCTATGCATCTTTAGACAGAAGAACATCCTATAGCTGCCAGCATGCCATGCTGGCTGGAAAATGCTGGGAGTTGTAGGGTTTTTTCTGTCTAAACATGCATAGCATTGCACCCTTAAAGAATTATTTAAGTCAGAAAGTAAAAAGGAAGATTTAAATAATTGATTAAAATCAAGGTTTCCACTGATACTTCTCTGTATATTTCCTGAACAGTGATGCAAATCTGACCACCAAATTATGTTCATGTACAACTAAATAGAGTATTATTTATACTGTTATTTCATTCTTAGAACCAAAACTTGCATCTCTTGGTTGCACTGTGTACATTTTGTATGCTTTTCTTTTTTTACCTGTACAGGGAATGTCTTTAAAATATTCCCATACAAGATCTTTCTTATGACCGGCAGCCATGACAGTTTGTGATGTATGGGAATATAGGAATCTGCACATTGGGCAATTTTGTTTTCTTCTTTCCGGTGTTGCTCATTTCTGCTTCATTCTGCTTTGGTACATCCCCACCCTCACACACACACAAAAAGTAGCAAACAAAATTAAATGTCCATGACTGATAGGTCAAAGGTAAGGTTTGATAGTTACTGGGCAGACTAGAGCAATTTATTTTCATCAGCTGAAAATGAAATGTCTATGTTTGGTACGTGGAGTGTAAATATACATATCTGAGAAATGATCAGATTGGTTCTTTACTGACATTTAAAAAAAACCTCTTAAATGCAATGAATCTTGTAGATTTTATTTATTTATTTATTATATCTATATCCCACCTTTTTTCCTCTCGCAAGGAACCCAAGGCAGCTTACATAGTCCTCCTCCTCTCCATTTTATCCTCACAACAACCCTGAAAGGTAGGTTAGGCTGAGAGTCAGTGAGTGGCCCAAAATCCACCCAGTGAGTTTCATGGCTGAGTGGGGAATAGTACCCAGATCTCCTGAGTCCCAGTCCAACACTCTAACCACTGCACTACACTAACTCTCCACATCACACTAGATGCATTGATTCCATTTATATGCGTTGACTAACTGTACAGCTAATATGTTCATATTCAGATTATGTAATATTAACCTATTTATGCTTTAACAGAAGCTTAAGTTGTATCCAGCATAACGCTAGTGGAGAAAGTACAAGAAGTGGCATTCCATTAGTGGTTGTGTGTTGTGCTAGTGGTTGTGCAAGGACTAGCAGAACAACCAGCACAAGCAATATCTAGTGCAATAAGACTAA
Organism: Shinisaurus crocodilurus; assembly: GCA_021292165.1. NCBI lineage: Eukaryota > Metazoa > Chordata > Lepidosauria > Squamata > Shinisauridae > Shinisaurus > Shinisaurus crocodilurus. The sequence continues at coordinate 201,215,202 of CM037878.1, read as the reverse complement.
AATTAATATGCCTTCTGTATGGTACCACAAAAATTTTGTTGTTTCAACTTAGGGAGGTACAGCAATGAAAAGCAAAATGTTGCAAAAGATGAATGTGAGGAAATTTAATTACACATACTTAGGGCTTCTTTGGAATTTGGGATAAGGACTAAGAGGTTAATTGTCAAAAAAGAGGACATGCATCACCCAAAAAGGAGATAGCAATTTGCATAACATTTGCATATGCTAATTTATATAAATCCAGACTTAGAAATAATTACTGTCATTTAGATAGAACTACAATATATCTCACAATAGTGGGAAAGACTGTGACCAAGTAACCTGTGTTCTTGCTCAGCCTGCTTTCAATGTGCTGTCTATTGATGGGCATCTTCAGGGCTCATGCTTTCCCTTCTTATGGTTCTTTATCTTTAAGCTGGTCTTGACAGCTCTTCCAACAGAGAATACCTTCAAATAGAGGACTGTCCTCTCTAAAGTAGGATAATGGCCTCTTAGAGAGTGTGTGTGATGTAGGCATGCTGGGAAGGAGTTTTATTTAAGCCCCAGAGTCCTGTATATCATAGCTACAGCAGCACCTGATAGAGGCAAACCTGCTATAATGTTATACCTTCTTCTCAAAAACTCTTTTTTTCTGTTTCGTAGTACACCTTTTTACTAGACCAGTCTTGTACTGGTGATTAAGTAGATAGTGCCACTCTAGCACCTCCTAGGGCAAGCAGTTCTCTTTAGTGAGGCTCATCTCAAAAGGCACTTTTTTTCTCTCAAGTGTTAGTTTTCAAGCATTCAGCAGGAACATTCAGGACATCCAGAGGGCTGAAAAATTCCCCCTGTCCTGCCAGTTCCCCTGCAACTAAAATACCTTAACTTTGCTAACAAGGAAGGAGTTAAGTGGCCTTGAGCACAGCTCATCAGACACAGGAGAGACCTTGCAAGGCCAAATATTAGCATAATTTCCTGCCAGAGAACATGAACTGAACCAGGAGACAGGGAAAACTACAAACCCTATCATCCCCTGAAGGAAATGACTGTCCTCAGGGAGCATAATTGGCAGCTATTGAGTACTGGCAAGGCCTTGTCTGTGTCTCACTAAACCACCCCCCTTCACAAAGGTAAGTAAGTTTGGGGAGGTGGGGGAGCTGGCAGGGGAGAGCTGGTTAGTGGCAAGGACAGAGGGCAAACCCCAATTGAGCCAGACCCAAGAAGTGGTCTGGATTTCACTTGAAATGGGACAAGGCTTTTGAATGGGGAGAGTTCAAATTCCAACCTTTCCTTTTAATTCCACGCACATCACTATGCCTATCCCCTTTCCAATCAAATTCCCATTTAAAAAAACCCTTTTGAGCATTACTCCAGTGCAAGAAGCAGGACTGGCCCATGGGTGGATGACAGTTTTGGGGTGGAGGCCACACTGGTGGCTGCAGCAGAACCCTTTGGGGATCACATGGGTGAATGGGGGTGGGTGGTGTGAGGACAGTCTTTCACTCCCTCTCCCCTCCCTTATTTGCATACAGGGATCACTGGGGGGGGGTGAGATTACAGCATGTCCCCCTCCCCTGCAATCCTGATCAAGACTGCTGTTCCCCACTGCTGGTAACATTGGGGAAACTGAGAACCTGCCTGCATAGGATCATGGGCGGAGGCGTGTTGAGGTTAAAACACCCCCAAGATCCTGATAAAAAATTGTTATTTCCAGTGCTGGAAAAGTAATCTGTTCCTCGCCGTCCAGTTGACTACTGATCAGCTAGGCAGTGGAGGAAAGTGGGTGGACTGTACTGAGAGCAGTGGGTCATTCCCCACTCGTGATGTAAATTATAGGGCAGAATGTGTCACCATCTTATGTTAGTACTGGATGCCTTTGTCATGATCAAACTTTGTTTGGTTTTGTTGTTTGGTTATTTGAAATATGAAGTGTGCAGGAGAAATCTGCTAACTTTGAAAGAAGTTATAAAACCATGCTGAGAAAATGTAAAATTAGAGTTTCACCGTCAGATGCTCTCAACATTTAAGGACATGAACCTGAACCATGTAACCCTTTCCTAAGTATGACTTACATGTCCTTAGCTGTGTCCCTGTTGATGTAATTTCATTGCTCTGTTCCAAAGCAGATTATGTAGTACTTGAAAAAGTATTAATAGGAATGATGAATAAAGATATGCTAGTACATGGATAAACTATAGTACTTAACAAGCATCTTGTCACTGAGTACTTTCCAACTTACTAGCAGCACTTAACTATTTGGTTAAAGTCCCTTGATAGATAGGCTGAAAATTAAAAAAAAAGTGGGTTGGGCCCATGGTTGCATGAGTAGATGTCCACTCATGCACAAGTACTTTCCTGTCCCCTTCATACCATTGCAGCCCCCTGCGCCCTCCCCAAAAGCCTTTCTTCTGGAGAGGTACAGACGTTGCTCAGGAACGGGGGGGGAGGGGAGAATCAGGGTGTTTTCCCTGTGCTACATCCCAGCCTTTCTAAGGACCCCCTCCTTGGGAGAGATTTCTCAGGGGGCTGCAATGGGAAGGAGGCAGAAGGAAAGCCCCATTGTGGTAAGTGGACTTACACTCACGCAACTATGGATTCAACCCATTATGAGTTAATCCTTGCTCTCCCCTGTCTGTATATTAGCATTATATCAAGGCTGAAAAGAAGCACAATATATTGGAAATCAATATCAAGCTGGCATGACACTCTGTGACATGAGGCAGGCCACCTTAGCTCATCATGCCCCAGTTTGCTCAGCTGGCAAGCTGAGTGTGACAGTACTAAAACAAAATTCTGTATCTTATGTTTTTTGGAAAAAAATCAATTGAGTTTCAGATGATAAATTTACATTAGGCTGTTGGACATCACAAATCTAATAGGAGGCTCTGCCTCAGTAAATTATTGTATCATCTTATCTTTGCAAGGATCAACTTGGAACTTCATACTCTGCAGTGCCAAATATTGAATGGTACTCTGCTAAGGGCATCCTGCATCCTGATGGACTTAAAGGAAGGATTAGAAGCAAAAAGGGAACATTTGCTTAGAGGGTGAGGGAAGTAAATTACCTAAATGGGTCACACTTGAGGCTACAAACACTTTTGAACTCCAGTGTGTCACTTCTGGATTTCTTTAATGGAAAATAGAGAACAGCCATTTTAAAATCAAATAATGCATTTTATTCAATTTGACTTTTTCAAATCCTAGTAAGGAAGGTATTTGAGTTCCTACCACTTGTGAAAATGCTCTTAGATTAGTGATTGATCTTAGTTCAGCGCTGGATGAAAAAACTATCTTTGCACAATTACACCTATTACTTTTTAAAATCTAGATGGAAACAAAGCAAACATGGATAGGATTCATCCACTCTTAATATGGATGAACCCTCATTCTTAAAATAGTTAAATGAAAAGTTTTAACTTTATTAGTTTTAAATTACTTTTTTATATTGTTATTTTAAAACATTGTGTGGTGCCCTTAGGAGTTTTTTTTTTAAATAAAAAAGCAAGACCAAAATACTTTTTTAAAATAAATTAACGTTTGTGCATAAAACTATCCTCCACTTGACAATATGGAAATTCCTTAATGTAATATAATATAGAAAAGCAGTTTTTAAATAATTTATTTGGTTACCTTCTTGAGTAACAATATTTATCTTAGTGTTTACTTTCCCTTCTCTCCCCCTCCCCCTTGTGTTCAAGACCTGGAGGGTTTTGATTCCGTAGTACCAGTTGCTGAGAAGCTCAGCCACCCAACAACTACCAGACCAAAAGCAACCGGCAGAAGACCTCCTTCACAGTCATTCACATCTGTAAGTATCCTTTAAGATCTATATATTTTCTTTATCTCCCTTATTAATCCAGTAATCCAAATTAATACATTGGCCATGATCCAGTTTTCAGTTTTCCATAACCACCCTTTGTAGTGAAGAGATATTCACCCCTAGGACTCACAAGATGAATCTGTCCCAGCTAGCTCCAAAGCAGTATTTTCATTTCGTGCATCCGCATACTTAACATTAGTTACTATCTGGGAAGTAGATTTAGGCACTCTTATGAAAACTGCTGCAGGTAATTTTTTAATATAGAAAGAGGAATAAAGAAAGTCAGGCACTGCTAAAGGAAATTGCTAGAATAAAAGAACTTATTTCTGCTAATGTTTATAAGCAGGTGTTAACTGTAGGAAGATATTATGAGACAGAAAAGTAAATGAGCTTATTAAGATGGACGTTGGATTCAAAGGTGCCATTCCGCAATAGAAAGCATCATCTTGAAGGACTGTTTTTACACCTCACCATAGAGCACTGTATGAAAGATGTTCTTCTGTTTGTGCAAACTGTTGCACAAGCAGAAGCATAACAACTGCTATTGAACTATAGATAGATAGATGATAGATATCACTGCAAGCAGTGATATGGACAGAACTAGCAGTTATTTACCTTCTGCTACCCGTTTTTTGGTTCTAATATCTGAAAAAAGCAATCAAGTTAATCTTGTGCTAGTAAATCAGCTAAAGAGACACAAAAGCAAAATTGGTAGGGGATCTTGCATGAAATCAAATAGGAGCATTCACAAAAGCAAGCAACCCTGTTTCTCACCTTGCAAATACGTGAGTCAAGCAGTGCCTTACTTGACTTGAACATTGAGCACTTGTCCCTACCTCCCAGGGCTGGCTGCAGGGAGGGGGTGTGTGAAATTGGTATGCACTCCAGCTCCCCTAGTGAATAGTCCATTCTCACCAGGCAGGGGATTGTGATTACAATGACCAACATCTCCAGAGAGTAAATGGCATGTCAATTTTTGATGGAAAATTGTTCCAAGGGCCTTCTAAGTGATGTGAACAGTTTCAGTTTCCCACTGTGGATCTTCTGGGGAATTCTTTTCCCCAGAAGAACTGGAAACGCTACCAGTTAGTTTGAGCGTCCACTGCCTTCCCACCACCAGAGATACATTATTGGGCCTTTGGGGGGCATGGGAAGGAGGAGAAGGTGACAATGGACACTTTGAGTACCTGCAAGTGTGTTGCATGTATTCATAGGAAGCACCAAAAAAACAAAACTAAGCTCCCTTCAGGGTAAGCACAGGGGTGCCAGTGAGTCCTATCAAATGTTCTGCCCTTTTAAAATGTAAGGGAAGGTTCTTAGTTCAGTGGTTGAGAGCATGCTTTGCATGGAAAAAGTCCCAGATTCAATTCCTGGCATCTTCAGATAGTGCTAGGAAAGATCTCTATCTGACTGCTGCAGTCACTGGCAAACTTGTGGCCCTCCAGATGTTGATGGATTGCAACTCCCATCATGCCTCACCTTTGGCTATGGCTTTTGGGAGTTGCAGTCCAGCAACATCTGGAAAGGTGCACGTTGCCCACCCTGGTAGATAATACCGAAGTACATAGACCAATGGACTGACCTGGTATAAGCAGCCTCCTATGTTCCTAAATGGTTACCTATGTTATTTCTCAAAAAAACTGAAATGATGATTAAACTATTGTATACTTTGCAGTGGAGGGGAGGAAATAGCACATTTCTGCATGGTTTCATAGGATATGACAGCCTTCACCAACCTGATGCCATCCAGATGTGTTGGACTAAAACTCCCAGCACTGGGAGTTGTAGTCTAACACATCTGGAGGATAGCAGGTTGGGGAAGGCTGGGATATGGGATTTAGCAGTCACATCAACGCTTCTTTTTTATGTACAAGGCTGGGAAAATTATCCTACTGATAATAACTTTATTGAAAGATAGACCTTATTGATGTGATGTCCATAAAGTTTATTGGCTTAACCATTCATACCTTCAAGCTAATACGACTGTTCTTCTGGAACAGTGATCTCAAGATCTAGACTGATTGGCATCTAATAATCTAATGAGCATCTGGGGCAAAATCTTCATATTGTCTAGCTCCTGAGAGGGCTTTGCCAAAATTACTCCCTATTTAGGAAATATATTTTGTCCTCTGTAGGTTCTTGCCGATCTTGGTGGTTCTCAATTTACACCACTACCTGCTTTCCAGTGTCAAGCACTGGTTCTTTGAACCTGCCTAGGAAATGTCAGATTGGGCTCTTTTGGAAATGTAGCAGGTACACCCCGTGCACAAATCAGTAGCTGTCAGTTCCATCATGTAAAATAGTTCCAACTATAAAAAGTCCTGCATAGAAGTCACTTGGCTTTCATGGTGTACTGCTTAGGCAATATCCAACAGGGCACTTATACCCCTGCCGATTCTCCTGCACCTCACAAATTCCTTTCTGCAAATGGCACCCACCGTTTACGCAAGGGAGATTTAGTGCTTCTGGGAACAACCTGAAATGAGCAGAAATACTCATTTCTGGAAGGAGGCAGGTTGGCATAGCTTGCATAGGGGAGCTCCACCACAGGTGGATCCCTCTTGCGCAATGGAATTGGGTGGGGGTGGAAGGGAATCAGTGGAGGCACAAGTGCCCCATTAGATACTGCCCCTTGTCTGCAGCCAGCCTTCATGCTGTACACACACATAGAACTAATATTTTGGGGATAGCCAGAAGTCAAGATAAGTGGCAGTAAATGTCCTTTAGAAGGATTGCATTTAGACTGGTTTACTGTTCTGAGCTTAACTAGCAATTTTAAACAACATAGGCTGCAATACATACTTAACTAGGAGCAAGTCCCATTGAACTCAATGGGGCTTACCTCCATGTAGATATAGATAGGATTGCACTCTAAATCTTCCAGCCAAAGGATCTTGTCAGTATATTCTATAGAGGCATCACTTGGCATCTAAATTTAACCCAGACTCCGGTATCCTACACCCTGCCTCTCCTTTCTTTGCTTCAGTCTACCGAAATGCTCTTCTTCCTTTCCCCACTTCCCTACCCCCTTCACCCTTTTTAAAAAATACCTTTTTATCTTCTTCTTGCTTCTTCTTTCCTCTCTATTATTGGCTGCCTGCTAGCAGCACATCAGGTTTTGGGTGGGGTGTTGTGGGATACTTTCATCACTCATTCATAAACTGTTTCAAAATCAAAACACCCATTACATACTTATCTGGGATCAAGTCCCATTGAGCCCAATGGGGCTTATTTCTGAGTAGATATAGATAGGATTGTACTCTAAATCTTCCAGCAAAATGATCTTGTCAGTATATTCCATAGAGGCATTGTTTGACATCTAAATTTAGCCCAAACTTATTAATAATAAAAATATGTTTTTTACATTTTGAATGATAAATTTTAATGATGATGTAGGACTGTATGCCGTATATTTGTACTGATTTCAATTATGATTATAATGAGCCAGGTTTGCTATTGACTTTTTATATACCAATGAAACTAATTAACATCTTTCAGCCCAAGGACCACATTCAATTTCAGAGAAAGAAGCTCTCAGGGTCGCATTCCAGTGGTGGGCAGGGCTAAAGACAAAAGGGGCAGGGGCAAAAACAAAAAATCCCAGCATATTGTAGCTCAAAGCTCCTACTGCCAGTAACTGAGCCTTGGGAGAGACATTTCAACCTTTTAGAATGGGGGGAAAAAAACTGCACAAAAGCTGGAAAGCCACCAGACGATTGGGGGAAAGGGAGTGTGGACATCTGGGGAATGCCACAGGGCCAGATTGGGACACCAGCAGGGCCAGATTTTGCCCCCAGTTTATGATTTAAACCATAAGAGCCTTGTTTTTCCCTATACTACTGCCCAGGTCCCACTTCCCTGTGCGCTAACATGTTTTAGGCAGCACAATGGACCATAACCTACCTCACAGGGTTGTTGTGGGGATAAAATGAAGAGGAGGAGGAGGATTATGTAAGCCGCCTTGAGTTCCTTGCAGGAAAAAAGGTGGGGTATAAATATAATAAATAAAAAAATAAAAATAAAGGTCTGTGTATGCCTAATGTATCTCATAGTTAGCATATTTCCCTGAAGAAGGAAAGGCCTGCTGACCTCCTCCCATCTTCATTGCAGCCCTCTGCCACCTGCTATCCCATCACCCTTCCCCAGCAAGAGGCTTAAGTTCCCCTGCCCCTGCTTGGCAGAAGGGAAATAGTAGCAGGCAATGAATTGTGAGCAGAATCACGGTGGAGGAGGGTGCTTTGTAGTTCAGCAACCCTGCTTTGAATTTTCACCCCATTCCTAGTTAAAATGCATGTGGTCCAGAGCAGATTATTGGTAGAGATGTGTGAGGAATCCGGTTGGGTGGTCAAACTCCAGTGGATCGGCCCAGATTGCCCCCCCCATTCCAGCTGGTCAACTCAGCGCTTGTGTATCACGATTTGCATTTTAAAGCCAAGGAAATTTGCATAAGTCTTGGCCAGAATTTATCCAAGTTGCAGCCAGAATTTGCATACATTTCTCTGCCTTTAAAAAAAAAAAAAAGCACATCGCAGCCCGTTTTAAAAATGGAAGCCACAGTAAAAATCCCTGACTCAGCCCTTTTTCAGCTCTTGAGTCAATGAAGTGCCGAAAGTCCACCGAGCGCAAGTGGGTACAGTTTCTCAGTGTCGGCCATCCCTATTATGGGTATAAACTTTTAGTCTTAGAGGGTAGATGTATTAGTGTCTTAAACTTTATTGAATAATTGTCATTTTCTTGTGTTTCCACAGTCTTCACTTTCAAGTCCTGATTTTTTTGATTCACCAAGTCCTGAAGATGAAAAGGAAGAACACGTTTCCCTTCCACAAAAAGTAGCTGAGCCATTAAAGAAAGCAAAGACTGTTACAATATCGCTAGTAAGTTATTTAGGCTATTTGTAGCAATAGTGAGGGCTGATTCCCATGGTCCCTAATGTAGTAATACTGCCATTGCCACTGTGGTGGGGCACAGGTATGTGTACAGCATAAAATATGCATTAAGCAGTAAACACACAACCTAGTTCCTACAGTCTTTCCATCTCAAAGCTGGCACACATGATTGCCTGATTTCTGCCATCCTCCCACCTCCAAAAGAGAATGAAAGGGAAAATCAAAATGATATGAGCACATTGATTACACATAATTTTCTGAGAAATGCACATACTCCTAAGCCCAGCTCCATTCTCCACCATGTATAGAATATTGCTAGGAAGGAAGGCATCTGAACCAGTCCATTGTGACTGGCCCAGAGAATTTCATGTCTAAGCAAGGATTTGAACTGAGTTTCCCATTTTTCAAACTCAGTTTTTTTTTTAATCTCCTGTCCCTTTTCTATGTAAAGTCAACCCCATATAGCAAACAAAGTTCTGTCTTCCAAAATGCCTGTGAACAGAATTCTTTTGCTTGTGCAGACATCCATTCTTGCTTGTTTCACTCTTTTGGAATGCAATCCTATATACATCTACTCATAAGTAAGTTCTATTGAGTTCAGTGTGGCTTACATCCAGGTACGAGTATAGGATTGCAATGTAAGAAATTAACCTTTTGGGGGATGGTGGGCAGATTTGGAATTTTGAGGGTGTTGTGGGCTGCTACAAAATGCCCGGCGTGGGTGCAGGAGGGATGCCCATTAAAAAATGACTGCCATAATAGGTGTGGCCAATCACAAAACACGCATTTCACAGAAGGCAAAGAGGTGAGGCTAAAAGATAAGTTACTTCCCAAAACCCACATACAAGACAGAGTGGGGTCCTGAGTTCCAAAACACAAAATCCCTCCTTTGAACCCACAGTTTTCTGCTCCAGCAGACCACCGATTTGATTTCACAGAAAGGCAAGTCAATTAATGTATGCAAATCAACCTTTAAAGTTCATTTATTTGTCCACATTTCTTTCCCCAACTTAATAGGAGGATGACCCCCAAATCACACCCAAGATCCACACAGCTCACACACTGCAAACACAGAAAAGCCACATACCCCACACTGTATGTCACCCCCTCCTTTCAGGCTCACCCCGCCCAAAATGCACACTCTCTCTTTGGATCACCCCTAAACACGCTCCCTGACTTTGTTTCTTATACATATGCACACCACACGCACACTTCCCCCCCCCACAACCTCCCCCCAGTCACCCCAATATCCTCATCAGCCATCCCCAAACCATTCTGGATCATGCCACAACCCTCCTCCAAGCTTATCAGGCAGCAGGAGGGGCCCTTTTGGGGGTGGGTGGGGGATCTTTAGCAGCTGCTGGACACACTGCAAAGCACATGGCCTGCAGCCAGCGACCCTCCTCTTCTCATAAGCCCAGGTGAGGCCCAAGGCATTCGGAGAAAGGAAAATGAAGATGGTGGGTATGTCTATGCCAGGTGTTTCACTTTGCAGCACACCCAAGAATTAAATTTAAAATGAAAAAGAAATGGGGGGAAGGACAGGGGACCTTAGTGGGCATCAAGAGGCACCAAGTTGGGGATCCCAGAATTATAGTGCCTTGAAGAAGTATGCACCCCCCTTTGACTTTTCCACATTTTGTTATGTTACAACCTGGAATTGAAATGGATTTAATTGGTATTGTTATCACTTGATGCACACAAGATACTCAACACTGTGAAGGTGCAAAATATTTTTATTGTGGCCCCAAAGTTAAGTAAACGAAAACAAACTGGCACTTGTTGGGTGCATAAGCATTCACCCCCCAGAGTCAATACTTGGTAGAAGCACCTTTGGCAGCAATTGCAGCTGCAAGTCTTCTTGGGTAAGCCTCTATCAGCTTTGCGTATCTGGATCCTGCAATGTTTGCTCATTCTTCCTGGCAAAATTGCTCCACTGCTCCAGCTCTGTCAGGTTGGATGGGGACCGTTGAGGAACAGCAACTTTCAAGTCTTGCAACAGATTCTCAATTGGATTGAGGTCTGGCCTTTGACTGGACCATTCAAAGACTTCCAGGTTCTTGTTTGTAAACCACTCTGGTGTTACTTTGGCTGTGCATTTAGGGTCATTCTCCTGCTGGAAGTCCAAGGTCCCTTGCAGACTGAAACAGGTTTTCTTCTAGAATTGCCCTATATTTGGCTTCATCCATCTTGCCCTCAATCCTGACCAGTTTCCCAGTCCCTGCCAAGGAAAAGCATCCCCACAACATGATGCTGCCACCACCATGCTTCACCGTGGGGTTGGTGTTCTCTAGGCAATGAGCACTGTTGGCTTTGCGCCGCACATAGCATTTTGTGGTAAGGCCTAAAAGTTCATTTTTGGTCTCATCAGGCCAGAGAAGCTTTTTCCGCATGTTAGCTGTGTCTCCCACATGCCTTTTGGCAAATTCCAAATGGGCTTTGATAAGGGTTTGTTTCATCATTGGCTTTCTTCTTGCCACTCTTCCATAAAGCCCAGCTTTGTGGAGTGTCCAGGTGATAGTTGTCCCATGGACAGTTTCTCCCATCTCAGCTGCAGATCTCTGCAGCTCCTTCAGAGTTTGCATTGGCCTCTTGGTTGCTTCTCTGACTAATGCCGCCCTTACCTGGTCACTGAGTTTTAGTGGATGGCCTTCTCTAGGCAGAGTCGCGGTTGAGCCAGATTCTTTCCATTTTGTAATAATGGATTTAACACTGCTCCAGGAGATGTTCCTAGTTTGGGATATGTTTTTTGTAACCCTGGTTTGTGTTTCTGCACAACTTTATCCTGGAGTTGTTTTGATAGCTCCTTGGTCTTCATGGTGCTGTTTGTTTAGATATGCTCTCCGACAAACTCTGGGGACTTCCAAAAACAGGTGTATTTAATTTGAGATCATGTGGCACTGGAATTGCACATAGGTGGACTCCATTCAACTACATATTTATTTATTTTATTTATTTATGAATCGCCCATCTGGCCGACATCCGGCCACTCTGAGCGATGTACAATCCAATAAAATACAAGGGGGGGGGGGGGAACACACACACACACAGTATAAAACACAATAAAAAACAGTACAAAACTTAAAAATCCTAACCCACCCCATATTCCCGCCTGAAAAGCCACATTTTTAATGCACAGCGGAAGCTAATCAAAGAAGGGGCATGGCGGAGGTCACTGGGGAGAGAGTTCCATAAATTGGGGGCTGCCACAGAAAAGGCCCCCCTCCTAGTCCCAACCAGCCTGGTTTCTCTGGCTGATGGGACAGGGAGAAGGCCGTCCGTGGCAGATCTTGTTGAGCGGCCTACTTGATGTTGCTGGAGGCGCTCCTTGAGATAAACTGGACCGGAGCCGTACACAGTATGAGACTTCTGGAGGCAGTGGGTTGCACCAGAGCTTATTTAAGCATGTCACAGCAAAGGGAGTGAATACTTATGCAACCAACAAGTGCCAGTTTGTTTTCATTTACTTAACTTTTGTGCCACAATAAAAATATTTTGCACCTTCACAGTGTTGAGTATCTTGTATACATCAAGTGGTAACAATGCCAATTGAATTCATTTCAATTCCAGGTTGTAACACAACAAAATGTGGAAAGATCAAAGGGGGGTGAATACTTCTGCAAGGCACTGTATATTTTAGTGCAACCTTCCCAACCTGGTGCCCTCCATTGGCCATGCTTGCTGGGAATTATGGGAGTTGCAGTCCAACACATCTGAAGAGCATCATGTTGGGGAAGGCTGTGTTACAAACACGTTTAGCAATGAAATGTTGCAGTTTTCCCCTTTTCCTTAGAATATCTTTATTTCTAATTTCATTTCCTTCCATATCTTTAAATGCTTTAGTCTCTAGCACAAGCATATACAGTAATACCTTGGGTTGCAAGTAACTTGGTTTGAGAGCATTTTGCAAGACAAACAAATTTTTAAATATTTATTTAATTTTTTTTAACTTGATATACAAGTGACGTCTTGCAATACAAGTACTGTAGTACGGCTTAAATTAAAAATCTCTGTACAAATTTTTTTGGGGGGATTTCATTTTGATATAAGAGTGTTTTGGATTACAAGCATGTTTCCGGAACGAATTATACTCTCAATCCAAGGCATGACTGTAATAGGAACAGACTATTTGTCAATATCCAGGTCAGATTATTTGTCCATCTCCAGGGTCTCAGGCAGAGGTTTTTAACATCACTTGTTACCCAGTAACTTTTAAAAGTGGAGTTTCTGGGGATTGAACCCCAGGCCCTACAATTGCAAAGCATGTTCTCTACCACTGAGCTATGGCCCCTGCCCTTATAATGATTATATAACCATATAATGATGCTGCTAGAGCTTCTTTGTGCACAGCCAGTTGATCAGTTGAATCTGATATTTTAAAAAACTACCAAATGTTATTACTTAATTTTGATTTTTCTCATATTGCAACAGTAATATCTTCTCTCTCTCTTTTCCTTTGGTGCCATGCAGTTTTTGGCATATTTTTGTTGATCCCCCCAGCAGCACCACCGATCCAGTTTTAGGTGACATTCTTTCTGGTTAGTGGTAGCAATTCAGAATGAAATCTGCCCAGCAGTGACAACCCATGGCAGACTAATGTCAGCTTGATGTTAAGATCATTTTGGAAAGATGCATTTCAGTAGCTGTATAAAATGGTGCTGCTTATTGCATGGCCAACTATATAAAACATCTGGATGGAATTCCTTTAGCATAGCTTCCAGGCAGAGGGGGACGGGGGGGGGGGGAAACATAGCAAAGAAACTAGAGCTTTTTGTTGTTGGTATCCTAATACTTGTGTGTGGTTTTGCTGTCATTTTTTCCCATAGGTATCTGATAACAAAGCTTCTTTGCCTGCCAAGCCAGGGGGCTTAACAAGTGGAAGTAATCTTCCATCTTCATTATCATCCTCATCTGCACTTCATCCAGTTTCAGCAGCAGCAACAAGTCACAGGTCAAATTCCCCTTCTTTGTTCAGTACTGAAGGAAAGCCAAAGACTGATCACTCCAGCCAAGCTGAAGCAGCTTTGGAAGAGCTAAGAACACAAGTTAAGGAGCTTCGAACTATCATTGAAACAATGAAAGACCAGCAGAAGTGAGTGTTACTCATCCTTCTAGTATTGTTGTGGACTATCTTTTCCCACATATTAACAAAGTAGGCAACCATGGTGGGTCAGTGGGGGTGGGTGGGCCGTTATAGATTTCATAGATCATAGAGTTGGAAGGAGCCTACAAGGCTATGGAGTCCAACCCCCTGCTCAATGCAGGAAACTAGAGGAGGGGTCTCCCATCCAAGTAATAACCAGGCCTGACCCTGCTTAGCTTTCCACGCTCAGACAAGCTGAGCCAGCGTGAGCCACAGGCCCCCACCTGTATCAAGCTCCCTTCACTGCCTGTAACTAATGAACTTGATTTTCCCCCTACAAATGCTGAGTTTTCCCCTCCTCTGCTGCCCCACTCACACTCACTGCTATCCACTGCCGATTCGTCCTTCGGCTCATTTTGTCATCAACCTCCACAGGGCAGCATGCAGGCACAAGACAACTTTCAGGCATCCAGGAAGCTTGGTGGAATGCACTAAACTGCCTGGATACCGTAAATGGACATAGTCCATCCTCTCAGGACGGACTTTAGCTGAAAGGATTAAGGAAAGAAACCTGCGGTAAGGGGACTGCCCTGAGCCAATCCCTATGCTTGATTTATTTTTAAATCTCTGGCTGCATGTATGCAGGAAAAAAACATAGAAAAGAAGGAAGTAAATGGGCAGGACCTATTTTCTGACTGCTGAGAAGCACATTGGAGCAGCTGAGGCCTCGGCAGCAGACAGAGGTGGAGGGAGACTGGAGTCAGGCCTCTGTCTCTTCTGTAGGTAGCAGCAGCAATGGTAGGCTGAGCAGAGTCAGAGTGATTGAGTGTGTGTGTGTGTGTGTGTGTGTGTGTGTGTGTGTGTGGTTTAATCTGTGCTTGTGAATTTGGGGGGGGGGCAGCCTGCTTGCATGGCAGCCAGCTAGAATCCTTCCAGACCCTCAGTAAACAGCAGCATCACCCAAAAAGTAGGTAGGTTTTTCAATAGTGTTTTAAGACTTGGGAGCTGCTCTAGGCTCTGTATGGCGTTTTTAAGGCGTGTGTTGGCCCCTGGGCTAAATTTTTTTTTTTTAATTCTCCCCCAAAAACCTTGGTTTTGCATTCCTGATCTTTATGTTAATGTACATGACTCAGTTTCCCTTTCCTGTCTAATGGATTGTATTGAGAGGTGGAGAGTTGTTGTTGTATGGTTTTCTATGGTGTTGAGTGCTGGCAGCTGTGAATTCAAAAGACTGCTTTTCTGTGGTGCTCTGAGGATAACCTACCACCAGCACTCTATTTTTCAGCTATGACCTTACAGTTCACATGCTTCAGTTTACCTTTTATGGGCTATGGCGGTTGTGAATTCAAAATACTATAGTTGCCTCTGCCTCTGGTGACCTGCCCTCTGCCCCACCAGCCCCTGTGGGCACTATCCACTGCATGTAGTCCATGCCTTTTTCTGTCCATTATTATTTTGTATGTGTTTGTGTGTCTGCTCTTTATCTTTTTCAGGTAAATTATAATGGAAACGGCACAAAGGCCCAGAGTATAAAGATAGAGAAGTTATTTATTGTATAAATATTTGAAAAGAAATAGTAAGGTTTTGAACATTTAAAAAACAACAGTATGTATGACTTATTATAAACATAAGTACCACATAACAATTGAAAGGGAAAAATAAGGTTTTCAATTTTATGTATGACTTATTATAAACATAAGTACCACATAACAAAGTGGAAGGTATCCAGTATGCGTAGTCCAAAACAAACCAAAGTGTCCAAAGTCACTGAATGTTGTAACCAAAACAAGATGAGAAAGTATCCAAGGTCACTTGAATGATGTAACCAAAACAAGATAAGACGATGCTTCTAGATACTGCGTCGTTTTGTAAATATCTTCTTCAGTAGACAAACAGTTTCATTCAGATTCTTATAGTTATAGTTCATAGAGAATAAATCTTCTTCAGTAAGCTGAAACAATATATGCAAATTATAGTGGATACAGAAACATGTGATACTTAGGAAAGAAGTATAATAGATACAGAGCAAGAACTACAAAGCAAGAAATGCTAAACTAAATGCTTACCAGTCAGTTTTACTAAGATTCGTATAATAGGCCTGTAGCCAATGCCTTTCAGAAGGACTGAGTTGAAGTTAACCCAGCAAATTTATACAAAATGCTAAAGCCAAACAGGTGTAGGCTGAAAGAATGAGTTTACAATTAAAGGGGAAAGAACACAGAATTGCCACTTATATAATTCCACATTGAAACAGTGAAACACAAAGCAAGTAACCCATTGATGTGTTTTATAAAGTCAAGTATACATATAATGACTCCAATACATGTAAGAAGATTGCAAAATATATTTTATATTTATTTATTTATTATATTTATTAATCGCCCATCTGGCCGGTCACGCAGCGATATATAAAACTAGACCAATCATATTCGCAATTTAATGTAATTGTATTAAGAAGAAAAGTAAAACGCGCCACCTGCTGGCTGATTAGACGATCTACGTCTAGGATATTGTAAGAATGAGAATGAAGCTTCCAGATCACAAAAAACTGTAAATCTTTATCCTCATGTTTTTTATCCACAAAATGTTGTACCATCGGGGCGGTTAACACCCGATTGCGGATCCTAGATTTATGTTCTTGTATTCGATATTTGATCTAGCGAGTGGTTTTACCCACATACAATAAGTTGCAGGGACATCGAATTATATATGCAACTGCTTTTGAATTGCAGTTAGAAAAATGTCTGATGGTAAATTTAAACCCTGAATTAGTGTCATGAAAAGACTTAATCTGTAAGGCATGTGGACAAACTGAACATCTGCCACATTTGAAGTGACCTATAGTAGAAGGTGGAGGAGGGGGGCCTAAATCATCAGAGTGAATCATAGAGTCACCTAGATTCCTAGTCCTTCTAAGTCCAACAGTGGGGAAAGAGCTCTATGAAAAGGTTAGCAAAAAATGGAAATGTAGGGAAACATTATAGCTTTACAAATGGGGTGCCACAACAAAACATTGTAGTGTATCCCTGGCGTGCATATGTTACCTGAGCCTGTGGCTAAGGGGGATTTTTAAAAAAGTTATCTTCAAAGACAGAGTTCCTGCTATAACTTGGGTCTTACTTCATGTGCGAAAATAAGATTTAGTTTTTGAAGATTTAAAAGTGCAACCAGTGTGCATGCAAGTCAATGGAACATGAGAGTCCTGCATGCAAATGAGCACTTGATTTAGCTTGGGAGAAAGTCTGAGGGGGCAATTTAAGTAGACTGACCTTTGCTGCAACCCGAGAGGTACAGGGGATTTTTCACTGAGAGTCCAAACCAGCTTCAGCCTCACGTCTGACCTGGAATATTAGCAGTGGACTACATTGCAAGACTGCTGTAACCTGTTCTCTCTCAGCACAGCCCTCCAAAGTTTTCTTTGGATTAAGTTTGACAGTTTTCTCTGGATTAAGTTTGAAGGACGAACCTGAAAATTGTCAGAGAGCAACGATGGACACCATCTTCAATCGTGCAGGGAAATATCTCTGTGAACTTATAATAAAACATAACCTTTTGTTATGTAATGGGCACGGACAAGGAGATCAGGAGGGTTATTTTACATTTATTTCTCCCAGTGGGTCTATTAGTATTATAGATTATATATTAACATCTAATAATGTACCAATTGATCGAGCTACCTTTAAAATAATCCCAAGAGCCGAGAGTGATCATTTCCCTCTTGAATTATCATTGACACAACTTGTCCTTCCCACTTCTCCTAAACTGCTAGATGAAACTGAGTACCTGATACTCGGAAATAGGAGGTTAAAATGGAATGGACAGGTTCAGGAAAGAATGATCAAGACCTTGGATTCTCTTAAGTTTGCCACATTAAGGGAGGCAATCTTATCAGAAACAAGCAATGTTATTGGACCATATGAGAATTTGATCACACAAATGAGACCTTTAATGACTACAACTAGTGTGATCAAAAAGAGAAAGTTTAAGACCCAGACATGGTTTGATGAGGATTGCCGGAAAAGTAAGAAAATATTAACTAGGGAACTTAGGAAAATGAAGTCAAAAAGTAATAAGAGAAACCCTGCCTCCCAAATTCATGTAGCCCAATTACAGTACAACTATAAAACATTACTTTAAAAAAAGAAACAAAGATATTACAAGTTACAGTGGAAAGAATTAGGGGATGCAGCAATTCAAAAGGATTCACAGAAATTTTGGCATTTGGTCGCTCAAGGTACAAATAGGATAAAATACTCTCTAGAAGCATCAGTACAAGGAAAGGATTGGGTGACACACTTTACTGAAATATATGGTCCCCGCACTGATGTATCCATAGAAGTCCACCAATCTCAGTTATTAGATCTCCCTGAATGGCCAGATATTACCTTTAACCAGATTAAGGGGATTGTCGCAAGACAGTCAGTGAATAAAGCCCCAGGAGAAGATATGATACCCGTGGAGCTTTATAAGATAAGGCCAGAGTACTGGATACCTATTTTTGTGAAATTGTTTTCTTATGTAAACCGTACTGGCTGTGTACCGGAGGGGTGGAAGTTGAGCATCATTGCTCCCATATATAAAAAGGGAGATAAGAGAGACCCAGCCAATTATAGGCCTATTAGCCTTTTAGATGTTGCTTCAAATTTATATGCCAGGTTCCTCCTTGAAAAATTAGAAGAATGGGCAGATACACAAAAAGTAATATCTGAAGTACAGGCCGGTTTTCAAAGAGGGAAGTCCACAGTTGACCTGTGTTTTGTAATGAATTTCCTGTTGTGTAAATATGTTCATAACATGAAGCGAAAGCTGTATGTTGCCTTCATTGATTTGAAGTCAGCATTTGACACAATTCCTAGACACTTATTATGGCAGAAACTGGAAAAGACAAACTTAGATCGCCGTTTACTATTCCTTGTTAAAACACTGTATACTGATACATCGGTACAAGTTAAAGTCGATTTGGCTGATCATCTTACTTCTAGAATAAAAACTTTTGTCGGAGTCAAACAGGGATGCATCTTGGCACCCTTTTTGTTTAACTTTTACATTAATGATGTGGTTAAGGAATTGGATGCGTTACAGTTTGCCCCTGTTACAATTCTTGATCAAAAATTATCAGTATTAATGTACGCTGATGATTTAGTTCTTGTATCTAGAACACAGGTGGGACTGAGACGGCTGCTTGCGAAGTTTGGTCCATATTGTAAGACAAATGCTCTGTCCATAAACTATAATAAGACGCAGGCTGTTGTGTTTGGGAAGCGTCCCAAAAAGCATGTTTGGCATTTCGATGAGCCCATTATAAATCAAGTGAAATCATTCAAATACTTGGGATTGGTCTATTCAGAAACAGCCTCCTGGAATACACTTTTATCAAACATTAAGCTGCAACCCTTTAAATCAGCTAAAGCTATTTTGAAATTTGCTGTTTCTAAAGGAGGGAACCTGGTAAACCCAGCCCTATCTGTTTATAAAGCCAAAACAGTGGCTCAAATTTTATATGGGGCAGAGGTTTGGGGTACCTCAAAGGTCTTAGGTCTAGAACCCCCTCAGAATTACTTTTTAAGAGCTCTGTTGGGTTTGCCTAAAGACGTACAATCTGCTATGGTTAGGCTAGAGACTTGCATGCTGATTATGGAGAGTCAAATAGATAAAATAATTATGCTATTGGTTTAAGGTACAACAAATGGATAACACCAGATTACCTAAAAAATGTTTGATTGAAATGGCCAATGGATTACCTCTTAAAAATTGGGTACATCATGCTGCTCAACTTATGGTTAAATATGGTCTCTCACTGGCTGAGCTTAAAGACTTCCCATTAGACATACAGAAAAATATCTTTAAGCGAACTATAAAGGAGGTTGTCACAAAAAATGATTTAAACTCTGTGTATACATCCACATGTGCACCATTATATTTTAAACTTAAAGAGGCTCGCTAATATGTGGACTACCTTAATGAGTTAACATTTGTACAACTTCGGAAAGCCTTCACAGAATTACGACTAAATATGATGGATACTGCTTATAGAGATGGGAGGCATAGGGGTATCCCAGTCAATGAACGTACTTGCATTTGTGGTTGTTCTGAATTAAAGGATCTTACTCATTATATTTTATGCTGTCCCTTATACAATGACCCAAGGGAACAATTTTTGGTACCCTTAATTGCAAGTTTCCCTAACCAGAGTCCCTTGGATACGTCTTTCTATCTCCTAGCAGATATGGATAAATATGTGACCTGGCGTGTAGCTCTCTTTGCAATTGCTGCTAAGAAAATCAGAAATAAATATATTGGAGAGATAGCTATCGATTGCAAAGGAGATGACCATATTTGACTGCATATTATTTATATCACATTACTGATTATTTCTTTTTAAATATTTGTATATTCCCTTTTTAAATTGGCTTTTATCTTTATAACATTTTTAAATTGGCTTTTATCTTTATAACATTTTTAAATTGGCTTTTATCTTTATAACATTTTTAAATTGGCTTTTATCTTTATAACATTTCAGTGTATTGTTTTTTAAAAAATGGTTCATATTTGTATTTTAATTCATTATGTATTTTATTGTTTTATTTTTGGTTTGTTTGAATTGTGGTGGCCTATGGCTTTGAACAATAAAGTATTGACTGACTGACTGACTGACTGACTATAGTAGAGGTATAATAGTGAATTACACTGCAGGGTTGTTGTATACTATTCTCTCTCATACCAACTAGTAATGTGGGGATAAGTACAATAAATAACATGACAGGGTTGTTGTAAGCTACTCTATCAGATTCAGCCCAATTCCCAATCTGCAATAGGGATATAATTTATCTACAACAACACTGCATAGTTGCTGTAAGGCCTGTTTGTCGGGCATGCACAAAAGGCCTTTCTCCTGTATTGATTGCAAACTATGGAATGTGCTCCCCCAAGAACTATGATTGGCCCCTCTCTTGGCTTTTAGAAAGGGTGTAAAGATGCATCTTTTCAATTTAGCCTTTTAAAATGTGTAGTTAATGTCTGAATGTTTTTACCATTTTTAATGTCCTTGTTTTTATTGTTATATGGTTTTGTTATTTTAAATTATTGTACACCACCTTGATAGCTTTTTAGCAGATAAGGCAGTATATAAATGACAATAAATAAACCACTCAGAGCTTGACCTTCAATCTTCAGTGTGATTTACACTGCAGGACTATCATAAGCCTGTCTCTCCCAGCAACCTGCAATACTGGCAATGAATTGCAGTTTTGTAATTTGCTTTAGCAGGGTTCCTTTTTAAAATGTTTTACACTAAATAAGGACTGGGTTAGAAAGAACAGGAGCTCTTCTCTTTGCAGCTCCCTCTTAACATGTTTTTTGGGGGGTGGGGTGTTCAGTCCCAACTAAATTAAAATCTTTGATTTCCCTATTTATTTCTATGGATAGCTCTCACTTCTTTCCCAATGTGAACCAGGAAATCAGTATGAACAGGATATCATGTGGTGGTTCTCCCTTGATAAGTTTGCACAACACGACAACCCACCCTGAAAATAAGCTATGAAACAACCCACAGTGCATCCGACAGACAATTGGGCTCACTGGTGGTTGTCCCCTCCCTTCCCCCTCAGTCCCTGCAGGTATGCCAGGGGACTCTGCGGCAGGACCCATCTTGTCTCCTTCTCCCCTTGCCAGCCACAAGCCTTTTTTCACTCACTGCGGCTTTCCTTCCCTCTTTCCCCCCTTTTTCCCCAGGTGATTGCTTTTTGTGATCTCCGAGTTGACAGCCAGTAAAAGCCCATCCAAAGTGCCCAAGAGTGGCTGTCACTGGCAGGCAAACCATTTTCTTAAACAAAAATTTGCACACACAATGTGCACAAATATGTTCGTTCTCTTTCTTAATTATTTTTTTAGGCACATGTGCACAACTGTGGAGGTCCACAGTTCCACGGATGTGGAAATTTGAAGGCTTGGCTGGGTCAATGCCAAAATGCAGCAGGTACAGTGCAGGGGCTGTCACTGGTTCATCACCTTTTAAAAAAAATATATTTTGCACCCCCAATGTGTGCAAATATTTTCATAATTTTTAAAAAAGTTTTTAGTCGGACTTGTGCAACTGCACAATGTGCGCCCTTGCATGGGTTTGAAATAGGGAGCCTCACCTGGGAAGTGTCTGCTATCAAAGTGCAGGAGGCACCAAATACATTCTTACTGATTTATTCTTGATATGTATGAGCAAATTAAAAAAAAAAAAGTCAACCTTTTGCTTTCAATCTTGAGCTTCTGGGCCTTCCTTCCTTGCCAATGCAGCCCATCATGCCATGCCTACCCACCACTTTATCAGATAAAGGTTCTCCAGAAAATCTGGAGACTTTCTGTAGAGGGTTCCAATGGAGGACCAGGAACTGTAGCTGGAAGAAAAAATCCGGAGAACCATGCTGAATGAACAGATGCACTTGGATGCATGCATGACACTCTGTAAAGCAGGGGTGGGCAACACGTGGCCCATGGGCCACATATGGCCCCCACTGCAGCTTCCTCCCCCCCCCTTCATTAAAATTTTTTGGGGGATTGTATCCATAGTGGCTACGGAACACCAAAAGGGTAAAAAATGATTGCAAGCTCATTTTGACCCTTTTCATAGATTTCATAGATCATAGAGTTGGAAGGAGCCTACAAGGCTATCGAGTCCAACCCCCTGCTCAATGCAGGAAACTAGAGGAGGGGTCTCCCATCCAAGTAATAACCAGGCCTGACCCTGACTAGCTCAACATGAGCTTGCAAACAAGCTGATTTAAACCTATTTGTCACTCTAGCCACTACAGATGCGATTTTTAATTTTTTAAAAAATTAATTTTTGCACCCGTGGGTGGAGGTGCAGCCCATGGGATGGTCTGCAGGGAGAAAATGGCCCCCTGACTTCCCAAAGTAGCCTGTTTTAAAGCCTAGTGCCTCCTTAATACAGCAAAAATGGTGACATAAGTTTAGGACAAGAGTAGATGACCTGGGAAGAGTTTAGTGATCTGATCTTCCAAGAATTATATTTTTACTGGTAAATGCAGCTGGTGTGTGTGTGTGTGTGAGAGAGAGAGAGAGAGAGAGAGAGAGAGAGAGAGAGAGAGAATGAGAGAGAGAGATCTGGGTCACATTGTTGTGGGAGGGATGTTAACTCTTTTGTCCATGCTGTTTTTCCCATCCTTTCCCAATATCTAGTATTTACCTCACAGAGGTAAGCAGTAAACACACAGTACCCATATAGTACCTGTATATTGTCTCCTTCCCATCCCTGATGGGGCAGATAGCTGCTGTCTGGGGGGAAATGTGTAAACCACTGTCCCATACCACTGGTTGGAATTGGGAGCCCCCACTGCTGCCTTTTTGCCCTTTTAAAAATTCCCTCTCATCTGGCTGTTGCTTAAGATAATGTTTGATTGCGACGCTACCAAACTCATGGAAATCATAAATTTCTAGTAGAAACCATTCAATGATACTAACAGTGTGTGTGACATGATAATACAGTCGTTTCTATTTCATTCTTTTCTAGGAAAGAGATTAAACAATTGTTGTCTGAATTAGATGAAGAAAAAAAGATCCGGCTACGATTACAGGTATTGTCCTTTTCTACAGCAAAATTGTGCTTATTCCCAAGTGAATGCATTTAGCATCAGCAAACTCCGTTTTATTCCTGTGGTCATGATTTGATTGAGTTTAAAATGTGAAACTGCACATGCTCATAGTATTTCTTTTTTTATATAATCAGGCTCGGCAAACAGTTTCGTTCAGCTGGTTTCTCTTACATATAAGGAATGCAGAAGCAGTTGTAAAACATGGAATGGCGGTGTGGCGATGAGGAGAGAAATGTTAGTTGTGTGCTTCACTATACACAGGGCTATCTAAGGGAGACCCATAAGACCATTAAGTCTAGGGTGCACAGCCAACTAGTAGCTTTGGGGGGGAATTTAGATCAGGAAAACAGAGCAAGGAAGAAGGTTTAAAACCTATCCTTTCCTGCCTCCGCCCCAAGTCCATTTCCCCACCCCAGGGCAGCTGCTTTGAATTAAAAATGGGGGAGGGGGGGGAGAGATTCTCATCATAGTAAGCTATCCCATATCAGGTTTGACACTTAGAATATCCTTCCTAAAATCATTACATTTTGAAGTTCTATTGACTCAGAGCAAGTCTCAAAGAAGCAGGATATCCCTTCTTCTTGATTCCCATTTCTTAAGTTATGTTTGGTTGGAGTTGTAGATTCCTTTGTGATGAACTTTGAAATTCCTCACTTTAAATGTTGCATAGTAGTAGAGATAACTTGTGCTTCTGAAAGCCCCACTTCTTTTCAATGTCTCCACGGGTATGGTGTTTGCAGGACAGATTTTTCTGGGCAAGGTCCAATGGATGGCTTTTTAGTAGCAGCCAGGAGACTGGCGGTGCTTCCAGACAGAGGGCTCCTAGCACTACCAATCAAAAGTCATTGTGCAGCGATTCCTTCATTCCCTCTTTAATGGATATTCTGTGATAAGAAAAAAGAGAAGAAGTGGTGGGAAAACACAAAAGGGTTACAAATGGAAGACGTCATCATCTGGACTCCCTGTAAATTTCCATGAATAAGGCACGGTGATTGTACAATAAAAGCTTCCTCTGGAAGCACCCTGGATTAGGAGAAAATAATATTTATTTATTTAATTTATATACTGCCCAGTAGCCAAAGCTCTCTGGGCGGTTTACAACAATTCACATAAACCCTGACTGACCTGTAGCCCTGCTTCCCCTCATCTCCCAGGGTTGGGGAGTGGGACAGTCCAACTGGAGCAGGTCCTGGTGTTCCCTTTGCCTGCTCCTGCCTCCTTCCCCACAGGTGAAAATTTGAAAACAATTCTCTACCTCACATTATTGTTGTGAAAACAAACAGGAAAGAAAACATAAAGCTTTGCTGGTTAAAGTGGTTTAATTAATTAATTTCTGTAATTGTTCCAGCGATGGGTGATAAGACTATGGAATGAGTTTATGGCTCTTTTCTCAGTTAATCAGTCAATAAGGTTTATTTGCTAAAAGAAAAACATTGTTCATCACTAACATACAGCATAATCAGATTAAAATACATATTTTAAGTTAAATTATCTCCAGCACATTGCACCCCATTTTGTAAAATAAATTTGTATCTAATATGTTATGCTGCAAAGGCAAACATAGTGTCCTTATATGTAATATATTTGTCCCTATCACCCAATACATAACAAATCTTCTCCCTATTGTTCAAAAAAGGAACTCTCTCAAGAATCTCTTTCAATACTGATAACAATCAATACATAATGGACAATGTCTTCAACTGCTTTCTGATCACATTAACTGCCATTAACATGTATAGCAGTTCAAAGTATGGAATTTAGTGAGCTGCTTCTGGGAAAGATACTACTTGACACATTACTTGACGATGGAATGGGAGCTCCCAGAGCATGGTCTTGTCTGTGTCGTCTTACGAAAGGAACAGTGGATGGACAGACTTACTGGGCGTAGATTTTAGATCCGTGCCTCTGCTGTTCAGCACATTGGTAAGCCTTAGTTCTGCCAGGTGCAAATATCTACAGCTGTGCTGGTGCTTTGGTTGTGTTTGGAATTAAGGAGCCATGTCCAGCTCTCTAAACCATAGGTGAGCAGAAAGTAGATCTGGACTTCAACTCCCAGCATTCCTGACCATTGGCAATGCTAGCAGGGGCTCCTTGGGAGTTGACATCCAAAACATCTGAAGGATCTACCTTCTGCCTGCAACTGCTCTAAACAGAAGAGAGTCACCTGAAAGTGTGAGGCCTTTATTGAGAAAAGAAAAGAGAATTTCCCTGTCACCTGCTAAAATCTCAAGGTTTTAAGGTGGCTTGTGAGTCAGTAGGAGATGCATTAATAATTAGTTTCTTCCAACTTGACATCTGAAGAAGTGACTTGGGAATCTCCCCTTGGGAGAGATGCATGAGGTAGACAAGGAGCCACTCCTGATGTTACACTGGAACTGTGAGGATGATGAATGACTTGTACATTCTCTCAGCACTTCCTTACACTTGTAGTAGTGACAGCAGGAACATCTGGTGGACTGGAAATAGGACTCTGAAGAATCCCTGCCCCTTCCTGCCCGCCGCCAGTACTCTTTGCTGCTTCCACCTTGCTGGGCAGCAGAGCCAGGAGCTATCTGATAGTACTACTTCTTTTTTTGCCATTGAGAGCACCAGTTTTTCCCAATCCATTGTCGTGAGAGCAATATCATCCACCTATAAATCTTATTTTATTATTGTGAACCAGTTTGAGAATCGTTATAGTGGGAAAACAGTATCTGAATATTGCGAAATAAGCTGCTAAATAAGCACCCAAACCACTCTTAGTTTTGTGACCACATACCGTGGAGAGTATTTGCTAATAACAATAAGAATTCCATTATGATCACACATAATCAAAGTAGAGGCATAAATGAAGGAGGAAATGGAGTACGCTGGCATCTCCATTTATCATAAGAGTTACTTTGTTGTCAAAGAGACAAATTACCATTTCCTTCTGGTACTTCTGTGTGTGGGATTGGGCCCCATGAGGAAAACTAAAGGTCTGGCCAAACAACACGCAACTTTCAAATGGTATCGCCTCATTGATTCCACTGATTATAACACTGATGCTCTGCAATTGCCTGTAAAGTGCATATTTTGGTCTACTGAATAGCTGATGTTGATCTTGTGGCTTTCCTTTCAACTTTTGCCTCTAATGCAGGGGTGGGCAACTTCAGAGGGTTCAACGGCCAATTTTCACCTCCCAGACTCCACTGCAGGCTGCCAAAATCACTACCACCATATTGCCAGCAAATTTGTTTTAAGGGCAAATGGTGCTCCTGGAAGACTTGGAAGAGCACAGTTTGCTATTAAAACAAGGTGCACGCTCATCATGTGCCTTGCGTTAAAGGGGAAATGTGGGGGGGTTGCCAAAACTTGGTGTCAATGCTTTGGGAGGCGCTGGGAACCACAAAACAGGCCAGGGGATACATATGGCCATGTGTTGCCCACCTCTGCTTTAATTAGTGCTCTCTTGGATGTATGCAACCTTTGCAGAGGTTTTTGTTTCACCTGTGGATTTTTAAATGTATTTTTCTAATGTGGTAGTGAATTCATAGGATATAATGCATAATTAACTGATTAAATATTTATCGTGGTTTTATCCCGGACTTTCTACCAATCAATTCCTTTAGACAATCCATAGTTCTAACAGTACTAAACGTTTCTCTTTCGCTGCTCCTTCTACATCATTCATTTTTTAAATAAATCTTTATCATCTCCAATGTTCCAGGACCTTTTTATGTATTTATTTAAAGCATTTTTACCTCACGCTTCAATCAAAAAAGGCTCCCAGAGTGGTTACAAGGATCTGTGCTCTCAGGCTTACTGTCTAAAAAAGAAAGAAGACATTCCAAAGGGGGAGGGAAAAAGCAAACGTCAACACTAGTTCTTTTAGGTGTTCTCTCTGGCAGGGAGGGGAAAAGCAAGCTTCCTCCTGCTGCTGCTGCTGCTGCTCTGGCAGATGTATGGGACCTTGCTGTGAAGTCCTTCCTGGGAGGCAGGAGGTACAACTTGCCAGTGGCCCTAGGTCCTCTGGCTGATGGGTGAGGCCAGAGCATGCTGCCCATATGCTTTACCTTATACAGAAGATGACATCCTTTTGAGGTGGGATGATCTGAACCAGGGCTGGGGAACATGTGGCTCTCCAAATGTTGTTGGACAACAACTCCTCTCAGCCCTAGGCTGCATAGCCAATAGTGAGAGATGATAAGTCCAAGAATATCTGGAGGGCCACACTGATCTGAACTGTACAAAGCGTTCTAAATGGGAACAGCATCATACCGAATATTAATATAATGGCAATATGGTACTTGCTGTTTTATTTTCAATCCCTTTCTTAATAATTCCTAACATTAAATTGAAGATGAAGGTACAGTATGCGGCTACCCCTTCAACTGATGGGTGGTGGTAACATTTGATAAAATAATTATTGCATGGAAATTGTTTAATCTGGATCTCTTTTTTTTCCTTTTATAGATGGAGGTTAATGATATAAAGAAAGCTCTTCAATCAAAGTGAATTCTGGATAGATGGAATGTTGTATTACTCATCATCGTGACAGAGACTTGTATGCCCCAGACAAAATAACTTTGTGCCAAATGATTAAAGATCTGCCTACATCCCTTTGTTTGAACAACTAGCACAAGAGTTTTAATAGCACAACACAAATCCCAGTGAAGAGAGGAAATGTCTATGCGATACAGTTGCTCCGTTATGGCACTGGTTGTGACTGAAATTGTTTGTACTGTGCTAAAGTCTTCTCTCCTTCAAGTTCACAGGCAAAATGAAAACTCAGGCAGTTTAGTTCATAGTGGTACTATTTTAATGATATTTTCCATAAGTAAAATGTACTTCAGGTTTATCAGTTTACAGGTTTTATGATTTTGACTTTTTAAATTGTCTTTTGTCACACAGATTCTTAAAATGTTTGTATTGCATATAGCCAGAAATGAATGTTGATATTTGGGTGAGGGGTCATTTGTTTGTTTCTCTCTCTCTCTCTCTCCTTTTGCTTCACATAGAGCAGCTTAATTTGTGTTGTTTTAAATACTATTACATATGCAATCTTATGTCCAAAAATGATCTACAAGATGAATCTTAAGTTTGTGTACAAATAGTGTATTTAAAAAGGAAAAATGAAGAGAAATCTGGTATTTGCAATGATTTGTGCCTTCTTTTGCCAAACACTGGTTGGAGCTGGTTGTAGGCCAGATCTTAGAAATGTAGCTATCACAATGAGGCCTGTCAGTCCACTAGAGGTCACTCTTTCAGCATATTAGCTGCTTGCTCATAAGAGAAACTTGTTTTTTGTTTTGTTTTTGGCTAAAGTGGTGTAATGACCACAGCAGGTTAAGGCAGCTTTATTTCAACAGCTGTAGCTTTTTTTTAGTTCAACTGAGAATTCACTTCTGCTTGATTTCATTCAAACGTTTAAGTACCTGCTTTCATATCCAGTTTTGCTCATCTTGGGTGAACAGAATATGCATAATCTAAGAGCAAACATGAATAAAATATAAATCAATGAGAGAGTTGTATTATTTCATGCACAGAATATTGTGCAATATTAACCTGGTGTTTAATGTCGATTGCCACATGTATTGTGACCCTTCTAATGTGGGGAAATGAATGATTTTGTATAACGGCATCCTAGCAGCTGAGCTTTCTTTCCTAGGATTAAGTAAAAATAATATTACTAATCTATTTATAGATAATGAGAATTCCAGCTTTGAAGGCAATGGTGTGTGTGTGTGTGTGTGTGTGTGTGTGTACAGCTCATGACAAAGACTGTAGTTGGGTTTCCTATTTTCAGAGTAGACACTAGCCCTATTCAGGCATTCTTGAAATGGGTTAAATAAACAAGTGAGTGAGAAAGTACTGCATAGGCCCACCCAATGGCATTGCTCCCCTGTGAATGCCTGCGGGGAGTATGTGTTTAGGACCCCTCCCTCCAGATGTCCACGCTGTACATAGAGATGCCTGTGGGGGGACATTACAAGTGTGCTGTCAGGGGCCAAGGCTAGGCAGCATGGCCCCTCTTCCTACTCCTTTGTTTGCCTAAGCCCTTTCAGGAATGCCTGACTAGGGCTTACATGAACAGTGCATGTCTACTCAGATGTCCTGTTAGGTTCAATGGAATTTGCTACCAGTAAGTTCAAATTCAATGGAATTTACTCCCAAGGATACAGACCTAAATACACTTACTAGAGAGTAAGCCCTATTGAACACAGTGGGACTAACCTTTGAGTAAATATGCATAAGTTTGCACTGTGTGTCCCCTTGAATAGTTTAGGTATGTGTGCTGCTGAAACACCCACCATCTGCTGCATAGTGGTGTTTTGGCACTGCTCTGTTGTCAGAGCTAAGAAGTTTACATTAAATGTCACACAGTGAATCTGTTTATCACATCAAGTGTGACCATTTTGCATTTCCCCACAAACCTAAGAATCCACAGTTGGTAACTTCTAGTTCTATTTGTGACTGGCTTGAAGACTTGCAACACAGTGGCAATCTCTGTAACGATTCCTATAAAGTTGAATTCTATTAATATCTACGTGCCAAGATGGAACAACATGATTTGAGGTTTAGTGATACATCAGAATCCTTATGTTAATCATGTGTATTTCTCATTTGTTAATGTTAACACAAGCACTAATTATAAAAAATTGTCACTGTGATACCTCTGGGATTTTAAAACAGCATTAAGATCTCTATATTAAAATAACCAAACCCATCTTGATAACTATATTTTACATAGTGCTTTAAGCATGAAGGTACATCATGGAATTGACTCTTTGATCTTCACAACATCCGTGTGTTTGATAGATAAGTCAGTATTATTCTTTATCATTTTACAGAAGGAACTCTTGCCCAGTCCTAACACAAGCGCTTAGGATGTTGTGCTGCAACAAATATGCCTATGTAGTATTACAAGGTGTCATGCAGTGATGTTCCAACATATTCACCAGCTTGAGTCCTTGGGAGTGGGCAAAAAGCTAATGGAAACTTAAGATGTGCACTTGAAATGCCAAAAGTCTGAGGGCTTCGGCATGTGGCCATGCTCTTCAGTAGCATGCAATTTTGAATGTTTTACCGGGAATAGGTGTTCTTAAACATGCACACATATTGTATGCTGGGGATCCCCTTGTGTATCAAACCACAGGAATCAGTGTGGAAAGTAAGTGAATATGCAAAGTTGCCATGATATAGAGCTTCTCTAAGCTGTTCTCAAGAGGGGCTGATTCATACCTTACTATTGCAGTATAGGAACTGCTACCATATGGTTCCATCAGACATTGTTCTGGTAATGACTGATAAGAGAAATCATATGTTTGGTGAAATATTTGGGTTCTTTCCATGCCAGCATTACTCCTCCCTGGAGCCCAGTGGTTCTGGCAAGGAAAGTGGTAACACTTTGTCATGATTCCTGTATACAGATGTTACCAGTTCAAGGTGGGACCTGACCATATGGAGGTGGCGCCAATTCCAAAACATTAATTCAGCCTGAACCTATGGGTGAAATAGGCTCTGAACCAGTATTTCCTGCTGGACCATTGTAGTTCTCTTACAGTTTTCTAGCAATAAAGATATATAGCTACTAACTTCAAAATTAAGAGAATTCAGAATTCAACAGGTGGGCAGATGAAACTTTGGAATTACAGGATAGCATAGTAGATTTCTGATTTCACTCACATGCAAAACTAACCATAAATAATTACAGTATGGATTCAAAGACTGGGCCTTGAAATGTAAGACAGTTCTAAAATGTTATTTAGACCTATCCGAATTCAACATTGATTGACCTGAAATGAGATTCTCTAATTTCTTTTTCTCCTCCTGTTATGATGGTAAATTGTCATTTTCTAAAACTGTATTGAGGAGTCCAACGTATTGTGATTTGTAAAATAAGATTAAATGAGATTTTGTGGAAATATTTGTTCAAAGATTCATTGTTCTTGGAAAAAAAGCATTATCCTTCATTCTGCATTACATTTACAAATAGAAAGTATTTTACTAAGAAATTACATTTCAGTGCTTTAAAAAAAGATGACTGATGAAGCATTTACATCTGTAGTTATAACATAGTTATGTTGGAAATGTTTATTTTTCTGGTCAAAAGAAACTGAAGGGACATAATGTAAATTCATCTTGAATTGATGTTTATTCATCACTTGAATTGAATGTTTGTTTTTATGAGTTGTACTAAATTGCCTTTAGTGGGCAAATATAAACTAGCAATTTAAAGCTAACTACCAGATAACTTTTATTACTTGCACTGTATAGCCAAAACATGGTGGCTCATGCTGGCTCAGCTTGTCTGAATGTGGAAAGCTAAGCAGGGTCAGGCCTGGTTATTACTTGGATGGGAGACCCCTCCCTAGTTTCCTGCATTGAGCAGGGGGTTGGACTCGATGGCCTTGTAGGCCCCTTCCAACTCTATGATCTATGAAATCTATTTCATATTTCAAACATATGGGTTTTTGATCATTATGAAAAGCTGAGATTTTTTGCTTTATGAGCCATATTTAATAGTAAAATTTACACAGCCTCCCTCCCCTCTCATTCTACCAGTGTCCTATAAATTCTGTCCCCAGATAACAGCTATAGGGAACTGATACATAGGCAAGCAGATGAACATCCTCTAACCTCCCCTTGTCCCCCACCAGAAGGACAAGACCGAGGTACTTCTGGTGGGGGACAAGGGGAGGTTAGGGGATGTTGACCTGGTGCTGAATGGGGGTACATCTACCCCTGAAGGACCAGGTCCGCAGCTTGGGGGTCATTCTAGACTCCCAGCTGTCCATGGAGGCTCAAGTGTCAGCTGTGAGCCGGGCGGCGCTGTAAAACTCCATCTGATACGGCAGCTGCACCCCTACCTTCCTAATCACCTGCTCCTATCAGTGGTTCATGCCTTGGTCTCTTCTCGCCTAGACTACTGTAATGTGCTCTACATGGGGTTACCCTTGAAGACGGTTCGGAAGCTTCAGCTGGTACAGAACGCGGCGGCTCACCTGATTAAGGGCAGCCGCCGGCGTGATCACATCACACCAGTGCTTAAGGAGTTGCACTGGCTACCAGTTGCTTGCCGAGCCGAATTCAAGGTGTTGGGTTTGACCTTTAAAACCCTACACAGCTCCAGCCCAGTTTATCTCAAGGAGCACCTCCAGCAACATCAAGTAGGCCGCTCAGCAAGATCTGCCACAGACGGCCTTCTCCTTATCCGAGCAGCCAGGCTGGTGGGGACTAGGAAGAGGGCCTTCTCTGTGGCGGCCCCCACATTATGGAACTCCCTCCCTAGTTATCTTCGCCATGCCCCCTCTGTGATAAGCTTCCGCCGTGCATTAAAAACATGGCTGTTCAGGCGGGAATATGGGGTGGGTTAGGATTTTAAAAGAAATTTTTATACTGTTTTAATTATTATATTTTATTGTATTGTTTTATTGTGTTATTTTGGTTGTACATCGCCCAGGGTGGCCGGGTGACCGGCCAGATGGGCGATTAATAAATATAATAAATAAATAAAAAGCACGGGGTTGGTGCCTGTCTATATTTCCCCAATTTTTTTTAATATGTATTTTTTATTATAAAATTTCAGCAAAAGGGGGGGAAATGGCTATATAGATAGATATGAAAAGACAGATTTCTAAGAAGTATACATAAACTTCAACAAAAACAGATCAAATATCCAAATATCCATTCACAGGTGGCATCTATACACCACCCATTCAAATATTGAAAGCGTTGTAAGATCTTCAATCTATTGCATTATAGGAGGTGTGTGTTTATCCTTCCAGTGTTGTAATATCAGTCTTAGCTGTCAGAAGGGCATGGGGAATCCATTTGCTCTGACCCTGCATTAATTTTCAGGATGGAGATAGATAATTTAAAAGTGCATGTACATCAGTAAATATTAAGGAGTGTTCCAATACAAAATGTATCTGTACGATGACCTCCTTCCCAAAAGGGGCAACTACTGGGCATTGCCAAACCATATGCTTAAAAGACGCATTAGCTGTGTTACACCTCCAACAATTAGATGATTTAGACAAACCCTTATTAAACAGACACTATGACATGAAACAAATATTTTTGCTGAATAAGATGCAACCTAAGATCCATAGACGCATTAGATATAGACGCCAAGGCAATGATCCTTTGTTTAGGCAAAATGGGACAACAATCCAGTTCTCTATTCCACTCCCGCTTAAGACATGGTATATCATATTTATCCACTAATAATAAGTACTTACAGACATGGATCATGGGTCACTTTGCCTGATCGACATCAGTGCTTCCAATAGCGAGAGAGATGCTGATGCTTGAAAAACAGTAGGGCTAAACCTAGATACTAACAAATGTTGCAATTGCAAGTAAGCAAAGTCACTTAGTGAGCAATCCTATGGCCCCTAGACAGTGTCCCAGATCCAAGGTTGGGGAGAGTGCCCTGAGCTCGGAGGGGAGCACCCACAATCCAACACCCCTACCCCTACCAGCCGGTGCAGAAAGAACCACCACAGCTGCCAATCTGAGGCCGGGAACACAATCTCAGTGAGGGGGAAAGGGGGTGTTTCAGTGGGGGGGGAGGGGGAGACTGGAGAGGCCAGGATACAAGCTGTCCTGTGGCCTCGCCAGCCTCCTCCCCTCCCCTCCGTAATGCTTTCACTAGACGGGCAAAAAGAAAAGGCATGAGGATGGGGAGGCAGCTATTGCCGCCTCCACTCCTCCCACCCTGCATAGGATGAGCGTAAGGTCCGAGTTTGGAGGCTTCCAGTCATCATAATAGGATTGTGCCCTTAGTCCTTTTTGCCGCCTCCTCCTTGCTTGCAGAAACCTTGGACCCACTGCTACCACTACAAACCTGCTTAACCCTGCAAGTGCTTAGGCTAAACAGATTTGAAGCAATGGTGCTCTTAAACATTTCAGTGGGATATAAGCAACTACCCATGTGTGCAGCCATGCCATGGTGATAATAGAAGGCCAGTCACTGCGCCTCAGCCTAACCTACCACACAGGGTTGTTGTGAGGATAAAATGGAGTGGAGGATTATGTAAGCCGCCTTGAGTTCCTTGCAGGAAAAACGGCGGGGTATAAATGTAATAAATAAATAAATAAAACATGTAATAGTGGAGAATGGAAGAAGTTCAAGTTCTCAAATAAGATAATCTATTATTTTAAAACAACTAAGCCACGATCCAAGGGGCATACTCCCCCTCAAACTATTAATATGGGGGGTGGGGGTGGAGAAGCAGGTCCTAAATCCTTCCATACTTACCATAAATACTTTCTTACTGATATGTCTTTATTAGTCTTTTAATTTTATATTTTATGTAATGATATTTTATATTTTTAATATGAATTTATATTATTTATATATTATAATACAATATATAATGTATATTATATTTATATTATAAAATTTATAATTTTAATATAATTTATAATCTATAATTTATTGTTTATATTTGTGTTTTATTGGATATGTTTTTAATTGCTTTGTTTTAATGTTGTAATTATAATTTGTACTTGTTCTGTATTTTATTCTTAGCTGCCTTGAGTGCTGTTTTAGTGGATAGACAGGATACAAATTGAATAAATAACTGAAATATATTAAGGTACCGGTAAGTCTCTGATTTTGAGACTATTTGAAATGTTTGGTTAGAGAAAGAGCACATGAGCACACACTTCTGAATTTTTATGGTGTGCACATTATCTCTGTTCCTCAGGTTAATTGTTGCAATCTTGTACCAATTTTTAATTCTAGACCCATCTTCCTGGAGCAGATGGCCAAAATATCAAGTGTCAACACCTGTTTCTGGTTGCTCAGCTACTGATAATTAGAAGTCAGGTTTGCTGAGCCTTGCTGCAAAGTAAAATAGCTCTATAGATCAGACATTGGAGGTAGGGTGGGGGAGGGGAAGTTTCCAAAGATATTCAAGAAAGGCCAGCAAGGCTATACTGAAGAGATGACAAAGCACATTTTGCAATGCACTTCAGTGGGGCCTATATTGTGAGATGTGTTATGAGAAAGCTGTTGTGTTGTCAAGTGAAGCTCTCTCTAGCTTTAATTTTATCTACTTGCTTAGCAGGCTTTGGAAGAATGGTGGCTATTCCAACTTACTGGGATGTGCAGGTCACATCTACTGACCAGGGTGTGAGCTAAAACTAGCGGGACAGGGTATGTATATATGTGTTGCATGAGATAGACTGTTTGGCAGTTTGAATCTGGGGAGTAAGAGAAACAAACTGAGTGTTGCAGCTGGCAGTATTAGAGGAAGCTGCGAGGCTATGCAATTGCTTAAGCTTTTGAGGAACTGATGCTCCTCTGAAGACAAGTACACTTTGGCTGGGTGTCTGCCCGCCATGCCCTGTTTTCGTAAATTTGTAAATGCACACATCTTACAAAAACACCATCAGTAAGTCCTCACAAGGGAACTAATCCTGTTTAAAAAATTAAAAAGCTGCCCCTAAAGCTTCCTGCAACCCAGGAAGAGTAATGTACGTACTTCAGATGTTTTTATTAAGTTGAATCTATGAAATCACAAGTGCTCTGCACATAACCTAGCATGAATCAGAGGCCTCAGCCCTAGAAATATATGAAGTAAAGTGTGCACAGAGCATGTGCAGCGTGCCTTTTGGTCTCCACAGGACAAGCTCATCTAGTCACATATGCACACACATTCCGTGCAGAGGACAGGTGTGATAGTCAAATTGGTATTCAGTCTTCAAATTGTGATTTATGTCATGAACATGCACACTATGAAGGTGACAGGAGAAAGAAGTGCTTCTCCCTTACCTGCCTACTTCTTCTTTGCACATGCCAAGCAGCTGTTTTTCTTCAGTCACATTTGCTTTTGGTTTTAGTCTGGTGGGGGGGCATGCAGTTTATAAATAACCTGGGAGGGGGCATTTTCTGGGTACATAATGGGGGGATTATTAAGCAGTGAGCATCCTCTCACCTACAGGTCCTTCTATTTCCCGCATTATTTTTTGCATGGAAAATACATAGCTGGAGATCCCAAATTTCCCTTATGACATCTACTTCTAGTTCTAGCCTTAATCCCTTTGCATCTGGTATTAGGGAACACAGTTTCCAGAGAGACAAATGATGCCTGGCATGTTTCTTACTGTATCCACAAAAGTGCCAACGCTGCCGTGATTAGGACTTGGTATGCTAAATCACAAATGAGAATATACATATATTGTGTTACTTGTAATTGCATTATTGTTAAGTCCTCAAACTTGTATGAAATTACTATGGATTTATACTGACAATTATGTTATTTGAAATTCCAGCATTGTCATTGTTTAGTCCTCAAATTTGAATGTTAAATCATTATGGTTTTATACTCGAAATGTTAGTGTGTTTAAAAATTTCTACAAAAAATATTTTTTGTGTAAAAGGTTTAATTATAAATATATAAAAGTAAGTTTAATCACGGCGGCGTTGGCACTTTTGTGGATACAGTAATAATTACCATGATTCTCCTTCTATTAGCTGGCATGTTTCTTAAGCATTTAAAAAGCTAATGTTAAACCACTATTAGGCTTGGTTGTTCTTCTATATCACATTTAAACTTTACTTGGCACTAGTGGAGAATTCCTTAGAGCAGGGCTCTCCAACCTTGGGTCCCCAGATATTGCTGGCCTACAGCTCCCAGCATACCCAGCCAGCATGGCTAATGGCAAGGGATTCTGGGAGCTGTAGTCCAGCAACATCTGGGGACCCAAGGTTGGAGAGACCTGCCTTAGGGCAAGATGTAACTTTTATATACACATACATATATACACACACACCATCAGAACTGAATTTGCTAACTTCAGTGCTGCAATGTTCACTTGTGTACTCTGAACTACTTCAAAGGAAGCAGATTGGGTAAGATTTAAGTTAAATATACTATGTTTCTATGCTGGTGCTTGCACAAGATATGCTGGTGTTTGTATAAGAAAAAGAAAGAAAGAAAGAAAGAAAGAGATTCACCAAAGGGTCTGTCCATTTCCTGATCTTTACAAGTACATATTGTTGTTTTTAGGGAATCCATGTGAATGACTTGAAGCGATCTTATGAACTTAAACTGATTATGTGTCTAGGACAATAAATATATTCAGTTAGGGTTTGTTTTTAAAAACATCGAATAGTGTCAAAACTATTTGTGATGCTAGTAAAAAGCACAATTGTTGAGAGGCCTCACTTCAGATGACTCATTGCAATCCATTCTTCACCTTTCCTCACACATGCCTTAAAATGTATGCAGGGATTGAGCTGATGCTAATACTTCAAACAGAGAACTATGCCCTGAATATACACATCAAATTTCATTCTGTTCTCTGTCTTTAAGAAGCATAATATATGCAGTGCATTTGAATCTTTACATACATACACACAGTACAGTACAAGTGTGACAGTCAAACTGGTGTTCAGACCTCAAATTGTGATGTATGTCAGAAACAGAAATGTATGTTTCTGACACTGTCACTTTGGCAGAGCAGGTACAAGGTTATCAGTGATAGGCTGAAGGAAGACCATGAATCAGCTGGAATTCAGGTCTCTTAAATTCAGGGAAAGAAGAAGGAGGCAGGAGCAGGCAGAGGGAACATCAGGGCCTGCTCCAGTTGGACTCCCCCCCCCCCCCCCCCCGGAGATGAGAGGGGAAGCAGGGCCACAGGGAAGCCAGTGTTTTTGTGAATTGTTATGAACTGCCTAGAGAGCTTCGGCTATTGGGTGGTATATAAAATAAATAAACAAACAAGGTTGCTTCCCTAGGGCTCAAATTCTGTAGCAGTACCACTGGATACTACTGTGAATGGGGTCATGCCATAACACAGCCAGCCATGAATATCTATATTTAAGTGATATACGAAGAATCTACACCAAAAACGTATCAGCTTTTACTTAAATCCTGCATGTTAGGGCGCAGTCTTGTCTAGGAAAGAAGAGCAAGTAGAGACAACCGGAGGCAATTCTCTGATTAAATCTTGTAGACAATGATGTGGAATTTAATCCCATGGGTTAAGAAAATCCTTGTTTTTTGACAACACACACATTCCTAAGTATGTCTTTTAAGTTTCAGTTGCATCCTAAGTATGTCTTTTAAGTTTCAGTTGCAACAATAAGAACCTTAAGACCTTCCCGTTTAGACAGGAAATGATCAACTACAGAAGTTGAACATGAAAAGCAACACTCAAGTTAGAAAATTCACAGGAAGGCTGTCACTATACTGAGTGGCAGTGTTTTGTTTTTAGTTAAATTTAATTTATTATATTTTTAGTCTGCCCAGTAACAAAGGTTCTCTGGGTGAATTACATGATAAAAGAATAAAATTACACAATCAGAACAACAACAATGATCAGCACAAAAATACAAAATAAACTCTAGAAAAGCCCCCATTCTAGCACTCTATGAGCGAATCTCAACTCAATCTAAAATGCCTGGAAGAAAAGGAAAGTCTTTGCCTGCCACCAAAAAGGCAATGGTGTGGGCACCAGGTGAGCCTCATTTCATAAGCAGGGTGCCACAACCAAAAAGTCTCTCTCTCTCTCTCTCTCTCTCTCTCTCTCTCTCTTATAGCCAGTCACCTACTTTCATTTGGCAGAGCACCCAGAGGCGGGCCTGTGAAGGGTCTGGGTAAGTTTATATGGGTGATGTTCTTTTAGGTCCTCTGGCCCCAGGCCATTTAGGGCTTTAAAGGTAAGCACCAACGCTTTGAATTGGGCCCATCTAGGAGCATGTCTGTCAGTTTAGGCAGGGAGACTACTGGGCAGTATGACGGCAGAATCCCAAACCAGCCCCAACACCAAATAGAAACACTCAGAATTGGCACTCAGGCAGACAGGAAGCCTGGAGAGGAAGATGGAATCCCTTTAGTCCACAGCAACCCCCTACCTCCTAGAGCAGTGTTCTCCAACCTTGGGTCCCCAGATGTTTTTGGCCTACAACTCCCAGCATGCCCCAGCCCATGCTGGGAGTTGTAGGCCAAAAACATCTGGGGACTCAAGGTTGGAGAACACTGGTCTAGTAGGTACTCCAAGCCCAGACCTGGGGTTACAGGAACAGGGTGGAGACAAGGAGCACACCAAGATTGTGTACCTTCTCTTTTAGATGGAGTGCAACACAGTCCAGGACAGATGACCCTCCACCCTGAGATCCAAAGCCCTATTAAGCTTTCAGCCTCTTCACTCTCATCCAGTCCAAAATAGCATAAGGTTCCACAGGTTACTAATAAAGTGGCTAAATTTTGTGCAAATGCTATAACTTGCTGCACCTTCTTAGCCTCTGACTCTGACTGATATAATTTTGATGTAAAATTTTGAACCCTTTACACTTCAGATGCATGTTGCTGTACAGCAGTTATGTTTGTAGCATGGATTGTTTTTCTGTTGTTGTTTTTTGCTGGTTCTGGTCAATGACCATAATAAATATTCATTCATT
Source organism: Shinisaurus crocodilurus (assembly GCA_021292165.1). NCBI lineage: Eukaryota > Metazoa > Chordata > Lepidosauria > Squamata > Shinisauridae > Shinisaurus > Shinisaurus crocodilurus. The sequence continues at coordinate 201,175,451 of CM037878.1, read as the reverse complement.
CATTAAAATAGCATATAGGCATAGATTCTGGAAGGAGGTAGGAGCAGGGCATGTGTGGGACCTGATGTTACAGCGTGGAGTGTTCCTGTTCAGGTTTTCAGCCACTCCATTCCCTTTCCTTCACACCTGGCTTTCCATTTCCCCCTCAACAATAAGTCAGTGTTCTGTGGCCGCTGACCACAGGCTGTGTTTGGGTTCCTACCCCTTAGGTTCTCCCCCTAATACCTTATACTTTTGCAAAGGTTGGGGTTTTCTCAAACCTGCTGATATCTCCCTCTTGTGTGGGGGTGTGTGTGCTGTTTTGACTACATACATATGCCCTGACACAGGCCTGTGGCTCACGCTGTCTCAGCTTGTCTGAGCGTGGAAAGCGAAGCAGGGCCAGGCCTGGTTATTACTTGGATGGGAGACCCCCTCCTCTAGTTTCCTGCACTGAGCAGGGGGTTGGACTTGATGGCCTTGTAGGCCCCTTCCAACTCTATGATCCTGTGATATCCTATGACCCACCTCTGAACATTGAGGGAATTAAATCAGCAGTTGGCAACACCACACTCCACATGGGTGAATGATCACTCCCATGCACTGCCAGTAGATGTTATATGGTCCAGGGACAAGATGGATCCTTCTGATGGATAGGATCACTCCCCAGGGGTGCAGCAGCAGCAGTTACCCTGTGCTACCTATTGGAAAAGTCCTCAAGTGGTAGAAGCAGCATTGCCAGAAAGCAGTGGCACCCGCCACTCCCAGAAGGATTTGATGGTCAATTGTAAGAAAAGTGACTAAGGGTGCAATCCTATGCGTGTTTAGACAGAAAAAAGTCCTACAATTCCCAGTATTATAATAATAATAATAATAATAATAATAATAATAATAATAATAATAATAATAATAATAATATTTATTTCTTACCCGTCTCTCCGTCTAGATCGAGGCGGGGAACAGCAAAAATATAAAATACATAAACTAAACAAAATGCAATACATACTATTAAAACATCTTAAAACATCTTAAAAACATCATTAAAACATCATTAAAACATCTTAAAATATCTTAAAGGCGACCTAAAATTCCGCCGGATAGGCCTGCCAGAAGAGATCAGTCTTTATGGCTTTTTTAAATTCCAAAAGACTGGTGAGCTGACGAATCTCCTCCGGCAGGCCATTCCATAATCTGGGAGCAGCAGAAGAAAAGGTCCTCTGGGAAATACCTGTCAGCCTAGTTTTGGCTGACTGAAGTAAATTCTTCCCAGAGGACCTGAGTGTGCGGGGTGGATTGTATGGGAGAAGGCGATCCCGTAGGTAGCCTGGACCCAAACCATGTAGGGCTTTAAAGGTAATAACCAACACTTTATACTTCACCCGGAAACTGATTGGCAGCCAGTGGAGTGCTTTTAAAACTGGTGTGATGTGAGCACCCCTAGGTGTACCAGTAACCAGTATACCCTAGACAAGGGCACGGCTGGGGCACGCTGGGAGTTGCAGGACTTTTTATCTGTCTAAACATCACTAGGATTGCACTTTAAGGAGTCTTGGAGAATCAGGAGGGTCACAGTCTCCCTGTCCACCTCCAGCTGAGCAGGGCAACTGATGCAGTTTTGTTACCAAAGACTTACCTGAAGCCAGACTAACACAGATCTCAGAAATCAGTACAATCAAGGCTCTACTGCCATTCATTGATTACCGTGCCCAACAATGGAAGATTACAAACTGGCCAGTAATTTCACAAATCCACTTTGTCCACTGGCAGCCTTTTCCCAGCTATGGACCAATAGAAGCTTCCTTCAGGCTGCTAGGCATCACCGCCTGCTGAGGTGAAGAGGGGTTTACTCACTTTTGCCTAGTGTATCTTGGCTAGATCAAACCAGCCGAGAAGGCCAAGGGCCAAGGGGTGGGGGGGCTTCTGAAGACACTGGGTTCCAAAGATCCTGCCCTGAGTCTGGAGAGGTAAAGTACCCTATAGCACAGTCCTCCCCAACCTGGTGGCCTCTAGATGCCTTGAACTACATCTTGCATCACCCCATGCCTGCTCACACTGGCCAGGGATAATGGGAGCCATGAGTGCCAGGTTGGGGAAGGCTGCTATAGCTGTCTGAAACAAGTATAATTACTATTATCCCTTTACATCAAGGGTAGGCAATTTGAGGTACTCCAGATGTTGGAATGTAACTTCCATCAGCCCTGGCCAGCATAGCCAATAGTGAGGGATGATGTGTGTTGCAGTCCAACAACAAGTGGAGAGCCACAAATTGCTCACCCCTGCTTTATGTGGTGATCACTAGTTGAGGAGTGGAACCACATGTACAAGGATGACAGGAATTCCAAACCCCATGTTTTCCTCATAAGGTAAATGTATTGGTGGAGGGGCACTTGCAAGGAAGTATCACAGCCAGAATAAGGGAGTGCTTTACACTTTCCTCAACTGCTGACTGCCCGCCCCCACAAATGCCCTTTCCTCAGGCCATTGAAATAATTTTCTCCCCAGCCAAGTTCCTAAACTGGAACCACAAGACTACATCAAAGCAGCAATTTATACACTATTTCAGAAACATGCTGTAAGTAGGATTCCCTGCTCTATGAACTCAGAAGAATATTTACACTAGTACAGTCTTAGTAACTTCAGTGAAATTACACCAATATGTCTATTGAACTGTCAAAACTTTTCTATTATTGTTGTTGTTGTTGTTGTTGTTGTTGTCGTCATCGTCGTCGTCATCATATACACGGTAACCTTTTTGAAATTAATTGCAATTCCAACATTTTGAAATAGTTGAATTCTTTTTCTTAATAGTACAAGCATATTTAAAAGGAAAGTCATATGTTTCTGGATATACAGGCCAAATATGATGTGAACAAGAGGACAGACTGAGCAGAAAAGTTGATTTAATTGGTGATCTATTTTGACTTATCTGTTAATTATTTTCTAAATGGGATCCTAGCTGTTCACCAGTTAACACTTGTCCATTAAAGTATTACCTCTCCATGCGCTTCTAAGGGGAGTTGAGAATACAGGAAAGGGTAGGAGGAGATTCAGATTTTTCAAAATATTCAAAGTTTTGAGGTGTGGCATGAGAGCTTATTAAAGGGAAAACGGGAGAAACTAGTATGCCCAAACTGACAAAGTCAGTGTATTTATTCTTTTCTTTTCTTTTTAATTTTCTAGAGTATATATTTTTTTATTATGCTGACATTTTCAATTGTGAATTTTAACATAGTGCACTGTCTTTGGTGCCTCCAGGTTAAAAGGCAACTTGTAAATATTATAAGCAAAACTTTCCCCTTTTGAAATTTCTTGCACCAAATCTATTTTGAATTCTTGGTGCATGCTGGGACTTATAGGACTGTTTTCTGTCTAAACGTGCATAGGATTAAATGCCTTAGAGGCACTTAAACAGTAGTGTGTGCAGAACTGTGGGCAGGGCCAGCATCAGGGCTAGGCGTTCTTAGACACCTGCCAAGGACCACACCATGGCAAGGAGGCCCACTGTCAGTGCCTGGAGCGCCCCCCACCCCGTCTCTTGCTTCTCTTCCTTGCTATTGCTATTGCCTGCCCTCTTTGAGCATGCAAGCAGTGACTAGAGTGAGGGGTGAAGCAGTATCCTCCCTTTCCCTCTGGGTAGCTGTGACTAGAGGGGGAGGCCAACTGAATGGCAGAGGTGACCACAGCAAGGAGGAGGAGGGCCTACTCAGGGAGGGGGAGGACCTCTGAGGGCTTCTTGCTCAAGGGTCCCACAAAACTTGGAGCCAGCACTGGTTGTGGGAGTAACTTCTGTAAAGAAAGATATGGGGGGGGGGGGAAGGTGATTGTATTCAACTTTATGGACTGTGGTTTAACAGTCCATGGTGGTCCAAGGGTACAAGGGGTACACTGAAGTACATTTGAACAGAGCAGGGCCGGTGCTACCATTAGGCCAACTAGGCGGCTGCCTAGGGCACCGGGCTAAAGGAGGCGCCAGAAATGCCTTGGGGGAAAAAAAATACATCACGTATTTTACCAAGTTTGTTTTACCAATCATGTCCTGTGGCGGGGAAGGGAAGGCGAAAGAAGCGCACCCCTCCCTCTCTCTCCTCCAGCTCATTACCAGGAACAGCAGCAGGCAGGCTCCTCCTCACAACCAGCATCAAAAGAGGCAGAGAAGGCTACAGACTGGAGGAGGGGAGGCAAACACCTCCTTCGCCTTCCCTCTCAAGGATGCACCTGCAAACACCTCCTTCGCCTTCCCTCTCAAGGATGCACCTGCAAACACCTCCTTCGCCTTCCCTCCCTCGCGCGAGCCTCAGGTTCCTCAGCTCAAGGTCCCCTGAAAGCAGTTATTTCCAGCAACCAGGGAGGGAGGGAAAGGTATTTTAAGCTAGCTGGGGCTCCAATGTTTTAATTATTTACCATGCTGTTTCTGTGTTTTGGTTTTAAATGGTTTTAGGATGCAATCCTATGCGTGTTTGGAGGGGAGGGAAATCCTACAACTCCCAGCATTCCCCAGCCAGCCATGCGCAATCCTATGCATGTTGAGGTAGAAAAAAGCCCCACAACTCCCAGCGTTCCAACAGCCAGCCATGCTGGCTGGTGAATGCTGGGAGTTGCGGGGCTTTTTTCTGGCTCAACGTGTTTAGGATTGTGCCCTGAGCTGTTGATGTTTTCTTTACTGTAATTTGAATATTGTTGTCTGCCTTGAGCACTAGGCTGGTAAAGGGAAAGACAGGATAATATACATTATTCTGATAAAGAAATATTGCAACAAAGTGATAGAGAGAGGAGGGGAAGCAGCAAGTTTCGTAAATCCCCTCCTAAATTTGAACCAGATGATCCACGGGCTCTCTCTTTGCTATGTTTCTACTACATGCATCCCCCCCCCTGCAACCCAGAAGGTGTACGAGTCAAACCGGTGTCTCTGCACCTCCACCCTGCGAGGTAGGACAGGCTGCAAGACGCCCTTTTGTCTCTATTCCTCACAGGTAGCGCCACCACACCTCTCTCACATCCTTTTTTCATATCCCTTGTGCTGCCTGCAGGAGGAGACAGGCTTTTACATATATATGGAGTAGGAGAAGGCCCTTGGGAGTTCCTGGCATAGCTGGGCTGATGTTGCCTCTTTGCTTTCCTCGTGAACACAAAGGAAAAGTCTCAAAGTCCACAAAGTTTTTCTATGGGGCTCGGCAGTTCCCAGGGAGGGAAATTTATTTCATAATGGGCATAGGGCTGGAGGGAGGGAGGGCTCAAGTGGGAAGGGGGGGCGCTAAATATCTGATCTTGCCTAGGGCACCAAATTGCCTTGCACCGGGCCTGGAACAGAGCAGCATTATACAAGTCTGCTCAGAAGTCAGCTCCATTGAGTTCAATGGGACTTATTCCCAGATAAGTATGAATAGGATTGCAGTCTAAGGGGCTGTTTGCATGTAACAAACTGTCGGTTTAAAAACCAATGGGTTGTTGCTTGTGCATGAGTGGGCATTGTGCTGCAGGCAGCATGCCCACCTCTTCCAGTTTAGCAGACAACCCACGATTGGCTCCTTTGTAGGTTGTGTAGTGTGATGTCCGAACCTGGACCACTGGGTTGTTTAGGGGCTACAACAACAACAAACCATGGGTTAACCACTGGGTTGTTTAGCCCCTAAACAACCAGCAGTCCGGGTTAGACATCACACTCAGATTTTTAAACAGATGGGTTGTTGTTACATGCAAACCAGGTCACCGTGTCTGTGTTGGTCATTACGGCTATCTTTGGTCTGTCTACTAGCAAACAGTCATAGGGCCTGTACATTTGCAATAGCTGATAGACTTTCATTATGGATTGATGTGCATCTACTAAAAGACACCTCTGGGCATTTCAGAAGAATCCAGGTAAGCCCTGCAATGTGAACGAATGTGGACCTTTCCCAGCAAGGTCTGCTTCCCCATGTCGATAATCTCTTGCTGGATTGGGATGGTGGTGCCTTTTATACAAGGTGTTTTATTTTTATGTAGACATTATGAAATATAAATGAATGATTCACTTTTTAAGCATGTCGCCTCCACTGAAATGGAATATGAGGATGGCAAATAACCTTATTTCAAGAATATATTTTCTTTTTATAGTCAGTATCCTTCAAACTGCAGCCAACTTTGTTGGCATTTTGTGCATATCACTGCTGAATTATCTGTCAACTTGGTACCCATATGAGTTTCACACATGTTATTCTTATCTAGAAAAACAATTATCCTGTATGATACTTCTAATAATAGTCCTTGACCAAGATCCAAAGAATCATGTAACCATTTCCACAAGCTCAAAGGAATTTGGGGTTACATTTTTTAACCCACAGAATACCCCACATCCAAATGACACACTGCAAACCACTTTAAAAACCAGTAAGATCCATTACACACACACACACACACACACACACACACACACGCTAGCTAGCTAGCCGCCCACAAAATAGCCAGTTTACATTCTGAATATAGATTAGCCCTTTAACGCTGCCAAGTAATTTCTTATTATTTTGCCTGAGGACTTATCCTATAGTCTGGGGTCCAAACTATTCACAGATGACATACAGGCCCCAATCCAGCACTAATCATGCACAAGATGCTAGTGGTCTGGGGTTAAGAGAAGGGATCACACATTCCCATTAGAATGAGTGATAAGGGAAAATTTGCAATTGCTGAATTTAAATGGACCTTGAATATTTTGAACTGGGCCCAATCCCTTCAAATACAGGTTAGCCAACCCCCTCTGCCAGCCTCCCCTCCCCAAGCAACCCCCCCAACCCTTTCGTAAGTGGGAAGGGCGCAAATATAACTTGCAGTGAGAAAGACTAGCTGGAGACGGGAGATGCTTTGCTGCTCTCTCCTAATGTGGAAGTGGTGCGCCTGAGCATGCTCAGGAGTGCCATTTCCTGCCAGGGAGCATGGGATTTATTGTTTTCTCTGTCTCTTGAGGTGAATTTGAAGGCAGAGAAACAACAGTCTTGGGTCCCTGGTGGAAATTATGGCCAGGAAGCACAGGATGTGTGTTTTCCTCTGTTTCCTAATTCAGTTCAGGAGTCAGACAAACTACAAATCTCATGGTCCTCAGCAGGAAATGATGCAATTCCCAGTTAAGGGGTGACCAACAATGCAATAAGTCCTCCCTGTTGGTGGTTACTCCTCTCCCTTCTTAAAGATAAGGGTTTGTTTGTTTTTCCTTAGGAAGGGGGTGGGAGAAACTGGCAGGGGGGAATTGCTTTATTCCTTTTTTAGTGTACTCAAGGAAATCTGGAAAAATAAATTAAGGTGAAATGACTCCTTTCAAATTAAGAGCATGGATGTGAAGACATATTCTCAAGCAACAAAGTCTGGATGAGGATTGCAGTATCCTTTGGCTGAATCATCAATCCATATCCCATCAGCATTTACCCTGGGTTGTACATGTACATGCATTATGCTTGATATTATTAAGGGTATTAAGAACCACACACAACTTGCTAGGAAGAATACACCTGCACAGATGTATCCTGTTGTATGCAAAGGGATGTGCAGTGACCTGCTTCCAGGCAGAGGTCTACTACATTTCTAGGACTGGGCGATATTTTTTCACCACCTGCACTAATGTTTATGGAAGTATTTCGTGCAAAGATGAATCATTAGACCAAAATTGGGTGTGGAGAAATAATTTAGATAGTATTAATTTTTCTGTATGATTATATATGATGATGTACATACTTGTGAGATGTGAAATGAAAACATCTACATTGTTATGAGGACGTTAGTCTGTGCAGGTAATTTTCCTTTTCTTTTTTACCGGTGAGTACATCATTACACCAGACCCATATTTCTGTTTGTTTCATTGTTAAACAGAATGTACTATTTACAGATAAATAGGAACAGGAGAATAAAAAATAAAAGCACATTTTAAAAAAACTGTGCTGGATTTCTGCCACATTAATGTCAGAGGCACAGGGCGGGGGGGCTGCATCTTTTTGGTATATAATTGTCCATTACATAAGAAATGTATTAAGTCAAGTAGAAAATTATACTCAACAACTGAACCACATCTGGACACATCTGGAATTTCTTAAGGAGACTTCTAGACAGTATTAATAGCTCTTGAGCCATTACATTTTACAACTTACACAAAAATAATTATTAAAAATATTAAGCTGGAAACAAGCGTGTTTTTCTCCCTCTTCACCTAGGTAGTTTTCAAACTGCCCAAACCCTTTAAAAAGCAACAATTAAGTTTGCATTAAAGTTTTCAAGGAAACCACAGTACAGGGGGGGGGGGAATGGTTAAACTTCCATTATGCAGTATCCCACAAGCTTCACTGTTAATGTTTAAAATGAATTTTGTTTTGAGCAAATATCAAGGTATTGTTAAGATACTGTTGCTTTTTTATACTCTCTATCCCACAGATTGCTTTTTTATACTCTCTATCCTACAGAAAGTGGAGGAAGGAACTAGAGGATCGGCTATCCTTGACCTGATTCTAACCAACAGAGACGAGTTAGTGGATAAAGTGGCAGTTTCGGGAACTCTGGGGGAAAGTGACCATGTTATACTAGAGTTCTTGATTCTAACAGAAGCAAAAGCTGAGTGTAGCCAAACACGTACCCTGGATTTTAGGAAAGCCAATTTTAACAAAACTCAGAACAATGATTAGTAAGATCCCATGGCAAGTGACTCTCACGAGAAAGGGAGCCCAGGAGGGGTGGGAGTTTTTAAAGAAGGAAATTTTAAAGGCACAATTGCAAACAATTCCCACAAGGAAAAAAGGCAGAGGGCAACAGAAAAAGCCAATGTGGCTTCACAATAAACTCAAAGATGACCTGAAAACAAAAAAGGACACGTATAGGAAGTGGAAGGAAGGACAGGCTACAGGGGAAGAGTACAGGCAGGTAGCACAGAACTGCAGGAATAGTGTCAGGAAGGCTAAAGCTGAGAATGAGCTAAGGTTAGCGAGGAATGCTAAAAGCAACAAAAAAGCTTTCTTCAGATACATGCACAGTAAAAGACAGAAGAAAGAACTGGTGGTTCAACTACGCGATGAGGATGGCAAATTGATAACAGAAGACAAAGAAAAGGCAGAAGTGTTCAATTCCTACTTCGGCTCGGTCTTCTCCCAAAAGAGGGTCTATGACCCCCCTGGCAAACCTGAAGTGCAGACTGAAGGGGCAGAATTGCAGCTTGAGATTGATAGGCAAATGGTCAAGGAGCACCTGATTACTCTGAACGAGTTTAAATCTCCAGGGCCTGATGAGCTGCATCCTAGAGTAATAAAGGAACTGGCAGAAGAACTCTCAGAACCACTGTCTATTATCTTTGAGAAATCATGGAGGACAGGTGAAGTGCCAGACGACTGGAGGAGGGCAAATGTTGTTCCCATCTTCAAAAAGGGCAAGAAGGAGGAACCTGGGAACTATAGGCCAGTCAGTCTGACATCAATCCCTGGGAAGATTTTTGAGCAGATTATAAAGAAGTCAGTCTGCAAGCACCTTGAAAACAATGCAGTGATTACTAGAAGCCAGCATGGATTTGTCAAGAACAAATCCTGTCAGACTAATCTGATCTCATTTTTTGATCGGGTAACCTCCCTTGTGGACTGTGGGAATGCTGTGGACATTATATATCTGGACTTCAGCAAAGCTTTCGACAAAGTGCCTCATGATATCCTGATTAGTAAGCTAGCTAAGAGTGGGCTAGATGGAACAACTATCAGGTGGATCCACAATTGGCTAAAGAATCGGACTCAAAGAGTGCTTATCAATGGTTCCTTCTCAAACTGGGGAGAGGTAACGAGCGGGGTACCACAGGGCTCGGTCCTGGGCCCGGTGCTCTTCAACATTTTTATTAATGACTTGGATGAGGAGGTACAGGGAATGCTTATCAAATTTGCAGATGACACAAAGTTGGGTGGAACAGCTAATACTCTGGAAGACAGAAACAAAATTCAAAGTGACCTCGATAGGCTGGAGCGCTGGGCCGAAAACAACAGAATGAAATTTAATAGGGATAAATGCCAAGTGCTGCACCTAGGGAGAGGAAACCAAATGCAGAGTTACAGAATGGGGGACACTTGGCTCAACAATACTACAAGTGAGAAGGATCTTGGAATTGTGGTAGATCACAAACTGAATATGAGCCAGCAATGCGATGTGGCTGCAAAGAAGGCAAATGCTATTTTGGGCTGTATTAATAGAAGTATAGCTTCCAAATCGCGGGAAGTGATAATTCCCCTTTACTCGGCACTGGTTAGGCCTCATCTTGAGTACTGCGTCCAGTTCTGGGCACCTCACTTTAAGAAGGACATAGACAAACTGGAGAGGGTTCAGAGGAGGGCAACAAGGATGATAAAGGGACTGGAAACAAGGCCCTATGAGAGGACTGAAAGAAATGGGCATGTTTTAGCCTTCAGACGAAGAGGAGACTGAGGGGAGATATGATCGCACTCTTCCAGATTGAAAGGGATGTCACACAGAGGAGGGCAAGATCTCTTCTCGTTCATCCCAGTTGCAGGACACGGGAATAATGGGCTCAAGGTACAGGAACCTAGATTCCACCTAAACATAAGGAAAATTTTCCTGACTTTCCAGAGTCAATAAGAACAATGGAATCCAACTACCTAGGGAGGTGGTGGGCTCTCCAGTCTGGAGGCATCAAGGTGCAGCTGACAGACATCTGCTCAGAGATGCTTTGACCTGGATTCCTGCTTGAGCAGGGGGTTGGACTCGATGGCCTTGTAGGCCCCTTCCAACTCTACTTTTCTATGATTCTATAGAACTGTTACTGTGTTGAGTGGGTGTATATTGTGCTAACTCACTAGTGAATCCTCTCTCAACACATGTTGATATAGTAAAAGATGTAGTAAAAAGAATATGATTTGTTTATATATATTTGCAAATGAGGAAGGTAACTTCAAGACTGAAATAAATGAGCTTCTGTCTACAGGCTTGTAGATCCATGGACTCTACCCTTTCTCCCTTGCTGCCCTTTCTTCCTGGAACTCCCTCCTGAAACATCTTTGTTGTGATATTCCATCTTTCCTCCTTCAAATTCCTCTTTTTTCCATGAGGTCCACCTTACTGAAAGCCTACGTACATTCATAGATTTCATAGATCATAGAGCTGGAAGGAGCCTACAAGGCCATCGAGTCTAACCCCCTGCCTTGCTCAATGCAGGAAACTACAGGAGGGGTCTCCCATCCAAATAATAACCAGGTTTGACCCTACTTAGCTTTCCATGCTCAGACAAGCTGAGCCAGCATAAGCCACAGGTTAGCATAATGCATACTCTTCACCAGTTATCTTTGTCTCCCCTGTAAACCCCCACTCCAGCATCAAATTCTAAGACTGTAAGCTCCTTGGGGAAGAGAGTTGTCTTTTTGCCATGTACCTTTATAGTGCTGCTATAAACAATGGTAATACTTGGATGTAAGTCCCATTGAACTCAGTGGATTTACCTTTCAGTAAATGTAGGATCAGGTTGCATAGTTGTTGGAACATTTAGGCTATATAAAGACCGCAGTTCCTCAAAGTAATAGGAGAAACTATCCTTTTACTACTAGAGTAGAAGTAGTCTGTTTATGGTACCCATAGTCATTCATTCATTCATTCACTCAGTTTATGAGTTACCCTATAGCCAAAGCTATATGCATCAAAGCCTCCTTGGCCAGTCTTAAAGGACATGAAGTCTGACAGGATGATATGCTCCATGTATCCTTCCTGGGGTAAACTGTTTATGCCAGAGGTGGGCACCTTCAGGGGGTCCAGGGGCACTTTTGGCCTCCCTGTCCCCTTTGGGTTGCACTTGAAAGCAGCACTGGCCAAGAACCTTTAGGTTACCATTATGAGGGGTGAAATGGACAAATATAGCTTGTTTCCAAGCTAAATTTGCCTGTTTTACTCTTCCGTAGTGGTTTCCCACCCAATTCAGTGGCCTATTTTGTTGCTAGCACAAATTAAAGTCACATGACAGTGGCGGGGACTGGCAGGGACTGTATGTTGCCCACCCATGGTTTAGGCCCTAAACTTTAGGACTTTAAGTACAGTGGAAGACCGACAACCTGGTCTTCTGCGCGGGTTCAATGCTAAGGGGGGTAGCGAGTCCTGGGGCGGGCCTTCTCCGAGGTCCCCAGCGTCTCACCCTTAGCCCAGAACAAAGGGATAACTTATAGCCACAAAAGTATCTTTTAGAAAACAAGTTTATTTACAAAATTACCTTCACAAACTCAGACCCACGCCAGCAATACAGCTTATCAGTACGGTACAAAGTAACAAGCAAGAAGTCTCAAGGACACCGTGATTTCAGGGCTCTCAGCTAGTTAGTTCAGCTTGGGCCCCGGCAGAGGCCTGGTCAACCGCACGCGGCTAGCTGGGTTCCCGGTGGAGGCCTGGTCTACCCAAGTGGCTAGCTGGGTTCCCGGCGGAGGCCCGGTCTACCCAAGCGGCTAGCTGGGTTCCCGGCGGGGGCCCGGTCTACCCAAGCAGCTTGTGAGTGATTTCAGCTTGGTTTCCCGGGGGTCCGGTCAACCCAAGCGGCCAGTGATTTCAGCTTGGTTTCCCGGGGGTCCGGTCAACCCAAGCGGCCAGTGATTTCAGCTTGGTTTCCCGGGGGTCCGGTCAACCCAAGCGGCCAGTGATTCCAGCTAGCTGGAGCGCGCCGGGTGCGGCTACCCGGGGTTGCCGATCCTTTGTTCCCTTACCCCAGGCATGGGCAAGATTGCTGAACAACAACCAGTTCCCTTGCGCAGGGTGTTTTATACCTTGGTGTTTCAGGTAGCCCCTCCCTCCGTGATCAGGTGGGTTGACACCCTCCCTGAGGGGTGGCCTTTTGGGTCAGGTAGGGTGACGCCCTCCCCCCGTGGGATGGGGTCCCTTTGAAGCCACTTGCTTTATGGCCCCATCCTATGGTGTTGAGTGGCCATTTCTTAGGGGTGCCGAAGTGTCTGCTCTGGAGAGGTATTCAAGTCTTATGTAGATGGGGCTGATATGCGAGAGCATTGACAAACCTGGTGATGCTTCCTGCCTTCCCCCCTGGGGTGATTCTATGCAGATGTTGTTTGTCCCCTTTGGCATCTGTGGAGACTGGCTGTCTCCCCCCCATGGGTCTCCTTCCCCCCTCCTTGGTGAGTGTGTGTGTGTCAGGCAGGGGACTTAGGTTGGCTTTCTCCACAAGTACTAACCAGAAACTTGAATTGAGCTCAGAAACAGATTAGTAACCAGTGCAAATTGAACAGCAACGGAACTGTATGCCTGAGCAGACAGGCATGGTCGGAAATTTACTGGCAGAATTTTGGACCAGCAGAAGTTTCCAACACTTGTCAAGGCCAGCCCCATGTAGCCCGCATTACAGTAGACCAAATGGGAAGTAAATAAGGCTAGTGGGTCAGCATGGTCAGATCAGCCCCCTCTTGCAGCAGGCAAACTTGGAACACCACCCTAACTTCAACGAAGACTCTCTTAGCGATAGCCGCCATCTGCACATAGTGCAGGACTATCCAACCTTGGGTCCCCATATGTTGCTGGCCTACAGCTCCCAGCATACCCAGCCAGCATGGCTAATGGCAAGGGATTCTGGAAGCTGTAGTCCAGCAACATCTGGGGACCCAAGGTGGGAGAGCCCCAACATAGTGGATAACTGTAATAAAGGAGCCAATGCAACTGAAGTTAGTTGTGCCTAAATACCACTGAAACCAATAGACTGAGCTAGTTATGGCTAACATAGGTCCCATTGCCTTTTATGTGGTTTAGTCATGACTAACTTTGAGTGAATGTCTGTGTATGGGTGAGTGAGACTGTGTGTGTGTGTGTGTGTGTGTGTGTGTGTGTGCACATAACTGTTCTGGAACCACAAAAAGTAGTCTGTGACAATCATATGAAATGAGAGAAGTATTCTCAATTTGAAAAGAAAAGCCTGTTTGTTGTATTTTCTTAGTTTCCTTCCCTACCCCTACCCTGATCTATGGACTGGAACAATTGACTACATTAGATTACAAGCAGCTTCTTGTCTAGTCAATTTCACACATCAGTATAGCTTTTTACAAAAAGGACAATGTTCTTTAATAACATAGCATTTGTGGTGGAAGAACAAGAGTCTTACTTCTTCTGTTTTAAAAGTGCCACTCATTCTGAAGCTGTACATGTAACCCTTTAAAGGATGTTAATGTAGAACACCTATCCCTTTACATACTGAATGAAAAAAGACTATATTTCTATAGCTGTTCCTGGTCTTGAAGTGGGAGGTGGAAAGGGTGGCTGGCCAGATGGGCAATTAACAAATATAATAAAATAAATAAATAACTAAAAGCAGCGGCACTTCCAGTAGGCCCACGACCTGCATTGAAACATACTCTCATGTATTACCGCAGCACTGGTTGTGCTTCAGGGGTATAGTTTTGCAGTACCAGGGTACTGGTAGGGAGTGATAACCTAGCTCAACCTCAAAGCTGAGCACGTCTCCACTTGTACCTATCATAAGGTGCATGCAGTTCCTGCCTGTAACAGAAGCCAATTGCATTTTTCCTGTTTTGAAACCACTGTATTAGGTAACAAGCCAATTTGTGGGGGGGAAACACACACCAGGCATTCCCCCTTGCCAGGTGTGAATGTGTTTATAGATTTTTAAAAATAAAAATAAAAAGCAAAATACCAGTCTGAAGGACAAAGTTAACATGACTTCATGTCCCCTAGGAGCATCTAGTGGTTATGGCCTTTCAGGGGACATGCTTGGTGTGGAAAAGATCCAGGGCTCAGGCCCACAGGAACAACAACAAAAAAGCACAAATTTGCATATGCTAATTTACATACACTCTAAAGTCTGTAGAGGACCCTGTCTCCTAAGGACATCCATATTTGCAAAAAAGGGGTGTATGGACAGGGGAGAGGAGGGCATTTGATTTTGGGAAAAACCTTCAGGCAGAAAGATTTAAGGGCAAATCTGCACATGTGGGCAAAAAGCCAGCCAATCCAGAGGAATCAGAAGCAACCGAGCTCATCAGGGGCAGGACCCCTGTGCCTTTATTTCAGCAAGTGTCCATGGACAGCAGGCTAGTGGGGCAGATGGCCTTCCAGAGGTTCGGGGCTCCAGCTCTACTGGGCCACCCCCTAACACCATCTCTGGGGCCTTTATCACTATGTAGAGACCAGAGGCAGGGCAAGCTCCTTTTCTAGGAAAGGGAGGGGTTGGCCCGTGAAGGCTCGGCCCAACGGCACGCGCTCTCGCCCCGCTCCGCTTAAAGCACCTCGAACCTCAGCCAGGCGTCTGTAAACACCGCGCCGACACTAGCCGCTTTTGTCCGGCCAGGGGGGCGGGCCGAGGAGGAAGGTGCTGCTGCTGGTGGTGGTGCAGCAGCGGAGCTCAGCCGCCGCCGCCGCCGCCGCCGCCGCCGCCCCAGAGCGCTTTCGGAAGCAAAAAGTTTGGCAGGCAGCGGCCAGTCGTCTGCTTCGCCAAGCGATACAAGCTCTGTGGGAGCTTTCCGGAGTTCAGCCTCGAACCGGAGGCGAGCCGCGGTGGCCGGAGAAAGGCGCCACCTAGGCGTTGCCGCCGCCGCTTTTTTCTCTCGCTCCACCCCAGCCGCTTCCCTAACTTGGCAATTGGCGTGAGGCGTGCGCCAGGCAAGTTCGCTTTTGCCCAACTCTCTCGAGCTCGGGATGAGCTTTTCTCTTAGCGCCCTGAGGCGGGAGGTGGGCTCCCCAGAGTGACTTCCGAGGGGAGAAAGAGAACCCCCCTCCGCGCCCTCCTCTTGCCGTGGGGCGCCCCGCGAGCTTTGCCCCACGCAGCACGGGCTACCGAACCCCATGGAGAATCCCGTGAGCAGCGGCGGTGCCGCCGCCGCCGGAGAGCAACAGGAAGCTAGCGGGGACTCTGAGCCGCGCAACCCGCCGAACGGCACCGAGGCGCTTGCGGGCTCTGAGGCAGCGTCAGGTGCCGCCGCCGGCTACGGGGAGGCGGGTAATGGCCCGGTCTTGCGCCAGCGTTCACTCCGGGCCGTGTATGTCCTCAACGATAACCCCAAAGGCGGCTCGGGGGCGCAGAGCCCCGAAGCCGGGGCGTTGCTGTGCTTGGTGCGAGCTTGCGAGGCCGAAGGAGCCCAGCTCACCACGGTGAACTTTGGCGAGTTGGATTTTGGCGAGACTGCCGTGCTGGACACCTTCTACGATGCGGGTGAGTATCTGGGGCGGGGCGGGGGAGCTCTGGGCAATGGGCAGGAGCCAGCGGCCGGTGCCCGTAAAGCCTCCAGAAGTTTTGTGGCAGGTGTAGCTGAGCAGCGGGAGCTGTTTGAAGAAGGGCTGCCCACCAGCAGCACCTCCCCCGCCGCCGCCGCTGCCCTTGCGCGCGCCTGTGTGCTTACGATAAGACGGTAAGAGGCAGAGCAGAAGCGGGCCCCGTGTGGAGGGACCTTTGGCAGGACCGGCGGCCTCGCAGAAGGGACGCGCCGCAGCAAACACCTTCCCTGCTGGCCTAAGCCAATACTGGGTCAGAGCTGCCTTCCCCAACCGGGTGCCCTTCAGATGTTTTTGACT
The DNA here is from genome assembly GCA_021292165.1 of Shinisaurus crocodilurus. Lineage (NCBI taxonomy): Eukaryota > Metazoa > Chordata > Lepidosauria > Squamata > Shinisauridae > Shinisaurus > Shinisaurus crocodilurus. The sequence goes on along the minus strand of CM037878.1, from coordinate 201,158,978 downwards.
ACAATTCCCGGCGTTCCTGATCCTGGGCCATGTCGGCTGGGGCTGATGGGATTTGACGTCCAATGCATCTGGAGGGCATCAGGTTGGGGAAGGTTGCAACCTCCAACCTTGGGTCCCCAGATGTTGCTGACATACAGCTCCCAGCATACCCAGCCAGCATGGCTAATGGCAAGGGATTCTGGGAGCTGTAGTCCAGCAACATCTGGGGACCCGAGGTTGGAGAGCCCTGCTTTAGAGTGAAATCACTGGTTCATTCCCCCCCCCCTATTTTCCTTGAGTGTGTTTGTGCACGCACAGATGCGTGCTTAACCTGCAGCTTTCTCCTCTTAACTCCTCCCTAGATATTTACCCCTAACTTACCCCTAGATATGTTAAACCTACCTGGGGTAAAACATATCTAGGGGCGAGCAACAGGTGGGGGGGAAGCCCAGGTTCCCCTTTCCTCACCAGATGGGCAGTTTCTAGTGCTACCAGTCAAAGGCATTGTGTAGCTAGTCCATCTTTCCTTCCTTAATGGAATTTTTGGTGATCAGAAAAAAGATGGAAGAAGCAGTGGGGAAACATGGGAGGGTTGCAAATGGTAGACATTGTCATTTTGACCTCCATAAAATTATGTGACTTTGCAGTTGCACAACAAAAAGTTGGTCTGAAAGCAGCCTTCCCTTCATGTGAAACATGTAGTTGCCCCAGTGGAGAAAATGCATTCAGAAAATATATGGAGGCATTTCTTTATTATTTATTCATATCTTCCAGGACTGAGCTAGGATACTGAAAACAAGTTATGTGCCTGAATCTTGTTTCAAATTAAACTCAGGAGGACTGTACAGAATAGGAAGAAAAGAAGCAAAGGAGAGCAACAATTGGTTGTCCTGAGCAATGCAAAATATTTCAGCTTTGGTCCACAGTTTTGTATGAAAGAATGATGATAGTGACTAGCTGGGTGAGGATAAATGAGAGAAGCATTGTGAAGTATTCTGTACAGCTGTAGCGCAGTATAAGCCAGAATTAGATCACATTTCTAAGTGTGTATTTAAAGCAAACATTTTGTGCTGTCACATTTAAAGTCCCCCCACAAAAGCATGTGCAGTGCAATCCCATGCATGTCTGATCAGAAGTAAGTACCAGGCCCAGCATTAGCACCTGGCAAACTGGGGCATTCCTTGCCTGCCTCCCTTGCGGTGGTGGGCTCACAGAACTGCATTTCACCAACAATCCTCATGTAACTCGAACTCTCTCATATATCTGTATGACTTGTTAGGTAGTACACTTGAAGCAGTTTAAATGACCACGTTGACTGAAAATTACTACTCCCTCGTAACCTTTTATTAAGCACTGGTTCATATATTTAAAAATTGTTTTACTAGTACTTCACTCAATAAAGAATGGGTTTTTATTCAAGAGTTCTTTCATTGCCTTTACTAATTTATGGGTTTTACAGGTAACAGTAATGGTGATAGCCCCAACTTTGGAGAATTGGATAAGCCATGCCCATTATAAAGCTATCATAATATGATACGTGGTAGAAACAGAGATTAGAAGATTTGAATTGTAAGGGCGACAGCAGAAATTGAGAAAGGCACAGGAACATAGAAAGTCTATTTAGTAGGCAAACTGGAGAGGTTTCAGAGGAGGGCAACAAAGATGATAAAGGGACTGGAAACAAGGCCCTATGAGGAGAGACTGAAAGAACTGGGCATGTTTAGCCTTCAGAAGAGGAAACTGAGGGGAGATATGATAGCACTCTTCCAGTACTTGAAGGGTTGGGCAATCTTGATCATCCCAGATTGCAGGACACGGAATAATGGGCTCAAGTTACAGGAACCCAGATTCCACCTAAATATCAGGAAAAATTTCCTGACTGTCAGAGCAATAAGACAATGGAACCAACTACCTAGGGAGGTGGTGGGCTCTCCCAATCTGGAGGCATTCAAGGTGCAGCTGGACAGCCATCTGTCAGGGATGCTTTGACCTGGATTCCTGCATTGAGCAGGGGGTTGGACTCGATGGCCTTGTAGGTCCCTTCCAACTCTACTTTTCTATGATTCTATGTTTCTAGTTCAGTATTGTCTACACTGACTGGCAGCAGCTCTCTAGGGTTTCGGCAGTAGACTTTCCCAGCCCTACCTGGAGATGCCAGGGATTGAACCTGGGATGTTTTGCATACAACACATGTACTTCTTTTAAGTGAACAACAGCTTATTTCTTCAGGTAACTGTTGTGGGAGGGAAGCAAAACAGCTCCAGCTATAACATTATTGTTAACATTTATCTATCAATTGTTTTTCTATTCAAAATACACAAACTGTTGTACAATAAAATCAAATAGTACAAAAATAAAACCAACTATCCCAAATATAACAAGAGCAATACAACAGTGTAGCAGTAATATGAAAGGAGACCAAGTATCCCTCCAGGGAATGCTCTCTCAAACATCCAAATTTTAATAGTAGTGAAAACAGTGTGAATACGTATGTGGTGAGGTGGACTTCCCTGGAGCAGAGCATTCCAAAGAGTCTGGGTGTCTACTGAGAAGGCCTTGCTCATAGCAAGGAGTTCTTCCTGACTTGTACACATAATTTATTCGAATTCTGGCAGTGTAGAGTATTTTCTGTGGAGAAATAATGGGAAACCAAACTTTTAAGTGGCTAACACAAGAGAGTTTAGTTTTAGTTTTAATGGGACACAATGTAGCTGTTCAGTGATAAGATTATAAATTGGTATTAATCTTGTCACTGTAAGCAAAGCCTTGAGTGTATCTGATCTTGTTCTGTAGTCACAACGTCCCAGAATACAGAATTTACCTTCTGAACTCACATTTTACTAGAGGGGCTGTCTCTTTACTGAAATAATATCCTTGGACTCATTTGTTTTCAAGCTGGGGGTGGGAAATGTGTGAAGGGAACTGAGGTAACAAAGCAGGGAAATGAAATGGATGATGACAATGGTCTAAAGCCCATTCCATGCATTATGTGGCAGCAGACTCAGATTCAAACCAAGTGTACAGTTGACAGGGTTGGAGCCAAATGCTGACAAATCTACCTACTTCAGAATGTTTGTGTCTCTCATTACATTAGTATGTAGCAGGAGGCTCTGAATCTGATCAATGCAGTGCCATTGGTGACCCACTTTGCATGACATGACAACCCACCATGGGTGCTCAGCCAGGGTGGGTTGTTGTCGTGTTGTGCAAACCCAGCATGGTTTCTGCAGGGTGGCTTGTTTTTCATGAACAAGCCAGCCTGAGAACCAGGGTTGTTGATACCCTGGTGGCTTGTGTCATCCAAACCCAGCAGGGCAATTTTATCATGGGTTGCCGGGAACAGCTAGAGAGCTGCCTGGACAGAGCAGCAAAAAAGCCCATGATGCCACTCGCTTTTCTCAATCTTGCTAGTGACTACCCTTCTACCGACGCTGTAGTGGCACTTTGGAACAGCCATCACTTGTTCCCCAGCTTTTTAAATTTTATTTTGCAGTGCCTCAGAAATGCATATGGGGTCATCATTTTTTAATTATTTTTTTGTCTATCTTTCGCAAGTGCACAAGTGCGCACTTATCACTATCCAGTATGAGTATTGACCAAGTGAGGTTGCCTATAGGCTAACTTGTGCACGGTTGTGAAGGAGGAATAACAATAAGAGAAAGGAGGAACCTGGTAGTTCAAGTCAGCAGAACCAAAAATGGGGGAGAAAAGCCAAAGGAATAAGTGCACCAAAAGGGGCGGGGGAAATATCTCACCTTTGCTCTCAGTTTGAAGTGTTGAACTGACACTTCTCAGTGTCCTCCACCTTTTCAACACTTCCCCAACTCTCCAGCTATTCCAGAAAGTGGAGATATTAACTCCCCCTGCCCACTTTTTGCGGGTCCTTTCCAGAGCACTTACTGCTGAAGTTACTGCAGTTTCCTGACAGTTTTTTTTAAAATGCAGAAATGTAGGCAAATTTAATGGCTGGGAAGCCTTTCGGGGAAGTATTAAAAAGGTGGAGGGTACTGAGAACTGTCAGTTCAATACTGAAAATTGGGAGGATTACATTGCTAAGGGGGAGATATTGTTCCCCCACTTTTGGTGCACCCTCTTTTGCCATTTCCCCCCTTCCTTTACCAGTGCTTTTCAATTGACATCTTGGCAATTGTTCCCTGTCAGCTTTGCATAACTACTACTACTTCTCCTCCTCCTCCTCCTCCTCCTCCTCCTCCTCATCCTCATCATCATCATCATCTTTTATTTGTATGCTGATTTTCCACAAAAAATGTGCCCAAAGTGGCTCATAACATAGCAACAAATAACACCAAATATAATATACAGAACATCAAGGAACACTGAATATAATATTCAAAAAAATAATTTATATAAGAATATAAGAATAGCAAATACAAGTTACACAATATCAAAAAACATTAAATATAATATTCAAAAATACAATGGAAATAATTACAGCTAACCATAAACAATACAATAATTTTAAAAAAGAGGGGGGGGAAGGCAAGAACAGCAGCTTTTGTAGCTGGAGTCAGTCAGGCCCCACCCTCCCTGGCCAGGTGTAATGAGCCAGGGAAGCAGGGACCAGGTCTTGCAGGACTCACAGCTAGATAGTCTCTAGGCACCTTCAGCAGGAGCAGCAGCTTTTGTAGCTGGAGTCAGTCAGGCCCCACCCTCCCTGGCCAGGCATAATGAGCCAGGGAAGCAGGGACCAGGTCGTGCAGAACTCACAGCTAGATGGTCTCTAGGCAGCAGCCGCAGCCGCAGCCGCGGCTTTTGTGGCTGGAGTCAGTCAGGCCCCATTAGCCTATATGCAGTCTCCCCTTGCATACTCCACTTTGCCACTCCCTTTGGCAGCTGAAACAGACAAGGAAATTGACCAGGGAAGACAACTATCAGGCAACTGAAAGAGTGCACTTGCGAAAGACTGTTAATAATAAAAAAAAATGAACTCAGTTGCACAATTTTCAGGGGCCGGAAAAAAACACACAACCCCAATTGTGCTTTTTTGAGGCACCAAAATCCTCAAACAATTGTGGTGAATGAAAAGGTGTAGCAATCAGAGCGGGGAGGGGCAGACAAGATGGGTTCTGCCACGAAGGACACTGGGATACATGCCTGAGCTGGCTGGAGGACTGAGGGGGAAGGAGGAGAACAACCCACAGTAAGCCCGATCATTTGTCAGGTGTACCGTGGGTTGTTCAGCCAACAACCAACTCACTGTGGCTTATTTGCAGGGTGGCTTAGCGTGACATGCAAACATTACTGTTTCTCCTCATACCATTTCCCCAGTCTAAATTATTTTTTGAAGCTGCCATTAGTCCTGTAGGATAAAAACAACAACAAACAAGTACCTCAGCAAATTGGGGCCCAGATTGGAGACTACTTAAAAACTAGACTTTAAAACACAGTATTGAAGTTTTTATGTAAGGTACATGAGGAGAAACTTAGATCCATTTTATCATACAAAGAAAAATGCATAAAAAATAAAAATTAAAAAACCAATAAAACAACAGAAATATGACAACAAAAATGATCATCTGACTCCCAGAAGTTTGCTGGAGCAAGTCAGTGGCAGATAAACAGAGGCCTGTTTAAAATGTAGCCATCTTGGGTTGGTATACCATGCTGAATTGGCCCAAGAACTAGCTGTGTCCACATGCTTTCTCTTCTCCCTTCTCATCTTCCCTTTGTGCTCTTGGCTTTGGTGTTGAGATTGTGACTTGTTTAAACCATAGTTTCCTCTTACATCTAAACTATGACATTGTGTTTTAAACCTTGCTTCCTAACCAGAAAATGAAACCAGGATCAGTTTGTGGTTTCATATCCTAGTTAGTAAGCAAAGATAAAACCACAGTTTCCTAGATTGGTTTATCAGCCTGAGATTGCTTTGTTGAACCAGGCCACAGATTGGAAGTGTTGGATATTTTGCCAAGGCCAAAGGTAAGGTACCAGTAAGGCTGGTAAGAGCCATATCAGGGTAGGTGTCTGGTCTTATATTTTATTTTATTGGAGTGTGATCTTTAGTAGGGAGAGGCTGCGGGACTTTTCATTCATCAACAGCTTCTAGAAATGACAACGATTTTTGACTTGATTTGACTATGTTTGCAAGTCTCTTGCCAAACAAACATTTCTACTACAACATATTTGACCTGGATATGGTAGAAGTTCTATAATCATGAAAGCTATTCTTACATCTTCTTTGACCTCTTCAGGTACAATACCCATCCCACTGAAATTTGTAGTATAGTAGGTCTATGTTCTCTATAGTTTTTAACAAAAGGAATACAACTGATCATTTTTGGAGCAAATAGTGAAGTTGCTTTTAAAATATGCTCTAATTATATAATTATATAGTAACTGGAACAAATTGTTTCAGAAGCAGATGCAATTCGTTTGATACCTAAACATAGGAAATAAGCAGCATTACTATTTTTGGCCACTGATGAGAGTTCCAGGAGAATGATGATAGATTTAGTGTTTGGGTACAATTATAACTCAACACCATAGTCTTGGTATATATTTAGGAGAAGCAGTGTTTGACTATGCCTGTCACTCCATGCTCCTCAGTTCACCACATGCTGCTTTTGCAGAAAAATCATGTACATGGCTTGGTTGGTATGGTCAGTTCTGTTATGTTTAACTGAAACATATTGTGCTAATAAACATTATGACAGGAACAACTGTTGTGATTTGATTATAATATTTTGCATAATCACCGTATGTGTATATGTTCATCAGCAATTGGTATTTAAGACTGATCTCTTCTGTATTAATGTTTTACTGCTGGTGGTTTTATTTATTTTAATTTATATTGTGGTGGTTTTAGTCTGTTTTGATTTTTTTTACTTGTTCCAGTCTTTATGGTTTCAAATTTTATTTTTAACAGGCCAAAGAATGTCAATCATTGGGCGGTATACAAATACTGTTAATAAAGACATAAAATAAATATTGCACAAATTTGCAGGTGACAAAATGGGGGTGGCATTTTGGCTCAGCCCTAGCTATAATTAATTAAACCTCTAAGTTCAGAGGAACTGGGTTGAATCCAGACTCAGTCATACTTAGAGTTGACCCATAGGAATCAATGGAGCTTAAGTTAGTTGTGACTAATTTAAGTTCCATTGATTTCAATGGGTCTTGTCTAAGTATAACTAAGTGTGGATCCAAGCCAGTATATTTCTGAATACCAGTTGCTGGGAGCAAACAGATATGGAGGGGCTTGTCTTCATGCCCTATTTATAGATTTTCTGCGAACATCTGGCTCGCTGCTGTTGGAAACAGTATTCTGGGCTAGATTTATCTTTGGTCTTCTTTTTTTCTTTTTTCTAGTATGGTTTTTGTTTTGTTTGGTGTAATTCACATTTAAAAAATTAATTTTAAAAATCTTTGATCTGCTTCAGCAGGTGTCATCTTACATGCATAAGGGAACATAGTGAGTTTGTGACTGAGGGCAATTTTCTGCCTCACACTTATAGGCTATAGCGGTCATGCTATACCAGTTCTTCCATTTTGATTGCTAAAAAGCTGGTATAACTAGACATGGGCTCATGTGAAGACTACTTCTCTTTCAGTTAGATAGTGTAATGAGATTTGGGGTTGGTCTGGGTGGCCCCACAGATTCCCTTCCAACTCTGATTTTTTGTTCTAAGTTTTCTATGCATAGACATAGAGCTATCAGTGAACTGGTTAGGATGTCACGGCGGCAATTTCTGGGTTGTTTAACCCAGGAATTGCTGTGGATGAGCACCATGTGGAAGCCACTTCCAATCTCAGTTGACAACCCAGAATCGGGCACTCCTGGGCTGTTTTGTGATGTCCGAACCCCCAAACCCAAGAACAAACCATGGCTAATTTTTGTTAGACATAAACATCCCAGAGTTTCCAGGTTTGGACATTATGAAACAACCTCTTCCTGGGTTGTTGATTAAAATTTGAAGTGGCTCATATGCGGCACTCGTCGCCTGCAATTCCTGGTTTATACAGTCCAGGAATTGCCATTGTGATGTGTGAACCAGGCCTGTGTGTTGCCTTGAAGAAACGCCTCTTAAGACCTGACAGAAGGTGATAGCTGGTAACATTCAGGTGATGTGTCTCAATGGAAGCTAACATGGCCCAAGAAGGTACAGATGATGGGTGGAGATGACTCATCCTTATTCCCGCCAGTAGATCGGGGGAAGCCTGGTGTGTAAGCAGGAAACAAAAGGGCAAGCCTGCAGTTTTTGGAGTGAGTCTGGAAAAGAGAAACAGAGCGCTGATTTGCTTTCTGCAAGTATCCTATAGCGCTGGTCAATGGGGTAGTAGAGCAAGGGCTCACAGGGCCCAAGCACCAGGATGTTTTGATTAGTGGGGCAATGACTCCGACCAGGTTCACATGCTCTGTTGTAGTAGGGTTGCTGGGTGGTTTGTTAACCACCCAGCCACCCACCCCTCGCTGGTTTCGATGTCACGGCGACAACCTGCACCCAGCGAGGGAAATTAGCAGGCACACAACCAGCACCTGCAGGGATGGCTAACAAGCCACTGTAGCTTATTAACCACCCTCATGTCATGCGAACCAAGCCACAATCTGCCACCACCACCACCCTTGACTTCTTTGTTCCCTCTGAGCTTTGCTGTGCTCCTCATAGTGGCAGGAGGGAAACAGGAAATTAAGACTTTAATTAAGTTTTACAAAATTAAGCTTTACAAAAGACCTGCTCCTAATGGAGATGAAAACTGCTAGAACTGGTTTGTTCATATGGATCAACACAGCTGGCTGCATTTTTGGATTCCCCTTGGGGGCATGGCCATGATGAGTGGCTGCACTTGAAAATGTACCACTACACCATTGCTGGTGGCCCTCCTATAAACTTAATGGGGGGAGCAGTATTTGTTATGCTGTTAATAGTGTGAGCCTCCACTTTTGCTCAACTTACATATATGTAAATAAACCATATGTTGCAAAAATGCCACATGTGTCCAGTAGCCTCATTCCAACATTTGCACCCCGGCAGTTCTCGCCCCTTGGGGAATTGGGGTGCAGAGGGCGTAACAATATTATTAATTTATTCATATATAAGAACATATGATGCCATATGATACTCTGCCAGATTACTGATCCATCTAGCCCAGTACTGTTCACTGCATCTGGTAGTCTGTCAGGCATACTGTGGGTTATTCAGCAAACAACCAACTCTGGCTTATTTGCAGGGTGGCTTAGTGTGACTTCCAAACACACCCACTGTATAAATGCTTTAATCGGGAAGACTATTTTAATTTCATAGCATTGTGTTTCCTGAGTTTGCACAGACATAAGCCCCATATAAACTTCATTTTTTAAAGTGCTATTTACCCTATACTGAATTTTTATAAAATCTTGCTTGCGGTTAGGAATAACCCAAAATAGTGGCACTTTTCATGAATCCTCTTATTCTCTACTAGAAGCACTCCTCCTTTGGCACTATGTTTTGGCTTTATGCCATTGTCACATAGCGAGTTTTGATTGGCTATGTGACATCATAATGTGATGATTATGTGAGCTAAGTGATCTTTAACTGGCAAGGATCACATACCTTGCAAGAAGGTACTGTATTTAAAGAATGGTCCTGAAGTCACTGTTGAGAAAGGCAGCAAATAGGTGTTAAAAGTAACCATTTGGGAGGGATTATTGAGGGGAGCTGTCATGTTTAAAGGGTTTGTGAACATTTTGGCACATTCTTATTTTTACATTTTTGTAGAACCTGTTTGAGATTATTTTTCAAATATTGAAAAAATAGCTATTTATTTATTTATTTTATTGTTTATGTTAATACCAATACTTTGAATCAGACCCAGAAATGGACTGTCAGCCAGTGCAGATGGAAAAGTACTGACATAATATGTCATCATGTTGCCCAGTCCCTGTCAATAATCTCACTGCTCTATTTTGGACCAGCTGAAGTTTCCAGAAGGTTTTGAAAGGCAGCCCTGCGTATAATGCACGTAGTAATCCAGATGAGAGGTTACCAGAGCATGGATAATTGTAGCTAGGCTATCTCTGTCCAGATAAGGATGTGGTTGGTAAATCAGCTTAAGCTGATAAAAGGTGTTCCATGCTACTGAGTCCACCTGTGCCTCTAGAGACAATGCTGGATCTTAGCACCACCAAACTATGAACCTGATCCTTTCATAGTGCAATCCCCTCCAGAACAGTTTGAACATCACTTAGCCAGGCAGACAAATCACACACTAATAGTACCTCCATCTTGTCTGGATTGAGTCTCAGTTTACTGGTCTCCATCCAGTCCATCACCATGCCCAGGCACTGATTCAGAACACCCACTGTCTCACCTGGATTTGATGAAAAAGAGAGATAGAGGTTGGTGTCATCTGCATATTGATGACACCTCAGCCCACATCTCTGGATAACCTTCCCCAGCAGTTTCATGGAGATGTTGAAAAGCATGGAGAATAGAGCCCTGTAGAACCCTATAGCATAGCCGCCACAGCACAGAACAATAATCCCCCAGAACCACTTTTTGGTATTGGCCATCTGTAGAAGCAGAATCACTACAATGCAGTGCCTCCAACTACCAGTCCAGACAATCTATCCAGGATACCATGCTCGATAGTATTGAAAAAAGCCACCAAGTGGTCCAAGAGAATCAATAGGGTCACACTCCCCCTGTCCCTCTCTTGGCAAAGGTCATCCCACAGTGCAGCCAAGCCAGTTCCCATTCCAAAACCAGTCCTGATGCCTGATTGAAATGGCAGTTTCATTCAAGAGTGCCTGGAGTTGACCAGAAACCACCCACTCAAGCACCTTACCCAGGAAGGGGATGTTGGCTACAGGCCTATAGTTGTTAACATAATCCAGATCCAGGTTAGGCTTTTTCAGGTGTAGCCTAATTACCACGTCCTTTAAGGAGGCCGGTATCACTCCCTCTGTCAAGGAATTTTCAACCTCCTGGACCCTGCTGGACATCCCCTCCCTATTAGATGTAATAAGCCATGATGGGTAAGGGTCAAGCACACAGGTGGTCATCCAGACTTGGTCAATCACCTTGTCTGCATCCTTGGGCCTCAACAACTGAAACTCATCCAATAAAACTGAACCAGATGGTGCTCTAGGCACCTCTGCTAATGGAACTGCATTAACTGTGGTGTCCAAATTGTGACGGATTTGAGTGAATTTATTTTCAATATACTGCACACACTTGTCATAGTGTGCTACCGAGGGTTCCATCATCTCCCTCTCTGGCTCATTTTGTAGCAGGCCATGAACCACTCAGAAAAGCTCTGCTGGACAACACTGAGAAGATATAACAGTAGTGAAAAAGAGCTCCCTTTTTGCCACCATCACCACCATAGAGTAGGCTTGATAATGAGTTCTAACCTGTGTTTGGTCAGACTCAGCGTGAGTTTTCCTCCACCTGCGTTCTAGCCATCTTCAGTTCAGGTGTATCCCAAGGAGCTGGCCCAGCTCTGCTCAGAGGGAGACAGCGCTTGGGTACAATCATGTCGACTGCTCGAGTCATCTCTGCATTCCACAGAGTGACTAGTAGGGCTTCAACTGCTAACTTCTTGGCCTGTTAATCTTAAATATTGCACTGGCTTAGTCTAAAATCAAATGGCCTCTGCTTACAAGAGTTTTAAGTCTGTTATGAATTCACACATTATGTAGAAGAGTTAACTGCATGTTCACAACATGTCTCATGGCAAATACTACAATGTGTTCTATGTGTGTAAATGTAGGGGCATGTTTGACTGAGAAACATTGTACAACCATGATTGGGTGGGATTGTTCCCCAGAATGTATTAAAATGCTAAAACAAATTATCTATATATAAATTCATAGTTTTATATAACTCTTTGGATTCTGGAATATATTTATCTAATTGAAACAATTTCCCAAGGTGTTTATTTATTTGTTTCATTTATATCCTGCCTTGTCCTCCAAGGAACCCAAGGCGACATATATGATCTTCCTCCTCTCCATTTATTCTCACAACAACTCTGTGAGGTAGGTTAGGCTGAAATTCAGTGACTGGCCCAATGTCACCCAGTGAGCTTCATGGCTGAATGGGGACTTGAGCCTGGGTCCCAATCCCAGTCCAGCACTCTAACCACTATGCCACACTGGCTCCAGATTTAAAATGCAACAGGGATTGTCTGTTTTGACCAATGCATAGATGAATAGCAACAGTAGGAGAGTACTAGTGAACAAGATTTAGGAGGGGGGGAAACAAATTGCATACCTTAGGATACACTTATTAGCAATAGCATATAAAACTCCTTAGTCCTGAGCCCACAAATTTATTACTTACTTCTGAGTAGCAAATGTTGACTCTGTCTTACATTTTCACACCAGCGCTATGATCAGATCAACAATCCTTCCAGGGCAAAATCTTTCACTGAGAACATACAACTTCTCTGTGTCTGGCCACCATCCTTTTCTTTAGTGTGAAGCTGCCACCTCCATTGAAGTAAATAGAGAGTCCACAGATGTAAGAGTTCTCTGTGTTGCATTGAAGCTTATGTTTGTTTCTGGATTGGGGTAGAGGTTAAAGAGAAAATCTTTGCAAGACACATCAACATCCATGACCCCTTTAAAGTTGTGTAGCTATTGGCTATTGGGCGGTATAAAAATGAAATGAAATAAATAAATGAGATGGATCACTCACATTCCTAGACAAAATAATAATTCAGTTTTGAAAAAGAGGATCTAGCGCAGTGGTGGGCAACTTGTGACTCTCCAGATGTTTTGGTCTACAACTCCCATAATTCTTCACTATTGGCTATGCTGGCTAGGGCTGATGGGAGTTGTAGACCAAAATATCTGGAGCCACAAGTTGCCCACCCCCGACTAGCGTTTTTAGCATTGTTTATAAAAAATAATAATGAATCGACTTAGAATTAGTGCTGAATTTTTCCTCCTAGCTTTATCAGTTTTTTTTCTTGCAGATGTTGCAGTCGTGGATATGAGTGATTTTTCCAGACAGCCATCCCTATTCTACCATCTTGGAGTACGTGAAAGCTTTGACATGGCCAATAATGTTATACTCTACCATGACACTGATGCTGATACTGCTCAGTCGCTGAAGGTATGGTTCCATTTAGTATGCTAAAGAGATGGGTTTGATCACACGTTGGTGGGAATAACTTTACTTGCCTGCATAGCATAGGACTATTCCCATGTATTGCAATAGATATAAGCATGTTATTTATAAACTAAATTCTAGGATTTAAAAAAACCCTTTCTTCTTTTTGTATGTGTGTGCATTTAAAAATAAATAAATAAATTAAATAAAAAAAAAAACACCTTTCAGTTAAAGAGAAGAATTAAGGTTCTTAAGAATCCATTCTTGCACAGAAGGTATAGAATCGTAGTTTCCTCCATATGTCCCATAACTACTAGCTTATACCATTCTTTCCAACCCAAATAAAAAAATATACGAAAAGCAAAGGTTCAGTGTGCAACTAAGTAGTGGGGGCTGATGCCCATTGGGGCTGGTGGGGTGGAGCCATGTGGTCACCATAGGCAGAGCCAAGCAGATCTAGTTCATTTAGAACATATCTACTATTTATACGGTGCTTGAGTTAAGGCAGCGGACTTAACTTACAATTTCCTTGCTTTTTGGTTTGTGAGCAAATTTGAAAGAGCCTTATTTTTTTCAAAAATGGAAGAATTTTTTACCCCAAAATGTATTTGTTGGGAAAAGAAAATTGAATCATGCTTTCTATAGAGAATGTCTGTTATTTGGCAGATTTAAACAAACAAACAGACAGACAGACAAACAAACAACAAAACAAGAGTCAGGGCCTTCTTGGTGGTGGCCCTATAGTTGTGGAGGCCCCTTCTGAAAGATTGCACTTGGCCCCTACAGTGCAGGCTTTCAAGTGGAACTTCAAAAATTGTCTCTTCCTGACTGCCTTTCCCCGAGGGTGTTTTTGTGCAGTTGGATTTATGAGCTATTTATTTTATTTTTGAATCCTTATGGGATTGTCTAGATCAGCCTCCTCTATTCTGGCTGGCTGGAGAATTCTGGGAGTTGTAGTTCAACACATCTGGATGGCAACAGGTTGGGGAAAGCAAGTCTAGATTTGTGAGGCTCAAGTGCTGTCTCATGTATTTTGGTGTCTCTAATGTATCTATGTGCCTTTCTTTTATGCATGTCACTTTGTGAGAGAGTAGTGCCAAAAGGCACCTATAAATACATTAAATAAGTAATGAGTTGTGAGTAGAAACATTCCAGTTTCCAGAGAAATCAGATGAAAGAGTCTGAATTATAGCAATTTCAATATTAGATTTTTCATTTTAAAAAATCTGCTCATACAATGGAGTTAGAAAACAGGTTACAGTATCAAGTTCTGTTTCCATTTTGACCATCATATTTGGAATTCTGATGCTCTTACTCCATATGCGAGTGTTCAAATGGAAACCGGAAGTCAAGATGGTTATTCTGATATTGTAACTCTGTTGTACATGAAGGAAAACATTTCCAATTTTTCAACTGCTGTAACTTAAAGAATTTTTCATCTGATTTTATACAGACCTGGACGATATAACTTGCCTACACTTAATTCAGCATTGATTAAAAGGGCAAACTTTTAACCTCCTCACTTTAAAACTACAAATTGATCAATTTTGACAAAGCCAATGAAAGTTGCAGCCCAGTGGAATACCTGCATTTTTAAAAAGCATTTCAACCTCTAGAATGACAACTTTCAAGGTATGCTTTTTACTGGTGAAACAATGGGACAAGCATGCATATTATACTCCTTATATAAGTTTGCATTGTTCTTTTCTTTTCCAGGATATGGTGTCTCAGAAAAACACAGTAAGTATTTATGATCCTGTGTTTTAAAACATAAGGTGGGAATACCACATAAGTGTTCATTTTAAAGGAAATCTGTGCAGAAGAACTGCATAACTAAATGGCCATGACAAGTGTGCTGTGGTTGCTACAAATCATGGCTATGGTACTGCACCCAGTTTTTAGGTCAGTGGATTTCGACAACAAGCCTATATTGCCGTAAGATTATAGCCTATTTCACAGAAAGAAGCCTTGTTTCGTAAAAGGTTATCCTGTATCGAGAAGGGGTTGGATGAGATGGACTTCCAGCTTTTCTACAATTCTGTGAAAATCATGCTAAATCCTTCTCACTGAGAATGTACTGTATTGGTGAGTTGTTTCAGAAAGTAGTTTTCATTTTGGGAATGACTGAAAATGTAGCACCCAATGAAAAGGAGTGAGTCAAAAAGTTGTTATAATCTATGTAAAATGAAATCAAGATCATGTAAGAGTGTGATTATTTTCTTCCAAGAACACATTTTAGGATCCAGAAAAGGAAACAGAGAACAAGCATTACTAGAAATACTTGCAGTTAGTCATATCATATGCCTCCCCACCCCCAGCAAAACTATCACCAAGGAGATCTGAAAAGGCCAAGGAACAGAAGCCAGATGAAATAAAAAAAATTTTAATAGCATATTAGCTTATTTACCCGGCTTTGCCCAGGTCGTCATTTTCTTATACGTACTATTTGTTTGAAATTCCTTAAGGTAGCTGACTGCTTTTTTGCATGGCTCCATAGGAAAGGAATGGGACTACCCAATGAAATCCCTGCTTCCCCGGGACTACACAACAGTGAAATCTCAGCTCCCCCGGGGCCACACAATGAAATCCCTGCTCCCCCCTCCGGGACTGCAGAATGAAATCCCAGCTCCCCCCACCCCGGGACTACACAATGAAATCCCTGCCCCCCCCTGGACTACACAACAATGAAATCCCTGCTCCCCCCCGGACTACACAACAATGAAATCCCAGCTTCCCCCCCCCCCGGGACTACACAACAATGAAATCCCAGCTCCCCCCTCTGGACTACACAATGAAATTCCAGCTCCCCCGTGTAGGCCCCTGCTGCAATTCATATGAACATTCTGTATGACGTAGGAGTGATTTGCATATCTGCTCCTGATAGGCCCCTGCAGCAGTTCACATGAACATTCTAAATGACGCCATTGGCTACCTGAGAGTGGGCCATACAGGCACAGTGATTGTTTTTCGGAGATTTAAACCCGCCAGTATTCTTTCTTGGGTGATGAAGAGTATGTGTGCCAAGTTTGGGTGGGGGGATCCGTCCAACCGTGTAAGAGCCTATGAGGAACACACAAACAAACGTACAAATGTACACACTCACAAGCTTTCACATTTATATAGTAGATACTGCATGATAGCCTTTTGTAACCTGTCCTAAGCTTTCAAGATAAGGTCCTGTAACTAAATAAATAATTCATAATTATTAATTATGAATAATATTGTATGGTATCCATTTTCATTAAACGATTTTAACACTTTATTTTGTATTCACTTGTGCACGTAAAGCATTAAAAAAAAACAAAAAACCAACCCAAGACCTTCCTTGCAAGGATAAGCATGTGCTTTATGTTTCTTTTCAACATAGAAGCTTCAAGGGAAAGTGAGTACAAACTGACCTGCAGTGCAGTATCTTACTTGGTTTATATAATTTCTGGGCCTAAAGGGTAATCCAGAGCTACCAGTTTATCCCAAATACTGGATTCCTAATAATTCATATAATAAGGGGTGTGCTTTTATTCATCAGTATTCTGTAGCAATGCTTTGCTAGTAGAAATGTAGAAGAACTGTAGAAAATACTGTTCATATCCTAAGAACCACAATGTTCTTTTCTTTTTTATAATGGCAAGTTAATGGCAATTTTCAAGACTGTGAAAATTGACTTTGCAGTGTGTGGGCCATATCTGGTGCAGTTTAAAAGATTAGATAGGAAGGGGTTGAACAGGATTTCTAGGGGGCAGAGGGTGAACTTTAGCACTCTGCAGAGCTCTTTGTTCTTCCCGAAGAGCAGCGGCAGAAAAAAAATAATTTTGCAAGTAGCCAAAGACCAAATAAAAGTTCCTGGATGAAGCAAGCAAGCCATTGCACCTGGGATCCCTTTATGTCTTAATTTGTGCAGTCCAGGCATGATTGTCAGAAAGGAGCATCTGCTTTGCATACCATGTTCCCAAGTTCAGTCTGACATCCCCAGCTAGGAGGATTTGGTACTAGGTGATGGGAAAGACATCTGCTGGGTAGCTGCTGCTTTTCAGAATAGAAAATAATCTCATTCTGTATTTTCCCAATAGCTCACATCCTGTGTTTTTCCGAACACCCCCCCCCCAGCCCTCAACCCACAATCTAGCAAAGATGGAGGGTGTAAAGTCTCAAATTCCCCAAGGACAAAGCTATGGAGACTCCATGCCAGAATATTCCTGGGCACAACCATGCTAGATTAAAGGCTGGATCCAAGACTGTAATAGCTTTGTCATGTTTTAAGATGGGGATTCGGTTCATCAGAAATACTGAACTATACCTAAGCCTATACCTAAGCAAATACCCCTATTTTCCTGCAAATAAATTTCCCCTATGTGTATGGTGTACAAGGAAACCACCCTCATGATACATTTACATAAAATCTTCTACTAAACATAGATAGTGGGAATATTTTATATATTTGTAGAGCAGTTGTGCTACCACCTAGTAACAGGCAAGCTTTCCGTGGCTTGTTTCACACCTGATTTCCCCCATAAAACACAGAAATAGCTCAGTTTATTTATGAGCTGAACCAATCTCAGTTATTGAAATCAATGGAGACATTGACGTCTGCATTGATTTCACAGAAAGACTTAAAGGGGCTGCTGCTCTGAAAACAGTTGGTGAGGAGCAACTAGCAAATAGAACCACTGTAGTACTACTTTTCCCATGGGTCTTCAGTAGTGGGTTGCTGTTTTGCCCATGTTTCTGTTTTGAAGTTCAAAAGCAGGATGTAGGATAAATTGGGAAGCCTCCAGCTCAGCAGGAGAAAAAAATGTATGGTTTCAAAGGTTTGCCACCTCTTCTGAAATGAGCGTTCCTCCTGAGTCCCCGAAGCTCATTTCTGAGTCTCCAAAGCTCGTTAATGAGCCTGACCCACATAAACTCTGCCAATAGCTCTATTACCAACTGCCTACAGCGCTTTAGATCCAGCCTAGATACGTAGAGGAAGTCCCACTACCAGGGCCAGTGTTACCATTAGGCCAACTAGGCAGCTGCCTAGGGCGCAGGGCTAAAGGGGGCGCCAGAAATAGGGAGGGAGGGCTCAAGTGAGAAGGGGGGGCACTAAATATCTGATCTTGCCTAGGGCACCAAACTGCTGATGATTCATCACTCCATTTTACAACAAACAGTAAATGAATAATGCAAATTATGTTTTACTTTTGCTCTTTAAACTATTGTTTAACTTTTGAAGATTGATTGGGCTATACAAGTAAATAGGGTCTGTGTACAATCCCTAGTAAGTGTAATAAATGTAGAGCAAGGGAAATGAGTAATATGTGATAGCAGAGCAGTTCAGCCTTTCAGAATGATCTGTTAATGGATGGACATCATTGTCAACATAAAAATGCTATTTTCTCATATTTTTGTAAATATCTCAAGAACCAAGAATTGATAAAATGGAGACTATGCATTTAATCCATCATAAGTATTAACACAATATAGGCAGTTGAAGGAGACTGTTGGCACACAAACTAATGTCTATAAATGGTTATTGGTACATGTTAGGCTTGGAGATAAAAAAGTGTCACATTAGTAAGCAGAAGTATCACATTTGGAAATAGTATTTCTAGAAAGAATGTGGGGAGCATGAAAATTTATTTATTTATTTATTTATTATATTTATACCCCGCCTTTTTCGTTCAAGGAACCCAAGGCGGCTTACATAATCCTCCTCCTCCTCTCCAACCCTGTGAGGTAGGTTAGGCTGAGAGTCAGTGACTGGCCCAAAGTCACCCAGTGAGTTTCATGGATGAGCGGGGGCTAGAACCTGGATCTCCCGAGTCCCAGTCCAACACTCTCACCACTACGTCACACTAGCTCTCATTTGTTTCAAAACAGAGTTGAACAAATGCATGTGAAATCTTATGACTTGGTGTGTACCTATATAGTTCTTTGGAACAGGAAGACTCCGCCCCCTGCTCTCCCCATACCTTGTGCATGAGATGGCTCATGGCTCAGTTCATTCCTATTTCACTGTTGAGAAATTAGAAGTCAGTACTGTTCAGAAACTACTACAGCTACAGACAAAATTGTGAGTAGGGTTAAGTTGTACTCTCAGTTGAATCTTCTAATGGGAGTATCAGTGGATGTGTTTAGCTTTATGATTGAGAGCCAGTGTGGCATAGAGGTTAGAGTGTTGGACTGGGACTTGGGAGATCCGGATTCTAGTCCCCACTCAGCCATAAAACTCACCGGGTGACTTCGAGCCAGTCACTGACTCTCGGCCTAACCTACCTCACAGGGTTGTTGTGAAGATAAAATGGAGAGGAGGAAGAGGATAATGTAAAGGCTCCTTGGGATCCTTGCAGGAAAAAGGTGGGATATAAATGTAATAAATACATAAATAAAATAGTTCCCTGCATTGAGCAGGGGGTTGGGCTCGATAGCCTTGTAGGCTCCTTCCAACTATAATCTGATCTATAATCATAGATCATAATCTATGAAATCTATAATCTGTTGCCATATTTTAGAGTCAGGAAGGAATTTTTTTCCACATCAGATAGGCTAATGATTCTAAGTGGAATATTTTTGCTTTTTTGTTTAGTAATTTTGCATTTTATTTAGTATACATCTTTTTCAAATCTCCTAGAACTATATGTTCTGTATGTAGCTTTTGTGAATTTTCTTCTCTCCTGTTCTGTTTGTGGCACAGGCCACATTAAGATTATAAGATTATGTGGATTAATAGGTAGGCGGCTGGTTCAGGGTTCCACAATCATCCGGGCTCAGTGGCAGTCCGTCAGTAGTTCTAGTAGCCAATGAGGCTAAGATTTCTCATTTCCTGTTCCACCAGGATCAGTGATATGGGTTGTCATCTCTGGGCACTTCCCAAGGGCCATGCCTAAGTAGCCCCCCCCCCCCTGCCAGTATCTGGAGCCTCCTGCTTCTCTTCATTGCTATTGCTGCCCTTTCGTCTGCCCTCTCCAAGCAAGCAAACAAGTAGTGAGGGGAACAAGGAGGAGGTGCAATAACCCACAGCATGTTTTGTCCTCTCTGGGATTGGAACTAGCAGCAACAGTAGCGAGGAAGAAGTGGTGGGTTCACTCAAGGGGGGCACTGAGAGCATCTTGCCCAAGCCCCACCGCCCAAACTTTGAACGCGTACTTCAGCTGTGTGTTGAAAAGTGAATGGAGAACTGGCCCTTTACTCAACAGCAGTAAGGGGAATACTGAAACTTCCAAGATAAGACTTTGGCTCAGGGCCAAGCTGGATATAACATGGGAGAGCTGTGATTTTTTAAAGATCTAGCTTGGAATGATTTTGAGCTACTGGATATACTCCAGTAGTGTGTGCATGTGCTTGCTCTTACTCTTCTATATATTTAGTACTAAATGTAGAATACAAAAATAAGAAAATAATTGATACCCTCTAAAAAGGACAGATAGGAAATATTTTTTCTTATCTGCTGTGTAGATAACAATTTGACATCCCCCCTTTAAAAAAATGTTTACATCAGAAGGCTAATTTTGTTAGTGGAGGAGGAAGTAGGTTATAAAGCTGAGAACAACAATTGTGTAAACAGTTGAATTGTTAATATATCTGTTGGGACATGGCTTTTGAGCCCAGCTAAGCTAAAAATGAAAATCCTTCTGTGGTTTGTAGGTGCTCTGAGTGATAAGGGGTCTGGCAAATATTTAAGCCCTTACACAAGGTGGAAGAACTATGGCTTTGTTTTTTTGTTTTTTTTTAAATAACCCAAGCTTGTCATTTCTGTTGTTTTAGCAATGAAATGTTAGGAGATAAGATTGAGATGAGATGTTACCCTCCTTAACTCCCACAAAGCAAACAGTTAAAATTCTGTCTTGCTAATTCATTGCCCCACTGAGAGTCCTAAATAATAAATTATGAGCTGTTGCTTAGATCCTGGAGTTCAGTTCCCATAACAGAACTGGCCTTGCATGTAATTAAAGGTCACAATTTTCTATGCCCCTTTATGTGACTGAAGCTCCTTGGAGAGTTGAACTCTGACTGCCAATTTCAATCAGTGATGGTGTATGCAGTGCCCTGCCGACCTTGTCAAAGTACTTATCTATCAAATAAATTACAAATATTCAGCCTTGTGGATTTCTGAGGAGCCAGCATAATATGTAAGATGTATTTCGAATATATTCCTTATGGCAGATTGTATTGGACTTCCTATAACTTCTCATGACTTCCTAAACCTAGAATTCTGGACTGCACTTGGAAATTATAGTTTGCATTAGCACTTGTTGGGGCAAGACATGAATAATTTATCCAAACTTTTAAAAATAAAAAAAATTAAATAAATAAATCCTACTACGTTTTGCGATCATTAATCTTACAAGAAACCCAAAGCACTACCAAGAGGGACAACAGAAGTTATTGCCATTTTCCTAAACCAAGATGGAATAGGCGAAATTATTCTTTGGCTATTTGTGTTTTCTGTTGTTCTATTTAGAATGGGCAGCAATAAAACTATGATGGAGTGCCCTGATTATCTGAGGGGCTTTTTGTCCTCTACCGTTATCAACTTGATTATACATAAAAAGAAAACTAATTGAACATTTTGTGTGTCTTTTTGGCTAACAGCACAACTGCAATTAAATTAATGATGTGTGAAACATACATAATGTTTAATTTGGAATTTAGATACATAATCATGTTCTTGACATTGGGCTATACTAACATGTGATAGAATAGAAGTTGATTTAATTAGTGGAGTTTCAGTAAAACAAGCAAACTGGTGCTTTTGTAAAAGAGGAGTTAAGTAGCACTGCACACTTGTGCATTCATACACTTTGGATCAGATTTCATGACGTTTATTTTTTTGGATAAAAATATTTAATACCTGCATGGCCTGTTTGTAAAACAATAATATAAAACATTAATATGCCTCATAGCTTTCAGATTGCATCTAAAGGCCCATGGTAATTATGAGTACATATCAGATCAAGAGAACCATAGTTCATTCTGCTGGCATGATTCCACCAGTTAAAAAAAACGTAGAGAACTAAATCCTTAGGAACAGAACCTGTCACCTATACTACCCTATGTATCACTCTGTTTCATAGTTCCAACTAAAACATGTGTTTCATATATAATAAATTGTACAGTACTGATAATATTCATCCGGTTAATATTTCAAGCCATTTTATTCATTTGATGTATAAAATCATACCAGATGTATGAAATAAAAGTTGCAAGTTTTCTGAAGGATGCACAATTTAC
Organism: Shinisaurus crocodilurus; assembly: GCA_021292165.1. Taxonomy (NCBI): domain Eukaryota; kingdom Metazoa; phylum Chordata; class Lepidosauria; order Squamata; family Shinisauridae; genus Shinisaurus; species Shinisaurus crocodilurus. The sequence goes on along the minus strand of CM037878.1, from coordinate 201,136,734 downwards.
AGATGCTTCCTTCTACATGATACAGGAGATTCTTTTCAGAAATGTATACTAAGTAGAATGTGTTATCTTTTCCTCAGGAAATATATATGTGCCCATTATATAACTTATAGGAATGATATTGTTGTTCTTATACTGCTTAATTATCACTAGTTCTGTGATCATTTATCTGGTGATCTTGCCAGTTTCTACAACTTATGGTAGGAAGAATGGTATCTAGCCTAACCTTTTATTTAGATGCCTGATTCATAAAATTGACTGTTTTCAACAGGATTAATGAGACACAGTTGTTCAGTTTGACAGTTAAAGAAATATTACTGTAAGCTGTAGTAGTGTGACTAAGAATCTCTTTCTAACAGCTTTTATACCAGGGATGGGCAACTTCAGATGTTTGGGCCTACAACTCCCGTGATCCCTCACCATTGGCTATGCTGGCTAGGATTGATGGCAGTTGTAGGCCAAAACATCTGGAGGGCCACAAGTTACCCACCCCGGCTTTAGGAGTTACCCACTGAGACATTATGGAAAATGTGAAACTTGTGTAGGAAAATTTGGGGACTGAAGTACATGAGAATCTGAAGTTGTGCGAGGGGTAACAATCTCTGGAACGTGGTAGCGGCAGTATTTTTATTGTATGACCATAAGTCATAACAATGTTAAATTAAACAGTTATATAAAACAAATTGTATAAATTTGTGCAAGTTGTAACAATCTCTGATATATGGAAGAGTTGACATACGGGGGGTCCATATAAACAAAATGAATTGGACCCTCATATATGGAGACGTCCATGTACTAGACGTTGTTATACACTAAGCACTCCAGATTCTCTCACGATTTTTGTAAGGTACTACATTTGAATAAAGATAATATATCATAAATAATAAAGGCCATGTTGGCATAGGATCTGGATTATTTTGTAACCTCCTGACAGGCTGTACCAATCTGCTGTATATTGCAAATATGTGCAAATTCTTGGAGTGCAACTCATATGTTTAAACACAGAGTAATCAGCTAAGGTGATTCTGTGGATTGGACTAATTACTGCTGATAAAAACAAACTTGCAATTGTGGTAAAATATAATTTCAGTATATGATTTCTACGGTATATAATCACATAACTTGCAACAAATATTTCCTATGTATGTAATCCTATGCTACTCTGTATGTAGAAAGTTCTATCTCACATAATGAAATGTAACACAATGTAATACTATGATGCTAATACAAAGGGCCTCTAAGGGGCCTCTTGATTTCTTGTGTACTGTTGAAGTAAACCTGTGTCTAACAGTTAATTGGTATTGAGATAAGGAGAAGTTACTTCAAAGATGCCTTTCACTCCCTAAAAATTCCTCAGTATACACAGGTCAATTAATTGTTATTTACTGCTTGAAAGAGAGACCAGATATTGTAAAAACATAATTATGTCACAGTAGAAAGAAAGAATGAGCTTACCTTGTAGAATTTGTTAACACGCATGCGCAAAAGTAAGACGCTTGTAGAAAGAGTATAAAAATGCTTGTATTTCTAATGGTGGGGGTCCCACTCTGCTTAGGAGTGGAGCCATACAGTGCTGTATTAGAATAAAAGGGAATTCTTTTTACCTGCTCTGGTTGATTTATTGGGCCATAAGTCAGCTGGAAAACGAACCTAGGAAGTGGCTTAACTTCCTTACCACACAATGTTCACAGTTTTTCTTCCTGGCAGAAATAAGTGGTGTAGTAGATAGAAGTATTTTATATGTGATCCTATATATAGGTCGTACATATTAACAATGATCTTCCTGAGAGGTGTGTGTGTGTGTGTATTAACGTGTAGGAAGTCATGTATAAAGCTGGGGAAATTATACACTGGCCAGGATCCAAAGAGCCCATTTAGCAACACCAAAGTTTTGTTTGACATACAGCTAGAAGTAGGGTGTGTCTTGTTACACAAGAGTAGTCCAGAGGCCCCTTTGGTGCATGAAACTAGTTGCCTGCTTTTTTGCATCTTTGTTTCTGATACCACCTCAAGACACAGTCATTTCTGTTCATTTATTTGGTTATTAGATTTATCACAATTGTGAATTTTAGCTGGCAAGTGCATCTTTTGTGCCAGATGATAGACAAGTGTTTACGCAAAGTAACAGGCTACTTCCACCTTGTAAATTTTATCAAGGAGTTATTATAAGAATATTAATTGGTTCCGCTATCTAGGTTTGCTTTAAATTTCCTTAACATTAAATTTGCGAGCATACCAATACAAGCATAGGTTGTAACAAGAAATTTGATCCTTGGCTTCCTAATGTATGTGTCTGCAATTTCATTATAAACTACGTACATAAACATTTTCTATTTCATGTATATACTTGCTGCTTGAAGTGTGTACTCGTAATTCACTGTTCCCTCTTTTTAATAATTTTCTTTTGTTCTATGTGTCTTTTCTTTAAAATACGCATACCTCTATGATCTTCATTTTTCCATAATGCCCCATTACCATTTGGAGTAGGCTGCAGTTGCCAACCACAAAGCTTTTCTCCGGGTACAACTACCTCCAGAATACCACAGTGGTAGTATGATGGGCAAAGTATGTATCATTCTTTTATTCCACTTGATGTTTTATAAGTGTTGCTATATATTTCTTCCTCTTCCATGCTTTTGAAAGCTTCCTTGCATGTCTATTTCAAGTTCTCTTTGTTTTAAAATAGCCTGTTGCCTTGGGGTAGTCAATATTATTTACCTTACCTCTGCACTCCCCTTCTTATGTTATGCTAGTGGTGTGCGAGCCTCTGCAACATGGCTCCTTTCCAGAGTGCTGGTGGGTATCATGAGGAAACCTGGGCAAAATGGGGGGAGCCCACCATGTTGCTTCTTCCCATGCTAGCATTTAGAGTGACTAGAGTGTCCTTTTACAGAGGACAGTCCTCTATTTGAAGAGCTGCCAAAGGAGCGTCCTCTGTTTGAAAGGCTGTCCTGTTAAGTTCTGGTTTAAAGATAAAGAACCATAACAACTCTTGCCCATCAACCATTAGCACCTGGGCAGGAGACTGAGCAACCAGGCATATGGGTTACCTGGTTACACTCTTCCGCACTATGCTGAGATGTGCTGTATTTTTATTAAAATTCTAATAATGATTTCTAAATTTGCATCTGTACATATAAATTAGCATATACACATTTTATGCAAATCAGCATCCTCTTTTGTCCTTTTTTTGGTGTTGCATTTCCTCCTTTTTGGTGATTCATAAGTGGCCGCCTTACTGTTCCAGTTTCCCCAGTTGACGTGGGGAGAAGAGCCACAGTCCATCTTACCTGGCAGAGTTAGTGGTAAATACTGATATATTCAGACTTCTAAAATATAGCTTCATTGTAAATTAGATACTAATAGTGGTGGACTTTTTTAAAAATGAAACCAATCATATTTTTTACCTAGTATCGAAATGTTCCTTGGTCCTTAATACCAATAAATTCAAGTCCTGAGCACGCTCCCACAGCTCTGCAAGTCCTTTTAATGAATGGTGCTTGTCTGTGCTCTGCAGTTATTTCTAATGAATGCTGCCTGACTTGCCTTTGCTGTGCAGTTATTTTTATTTATTTATGGCTTTATGTTAATACAGTGGGGAGACCCTTTGAGTTATAATGTTCCGTATTAAAGCTGAATTAGCTACCTTTAGCTTTCTCCTTCGGTTGTAGTTAGACAATCTCCTGCATCCATGCACACCCTTCCACTTTTGAATATGATTGTTTAAATAGTAAAGTGTTCCTTTAGGCTTGAATTGTAGAGATTTCCTGTAAATTTACTGCAGTGTGAAAAAGACCTGAAAGCTTTACCTTCTGTACACGTTCTTTACTTTACTTAGGACGAAGGCTTTTTAGGCTTAGGACCAGAGTGCCCAAAGAATTGCCTTCTCCTGCATGAATCTGCCCAGCTATGGCCTCAGAGGCCCAGTTTCTTACCCCACCCGCATGATCTGAAGTAAGTTGAGTAGTGACCAGAGACACGGCCTTTTCAGTTGTAGCACCTCTTTTAGGGAACTCTCTTCCCAGCGAGGAACACCTAGCACCTTCCTTATTTTCTTTCTTTCTTTAATACATTTTTATACCGCCCAATAGCCGAAGCTCTCTGGGCGGTTTACAACAGTTAAAACGATAAAATACAATATAATATAAATATAAAATTTAAAACCACAGATTAAAAACAAACAGCAGAGCTAGCAGCAGCAGTTACAATAACAGAGTTAAAAACAACTACAAGGTTAAAATAATTAAGATGATTAAAATGCCTGGGAGAATAGAAAGGTTTTCACCTGGCGCCGGAAAGAGTATAATGTAGGCACCAGGCAAGCCTCTTTGGGGAGCTCATTCCATAACCGGGGTGCCACAGCAGAAAGGACCCTCCTCCTAGTAGCCACCTGCCTCACTTCCTTTGGCAGGGGCTCTCGGAGAAGGACTGTTGCTGACGAAGATCTTAGTGTCTGTCCGGGCAGGTACATATGGGAGGAGACAATCCTTCAGATACCCTGGCCCCAAGCCGTTTATGGCTTTGAATGTTAGTACCAGCACTTTGAATCAGGCCCAGAAACAGACTGGCAGCCAGTGCAGATGAGAAAGTACTGGCATAATATGTTCACGTCGACCAGTCCCTGTTAACAATCTTGCTGCCCTATTTTGAACCAGCTGCAGTTTCCGGACCGTTTTCAAAGGCAGCCCCACGTAATCCAAACGAGAAGTTACCAGAGCATGGATAACTGTATTTCCCTTTTGGCACCAGTCTTTGCCCTCTGCCTTGACCTTTTAATGCTGTTTTAGTGCTATAATGCTGCTTTTTATTGTGACTAACTCATCTGCTTTTACTGTTTTATGGTTTGTTATTTGTTTTTATTGATTTTTATTTACTATTTTAGTCACTCCAAGAGCTTTGTCAGCTGAAGGTGGAGGCAACCCCCGCTCCTAAATAAATTAAAATAAATGTGAACATAGTAAGATATGCTAGCTCAGCCTTCCCTGATCTGGTGTCCTCCAGAAGGCTGGCTGGGGATGATGGGAGTTGTAATCTAACACATCTGGAGGGCATGGGTTTGGGAAAGCCTGTGCTAGCTAGTGCTGTTTTTATAAGGAAAACATGTGATTAAAATTGTATCTCCAACCCAAACTTTTGTGGGCATTCCAGTGTACATGCAAAGCTCCCATGCCAGTAGGCTTCCACCTTCAATGTATTTGTACCCCGCTCTTTAACCTAAGGGTTCTCAGAGCAAATCACAAAGATTAAAGGTACAATAAAACATTAGAGCAGCATAAACTAAAATTTAAAACAGAATCACTGTCAAGCTAGGTTAAAAACACAAACCTAAAACAGAAAATCTAAAACAACTTGGCGAATAAAAAGGTCTCTATCTAGTGCCAAAAAGACCTCAAGGTTGGCACTGGGTGAGCTGCCCTGGGAAGTGCATTTTCACAGATGGGGTGCCACCTCTCAGAAGGCCCTATCTTGGATCATAACCTGCCTCAGATCCTAATATGGGGGACCCCCAAGAAGAACCTTAGAGTAAGATTGTAACATCCAGGCATGTTCATGTGGGAGAAAACAGTTGTGTGGTTCAAGAAGATGGTGCCCCAATCTGGGCTGACCATCAGGCAAGAGCCTGACCTCATGACCTGCCAGAACACATGCCAGTGCCTGCTGGAACAAGAATATCCTGGTTGCCTCAGCAGTGGAGCCGAAGGTAGCTAGCGAAAGAAGAGTGTCAGGGAGACATGGTTCTATTGCCACAGTGAGGGAAACACTTCCTCTTCTTCCAGAAAGCCTGGATGTGTGGGTTGGTGTGATCAGGGGCTAGCGGTCCTGTCAAGCCTATAGCAACTTGTAGCCAGGTGTTCACAAACTAACCAGGCCAAAGGGGGTCATCCTGGAGTCCTCTGGCAGTATAGAAATGAGAGAGTTGAGGGCAGGAGGAGAGAGCTTGGGCACAGAGGAGGGCAAGTTATGTGGAAGGTAGTCTTATTTTATTATCCATGGACTTTGCTTCCATGGAACTGTTTTTTGGACTTCAGACAATGGGGATCTTTCTCATGTTACTTTATCCCAGCTTGTCTAAACTTGTTCATAAAGACCCATGCATTTTGTGATGTAAGGATGGATGTGCATCTTCATACACGTGTGGCTCTGTATGTATGAAATTATAATGTGGGAAACAGCCCTAAATGTCTCATGCACATTTTATCACAAAATTAAACCTTAGATTCATCTGGATGATTTCAGGCAAGTCTAGAAATAATGTACAAATGAAGGAAGTAAAAACAAATAACATAAATTCAAGAGTTTCTTATTTTTATAGAGTAAAAAACCAATGGCACAATATGGATGTACTTGGCAATGGGCTATACAACTAAGTAGACCAACTGCAATAGTTTGAGATAGCATTGTGCCAGTTTTAGCTGTCTATGTTCACTCACAGATGCAAGAGAAGCAGAGCAAAAAATATCAATTTCTTGCAAAAAGCACGATGACCCAGTTTCCTCTGAGTAAAGCCATCAAATTACCTACCTTATGGTGTTTGTCCCGTAGGATATATATTTTTTAAAAATCCTTTCTCAGGCAAATGTGTATATAAACATTCTAAATTATTTTTTACTCTAATAGCATTGCTACTTGGGGTTTGGGAGGTGGAGAGAGGAAGATAATGCAGTGCTTCAATTATGGGGAGCCAGACCTCCCCATAATTTGAATGATTGGGGACTTCTGTGCCTATTGAGCCAGGTGGTGCCTGCCCATACTTAGTCCTTTTTAATCTCAACTCCTTGTGTTGGAAGATTTTGGAAACGGAGCTGGGAGTGGGTAGCACAGTTTACACAGGATGCAGTGTATCAGTTTAGTATGACAAAAAACTTTCCCATGTAGGCATTGTTTTTGTAAAAGCACCTCTTCATGCACTCCCCATTCAGTACTGGATTGTGATTATAGTATTATATGCTTCTGGGCAGATGTGCCCCACTTTTCACTGTTGTTTGTCTAGCCGCAAGTGTTGGGCATACATACTCATCATTATAACTTCCTTTTATTTCTTGTTTCCATGTTCAGATATTGTATAAGAATGAAAAAATCCTTTTCCTATGACACCCGTCAGATTTTCAAAACTGTTTGAAATTGTGGAGCTTTACAGCACAAGTTCTACATATGATTACTTTTTTCTTTCATGATAAATGCTAAGCTTTTTACTATTCCCTATGGATAGGTAGGTGTATTGGTCTTAGATTTTAAACAGAGCATTTGAAATGTGCATCATGGACGCAGGAATTCCTGCCTTTGTCCTGTTGTTTGCTCCTTGTTTCCCAAAAGCTACAATTTGAGATTACTCATAATTGTCACTTTGTTCTGATATGTTGATGTCTTGTCTTCTTTAGGCTTCAAGTGGCAATTACTACTTCATTCCATACATTGTAACACCTTGTACTGATTATTTTTGTTGTGAAAGTGATGCCCAGCGGAGAGCCTCTGAATACATGCAGCCTAATTGGGACTCCATCCTGGGACCTCTCTGTGTTCCACTGATGGACAGGTTTATCAACCTTCTCAAGGACATCCATGTAACATCATGGTAATTTTTACTACTCTTGTGCTTTTTTTCCTGTGTGTGTGTGTGTGTGTGTGTGTGAGTGTGTTTGTTTATTTGTTTGTTTGTTTTTGTTTTTAAAGAAGCCCCAGGATCTCTAGCAACCATAGAGTTCCCCAGCCTAATGCATTAGACACAGTCTTAATTTGATCAAAACTGTATCTCTCTCATGCAGTTGTTCTAGTAAGCTAGCCATAGTAACTCATCATTATTTCTCAAGGTATCAGTAAGTAGAATCAGAGCTGCCAACCGAGCCCTTGGGAGAAGAAGAGGGTAGAAATAAAGCTAATATGAATTTCAAAGCCCGTGGATGAATCTTTCCAAGTGGCTCACATATGTCAGTTCGTAGGGCTGTAACTGTGCCACAGTTAACTATACCTTAACATATCTCTCAGTTATCAGTGAGAGGCCTCACACTTCTCTTTTTTGAGTAGTAAATGTTATTTGTAAAACTCATTGTGAGTTACAGTAGTGATTTGCTGGTGGGAAAATGCTTGCTAATTAAAGAGACTCTCAGGAAGTGACGTCCAGATGAGAGAAATGGAATTACAAGCTGAATTAAATTTTGATCATGTGCATCATTTATCTTGTGTACTTATTATTGCACAACAAGCATTTTCCCACCAGCAAATGTGCTGTAACTTACAATGAGTTTTACAAATAATATCGCTCATTTATATGCATGATACAACTCTTAATATACCCCAAAATAGTAATTGTGTGTTTATATTTATATTAAATTTCTTATTCAACAATCTTTCATTCTGATTTAAAATGATTTGTTAATCACAAAACATTTCCTTGTTATTCTGGTACTATTAACATATGGCAAGGTTCCCTTTCAATAAGTGGCATGCATAGAAAAATCTTTCTACACTTCCTACTCATCTCATACCATGGTGACAGAAGAATGACTGCTTTTATATATGTACAATGGTTTTAGACACTTTTCAATACAGTATTCTCAAAATTTTAGCCAGCTGCCTGTCCTCTTAAGAAACCAGTTTGACAGAATAAAGTATTACCTTTCAGAAAGACAATACAGTTTTGTACTGTGCTGTCTTTCTCCTTCTTCATCTTCTTCATTTTTATAACAACCTCGTTACTTTTAGAAAGCTCAGAGTTATTTACATAGATCATAGTTGTCCTGTGTTCACATCTGCTCAGTTCCTACACTGTTACAGCAGTGCTCCCAGAACATTCACTACGTCTGGTCCAGTTAAGGTTAATAATGACTAAGCACCATTTGGAATCAGTGAATAAGTTTAACACAACTAACCTATAGCTCAAGCCTATGCAAGGTTACTCAGAATTAAGTTGCATTGAGTTCAGTTGGGCTTATTCTCAAGTAAGTCCATAGGATGGTAGCTTATCATTGTTTTCAATGGAACTTGTTCATTACTGACTTTAGTTGGGGACAATGGTTGGTTTCAGTTGCCACTCTTTTGAAACTGGTAATAATGTTTGCATTAATTTAAAATAGGAGGGAACCTGTGGCCGTCCAGATGATGTTGCCCTCCAAATCTCATCATCCCTGACCATTAGCCATGTTGGCTGGGCCTGATGGGAGATAGAGTACAATGACATCTGGAGGACCACGTGTCATAACCTGGCTTCCCAGAGTCAAGGCAAGAGTCCCAATAAAACCCTTTACTGCAGTAATTCCAGTAATTTGTTGTACTATTAGGATACTTTGCATGGGATAAAGGTACATTTGATTATACAGCAATTTCCATTTCTATACTTAGTGATTAATACTTACATTATGAGAGAGGGCGAAAAATGTCTCCCTATGAAGACTGCTCAATGGCCATGGAATACTGACTGGCCATTGGTGGGGTGGGGGTGGGGATAGAAAGCTGGGAGGGAGAAAGAATGAAATGGGGTAATGGGGTATCATGAAGCAGGGCATCCTGACTGACTGAATCAGTGAGCAGGAGAAGTCCACACTGAAACATTTTGTTGCAGATCCCATTCAACTTTGTTCACACCTTTTTTTATTGTTTCAGTATCCAGCATTGATAGCAACTTTAGCTCTGTGCAGATGACATATTAAGTAGAATGAATGTGTGGGAGGGTCAGTCAGGATCATAGCCGCTGGCTCTATTCCTAACTTCTACAAGTTCAATGTGATTTAAGCCCTTTTTACACCTTCTAAATCACACACATACTGAACATGGAGGGGGACTGGGATTGTACCCACTAGCTCAACCTCTGCTCACCTACCAGCATACATTCAGTAGAAAATCTGAAAAGAGATCAGCTTCTGTACTGCATAGGTAGCTCCGCAGCTGGTACTCTGTGCCGGATGTTAGTCTTGTAACTTCCTCCAATTTGCAGCTATGCGCATAAAAGCTGTATGGGAATAAACTCAGTATGAATGTGCATAGGTCAGGCCGGTGTCTCCAGGCACATTCTGACCTGTGTCCTGATCCATTTATTCTTCCTGATATAACTCCACAGGGCTTTTTAAGGTAACTAGATAAAAGCCACAGGATCCTTCTATTCCTTGATGGTACTCAGTAGAGTACATCGTATCCCTCTAGATATTGACCTGGCAATATCTCCCCAGAGAAACTTAAGCTTGATTATTTTGGTGGTTGTTTTTTACCCAGTCTTAGTGAGCAATTTAGATAATCATGCTTTCCCCCCTGTGCTTAATTCCTTAGTACATATTATAAGGAAACATTGTTAAATGACATTAGAAAAGCTAGAGACAAGTATCAAGGAGAAGAACTGGCAAAAGAACTGGCCAGGATAAAACTTCGTATGGATAATACTGAAGTCCTGACTTCTGACATTGTAATCAACTTACTTCTGTCATATCGAGATATCCAGGTATGTTACATTTACCATAAAATACATAATACTCAGTTCCTAATGTTCTTTTGTTAGGATTTTTACCCACTGTTTGCCTTGGATGTTTTTAAAGATGACCATTTAAGTTTAGAGACTGAAACAGGAGGAGATGAGCATCCAGTAGCAACGAAAAAAGGAGATAACTAACTTCTCAGGATGCAAAAACTTTATTGAATAGAGGAGCCCGACACGTTTCGGCCTGTATTTTTTTCTAAGGCCTTCCTCAGGGGGTTGTAAAAAAGTCTGCAGAATTCTTTAACAACTGAAGTGTCTTTCAATGTTTTATTAGTTCTCTCCTTATTTCATTCATTTAAGTTTAGAGCCAGTGTTTTATTTATGGTAATTTGCTGTAAATTTTTGTCCCCTTTTTTATGATATTCATCAGCATGTCTTGCAAGTTGAGAAAAATAACTTCCTGCTATCTGACTCTCAAATCTGAGTTTCATTTAACACATTCCTCTTACTTAGTGCCCTTCAGTTTATAATTGTCTACAGTTCTACTAAGAAATCACCTGTAAGGTTGCTGTTTTAATTTCACGGTGAGCTTGTCTCCAGCTTGAAATAAAATAATGTTTAAAGAGAAATGTCAACCACCTACGTAAGTAGAATAATGCAAGTGGGTTGTTAACACAGGCAAGGACAAGTTCTATTCAGGATTACATTTGTTCATAAATTCTAGTCCCCATAGAGTTGTGTGCTTTTTCCTTGTAGGTAGAGAGTAATTTGCTAGCAGACTTTGTTTTAGGATGAAGTGGCTGCCAAGGAGAAAGGCTTTCTCAAGAGTTGTCAGTCACACTTACTTTAGCAAAGTAAAAGTAAAAACTACTTGATGGATGTATTTTGTTCGGTAATGCTTTCTTTTATTCTCCTTTGAACTGTTATTAGGACTATGATGCTATGGTGAAGCTGGTGGAGACACTGGAAATGCTCCCTACTTGTGATCTGGCTGATCAGCACAATATAAAATTCCATTATGCATTTGCACTGAATCGGTAAGATTAAACCCAGTATGTATGCATTTATGACAATTTATTTATTTATTTTATTTATTATATTTATACCCCACCTTTTTTCCTGCAAGGAACCCAAGGCGGCTTACATAATCCTCCTCCTCCTCTCCATTTTATCCTCACAACAACCCTGTGAGGTAGGTTAGGCTAAGAGTCAGTGACTGGCCCAAAGTCACCCAGTGAGTTTCATGGCCGAGTGGGGACTAGAACCTGGATCTCCTGAGTCCCAGTCCAACACTCTCACCACTACGCCACACTGGCTTTGACAAACAAAGATAGGGAGTTATTCCATTAGCACAAAGGCATCTGCAGCTTAAAACTACAGTTGCAACACAGATTGGTACATTTATTATATGAGAAGTGATTGAAAAGTTCTAATCCAATCTCCAAACCCAATTTCATTCTACTTAGACTGATAGCTTTTCAGCCAATCCTCATATATTTCTAAACTTTTTTGCTCCAGAAAAATATCTGAAGTCCTTCTACAGAGCCCTCATCTGTTCCCACCACCTGGGCAGCAGGGGAGGGACACAATGGGATCACTGTAATTCCATCACAGGCTGATTGATGCTGCTGATGGGCATGCTCCTCAGCTGTTTCCAGCCCCGATCAGCTGGACAGGGAAGAGTGGGGAGGTATGCAGTGGGATCTCTATGCATCAGGTAGGTAGGTTTGCTGAGAAGAAGAGTGAATGGGTGAGAGGGGGGAGAGGGTGTCAAGGTCCTGCTCACTGCTGACTACAGCCCAGATCCACTGCTGTATGGGGCAAAAAGTTTGCCCACCTCTGATCTATATGCTACTTAAGGGTGCAGTCCTATTGATTGCACTCTCGGTGATCAGAAGCCCCTGAACACAGAGGCATCTGATCATCCAGTGCAGGGCAGGAAGAGTGGCAGAGGCAATCTTTGCCTCCTTGTCCTCCCACCCTGCAGATTTTGCTAGCCAGGCTTTTCAGCCCATCTAGCTAGGACACTTCGTAGGGGAGGGGAGGAGGCTTGAAGAGGCTCAGGAAAACTCATATCCTGGCCCCTCTGAACTCCTTCCCTCCCTGCCCACCAGACCGCCCCCTTTGGCACGGTAGCTGGCACGGATCTCTCCATGCTGACTGTGAGGGGTAGGGGTATGGGGGCAGATCTCTGGCGCCTTCTTCCAAGGTTGGAATGCTGTCTCTGACCTTGGAGGGGTTTTATGAGTCATCCTATGGTCCCAGGAACACTCTCCCAGGGACCATAGTACTGCTCTCTCCATGTATCAATATTTTAACTTTTGACACGTAAATTTGACAAGTCCTAAATGAGAATCCTGTGTAGTTTTAAAGAGTTTCAGATTAATAGATTGCTTATGCAAGATGTAGACAAAGTGGGCTGCTCCTGTGTGTGCTTTCCTAATCAAAATGCACAGTAGAGAATAAAGAACAACTTCTCCTTAACAGAAGATAGGAGACAATCTACATTTAATAGAAGTCTCGTTCAGTCAAGATTGATAATTGATCACATTTTTCTGTGTACCTTCAATATATGCCCCTTCTGCAATTGAAATTGATTGCGTTTTGCTTGAAAGTACTATTGAAGCAGGTGTGTTCAAATATCAAGTTATCCAAAAGTCTTTGTTGCTTATTCTGTTTCAGAATACTTTCGCCTTTATAATCATTTACATTGTTTGATCCCTTGAGGTGGTTAATGGTCGTACTTTTACTCTTCTTTTGTGAGTGGCTTTGGGAACCCTTTCTAGGGCCAAAAAGTAACTTTAAAATATTTTGTATAGAACAAATTAAAATCATACTCATTTTTTAAGCAGTCATAATTCATAGCAACAACTGATCCAAAAAATTAGAGCACCTGAACAATGAGATGTTAAGTTAGAGACCTGAACAATGAGATAGAAAGTTAACTGTGGTAATATCTAATGTTTGCCTATACTGTACTTTGGATGTTTACATGATTATTAATAGGTAATTTATTACAGATTTACTTTAGATGGTTAAGTGTAAAGCTTGCTATGAAGAGTTATGTAAGGAACCCATAGCATTAGGAGACTGTACACAATGTGGCTTAGTGGGGGGGGGGTATGCATAGGGAATTTGCAGTAGTTATTATAATTACATGCTAAGTAATAACTAAATAAGTAGTTATTATAATTACATGCTGAAACTGAACCCCGACAAGACCGAGGTACTTCTGGTGGGGGACAAGGGGAGGTTAGGGGATGTTGACCTGGTACTGAATGGGGTACATTTACCCCTGAAGGACCAGATCCGCAGCTTGGGGGTCATTCTAGACTCCCAGCTGTCCATGGAGGCTCAGGTGGCAGCTGTGAGCCGGGCAGCGCTGTATCAACTCCATCTGATACGGCAGCTGTGCCCCTACCTTCCTAATCATCTGCTCCCATCAGTGGTTCATGCCTTGGTCTCCTCTCGCCTAGACTACTATAATGTGCTCTACGTGGGGTTACCCTTGAAGACGGTTCGGAAGCTACAGCTGGTACAGAACATGGCGGCTTGCCTGGTTAAAGGCAGCTGCCGGCGGGACCACATCACACCAGTGCTCAAGGAGCTGCACTGGCTACCAGTTGCTTGCCGAGCCGAATTCAAGGTGTTGGTTTTGACTTTTAAAACCCTATACGGCTCCGGTCCAGTCTATCTCAAGGAGCGTCTCCAGCAACACCAAGTAGGCCGCTCAACGAGATCTGCCACAGATGGCCTTCTCCTTGTCCCTTCAGCCAGAGCAGCTAGACTGGTGGGGACGAGGAAGAGGGCCTTTTCTGTGGCAGCCCCCGTACTGTGGAACTCTCTCCCGAGTGACCTCCGCCGTGCCCCCTCTCTGCTGAGCTTCCGCCGTTCATTAAAAACCTGGCTGTTCAGGCGGGAATATGGGGTGGGTTAAGTTTTTTTAAAAATTTATAATATTTTAAATGTATTTTATCTTTTTTTTAGCCTGTGTACATTGCCCAGGGTGGCCGGTTGCCAGCCAGATGGGTGATTAATAAATGTAAATAATAAATAAATAAATAATTCAAGAAAAATATTTTAGACCGAATCCAGCAATAATTTCATGTATATTGTACATAACGACCAGTGTGTGAGGGAGGGGGCAGGAAAGTACGTACAGTGGCCCCAGATATTGTATGGCAGCCTTCCTCAAAGTGGTGTCCATGGCCCTACTGACTGGTGATGATGATGGGAGGAACGCTGCTGTATGAAGATATGTGTTCCTGCCTTTGTGAAGAGACAGGAAGGAGTATACACCTTAATCTGCTCTATGCAGGTTGTAGGGAACACATGAGATGGTCCACATCTGTGTGTGCACACACTGTTCCTGACCATGTGCTCCAGGTTCTGCAGCTATAGTTAGTTGACTTCCATGACCATGCAGCATATCGACATGGAGCTGTGCAGTCCTCCATTTGTGATTCTGTTGCTCCCCACACAGCTTCAAAAATAGCCTTTCATAAACTAGTTTAATACTGTTATTTTATATATGATTTTTTTTCTATGTTGAACACAAATACACACACACACACACACACACACACACACAATTTCAATGTGTAAATTATGCTCTGATAGATATGAGAGTCTGTTTACTTTGGCTGGCTTTCCTCATAACCTGAATCTATTAAAACATTTCTCATTTAGGAAAGGTAAGTAAAAATTATTGTGAAGCTGTTTCTAGTAATTTTTTAATGTATAGCTAAGCTGTATTTTCATAGTACAAGTTCAGTTTAAGGCCAGCCCAAGTTATTTTCGATTGTTTACACCACAATAGGGGTGCACAGCCTGTGGTTTCCAGGGTGCTCTGATCCCCTCCCCTGCCATCACTCCCCACCCCCAACACCTGACCTTTCCTGGCTAATTGTGCTGTTGCTACTAGCAATACAGATAGCTCTTTCCAGTGAGGAAAGAGCAATCGAGTATGAGGATCTCTGGGGGATCCTCAGTGGAGAGCCTTCTATATCAGAAATGGTAGGGAATGAAGTTTAGAAGAGGCTCTCCACTCCCTGCTCTAGAGATCCACATACAGATTACGTTTTTCGCACTCTGTATCAGGGCTGCTGTGATGTGTGCGTGCATATGTGTGTGTTCCTGTGCACATTTGTGTGGCTTCCGACCTAGCAACTCAGGTGGCCCCCGGGGCCCAAAAGGTTGTGCACCTGTGCCCCACAATATGAAAATGCTTTGTGTACTTGTTTTAAGCACCAATTACTTTGTTACTTGCTTCTTCCTGCTTACTGTAGGCTCAGCTGTCCTGTATTTTAATTACTGTGCAGTCTAGCACTGAGGTCATATTTATAAACGATAACTTGGGTAGTAAACTGTTGGTGACAGCTGTTTCTAGGCTGAAGTCATAGCCTAAATATTGTCTGTAGATGAACATGATGAAAAGATGACCAGACTCAGTGCCAGAACTAACAACATATACCTTTAACCCAACACTTCAGAGTCTCTTTCAGCTTTTAACCTTTCCCAAGATCAAAAAGTGCTAAGTAGTAGGATAGGACAATTTCTGGTCGACATAAGCATATCATAGGCAATTTTAAAAAAGAAATGTCCTGTATCCTAATCTGTGAGATAAAGGACACAGAAGTAGCTCCATGTGATCATGTTGTTTTGTGGGTACATTTCAGAGCTTCTGAACAATGTACACATGCTTATGTATAATGTTACACACATCCCATCTCTCAGAGCGGTGAGATGTTCCCAGGGTTCAGCACTTACCCAGGTTTGGTTTACTTTGGAAGGAGGGCAAACTTCAGATAGGATTGTAAAGTAGTTATATTGTGCCCACTTCAGACATTTCTGCACCTGCTGTTTCCTGTGGATGAGTACCAACCTGACACAGACCTGTAATGCGTGTTTTGTACTGCCTTATCAGCACTGACTGCATATGGTGTCAATGTACTTCACTTTAAAAAATATTTTGTTGCAAATCCTGTATCCAGCAGCAGAGCCATCATAACAAAAATTATCTTGCTAGTTCAAAAGGCAGGTGTTGGAAATTCCTCCCCACCCCACTTCCCACAGTTCAGATTCAGCTCCAATAGCCTCCATTATGAGAAATCTATTGAAATACCTTGGGCCAGTTCACACAATCAACAGTGACTTGGTTCACATGATCAGGGAAGGAAAAGAAGCTAAAGTGGCTTCTTTCTCCCACTCTGCACATGCCAGTTGTGTGCTGCCTCATTTCCATAATTACCTGTGCTGAACACAGGTTGCCATGTCATCTGAACCCAGTGAGGTGGTCAGTGGGGTGGCTTTTAAACCACCCCACAACCCATGGCTTAAATATCACTGTCTGCTTCTTTATTTCCTTCCCACTGCAAAGCTATTTGTGTGTTAATGTATATACAACAACTTTATTGTATCACAGCATCAATTTGCCATTATACACGGTCAGAGCTTAGTTAATAGATCTTCAGAAATTAAATAATTTCCTTTATAACCTTAAGACATATCAAGACAAACGGTTTAATAGATTTTAGGCTGGCCTCGTAGGAGAAATTAAGCCTCAAAAGGAAGATGAATCAAAATGTCCACAAAATGCAGCCATTTACTCTGTTCACTAATTGTACAGTCAAACAACACACCTGTAAGGCTGCAAGTGCCCGTGCAGCATGTTGGGAGTGGCCAGCTGGCGTTCTGAAAAAAACTTACTGAAGGAACAGTAGGAATTACCAATAATTTGCACCTTGCCCTAGTAACTATCTTAATCTCTTTGGGTAAAATGTGTCTTTGTTTTAAGAACTTGGAGTCCAAGCATTGTTTAAAATGTATTTGTTCAATGCATGATTTAGGATTCCTAAAAAGAATATGGACCAGCTCAGACATCACATTCTTAGTTCAACCAAACCGTTGTTTGTTCAGTAAGGAATGCTCATTTCTTCCCTCACATGTTCATCTTCATCAAAGACTTCCTGATTTGTTAAACCACACTTTGCCATGATGTCTGAAACAGAAAACTGTGTCTTGGTGCTCACTACAAGGCAAAAGGAATTTTTTTTGTCATCTGGTGTGTATTGAGTCAAGCCTGAATTTATCTTTTGAAGGAATTATTCTGCTTGCTTAAGCACAGCAGGTTTCGTGATAGAACGTTTGTTTCTAAATGGTTTCAAGTAAAACGTAGCATAAGTAATTTATAAGTATTGTGATTGCATTTCAGGAATCAACATTGCATGAAAAATGTTTTCGGCTAGTAATATTTTCCAGAACTGGGTTTTGTTTCATTTATTTATATTTATTTATTTAAAACATTATTAATCTGCTCTCTAGCCAAAAACGCTTCCCATGGTGAGTAGATCATTGAAAGTGCCAGTTGCTGTTAAAAATAGAAGACACACTACAAATAGTGTGCTGTACCTTGGTTAACAAATGTAGCAACTGTTTACTGCACCTCTGGAAAACCACGCATTCCCTGTAATCCAAGGAACTCTACGACGTGTGTGCACTTACACATTATTGTATATTAGAGCTGAATATTGATCTGGCAAGGTATACAAAACTTTTATTCCCTCATAAATTAATGAGTGTTTGGTCAGTAGCAATTAGATAATCTGATGTAGAACAGCTTTAGAGGAAAGTTTATATTTCCTCTACTATTGATTAATGAGAAATGCATGTAAATAAGTTAATATCATGGGTCATAGCAGAAATTAGACAACTATTTATAATGTGTATAGTTGTACTAGTACTGCTGCAGGGAAATTACTTTGTCAACCTAACAGGCTTCGAAGGATGTTTATACAGTGATGTTGTTTGTTTGTTTATTTATTATATTTAAATAAATATAATTTATTGCTAATATACATTATTTCCTCTTCATGGATATAAGTGGCAAAGTACCAGAAATGTTTGCCGCTGACTTGTCTGACATCACCAGTACACTAGTTTTTAAATATAAGTGTCTTCCTAGATACCTTGGGATCAGCAATTCATCAGCAGATCGGATAACTGGTTGATAAATAGTTTAAACCTCACTAGAGATTAGCAGGATGTTTTAAAGTGGCTTTTAAGCTGTAAAGTATGGTTTACTTTTTACTTGCAAATATTTTTTTTCTTTTCACATGGATGTGTCATTTTTATGTAAACGGTGAGAGTGAGTTTTGCATTTATTTAACATAGGACCTTTACTAGTGTTCATGGTTCAAACAGGCAATCTGAGATATTGAACAAAATCGACATCATTCCCAATGTCATTCTATTTCTTTAAACAATATAATAAAATTCATTTTATGCCATCTGGATTTCTAATTATTAGGTGGCTTCCCTAATAATTGGAAATAACTTCCCTTGGGGTTAGTTCTACATTTTATACAAACTTCTTTGTAGAAATTTTTCTGGAGTTGAGTATCTTTTGCAGAGCAATGCTGTTAAATTATTACAGCATTTTCTATACACATTTTAATTAAACATGCCATTGCACTTTAGATTCCTTATTTGAATCTCAGAAATTCAAAGCTGTCATATTGTGATATTTTTAGACAAAGGCTGCTTCATAAACTATCCTTCAAGCCTTTCAAGTCAACTTCATGTAAGACGAGCCATGTAAAAACTACGTATGTGTGAATACTTTTGCTTTGCTTCCCAACACATGGACTCAGTCGTATGCTCTTCAAAATGAAGAAGCATGTTCTGTCATGGAGGTGATCTCCAGTGTAGGGAAAGTGTTATGATGAAGTAGACCTCATATTGGACAAAAGGAGTGTACACTATTGTGTCCAGTTTAAAAGGAATGAGAACATGTGTATGTATATAATACAGTATAATGTGTATATAATATGAATATAATGTGTGTGTATCTGTGTGAGAGAGAGGAAGGGTGGGATGGCCTAAAGGTCCTATGTCAAGTTCTTCTAATCACAAGGTGAATATAACTGCTACTGATTTAATAACTGGCAATTCAGGATAGTGGAGAACATCACATATACTTTAAAAGATTCATGAGAATAAAGAAGAAAAGAGCTGTAAGAATCTACACTTTAGTTGCTTATGTTTTGCATCTTGGTGTGGGAACTCTACTAGAAAAAAAGTATACATTGATTTATATAGAGGATTACTCTAATCAAACCTAATTATTATGTATGTTTCTTGCATATTGACTGAGTTAAATAAGGTGATTGTCCAAGCTTATCCACATCATTTTCTGCATGAATTTCAGAAGGAACAATACTGGTGACCGGGGGAAAGCACTGCAAGTGATGCTGCAGGTCCTGCAGACATGTGATCATCCAGCACCGGACATGTTCTGCCTTTGCGGAAGAATCTACAAGGACATCTTCCTTGATTCAGACTGTAAAGACACTAGTAGCCGAGATAGAGCCATTGAGTGGTAAGAGAAGTGATGGTGTGTTAAATGTTTCTGTGTAACTATGAAAATGCAAAGCAAAGTACAGTAATACTTTGGATTGCAAGTAACTTGGCCTGAGAGCGTTTTGCAAGACAAGCAAAAATTTAATTTTTTTTTTACTTGATAAACTAGCAAGGTCTTGCAAGACAACTCGTAGGGATGTAACTGCTCGCCTCGAGCGGGCGTAGCGGGCCGAAATTGGCCCCGCTCACGCCCGCCAGAGACTCTCTTTGATATAAGAATGTTTTGGATTACAAGCACGGTTCCAGAACAAATTATGCTTGCAATCCAAGGTATTACGGTACTCCAGTACTGATTACCAGGTTCCTTACCAACCAAGCTCCTGATGAATGGGAGTTAACCTTGTCAGAGAAGAGAAGACAAAATAAAATAAACCAGAAAAAGCAGGAGGCCCTCAAGCATAACATGAAAGCAACAGTCTTTTCTGGTTATTCCACCACCCCCAGTAATTAACGTTCAGTGTCATACTGCTTCCAAACGTGGAGATTTCATTTAGTTATATTGGTTTATAACTGTTGACAGAACTAACCTTTTGCATTCAGAAGGTCCTAGGTTCAATCGCTGACATCGTGAAGTAGGGCTGGGAAGGACCCTACCGCTGCAGGTCATTGTACAAAATACTGAGCTAGATGGACCAATGGTCTGACTTAGTATATGGCAGCTTACTGTGTTCTATGTTCTAACCATTATATCATCTGCTTTCCATAATGGCCACCCAGATGCTTCCAGGAAGCCCACTAGTAGGGTGTGAAGGCGATTGCACCCACCCCACCAACTTGTTTTCAGTGACATACTGTCACTGAACCAATAGCCACTGATAGCCCTATTAAGCCATGAATTCATTTAATCCTCTAAAGCCATCTAAGCCTATGACTGTCGCAATAACTTGCAGCAATGAATTCCATAAATTATCCATTGTGTGTGCGGGGAAACACCTTCCTTTTGTCTGTTCTGATCCTAAGTTATAGTGTTATGGGAGAGGGAGAAACAATCATCTCTATCCACGTTCTCCATACCAGAATTTTAAAATATCTGTCATGTCTCATCTCTCTTAGTTGTCTTACCGTAAACTAGAAAGACCCAAATACTTTAATCTTTCCTTATAGGCAAGGTGCTCCAACACCTTGATCGTTTTGGTTGCTCTTTTCTGCGCTTGGTATCCTTTTTGAGATGTGGTGACAAATTCTATAAGTTTACTGGGTGGGTTTTAATCTGTTTTTACCATAGGTAATATCTTCTTTGGATCATAAATTATCCGTAATTTGCATCTGAGCCTGAATCTGCTGGCAGCCCAATCCTAAACATGCTTACTTGGAAATATGTCTCAGTGAGTTTAACGGGTCTTACTTCCTAGTAAGTATGTTTAGGAATGCAGCCTGTAATGCACACCCTGTCTAGATCTGTTTTGCAATGTCCTCTGTATCTGCAACAACTCCAAGGACAATGCTGTTTAATTGCAGAAATTAAAAAATTCAGAAACGTAAACTTGCTAGATTTTTATCCAGAGTCTTTGAAATACTCTGAATTGCCTTGCGAGCCTAATGGCTTATGGACCACATTTATTCATTTATTATTTTATTTATTACATTTCTACACTGCCCAATAAAATAAAACAACTACCAGTAAAACAACAATAAAATCCTACTATCACAATAAAACGATTTAAAATACAACATGAATCATCTAACCTAAAATCATTGGGAATATTTTCTAGTTCATAGTGAGTTGAGAACTTCAGATATTATTCTTTGCAGGTGTGTTCTCCAGTTTGTTAAATTTTGTCTCTGCAGGTATCGTAAAGGGTTCGAGCTCCAGTCAACTCTGTATTCTGGAATAAACCTTGCAGTCTTGCTGATTGTTTCAGGGCAGCAGTTTGAAACCTCAATGGAACTAAGAAAAATAGGTGAACAAAAGGAAATGTTGCTGCAGTAATGGGGTTGTTAACTCCTGTCAGGGACTTTATGGGATGGATCCAAAAGTTATATTCCATGAAGAAGCTTCCAGTTATGGAAAGACCTCTTCCACTCATGGAACTGAATCTTTGGCTCCTCTTCTCTGAATGATCATGTACTGAATTCATGATTTAACAGCACTATACCATCAGTTGTAAACAAACAGCACCAATAATCTCTAGTATTTATTTCTGCAAAGGAGGTTGTGCCTTTGACAACATGTAAATCTTACTACTGATTTTTGCTTTAATGAATACATGAAGAAAGAAAGCCATCTGCACCATTTCCTTCCCACCAGTGATAAGAGGCTAATGTGTCTATGCACTTTGAGTTTTCCTCTACCCAATACCCTTTGAGGTTACATTTCCCCTTAATTAGAAATGCATATCACCCTCTTTTCGGTCTCTGAATTAGGATTGTTGTGTTCACTTGTAACATGATTGTTTTATGTGAATTTGTCAAGGTGTGCGGTTAAACAGTTTGTTGGGAAGAAAAGGGAGTTTGGAAAAAATGAACAATTACTGGGACGTCGGGCAGTTCTTCAGCGTAAGCATGTTGGCCAATGACATTGGTAAAGCAGTGCAAGCAGCAGAGAGGCTGTTTAAACTGAAGCCACCCATTTGGTGTGTATCATTGTATAAATAAATCTGTGTGGTTGCATCTGTTGTTTCTTCTACTGGACTTCATTAAGTTCTCCAAAGCTTAGAGATAACCATTCTTTATCACATGGTCATGGAAATATGAAAATGAATTAATTACGGCCTTTGCACAATAGGGGAGTTCCAGTGCTTCTCTATGGGGTGTCAGAATGCAGTTGTAAATGGTACTTTGCTATACTTTAATCCAGTCCTGTCTGTATCTCTTAAATATATACTGGAATATTTAATAGGTGGTAGTTAGTGATATGTCTGAAGTCCAGAACCTACATGTCCTTTTTCATATGATCAATATACCCCAAAAGACTTTCTGTACCTTTTAAACATTGCATAGATGGGAAACTTGTCACTCTTTTCCTACCACTGACTGCCTTCTCCCATCATTTCAGATCTGTGATGGGAATGAACATCCTTGGTGAAATGCTCAGTACTATACAACTGTTAAAAGGTACAGAAATATGTTGGACTCTGATACTGGCAGCCCTACATTGGCATTATTTCTTGCTAAATGGGACATTCTTTAACCACCTTGGCAAATTATCAACTTATGCAGCAGTTATACAGAGAGCAACAATTTAAGTTTTTTACTGCATAAGGTAGCAAATTGCTCTTGGAATATATAGGGATGCAAAAACTCCTGAGAATTAATCCCAAGAATCCACAGGTGGTTTTTTTTTTTTTTGGTTTTTTTTACAGCAGTAAGTGTGCAAATGCAGTACATGGTATGCAAATCTATCTACGTACTTGTTCTGTCCCTTTGGAGACATTGTTCACATGCTAACCAAGTTGAACACTGGTTTTAAATTGTAAGTTTAAATCACAAGGGGACTTGTGCTTCAAACAAGGGAGCTAGGTGGGGTGAGAATTAACTAACAATATATTGGAAGGTGTTTAAAAAGACAAATAGCCTTTGTCAGTTTGATTTTCTAATCCACCTGTTTGGATTTCTGTGACAGATTTCTGATATTCCAGTGAAAGGACTTGTTAACACCATTAACATAGAAAAAATATTGTTATTTTGACTTATTGATTATATATGTGTGTGTTTGTGTGTGTTTCAGGTATTTGAAGTCCTTAGTGCAGAACCTGGTGTTAATTCAGCAGTTCAAGAAATTCACCATAGAACACTCGCCTAGACAAGAAAGATTGAACTTCTGGTTAGATATCATTTTTGAGGCAACCAAAGAAACCACTAATGGCTTGAGATTCCCAGTAAGGCTCTGTAATACACAAGCTGATGTAGAATATGTTTGATTTAGACTGCAGTCCTGTACACTTTTACCTGGATATAAAGCCCATTGAACCCAATGAGGCTTACATCTGACTAAACATGCATAGAATTGCATGGTTAGTGTTGGATTGAAAGTAACAGAAAATTGTGGCCTGATGCTAGGATGTGAACTAGATGATAGAATAAGGTGACAGGCTAACCTGTATTGGCCAAATGTAGTGTTGCCTGCCAAGTAGGACAGAGTTGTCTGGCCTCATCCTTCTTGCTAGGTCTGCGGATTGGATCTAAGCAGAAGTAGTGAAAGTCACTGCTTGCTGTTTTGCTGCCAAAGTTGATCTGTAGGAAAAAATAGTATAATCTTTGTTGCGACCCTTCCCCCCCTCCTTGTTCTGGCACATCATATTTATGTTTGGCAGTAGGCACAATTTTGTATTTGTGTGTGTGTGTGTGTGAGTGATTTTATTGTAAATGAATTTACAGTGCTATCCTATGCATGTTTATTCAGAAGTACGGTAAGTCCCACTAAGTTCATTGTGTTCTAGTAAGTGGGTTTAGGATTGCAGCCTTAGCATTAGCGTTATGCTGCTCATTCTGAAAGCTTATGTTATGCTTGCAGTTATAATTCACTGAACAAGTGTGTGCTTCATTTAGGTGTTAGTGATAGAACCAACTAAGGTATATCAGCCTGCATATGTTTCAATCAACAATGAAGCAGATGAGAGAACTGTTTCCCTTTGGCATGTGTCTCCTACAGAAATGGTAAGACTACTAGTAAATTTTCTTTACTTCTCTAGAAATACTTTGCACACTTCCACACCAACTTCTGTCCAGTGCAGTGGTGGGGAACCTCTTTCAGCCTGAAGGCCGAATTCCATTTTGGAGACGCTCCCATTCCGATGGTGGGCGGGGCTGAAGGCAAAAGGGGTGAGACCAAAATACCAAAAGCACCAGTCTATTTTAGCTTAAAGCTCTCACTGCCAGCAATTACTGCCTTAGAAGAGGCATTTCAAACTTTTAGAATGGTGAAAAAACAGCACAGAAGCTGGACAACCACCAAACAATCAGAGGGGAGAGCAGTGGGGTGAGGGGAAGAGGGTGTGGCCACCTGGGGAACAACAGAGAGCCAGACTGGGACCCATGGGTTGTTATTGAGTTAACTCTGAGTTGTTTAACCCATAAACTACCTGGAGTTTGCACCTCATGAAGCAACCCAGTCATAGGGGTGATCTTGGGTTGTTAATTGAAAGCAGAAATAGGAGAACCCAGGAGGCAGCGCACACTTCGCTTTGCTCATCCCCAGCAGTTCCCGAGTTAAACAACCCAGGAATTGTAGTGTGATGTGCAAACCAACCCAATGTTAGTTCTTCATTGGTAAACAGTAATGTGCTGCCGCACTGATTTTGCATGGGAAGGTTCCCTTTTCTCCAGGGATCATGGTGACTTTAACTATAGTGCCCTCCCTCATTTGTTCCTGTGCATTTTCAGAAACTTGACTATGGTCACGGTACGTTGGAGTTCAGTGTTCAGTCTGTGGCTTTGGCTGGGTTCGCACAACACGATAGTGGTTAATAAGCCATGGTGGCTTGTTAACCACCCCGCCACCCACCCTCACTGGGTTCGGGCATCACAACAACCCACGCCTAGCAAGGGTAATTAGGGAAATCAGCTGGCATACACAGGGGTGGTTAACAAGCCACCATGATTTATTAACCACCCTCGTGTCATGCGAACTAGCTAAATGTCTGCAGTATGACGATATGCATTCAACCCTGTCCTTTCAGAAATATGCATTCAACATGGCAAGTGACATGGCAAGGGTGACATGG
The DNA here is from genome assembly GCA_021292165.1 of Shinisaurus crocodilurus. Lineage (NCBI taxonomy): Eukaryota > Metazoa > Chordata > Lepidosauria > Squamata > Shinisauridae > Shinisaurus > Shinisaurus crocodilurus. Next base: position 201,111,252 of record CM037878.1, on the reverse strand, counting down.
CAAGCCCAGCAGTGGCTACGAAACCCTGCTGGGTTTACACAACATGCTACGCCACTGTGGCTTTGAAGGCAAGGTGGCTTAGTGTGTTGTGTGAACCCAGTCAATGTTAACAGTGGCTAATCTAAAATGGAAGTGAAGGCTTCTGAACAACTTCTCCTAGCTGTGGCAGAGCAACAGAAGGGAGTCTATGAGACTAATAAGTTCATTCTCAGCATAGTTTATCATCACTCCCAAACAAGGTCATTATCTTCCCAGTTTATTATCCGCTTCTGTGTGCTCACTGTCCTTTCCACCTTGCTACCTTAGATGAACTGAAGCAGCCAATATCGCTGCATGATGCCCCCAAGCAGAGACTTTGTACTGGCAAAGTCTTTGTGACCTATATGTGAAGAGACACAGTTTGTAAACTTGCTTTGAAATATCTGTTTTCCTTATGCATTTGCAGAAACAGATTCATGAATGGAATTTTACAGCATCTTCTATTAGAGGAATAAGGTTGGTGTGGTTTAAATTGTTTGATTTTACATCATTCATTGTGTAAACAGACAAGGACTGGAACACCAAGCTTTAAGTGAGACAGGACTGAGAAGTTCTGTTTTTAGGTATAAATAGTACAAAGTGCTGACTTTGTTTAGGAAAAGGATGTTTCAAAAGTTGTATCTACCATCATCCTAGCCAGTTCACTTGCCGCTTTCTGCTTTGATTAGTGGTCTTGTGTCTTTGAAAACTGTATCATTCTTGTTTAATTTCTGTAGATCTTTAACTCGTGTATGTCTAAGTCTGGATCCAACCCATAACAAAGTTTAAGGCTGGCAGTGGCAGGGGAGGGAATTTATTCCTAAGAAGAAAGAAGGGAAGAGGTGTGGTCCTCTCCACATTCTCCAGTGTTACATCTGTACTGACCATTGGTTAAATGTGTGATCTAGTTAACCAGTTCAAATAATTGGCTCATTTCCCTGATACAATTCAGAAGCTTTTTCTCCCTTACTCATTCACTATAGGTATGACGTCAAATGCTTTGGGCTATGCCCAACAGGGGTTGTAAACGTTAATGGAGAAAATAATATAAGCCTTCCTAAAAACAGAGAATGGGAGGGTTCGCATGACACAATAAGCCGCACTGCGTAGAAAGCTACATAGTATGGCTTATAAACCATCCCATCTCCAATGCACCCAACAGATGATTGGGCACATTGGGGGTAGGGTGCCTCCTCCTCCCCCCTTGTTCCTCCCACGGGACACCACAGGAGCACCAAGATCCCCGCACCCTGCCCACAGCCACAAAAGCCCCAGTGGCACCAGGGAGTGGGGGGAATGGGGGAGCAGGGATCGCTGACATCTCTCACCCCAGCTCCCGAGGAGACTTCGCAAGCTGGGTGAGGGATGTTGGTGCAACTGCCCCCTGCGCACGGCAGTGTTGATGGCAAGGAGCAGCGGATGGGGGAGCTGAGCTGCGATCTGCTTGGTCGACTCGTAAGTCAGCCAAGCAGATCAAGGTTCCCCACCTGTGCCGCAGCTGCTTGGTGGCTATGATGCCAGCCGGGGGTGGGGGGGAGCCAAGCCAATCTCAGCAGAGAGGGCTTGTTCTCGAGCAAGCCCTCTTTGCCAAGATCAGCAGCAGTGCTGCCCCACCGTGCAGGCTCCGCATGGCAGGGCAGTGCTGCTGCCCACCTCGGCAAAGAGGGCTTGTTCTCGAGATCGGCAGCGACATTGCTGGATGGTGGGGAGCCGAGCTGTGCCGTGCGGCTTCTGACAGCCATGCCCAAGTACTGCTTGGGCACTTTGGGAGTAGTAGTTGTCAGCAGCACTCACCTGGTAGCCGCTTGGCAAGAGTGACAAGGCTTTTTTGCTGCTCTTGCCAAGTGGCTCTGTAGCAGTTTGGCTTAGCGCAGGGGTTGTTTTGTCATCCGGATTCAGACAACATGGCAACACCAGGGGTGGCTAACAAGCCCTGCAACAAACCATGGGCTGGCAGGGTGGTTTATAAGCCCAGAAGCTAGGCCTATAAGCCACCTTGAATAATCCATGGTGGGTTCACACGACACAACAACAACAACACCCCCCCCCCCCGGCTTATGAGCTAGCGGGGGTTGCCGTGTCTTGTGAATGCAGTCTTTTTGAAATGGATAGCCAAAGGGGTGCTTCTTGGGGGATTCTTACAAATACCTCTCCTGGTATCTCTACTACAGTAATGGCTGGTGAATTCATCTTACTTCCTGTAGCTTTCCTGAATTCTCCCATCCATGTTTGAAAACCTTCAATGCAACACTGTACTTAAGAGTCCCTGTCAAAAAGAAGATTAATTACAGATCTGGCCAGGGTTACATCCAGATTAGATGACTGTAACATGCTTTATGCCAGGGGTGCACAACCTGCGGCCTCCTAAGGTTTATACTGTGGCTCCCATGGATGCCCTGACTGTGCTACCATTGCCAAATTTCCCCCTGCCCATACTCTCTACTCCCTTCCTCAGAGATCCTCATACAGATCCAGGAGCCAGGAAAGAGCAATCTGTATCAGGACTGCTGGTGTGTGTGTGTGTATGTGTGTAAATGTGTGTGTCTGAGGGTATGCACGTGTACCACCCCTGAGCCAGCATCACATGTGGCCCTCAGGGCTAAAAAGGTTGTGCACCCTGCTTTATGTGGAGTTGCCTTTACAAAAGTGTCTAGCGTTTCAGTTAGTGCAAAATGCAGCAGATAGACTGCTGACAAGAGCCTGGCGCTCTCACCAAATAACACCAATATTGTACAATCTTCATTGTTTCCCAATTCCTTTTCCAACCCAATTCAAAGTGCTGGTTCTAACCATGAAAGACCTAAATGCCTTGGGACCAGGAGATTTCAAGTAGTTCTTCCTTATATTCACATACTTCGATCTTCAGTATACCCTCAGCAATGAATGTAGAGTGAGTGGGGACACCGGAGAATGCCTTCTTGGTGGTGGTGGTGGTGGTGGTGGTGCTTTATCTCTGTAACTGCCAGCTTTGGCAGGTTCAGTTGGTCTCCTTTCTTCCCACCTCTGTCATCTTCTAAAAATCATGTTTGTATAGCATTATCTGATTTTGAACTCCTCCATACTTGTTGGTTTTGCTGCTGTTTATAGATTCATAGATCACAGAGTTGGAAGGGGCCTACAAGGCCATCGAGTCCAACCCGCTGCTCAATGCAGGAAACTAGACGGGGTGTGTGTGTCTCCCATCCAAGTAATAATCAGGCCTGACCCTGCTTAGCTTTCCATGCTCAGACAAGCTGAGCCACAGACCAGTTTATTTAAGTGAGTTTCATTATTTTACTATTCGTCTCGTTTTGGGACTGAAGGGTAGTTTACAAGTTTTAAAATAAATAGTTTGGGCAGTATCCTATTGTGACTTTGCACCAGCAGAAACAACTGCTTGCACAATGAGGATTTTGCAATTCTACAAGCAACCTGAAATGAGCAGAAATGCTCTTTTCCAGAATGGGGCAGGTCAACAGAACTTACAGAAGGGAGCTCCACTGACCTGTTCCAATCTGGAAATGAGCATTTCTACTTGTTTCCAGGGTTACTTTTAGAACCGCAAAATCCACGTTGTGTGAGCTGTCACTCCTGCTGGTGGACCCCCCCCCCCAAAAAAAAAACACCACAGTGGGAGTGCAGTGGCAGTATAGGATATACAGCTCATTGTCTGAATCCTTTCTTATCCAGCTTCCAAATCAAATGAATTACATAACTTTGTTCAGTACTAAGCAGAGAGCATCTTAACATCTACTAAGAAAATATAATATGCAGACCATGTAATATTTTAATTATTGCTTAGCGTAGTAGCTTGGATTTTTTTCCTCCCTTGGCCCCTTTTCCTGTTACATTGACATCTTAATGATCTTACAAAGCTACATCTCTAAATATAAAGTATTCCTTATATTGTTCAGGTTCATACAATTATTGGTGAAAGCTGTAGTTTCTAGGAAGTAAGTTTTAATCTTTTCATGAACATTGCTATTCAAAAGTTATATTTAGATAGGCAAATTGGAAACTCAAATGAATATTGATTGTTTTTTCTTATAAAGTCTTTGAAGATTGTCATTGCTTTCTCCTCTTGCTCATCTAGTGTGGTATGGATTTATCTGTCTCATGCAAATAGTACTAGACAAACATTGTCTGCAAACTTCAGCAATTTGAACTGCAGGGATTTTATGCATGTCATATAGAAAAACAGAGATGTTGGAGAGTGCGAGAGGGCTTTTTTTTTTTTTACTCTCTCTCCCTATAATATTAGTCCCTGACAACCATTGCTAAATATACTTTTCTGAAACTGAAAATATATTTACTTTTAATTTGATTCTGAATCTGACTTTAAAAGAATATTGGTATAGCAGCAAGCAACCTGAGAGAGAAAAATCAGCAAGACAATGAATGATCTGTACTGGGCTTGGAATGTGTGTTGTACAACATCTATATTTCCATGGGGTTTCTTTGAAGGTCATGTATCTTAGCCCTCCCCACTATTCTAGCATGCAACCTGTTTTATGGCATCCATTGCCCCGGTCATATACTCCTTGCCTTTCTTTCCATTATTGCCCCTTTTTCTTTATCTTCATAGCTGGTAGCCCTGCCATATGGGTTGTCATCTCTCCAACTGGTTGTAGCCAGGCTTTTCAGAATTACGGCAGTACTGTTATCACTGTTTGAGTCTCTGCTTCTGAGAAGCTCTCTCTGTGTAATTAGATTAATCTATTTCCTCCATTTGTCTCCTCACCTTCGTACTACCCTTCCCTATCTACGTCATTTGTGCCTTGCATAACTTGATTTTCATTGGACTCTTTGCAGCATATCTAAATTTGATGAACGATGTTGTTTTCTGTATGTCCATGACAACTCTGATGACTTTCAAATCTACTTCTCTACAGAGAGCCAGTGTAGTAGGTGAGAGGTTTGTTTTGCTTTGTTTTGCCTAAGCACCAAAATAATCTATACAAAAACTGACAATTTGCTGTAAACTCTGTTGTAATTTCATTTGTGGATTTATTATCTATATTCCTTATGTTTAATATCATATTCTGGACATTAAGAGAGTGATCTTGTGGCCCCATCGGGGGGGGGGGGCATAGGATAGTTTGGATTCCCAGATCCAAGGTCAGAGACAGCGCTCCGACATTGGAGCTGGGAATCCGCGCTTCGATCCCCCTCCCCCCTCGCACCTGGCATGCAAAGAACCATGGCGGCTGCTTCTCCAAGGTCAGGGGGAGAAAGGGGGCATTCCAGGGGGTGTGGAAGGTAGAAGACTGGGGCTGCCAGGGTACGATATATCATGCCCTCTGAAGTGCATCGGTTAGAGGGCTGGAAACAGCTGTCTAGCTAAAATGCAGAGTGGAGGTGCGGGGAGGTGGAGATCACTTCCACCGCACATCCCGCCCTGCATTGGATGGTTGTAAGTCTCCAAGTTTAGGGTCTTCAAGTACCGAGAGTGCAAATGATAGGATTGCGCCCTAAGCTTTTCAGAATCTAAGACCAAGGCAACAAGGAGTTAATTGAATTAACATGAACTTTGATACAGTTTTTAAGTGTGTGTGTGTGTGTGTGTGTGTGTGGTTAAATCCAGTATCATGCTAGTGGACATCCACTAGTGTAGTGGGACAGTCTCGCCCCCACCCCTGCAGCCCTCCCAGTCCTTCAAAGCAGATTTTGATAATGTGGGGGGGGGGGGGCTGAAGGAGAACGTGTGCAGGGGTGAAGGAGAATAATCCCCTCCCAGTTCTGCAGATGGAACCAGTTATGCTGACCAGTTCTGTCAGCAGAGTGACACCACTGGATCCAACCCATTACTTGTATCCTGCCTTTATGTATAACAGCATCAGAGTATCTTGGGCTATTCACTGGTCCCCTAATATTGTTGTGGTTGACAAAAATAGGATACCACCAACCTCAGATGTGATTTTTAAAATGTTGCAAGGGACTCTGAACCAAACCCGCTTACATTCATACTTCTTTTACATTCACTCAGTTACAGTGAGTTTAATCAGTATCCCAAGTGCTGAAAAAGTACAGTAATACCTTGGATTGAGAGCATAATACACTCCGGAAACGTGCTTGTAATCCAAAACACTCTTATATCAAAGTGAGTCTCTGGCGGGCGTGAGCGGGGCCGATTTTGGCCCGCTACACCCGCTCGAGGCGAGCGGTTACATCCCTACGGAGTTGTCTTGCAAGACGTCGCTTGTTTATCAAGTCAAAAAAATTTAAAAAATTTGCTTGTCTTGCAAAACGCTCTCAGACCAAGTTACTTGCAATCCAAGGTATTACTGTATATGGTAAACTACCCACCTTTCTATTAATGGAAATTACATCAGAAGTGGCATATATGCCATCATACAAAACAAAATATTGTTTGTTATTGAGGGAACATATTCCAATCATTCTCAATTTCATTTCTGTGTTCAACTGTCTTGCGTTTGTAGCAAGACTTTTTTAAAGTGCTGGCCCTAGTGTTAGCGGTGTGTGTGTGTGTCTGTATGTGTTGTCATTTGGGCTTTATTTCAGGCAGCAAAATGTCTTGGGCCAGGACTAATTTAAAGTAATTTAAAAAGTCAAGTTTCAAGAGCTTACTGTTGCTTACTGCATATGGTACTTTGCAATTTTGATATTTACAAGCATGAGACAATGGTGGTTTTGGAAAGGAAATAGTGAAAGCATGTCAGCAAATATACTGCTGTTCATATGGATTATAAAATTGGCCAGCTGAGCAGAAAAAGAGATACTTGACTGTGGGATGTGTATGGCTTTCAGATTCTGTGGTTTGGTTAAAGAGATTTTAACCGATGCTGTAGGAAGTACTCTGGAACTTGAAGGAGAGATTGATGGTGACACGCTGGAAGTAAGTAATTTTTCCTGAGAAACAAAAACTTTGGGTGGGGTGGGGAAGGGTTTCTTTCTGTCTTCCTATTGTTAATATCTAAAAAATAATACCTAGTATTTTAAATATGTACAAATTATACAGCTAGGAATAGGAACCTAGCTGTTTTACAAAGAAAAATGAGGCATTGGCCATACATATTGCATGAGACCTCAGTTGAAAGCCTATAAAGTTAGTTACTAGCTGCCATTTTCTGCCTCTGAAAATCTTTGTCGGTTATCAAGGAAGTGCTGGATATCTGAGAATCACCTCATCTTAGCCTTTCTGCATGACCCTTTCAGCATGGCAGCCACTTACACTGATGCCAGTCCACAACAACTGCAACGGGAAGCAGTCATGTAATGGGTGATGGTTCATGCTGTATTCTGTCTTATTGAGTTTTAGCATGCCCCTGCAAAAGTTTGAAAAATATGTAAATGTGGCAGTGAGTACACACTACAGTTATATATATATATTGACAACTTGGATAACTTTAGTAGAAAATATCATGTGAAAATATGGGGACACCCGTGTCAGGTGTTTTTAACAAGTCCATATTAGTGTTTTTGTTGCTGGATTGTTTTTAATTTAAAAAAACTGTATTAAATTCTGCATTAAATAATTTTATTGTTTTTATTGTATTATGGCCTTTGCAAACTGCCCAGAGAGCTTCGACTATTGGGCGGTATAGAAATAAAATAAATCAATAAATACTGGTGATATCCTTATTTATAGATATGTGAACGTATAGTTTATGTAGAATTAGACTATAGTTGCTTTTTAAGCAAAATATATTCTGTTGTTCACATTGGACCAGCCTGCTCATCCACCTGTTCCAGAAAAGCAGCTCCACAATGGGGTCTTCTCTCAGAGAGATTGAGCCCATATTCTGAATAATAAAACTTTTTTCCCTAGTACCTAAGCAACAAATACATGAGGGAAATTCCTTCCACTCTAATAGTTTTAGGGTGCAATCCTATATATGTTTAGACAGAAAAAAGGCCTACAACTCCTAGCATGCCCTCAGCTAGCCAAGTAGACCTGTTTTCTTTCTTTCTTCTTCATAGATTTCATAGATCATAGAGTTGGAAGGAGCCTACAAGGCCATCGAGTCCAACCCCCTGCTCAATGCAGGAAACTAGAGGAGGGGTCTTCCATCCAAGTAATAACCAGGCCTGACCCCGTTTAGCTTTCCACACTCAGACAAACTGAGCCAGCATAAGCCACTAAATGTGCATAGGACTGTGCCTTTAGTGTTTGATATACTTGCTCTTTTTACAGGTTTCATAATGTTTTTATTAATGCCACTCAGAAATCTTGTCAGTCTGAACAGTGTAAAAACGTTTTATAAAATATATAGTAGTGTTGTGAGGAACAGATCTTGAAATATATTAAATATCACGTATTTAACATATTTCTGAGTTACATACCCAGAATCTTTTCATCTTGACATTGTGGCCATTATAGAAATCCATTTTGACTCCGAATTCACACCTGTGGTTTCCATATTTGCTTGACAGAAAGCAAGATTAGGAATGTAGGGTATTTTCCTGCTTGGTTGTTGAACTATGGTTTCCATAGAAAAATGGATATCACAATAGATAATAGCGTGCTGAACTAATAGCAGGGAAATATTATGTGTCTACAGTACATTATATGATGCAGTGGTTTCTTAGAAGAGACTGAATCAGCATTTTAATGACTGTACAGAAAATTTGAAAACACTGTAGGATACTAATGTTGCTAGGTAGCCAGTTCTGTCAACAAATGGTCAAAACAAAATTCATAAAGGGTAATGAGATTGGGACCATAGCTGAGTGGAAGTTCTGTATGCTTTCCTGTTATAATAGACCAAATATAGGCCATGGTGATTCTAGTCACAGAAGGATCTAGGTTTGCATCAGGACTTACACAGAACTCCCCCCCCCAAACACTTTTAATAATAATTGACTAGAAAGATCTGGCACAATGGCAAAAAATATTTGTAAATCTTATTCATCAAGGGAAAAAAACAAAACAAAAACCCAAATCCAAACCAAACCAACCAAACAAACAAAACAACCTTAAGGCAAATGTGATTAGATCAAGGGAAATGGGGAGAGTTATATATTTATTTATAAATATTATGAAGCAAATCCATTAAGAACAGTGGTATCGTATTTGGAGGAAGCATTTGAGAAGCTGTGGGTAGGTATGGAAACAATGGGGACAGATTCACTATTAATTGAACAAATTTTGCTGATGGAAGCTCACAGAGTAATAGCTAAAAGTTGGAAAACTGGAAAACTTCTAACACTTGGTACATGGAGCTGTGGCAAATAGCCGTGACAGAAAAATGGACATACCAATTAAAATTAGCTAAAGGCTCAGGAGACTAAATATAATTTGTTATTATGAAGAACCATAAAGAAAATCTCTAAGCAGCGAATGGATTCCACCTATACTTTTGTCTATAAGCAGGGATGTGCAATTTGTGGCTGTACAGATGCTTTGATCGACAACTCCCATCAGCCCTAGCCAGCATAGCCAATGGTGAAGAATTATGGAAGTTTTAGGTCTAAACATCTGGAGGGTGGCAAGTTGCCCACTCCTACATCTAAAATAAATGTACTACCCTCTGTCAATAACTAGATTTAAATTTGATGCATTTTTGTTTGTTTGTCTTTGTATTTGGGGAATATTTTTTTTTAAAGGACTGACAGACTTCTGCCAGGGACCTTTTAGAGGTGCTACCAGTCAGAATAGACAGTACTGTACTAGATGGGCCCACAGTCTGGTGTCTTATAAGACGGCCCTTTATATTCTTAACTTTTGCCCCATGGTCACTACTTTTACTAATACTTTGTAACTCTAGCTAATTATTTTACACATAAAAGCCTAAAGGATAAAATAAATAGGAAAAAGTCTTGCTTAGCAAAGATTAGAGGAAACAATACTGTGTTTTGGGTTTCTCTGCACCAAGTGGGATTTAGTTGACATATCTGCATGTCTACACTCTGGATGCAGATGTCAACAAAGACCCTGTAATTTGAACAGCTGTTGTTGAATTCCAAATAGGGTATCTCATGAACTTGACATCAGTGTGCATGCCTTTGCCAAGGTCATGTAGAAGATCAATTTATTCTACTTCTTTACTCAAAGTGAAATTTGTATTCAAGGGCAACCTAGTATGGGATACAATTCTTTTCGCTCTCTCTCTGTCTGTCTATCCAATCCAATCCAATCCAATCCAATCTGGATTTGATTGCTTAAAAAATGAAGTGGAGCTTAACTGCCATCAGAATACATAGGCTATGGAATTGTCCATTACACAGATATTTTTATCTTCAGATATTTTACACATACTAAGCCTGCAGTCCTTTGCACGCTTACCCAAAAGTAAACCCCATTGAACACAGTGGAGCTTACTTCTGAGTAAATATGCATAGGATTGCTTTGTTAGAAATGTAGTAAAAATGATATTTGGGTTTTGTAAATCTGGTTGCTATCCTGCAGCTACCTGTATCTGCTGAATACTGTTTTGTAGCTGTGAAATATGGGTGTGCTAAAAAAAACATTAACAGGTTCTAGTTGTGTCATTTTGGGTAATAGTGCATATCACATAACAGCTCAGTACGATGAACTGTGAAGTGCTGAAGCATGAAAAATGAAACTGTTTGAAAGGTGAACTAATTTAGTGGGCAGGTCATGTTAGGGTATACAAAGACTTCCCTGGCATACTCCGTATGGAAACAGAAAACTTGGCAATCACTTTCAAAATGAACTGGAGGAGGGGGGACATTTCAAGGGCATACTGACAAGATTTGCACAGAACTGAGAGATACTTGTAGAAGCCAGGTTTATATATTACTGCAGGGAAATGTAGAAATGGATAACCTTATTTGACAAAACAAGGACTATGGCTAAGAGAACTGCAGTGGCGTAGCGTGGGTTGTCAGCACCCGGGGCAAGGCAAGTAATTTGCGCCCCCTAACCCGTGGATTTTAGCACTCGAGTCTCTTCCACTAGATTAGTTAAAGAAACCCTTACCCCCTAAGCACATGTATTGTTTGTTATGAAAATACTGATGTAATTAAAGTAAAATGCATCTAAATACAAGTTTATTTTCAAACACTTTATTGAGTGCGAACATGCCGTAGCTCAGTGGTAGAGCAGACACTTTGCATGAAGAAGGTCCCAGGTTCAATCCCCGGCACCTCCAGGTAAGGTCCCAGAAGAATAGACTCCTGTCCCAAATTCTGGAGGCGCTGCCAATCCGTGAAGTAGCAAATACGGCGCTAGACAGATGGATGGCCTGCCTCAATAGAAGGCAGTCCCTACGTTCCTAAAAATCTTCCACCGCAATAAAGCTGTTGCTCTTTCAAGTGCCATAAGACTCTCTCTTCTGGGGGTGGGGTGGGGGGATAGCTGCCGGGACAGACTAACACAGCTGCCCCTTTGGGATTTAGCTTGGGAAAAGGCACCTCAAGAAAAAAAAGGGGGGGAGAAGCAGGTTATGGGCCAATAGTAGGTTATGGGGGCAAGAAAGTGGGGGGGGACACATGGTATCAGGTGTCATGGGATGGGAAGAAGCATCTACCCCTCTGGAAAGGATCAGGGGGGAGATGGCCTCCCAGAGATTCGGGGATCCAAATGAAAGATTTGGGGCTCCACACCTACTGGGCCATCCCCTGACTGACACCACCCCTGATTTAAGCCACATCCATCCTACTGTATATTTTAGAGTTATGTAGAATTCAGTATTTTGGCAAGTGTGGCTTGTCATACACGGATGGGAAGACCACGCTTGTTGGAATTCCCTCTTCTGCATGGCTATTATTAAAGGGGCAACAGTGCTACCTACCTTTGCCTCGGGTCACCTATGGGAAGGACTGTAGCTGAGTGGTAGAACACAGGCTTTCTGTGCAAGAAGTCCCAAATGCAATCCCTAGGATCTCCCGTTAAAAAGGATCTGTTAGTAGGTGATGTGAAAGACCCCTCTGTCCAAGAGCCAGGAGACCCACTGCCATCGAGAGTAGAAGAAAATACTGGCCTAGATGGAGAAATTGTACAAGGCAACTTCCTACATCCTTTTCTGAACTGAAAAATCAATGGGATTAAGGGCGCAATCCTATGAAGATTTAGACAAGGAAAAAGTCCTACAGCTCCCAATGCTGGGAGTTGTAGGACTTTTTTCTGTCTAAACATGGATAGGATTGCACCCTAAGATTACACTCCTTAGCAAAATGCATGCAGTAGGAGGGCCTGTATATTGCCTATGGTTATTGTTCTTGTTATCATTAGGCACTTTACAGAGTTCTGCAAGTGGGGAAAAAAGCTTGCAGGTGCCAAAAAAAAAAAAGCTTGCAAGTGAAGAAAAAACCATCTAAATGTTGCCAGTGGAGAAGACAACAGAGGTAGGGGAAGAGATAGACAAGAACAGTGTTCTCCAACCTTGTGTCCCCAGATGTTTTTGGCCTACAAAAAGGATCAGGGGGGAGGCAAGTTCCCTCACAAAGATGGGGGGGGATTGGGAGGGGAGAGTTACCTGTCAGGCCTCCTCAGGGCAGGCTCAGCAGCCGCAGCAGCCAGTGGACTGGACGAAGCCCTTGAACTTCCATGCAGGGGGGCGGCCCGACCCCTGTGCCAGGGCAGGGGCCCCTCCAGGAGGTGAGTGGCTGGGAGCCTGGGCGGCAGCCTGAGCGCCTGACCAGGTTGCGCAGCCCCGGCCTGGCTGGGACCCGAGTCCTCCTCGGCCCCCTCCTCTGTTTATCCCCTCCAGGCTGTCTAGGGCTCAGGAGCAAACACCCACCGCCACCAACATCACCTCCTCCGCCTCCTCCTCTACCGTTTCATCCACGTTTTGAGAATAGCGTTGCGTTGCCTCTTGCCTGAGCCTCCCTTGACATTCAACGTCCAATTGGCCGTGGCCGTGCGAGGGAATGACGGACGTTCCGCCCACTCGGCGCCCCCCCAGATGTTGCGCCCGGTGCGGCCGCCCCCCCCTGCACCCCCCACGCTACGCCTCTGGAGAACTGACATCTTATATCCTATGAAATGACACAGCTATCTATCTAATTATTTTTGAATGCCCGTTTATTAAAATATTTACAAAATGGTTAACATCGGTCTGCTTTTCCTCTGCATACATGAACTGAGAAATCTCTTTTGGCCAAGTGTTGTAATAATGTAGAAACCCAATTTAGTGTTTGGCTATATGTGAAGAATATTACTCAAGCCAATAAGGTGTGTTTTGTTGTTTTCACTTGTTGTTAAGACAAACTTTATAACATTCCAAAAAACCCTTCTTGTCTTAGAGAAGAGTCAAGATAAGGCAAGGATATTGAACTTCTTTCAGCCCTAGGGCTGAATTCAATTTCAGAGGTCTCTCAGGAGCTGCATTCCGAAGGTGGGCAGGGCCAAAGGCAAAATGGCGGCAGGACCAAAATACCAGCGTGTTTTAAAGTGAGGTTTTAATGCCAGTAACTAAGCCATAGGAGAGGCATTTCAGTCTTTTAGAATAGAGGAAAAACACTTCACAAAAGCTGGGAATCCAGCAAATGATTGGCAGTCAGGGGAAAGTGGGTGGGGGTGGGAGAAAGAGCATGGGCATCTAGGGAAGCCCAACGGCTCGTGGGCCTGAGGTTCTGCACCCCTGCAATAGGGGAACCTCTACAAAGTGAATTAATTTGCATAGGTTGTGTCAGCAGATTTCAAAACACAGGGCATCTGTTGAGATGTGCAGCATTTGCATCTTGCAATGTGCTATCATATTCCAGATTTTTAAAGTCAAATATAGAATTTTTCTACCATAGATCTTCCTACATGTAACATTTTATGCCCACTTGCCACAGTTACTTCCCACTTGCCACAGTTATTCCCTTTCTGCATTCTCCACAAACAAAAAATCCCCTTGCAACAGGCAGCTGATTATATAGTTTTTAAAAGATGGATCTTTTTTTCCCCTCAATGTCTCTATTGATTAGAACTACCTAGCTCTTTTATCAGACAAAATAGTTTTTTGCAAGGTTATCACACACCATAATTGGCTACACACATTACAAAAATGCTTGCTCTTTAATTTCTAGCAGGTCTGTTGATCTTCAAGGCAATAAGTTAATAATAGCATGTATTTAAAATCAGTTTGATGCTTTGACAATGTTTTTATTTATATATGAATGATGAATTTCTCTCCTTTCTGCCTTCAGTATGAGTATGACTATGACGAGAATGGAGACAGAGTGGTGTTAGGTAAAGGAACCTATGGGATCGTTTATGCTGGAAGAGATCTCAGCAATCAAGTCCGAATAGCTATCAAAGAAATACCAGAGAGAGACAGCAGGTGAATCTTGATATTTCACTTAATGTAATTTGATAACATTGTGGCCCTTCATTCAGCCCAAGTGCCAGAAAAAAGCTTTAATGGAGGAGCAATTCAAAACAGAGGAAGCATTAGCAAGAGTTTTAAAGACATCTGAGTGGCCCCTGAGGGAGGAAAACTCTTTCTAAAATTTGTTGGGCTCATTTTCTGGCACTTGAAAACATTTTCTCTTCTGTTTTTCTGGTATTAGTGCCTTTCTCTCTTGTTGGTTCTTTCTCTCCTTCATTCAGTCCAACTAGTGTGTCTCATGTCTTCATTCATGAGTATGGGGCCAAAGAAGCAACTGCTGGTATCCCAGTGCACTGTTATGCCTTGTCCTACTGCAACTTTCTGCCTCCCATCTCTAGCTGATGGTATATTTTCACTGCATGGATCCTGTTGTTTGCTTAGGCACTGTGCACTATTGTAGGGGCTTTGCCTGGTCATCCTGTGACATTATTCCATGGTTTTAGAAGAGCCAATTCACAAATTCAAGCCGTATGTCAATGACTAAGAGATTTTAAACTAGTAGGTTTTCTTCTGATTTGTATAAACTTCAGCTGTTTTTCATTTTATATTTTCTTGATAGATATTCTCAGCCACTGCATGAAGAAATTGCCCTCCACAAATATCTAAAGCACCGAAATATTGTCCAGTATCTTGGTTCTGTTTCTGAAGATGGGTATATTAAAATCTTCATGGAACAGGTGCCAGGAGGTTTGTATCATACTAATTTCACCTGGTATTATACTGTACTATAAATCAGAGAAGAACCTAGGCATTCAGGGTAGAATGATTAACCTCTCAAACACCTGTAGAATATTTTAGATCATCTATAATTAAAATGAAGTGGAGCCAATCCAAGAAATTGGATTGCACATACCACTTGCTGAATCCAGAATGTGCATCCATATTCTGCTGTAACTAGTCTCACACAAATACCATTTTTACATGTGACTGTAATTGCATCAGGGTACTAGAGTTACAGGCTCAAATATAAGACTTTCATTTTTGACTGGCCTCATATTAAATTTCTGGAGAGAATTGTCTGAACCTAGTATTAGATTCAGGAGGTTGGAAATCTCCCATCCCCACCCCATTCTTTGTAGCATAATTATTTAACAAGTGCATAAAATAATTAGGTATGCAAAAAAATTTTAAAAACACATGCGTCCTGCTTGCAGTCTTACAGTCTGAGCTTCAAGAAAAGACAGGGCAGAAAATAATTTTATTTATTTTATTAATACATTTTTATACCGCCCAATAGCCGAAGCTCTCTGGGCGGTTTACAACAGTTAAAATCATAAAATACAATATAAAATTTAAAACCACAGATTAAAAACAAACAGCAGAGGGAAGGAGAATTAACAGGGGAAAGCTGAGGTGAACAGATGTGTCATAACTAAGGAGGCACTTGAATATAAGTGTCCCCTTAGAGTCAGCACTTAGAGTCAGATAGAAGGGCATTCCAGGAGTAGGGATCTGCAAGGGGAATGGGATGCAGGTGGGAAAGAGAGAGGTTGTAATCTTAGATTTAAACAACATATAAAGAAAAGAAGGTAGGGGCTTAAATCCAGTGCCATGGTAGCAGATGTCCCCTTGCTCTCTTTCCCCCTGCAGCCCCCTCATACCTCCCAAATATGCACCGGGGAATACAACCCAGGCTCAAATAAGATGGTTATGGATGAACAACAGTTTAATAAAATCTAGTTAATTGGTTAGCTTCTCCCTGTGAGGGGAGCTATGCATAAGCCTAAGATGAATAATAGGTTGATCATTCTTCCTAAAAGCATTGCCTGATCAGGCCCTGAGTCTTAACTCAAGTTGAGCTTCTATTGAAAAGCGCATTTGAGTTTTATCATTAATTCTGTGTTCATTGCAGTTTTTATCTGAGCTCTATTTGGTCCAAAACCCAAGTTACAGTTGCTTCCAAAGTTCCAATACACATATTACTGATGTTAGAGTTAATGAGGTTTTTCAAATGTTCAATGATCTGCCTCAGTATAAGGCAACTTATTTTCCTAAGCAAAAGCTCTCTTAATAGAAAGTAATAGAACTGATATCTTACCAGACCGATAGAGCTAACACATCTACACTCGTAATGCTGTCTGGTTAGAGATAAGTCTATCTGTACTGTTTATTGTTTAGAATTATTGCTTCAGGGATGTAAATAGCATAATACAGTACAAGTTCTTGTGTCTGTTTTGCTCAGAATTAGTAAAGCATGTGACACAATACTATATCTATTTACTTAGAAGTAAGTGTTCAGTATAGTAACTGTCCATGTTCAATCTCAGATATGTGTGTGGGGATCGCAGACATAAAGTACAGGGCCGGATTAAGAGCATTATGGGCCTGGTGCTGAGGATTTTGGTGGGCCTTTTTATGGAAATAAATAAAATGAAGACACAATTTTATATTAAAACAAATTAAATATTTTAGTCAGCAAAGAAGAACAGTCAGCAAAGAAGTTACACAATCAACAAAGTTAAGGTCATTCACAAACTCCAAATATTGCTTTCAACTAGCAACAAGCAACCTGCATTTAGCCTTCACACCAGCAACTGGTGTACATAGGCATACTGCCTCCGATACTGGATAGCATAGAGCCATCAGGACTAGTAGCCATTGATATCCTTCTCCTCCATAAATTTGATGGGGGAAGTGTGTGTGTGTGTGTGTGTGTGTGTGAGAGAGAGAGAGAGAGAGAGAAACACACACACACACAGAGTTAATCCAAGTCTTTTCCCTAGTCAAAATTGCACCTGAAAAAAACATGTTCATGCTCATTAGCCCCCAAGGAGAAAAAGGTCCTATGCAGGTTTAGACAGAAATAAGGCCTACAACTCCCAGAATACCTCAGCCAGCATGGCCAGCTGGCAGATGCTGAGACTTGAAGGACTTACTACTTCTGGCTAAAGATGCACAGGATTGCATTGTTATTTTTCATCCCTCATCCCTCCCTATTCCTTTTTCCTTGTGTGCTGTGTCTTTTTAGACTGTAAGCCTGCAGGCAGGGACTGTCTTCCTTTACTGATCATATGTAAGCCCCGCCAGGAGTCTATTTAACTGAGGAGCGGGATAACAATACTCTAAAATAAATTTAGTAAATAGTTTGAAATAAGTCTTTAAAAAATAAAAAGATGAGCATCTATAACCGTGCATCTGCCCATACAGGTGCTCGCAGAGTATAAAATATTTTTTAAAAAAATAAGGAAGAAAAGGTGCTGCAGCAACCAGCACCAACCTCGATGGGCCCCAGCCTGTCTCCTGAGCAGGATACTGCAGTGGGCTTGGGAAAGGCATATGATTAAAGTCCCCAAGCACCCTGCAAATATTTTACTCAGAGGAAATGCTACTGCCCCACAAACACCACACCACGTCTTGCTCAGATTCTGTTTTTAAAAAACACGGCCCACAACCACCACATCTTTCTCCAAGAAATTCAAAAATGACCCGCAACTCCCACATCTTGCACAGAAAACATAAGAAACGACCCCGCCTCTAAGCTCTGGGATGAGCAGAAAGAGGCCCGGAGGCCACGCGGGCCCACTTCGGATCAGCGAAATCCTAGTTGAGTCGCACAAGCCACCACAGCTTAGATCACGCCACCTCCAAGCTGCCCCACGGCACCCTCCCACCCATGTTCCTCAGTAACTGGCATACCTTGATCCTGAAAAGATACCCAGGGAGGAGAATTGGGCTTGGAGAATGTACAACACAGGGTGTATATCTCCTAAGCCAGAGGTGCCCTCCAGATGTTTATGGTGCCCTCCAAATGTTTTGGACTACAACTCCCACCAGCCCCAGCCAGCATGGCCAATGGTCAGGGATCATGGGAATTGGGGGAGATGGAGGATTGGTCTAACCCTTGATAATTTTCTGTATTCCTAAGGGGTCTTGACCATCGGTAGAAACTTTATTTGGGTAAGAGGGTGCTTTTGCAGTCCTGTCTTGCTTGTGGGCTAACTTTCCCGTGGGCAGCTGGTTGGCCACCGTGCGAACAGAATGCTGGACTAGATAGACCCTTGGTCTGATCCAGCATGACTGTTCTTATTCTATCCCCCACCCCCCAATTTAATCTCCACAAACAGACATCTCACTTATAGGCTAGAACATGAGTAGGCAACTGGTGTGCATAGGCATACCTCGATCCTGAAAAGATACCCAGGGAGGGGAATTGGACTTGGAGAAGGTGCAATACGGAGTGTGTATCCTCTAAGCCAGGGGTAGGCAATATGGTGCCCTCCTGATGTTTTAGACCACAGCTCCCATCAGCCCCAGTCAGCATGGTTAGTGGAAAGGGATTATGGGAGTTGTAGTCCAAACATCTGGAGGGCACCAGGTTGCCTAAGCCTGGGCTAGAAGTTCTAAGGGTTGCTTGTGCCAAAGCACCCCCCACCGCCAAAGCATCCCCCACCCCACCACCCGTGAACGCGAGTCCTTGCCTGGCGGGCTCCTCAGTGGGGGGTGGGGAGAAAAGACGGTGCTTGCTCGCTCTTGCAGCCTTCTCTTCAAAAAATAAAATAAAAATAATTTTTAAAACGCTGCTCCGCTCTGAAAAAA
The DNA here is from genome assembly GCA_021292165.1 of Shinisaurus crocodilurus. NCBI lineage: Eukaryota > Metazoa > Chordata > Lepidosauria > Squamata > Shinisauridae > Shinisaurus > Shinisaurus crocodilurus. Next base: position 201,092,476 of record CM037878.1, on the reverse strand, counting down.
TAAAAGAAAAAAAACCTTCTGCTGCTGCAGCGGACCCGACCGCTGTTCCTCGCGGTCGGGTCCGGAGCTGGGCTCTCCTCGCCAGGCCTTTCACAAAGGCGACCCACTGCTGCTGCAGAAAGGGCGCACGACTGTGATTGGCCCAGTAACCGTCACCTGACCCGTCTCCGTCCGCGTGGCATGGAAAGCCCTGGCTGTGGGCCTATTCTGGTAGGGGCGGGCCCGCCGCCGCCGCCGCCACCGCGAGGGAGCCGCTGCCTGGCGTCTCGACACAAGGGCAAGTGCGGCAGCGGCAGCAGCCAGCAGTCGGCGGCGCGGCTCGGGTGAGTGGGCGCGCCGCGCGCTGCCGGGCCGGCTGTGGGCCTGTTTTATGGTAGGGGCCTGGAGCTGCAGCTCCAATAGCCCCTATGTTAATCCAGCCCTGATAAAGTATATAGATATATGGTACTAGGGGTGCAATTCTAACAGGCCTGGATGCTCTACATAGAATAATTTTGTATCCTTTCTCTTCTGCTTAAACCCAGGAAGTCTTTCTGCACTCCTAAGATCAAAATGGGGACCAATGAAAGAACCCACAATTAAGTTCTACACCAAGCAGATCCTAGAGGGCCTGAAGTATCTCCATGAGAACCAGATTGTGCATAGAGACATAAAAGTGAGCATGTGTATACTTCATTATAGCTTTTTAAAATTATATATTACACAAATGTAAGGCTTATTTTATCATTCCACTAATGCAACTTGCTTTTTTGGGAAGGCTTAATAAAATCTATCTTAAGAATTGCTAACAAATATGAAGATGCAGAATTTAGAGGAATCTTGGCAGAGTTTCTTGTGACTTGTATAACTGCCTGTTATTTTCTTTTTCTTTAGGGAGACAATGTTTTAGTGAATACATACAGTGGAGTAGTAAAAATTTCTGATTTTGGGACGTCCAAACGCCTTGCTGGAGTCAATCCATGTACAGAGACATTTACAGGTAAGAACAGAAACAGAACTTTAAAATGCTGTTCTGATTAGAGCTTGTAGTGTGGTGTTTGATGGGAGGCTTCTATCTGCAAGGATGACTAGATTATGCCAGAACTGCTCACTGGCTCAGCTTGTCTGAGCGTGGAAAGCTAAGCAGGGTCAGGCCTGGTTATGACTTAGATGGGAGACCCCTCCTCTAGTTTCCTGCATTGAGCAGGGGGTTGGACTCGATGGCCTTGTAGGCCCCTTCCAACTCTATGATCTATGAATCTATTCTCCATCAGTGGAACATGGTGACCTGGAATGGATTACTCCTCCCACAGGCAGGGCTTGTGCAGAATCTTTGCACCTGACAGTAGAAGGAGTGATTGCTTTGTAGTCCTATAAAAATTAGATTGAATTTTCAAATTCCTGCAAAAGAATGTAGTTTTTGAGAGAACAGACTAGCATAAGAAATTACGTTCTAAAAGTTGCAATGTTCAGCTTGATGCAAAGCCTTCTTTCCCTTACCGAGTTGTCAGGATGGCCTTTTTATAAGGCAAAGAGGGATGGGCACTGCAGGCCAGTCAGAGGTCGCCCTGCCTCCCACTGGAGACAAGTCACTGATTTGTAATTCTAACCAATTAGCTTTTATTATGTAAAAAGTTACAAGCACTCCAGTCTTGCTTCAGGATACACAGCAGGTTGTGTTACAAACAATTTCTACAAAAGAGTCAAGCTGTTTTAGCATCCTAGAAAGCTAATGCGCCAGATTAGAGAGTTGCGACCAGGCTATGGGGAAATGGTCAGAGCCCTCCCATTCAGGCCAGGCATGCTAATGAAGCCCTGCCTTCAAGGGGAATCCTTTCCTTGAGGAGTGTCTTTTGCAGTGATCTGCCTGGAACATCATATTACTCTATGCTGCTCCTCCTGCCTCATTTGATGTCTAACCCTAGGATCTCTAATGCCTACTCCCTCCTCCTTTTCCTCTTAGCTCTGTCTCAACGTTCCCACGGTTTCAGAAGGGTATGTTGGACTATCAGTGCTATTCCCACCTAACTCCAGCTGCTGTGGCCGCTCTTCATCTGAGTCAGAATCAAATTCCACATCTTCTTGAGGTGCCTCTGCAGAGGTGCTGGGCTTAACCCTTACAACCACCATCCTGTGAAATCTTCAAAGTCTTCATGTGCCTACTGAGACCTCTTCCCAGGCTGTGAAAAGGGAAGGGACCATGCCTCAACCAGAGAGGAAGTGGCCCATTGACAGTGCAAGGCACTGTCAAGCATGACACCCCCATGTCAATAATAGTCAATGTATATATAAATTAATAAAGACTTGGAGATACGCACCCCACTATAAGCTTTTGGCAACCCCAAATCATATACTGAAACCTCTTGCAGTGTGTCCACTATGAGGTGGCCTAGAACTGTGTTCAGCCTAATGCTTTGTCTTTGTACAAGACACTGTTAAGCATGGTGTTCCCATGCCATTAATAGTAGCCAAAATATGTATAAATCAGAGGTGGACAACACATGACCCATGGGCAGCAGAGAGAGAGAGAGAACCAAGAGGGCCTGTCCTGGAAGAGAATTTCACAGGTTAGGTGTGGCCACAGATAAGTTCACACATCATGTTGTGAAAAACCTTACATCAGTCTTGGCTATTGTCAGGACACAAAGAGAAATATCCCAGGGAAATATATCCGAGGGAGCAGGTAAAATCGTACAGACACAGTACCTGCATCTGCTCCTTGTGATCAAAATGTATATATAGGCTTGATAGTCTGCTCCTCTTAGCTTCTTTATCAGAACAAGTAGACTTAGAATCCCAAACAGGCTCTACACTGTCTGATTTTTTTGTTTGTTCTTTTTGCCAATAGAATCTTGAAAAAGGGATACTAACAGTGCAATCCTATGCATATGAACTCAGATGTAAATACCATTGAGTTCAGTGGAGCTTACTCCCAAGTAAATGGATACAGGATTGCAGCCTAAACTAAAAGAAGTGAACAGGCTATTGCAGCTAACAGTAAGTTACAAGCTTATGATTAAGTTGGGACCTAGTGAGTGGTCTCTGAACATGAAATGCTGTAACTTTACTGAATTTAAGCAGGTGTGGACCTTGTCAGCAACCTGGTTTGGAGAGCTCCCTATTAGAGTAGGATATACATATAATAAATATTTTTAAAAGCTTATTGTCGGTTTAAGCCCAATAATTCACACAGCCTAGTCATTTATTAGTTCGTCATATCGCTAAATATAGTACCACATTTTCTCTCAGTGAACCTCCCAATAAATTATTGTTGTACAGTAATACCTTGGATTGCAAGTAACTTGGTCTGAGAGCGATTTGCAAGACAAGCAATTTTTTAAAATAAATTTTGACTTGATAAACAAGCGACGTCTTGCAATACAAGTGTAGGGATGTAACCGCTCGCTTCGAGCGGGCGTAGCAGGCCGAAATCGGCCCCGCTCATGCCCGCCAGAGACTCGCTTTGATATAAGAGTGTTTTGGATACAAGCATGGTTCCGGAACGAATTATGCTTGCAATCCAAGGTATTACTGTATCCAGTTTACTATCTGTGCAATCATACCTCTGCATATGCAAAAACAGGAGAGTGCAGTCAGAGGCAATCTTTTCAGTCTAGTTAAATGGGCTAAATGTATTTTCTTCCTTTTGAAATCTGTTGCATAAGTAAACGCAGCCATCTAGAAAAATTGTGATGAAATACAGTCTAGCAGCTGAGAGGTGCTGGATATGGCACTTACCCATCTGTTAAGTCCATGTACAGTGTCAATGTCACATTGCAAAACACCTAATGCTGGGTGTTATCTGTTCAATGATGAACAAAGTAACTTGTACCTATACTTTTTCATGACTTTAGGTACTTTGCAGTATATGGCTCCAGAGATTATTGATAAAGGACCTCGAGGATATGGTGCACCAGCTGATATTTGGTCATTGGGTTGCACTATAATTGAAATGGCAACAGGCAAGCCTCCATTTCATGAACTGGGGGAACCACAAGCGGCTATGTTCAAAGTAAGTGCTGTTGGCAAGGAATATGTACCGTACTCTAACAAAAAATAATTGGCAGTGATTTAATTCATTCCAGTAGTGACTAAACAGGGTTAGTTAGCCTTTTCAAAGAATGTACTTGCTTAGAGGATTCAACCTTAGGCATGGTTCTCACATAACAGTACCCCATGGTTTGTTTAACCCATGGTTTGTTGCCCTACCCAGGGTTTGTCTGGCTGACAAACAAAACACAGGTGTTTTTTTCTCAATCCCCGAGTTGTTTGTTTCTGCCTTCTTTTTGCCATTTCCTCCCTATATCCCAAATGCCTTTGCGGCATAGTAGTACTGGAATGTAGAGAAGATGAGGTTTGTTTGTTTTTTCATACTGCTCTTGCCTTCTGCCTCTATAGCCTGGCAAAACAAGCCATGAACAACCCATGGTGTTTGGTTCACACATAATGACAACCCATGGTTTAAGCAACCCAGAGTTCACAACCCAAGAATAAATGATGGGTTCTCTTTCTGGGTTGTTCGTGGTTAATAAACCATGGTTTGTTAGCATAGCAGCATTCACACATCATGGCAACCCAGAATTCAACAACCCATATGTTTATTTAGCATTATGTGTGAACCATGCCTTAGACTAGCTCCACACTTGCAGTGCAGTCCTATGCCTATCAATTACTAGGGTTACTAGGGTGCAAATAGTGAAGTATGAACTAGTGAACACATATTCAGGGTATTCGTGCAGTTGGGGAGACTTCTTGCCAAAGCCTTCAACTGGTTTTATTTTCTGAAATGGCACTCACCGGACAGTACCAGCAGGGAGAGCCTTGAAGTTCTGAAATAATACAGTTGATAGCAAAACACACACCACCATAAATAAATTAAATCATTCTGAGACAGCTCAGAAGTTTGCTAGATTACCAACCAGAATGTGTTTCTATCAATCTTCTACTCACAGTATTTATTTGTTAAACACAATTATTAGCTGCCTTTCCAAAGCTCAAGGTAGCTTACACTAAGTAATAGTTAAAATAATTTTAAAACAATCCCTCCCCCACAAAAGAACAGCACTAATAAAATAAATCCACATAGACTTGAATCATAGGAAAGTAGGAAGTTATCTTGAGTCAGACCCTTGGTCCATCTAGTTCAGCATTGTGCACTGACTAGTAGCTGTTCTCCAGGGTTTCAAACAGGAGTCTTTCTCTGTCCTACCTAGTGATGCCAGGAATCAAATGTAGGGCCTTTTGCATGCATCACGTGTTCTCTACTACTGAAACTACAGTCCTTCTCCTAACCAGTCAAGCCAAAAGCTAGAGGGAATAAATGCATTTTGCACTTTTTCTGAAAGGCCCTCAAGGAAAGATAGCTGTATGTCTCTGTGGGGAGATCATTGCATGAAACAGGGCCTGATTAGATGGCTGAAGCTTGTGTGTGGAGCAGTACAAGGAGAGGTAGTCTCTAAGATATGTAGGCTGTGAACTGCTTTAAAGGTAAGGACCAGCAGCTTGAATTGAGCCTGGAAGCACTATAGCAGTCTGTGCAGTTGGAACCAAACTGGCTGGATGTATTCACATCTTGCCACATGTACTAGATGTACAATACAATGTACTAGATGTACAACAGTTTTGTAGTAGCTGAAGCGTCGAAGTTGTCTTCATGGACAGCCCGACACAGAATGAATTACAGTAGTTAAGACTGGTGGTTACAAAAGCATGAATCAGTGTTACAAAAGCTCCTTGTCTCAGAAAGGCAGAGCCTATGCAACAAATGGATCTTGATAGAAAGCACTCTTAGCTGCAGGAGCAACCTGATTATCAAAAGATCTGAGGAGATCCTCACAAGCATCACCTCAGGGATCAGCTTTTCACTCTGTTAGCCCTCATCTACCTGACCGCTGCTTCTGGGCATCGATTCAGGATAGCGACTTGAGCACCCAGGTGTTTAGTAACAGAAATGTAGAGTTGGGTATTATCAGCATATTCTTCTTGTTGTTCTTCTTCTTCTCCTACTGGAGGTTGGACATCATCATGGCTAAACTGTCTTTAGATATGGCTGTTCTAAACAATGATATTTTCTTTAATACTTCTTTGTTGGTCCATGAAACATCCTGTGATAAATCCACATTTCAAATGCTTCTATCTTTTCTATGGTACTCTGTGTTGAAGTCCACAATTCCATGTCATACAGTAGAACTGACAATACAACGCACACTCAAGGTTAACTGAAAATACATAACTCTGTACAATGCACATTCTCAAGGCTAATTTTAATTCTCAAGGCTCATTTTTGTTACGCATTACATTTTTCATCTTAAAAAAAGCTACTCCAGGCCATCTCTTTTCTAACTTTTATTGCATTATTATGATCCCACTTCTCATTCAACCAAAATTCCAAGATATTTATCAACGCTCTCCACATTTTCATTTTGAATTTTTAACTGTATTTCTTGGACTACTTGATGATGCCTTACTCCAAAACTGGTGATAATCGCTCCCATCTGCTTCCTATAGATGTTTAAACAAGATTGGTGATAAGAACAGCCATAACTAAGCTGTTATGTATTGTTGGGAAGGTGTCCTTATTGCCTCCTCTCTCAACAAACACAACATGGCATTTTCTTTTTCCATAGGGGTGGAAATGTGAAGCTGTTAACATGGTTTGGCTGCATGGCATTTCTTATTCTTACCCTACAGAAAGTACGACCCCTGCCTAGTAAAGGTGGTGGTCTGAATGTATATGAAGGTTCTTGTTTGGAAACAGTTAATGCATTAATAGCGGGTGCTGTGATTCAGATATTTGGTTCTATTGTTAAGCATTTTTGGTTCAGCCAGCATAAAGAGCAGACTTCTGTTGAATGTCAAAAGCTAAATTGCTATTGTAAATGTGTAATAGGGCCACCTTGCATCAATGCTAGTCTAAATGCCCACTTGGCTGTTATTTTAAACATTAACTTGCTATTGTGACACCCTGTCCAGCTTCAGCTCTATGCCCGTTCTGCTTGTTTTTCCAAAACTACAGTATTTTGTGTAGCTGTTTTTGCAGATGGAGTAGGATTCATGAAAGAATTTAGGTTATCTCTGTAAAATTTGCATGAGAGACTGTGAAATGGTAACCAAGGCTGATGCAGCCAGATCAGGGGAGGTCAAGGACTTAATAAGTCACTGTGAAGTGCTTAGTTATAATTAAAAATATATAATCGGCTTATGTAAATGCACTTTACTTACCAGTCACAGTAAAATACAGGATTGCAAAACCAAAAAGGAAAAGCTAAAGTCAAAGCACAACATAGGTCTAAAGAAGAGTTAGAAACTCACCACAATATTTCATTATTGTTTATTATTTATTTTATTTATATACCGCCCTTCCTCCCAAGGGAGCCCAGGGCTAAAATCTTAGTTGCCTAGTTCCAACTATGCTGACTCATCCTTTACTACTGCAGTAAGATAAAGTAAGATAAAGGTTGTTTATTGTCACAAATATAATTTCTTAATGCGTATAATGTACAGTTAATTGAAAATGAAAGCAAAAGCTTCAGATCACCTCTGTGCAGTCACACCAGAGGAGGACAGGGGAACTGACAAGCCTCAGCCTCATTCACATAACAGTAAACCATAGTTTACTGTTACATCCAAATGTAGTCAACGAGTAACTGCAGTTAGTTCAAAACTGAAGTGAGAATTCCCAATCTCTTTCTCATGGCTGTGCCAGAAGAGGGGAGGGGTGAGCACTTGAGCCCTGGGTGGGGCTCATGTATATAATAAAACTAAACCTTAATTTAGTGTTATGTGCAAACTAGGCTACTGCCTTAGCTTTCCATCTATACTTTACAATATAGTAAATAGCTATAAAAGTGCTATATCAATAATAATAATACTAAAAATAATAATAAATCTGTAGCGGACCGAACCTGGTCCGTTGCGCGGGTTCGGTACCTTAGGGGTTAACCGGCACGGAAGTCGTGCCTGGTCAAAACCTTTTCTCCCAGCCAGAATGAAATTGACAGAGAATCCCCTCCAGAACACAGGGAAGCAACAATCTAGTCAGTTTCAGCAAAGTTTAATGGAGAGGAACTAATAGACTACAGGAATTGCACAGTATAAACAGAACAGTCAATTCAGATCGGAAACGGAAGTATTCAGTTTACTTTCTAGGAGGCTTTGCTCGAATGCAGAATATTACCTGACACCAGAGACTCTGACTCTAGGTTCTAACGTAGCGGTTTGCTTTGCCGATCGCCGGGCATCCCACCTGGGTTTGGAAGTTGCTTGGTCCTAGCTGGAGCTAGCGACCTGACCTGTGCAAGCCTGCACCGTATTCCCAACAACCTCTGGTCCTTTGGCACATCCTTTTTCAACCCTTTACGCCCCCTCCCTGCCCCTGCTGACCAGGTGGGCTGGGTCCGCCCCCACGGGGCGGGAACGTCTCCTAGTGTTGATTCCTCCTGGGTGTTTTGGAGCACTTTGCAGCTCTTTGAGACTGCGCCCCCACCCTCTCCGGAATGTTATGTGCCCTATTGTGCAGATGTGGATTGTGCTTCCGTCTGCCCAGAACTGTGTCTCCTATGCCCTGGGTGGGGACGAGAAAAACAAGTCAGGGATCAGTGTGTCAGGGTTCAAGGTGTCAGGGTTCAATGTATGCTCTGGCTTTCTCTCCACAAAATCATATCTTGATATTTGCATAGATAGTTATACCATGCAAAACATATATGTGGGCCTTTCTACTTCTAAGAGGAAGTAAATCAGTATAATTTTGTGGGGCTTTAGATGTGCTGTGATAATATTTTACTGCACATAATGAAACAATTCAGCTTCAGATTAATTTTACTTTCTCAAATAATGTAGACCATCCTTATTATTTGCAGGTTGGAATGTTCAAAATTCACCCTGAAATCCCTGAATCACTATCTGCTGAAGCAAGAGCCTTTATTTTGCTTTGCTTTGAACCTGACCCAAATAAACGTGTCACAGCATCTGATTTACTTAAAGATCTATTCTTGAAACAGGTGAACAAGGGCAAGAAAAACAGAATTGCATTCAAGCCTTCAGGTAAGGCATTATTGGCCAAAATAGCTATGGCATAACTAAGGGTTATGTGAAGAGATTTTATTTATTTATTTATTTATTAATTTATTATTTGCATTTATTTATCACCCATCTGGCCGGCAAACCGGCCACCCTGGGCGATGTACATAAGATAAAAACAGAATAAAATACATTAAAACTATAAAATTTTAAAATCTTCGCCCACCCCATATTCCCGCCTGAACAGCCAAGTTTTTAGTGAGCGGCGGAAGCTCAGCAGAGAGGGGGCATGGCAGATGTCACTTGGGAGAGAGTTCCACAGTACGGGGGCCGCCACAGAAAAGGCCCTCTTTCTCATCCCGACCAGTCTAGCTGCTCTGGCTGAAGGGACAAGGAGAAGGCCGTCTGTGGCAGATCTTGTTGAGCGGCCCACTTGGTGTTGCTGGAGACGCTCCTTGATAATGAACCTTCTCTGTAATTCTGGGCATTCCAAGAAATCAATAAGCTGCAGGACTGATCTCAAGTGTTGAGCACCTGCCAAGGGCCCACACCCCAGCAGGGGCCCGCTGACAAACAGCCCCCCAGACGTGCTGCTCTTCAGCACTGCAACCTACTTGTTCACCTGCCTTGTGTTCTGGCCCAGACAGCAGTGGGGATGAGAAGCAGCAGCAGCAGCAGCAGATGCCACTGCCTACTTGTTGTCTGGCTCTCTGTTTGTCAAGGAAGCAAGTGGTAGCAATTATGAGAGAGAGGATGAGGAGCAAGAACAGCTGGTGATAATGGTGCTGAGAAGCTAGACTCACTGAGGGAGGGGGCCCCTTCAGGGTGTCTTGCCCAAGGGTCCTCAAAAATCTGGAGCCACTGTGAAAAGTATTGTTATGGTGCACATTAATCCTAATGTTCATGTAACAAATTCAAGACAAAACAAACTGAATGAAATAAGAGTTCCTATTCTTTCTTCAATAAAGGAAGAAAAAAGCCACACCCACATTTTTCCAAAGTGACTAACATTTTTTTCTTTACTGGAGAAACTTTAAAGAAGTCTCTTTTCAGTAGGCACATACTCAACATCTTAAGCTCAGTAAAGTATCTCAGGCTGTGTACCAAGGAGGAAGGCAAATGAATTCTACAAGTGACTTGGAAGCAAGCGCTGATTTGGCTTCACTCACCAAGGGCAAAATCTTACAGGAGAAATCTCCATGTTGGAACAACTGTAAGATCAAGGTTACAATGATATGGGGCTTGCAGTAATCTTTATCAGCTAGCTAGCAGCCTCTTGCATAATTCGTTCAGTGGCTGGGGATCAGACACAACAAGGTCTCTTCTAGCCTTCTTCCTATGTGAGCTGTACTAGCAAGGGTAAATCCACTGCTGGTGTTAGCTTGAGAAGAATCATATAATCATAGAAAAGTAGAGTTGGAAGGGGCCTACAAGGCCATCGAGTCCAACCCCCTGCTCAATGCATCTCTGACAGATGTCTGTCCAGCTGCACCTTGAATGCCTCCAGAGTGGGAGAGCCCACGACCTCCCTAGGTAGTTGATTCCATTGTCTTATTGCTCTGACAGTCAGGAAATTTTTCCTGATGTTTAGGTGGAATGTGGGTTCCTGTAACTTGAGGCCATTATTCCGTGTCCTGCAAACTGGGATGATCGAGAAGAGATCCTTGCCCTCCTCTGTGTGACATCCCTTCAAATACTGGAAGAGTGCGATCATATCTCCCCTCAGTCTCCTCTTCTGAAGGCTAAACATGCCCAGTTCTTTCAGTCTCTCCTCATAGGGCCTTGTTTCCAGTCCCTTTATCATCCTTGTTGCCCTTCTCTGAACCCTCTCCAGTTTGTCTATGTCCTTCTTAAAGTGAGGTGCCCAGAACTGGACGCAGTACTCAAGATGAGGCCTAACCAGTGCCGAGTAAAGGGGAATTATCACTTCCCGCGATTTGGAAGCTATACTTCTATTAATACAGCCCAAAATTGCATTTGCCTTCTTTGCAGCCACATTGCATTGCTGGCTCATATTCAGTTTGTGATCCACCACAATTCCAAGATCCTTCTCACTTGTAGTATTGTTGAGCCAAGTGTCCCCCATTCTGTAACTCTGCATTTGGTTTCCTCTCCCTAGGACAGTGCTTCTCAATTATTTTCTGTCATGCCCCCCCTAGAAAGAAGAAAACATTTCGCCCCCCCCCCCCCGCGCGACTGTAAAGCAGTGATGGCAAACCTTTTTGAGCCCGAGTGCCCAAACTGCAACACAAAACCAACTTATTTATTTCAAAGTGCCAACACTGCAATTAAACCTGAATACTGGGGTTTTAGTTTAGTAAAAACAACTCATACAGTTGTCTGAACTAATTAACATATTTTGTCTTAAAAGAAAAACACAATAACAGGGCTTTCAATGATACAGTTTTTTATTGAAAAAAACATCAACTCAATTTTTTTAAATAGTACTACATTGTACACATAGCCTGAAGGTAATTTAGGGGGAAAGAGGGGGGGATTGTGAAGAAGCCAGGGAGAATGTGGGGAAAGGAGGAGGAGGTGCTGGCTAGGAGGGAATGAGGCGGCTGGGGGGCAAGAATGAGGCGGCTCCATGGGAACGCACGGCAGGGATGTAATACGAGCCTTACCTGGGCTCTTCCGATCGTTCCTGCGGCGGCCCGATCTCACTCTTCTGAGCGGCGTGGAGCGTTCTCCGCGCCGCTCAAGCTGCTGCTGCCGCTGCCGCCGCCGCCGCCACCCGTCACTCTCCTGAGCGGCACGGAGCATTCTCCACGCCGCTCAAGCTGCTGCTGTCGCTGCCGCCGCCGCCGCCACCCGTCACTCTCCTGAGCGGCGCGGAGCATTCTCCACGCCGCTCAAGCTGCTGCTGCCGCCGTCCGTCGCTCTTCTGAGCGGCGTGTTCTCCGCGCTGCTGAAGCCGGCTCCGCCTATGGACCCGCCGTCGCAGCCCGTCGCGCAGGACATGATGCGACGGGCAGCGGCGGGTCCAGCGCGGCCGGCACGGAGGCAGCAGGTAGGCCCGTCGTCCCCGTCCGCCGCATCACTGGCCTGAGCCCTGGCGCGCAGCATGACGCTGCCTCACGCGGGCCTACCAATTGGTTTGGCCAATCAGGCGCACCCCCCTTTACGGAGCCTCGCGCCCCCCCCGGGGGGCGCGCCCCACTATTTGAGAAGCACTGCCCTAGGTGCAGCACTTGGCATTTATCCCTATTAAATTTCATTCTGTTGTTTTCGGCCCAGCGCTCCAGCCTATCGAGGTCACTTTGAATTTTGTTTCTGTCTTCCAGAGTATTAGCTGTTCCACCCAACTTTGTGTCATCTGCAAATTTGATAAGCATTCCCTGTACCTCCTCATCCAAGTCATTAATAAAAATGTTGAAGAGCACCGGCCCCAGGACCGAGCCCTGTGGTACCCCGCTCGTTACCTCTCCCCAGTTTGAGAAGGAACCATTGATAAGCACTCTTTGAGTCCGATTCTGTAGCCAATTGTGGATCCACCTGATAGTTGTTCCATCTAGCCCACTCTTAGCTAGCTTACTAATCAGGATATCATGAGGCACTTTGTCGAAAGCTTTGCTGAAGTCCAGAAATATAATGTCCACAGCATTCCCACAGTCCACAAGGGAGGTTACCCGATCAAAAAATGAGATCAAATTAGTCTGACAGGATTTGTTCTTGACAAATCCATGCTGGCTTCTAGTAATCACTGCATTGTTTTCAAGGTGCTTGCAGACTGACTTCTTTATAATCTGCTCCAAAATCTTCCCGGGGATTGATGTCAGACTGGCTGGCCTATAGTTCCCAGGTTCCTCCTTCTTGCCCTTTTTGAAGATGGGAACACATCTTCACATCAGCCAGCACATTTTATTTCTGCTGCTTGCAAAACAGGCAGCTTTCCCATATCCAGTAGTTTAATTCCATTGGTTAGCAATTTTTTTAAAAAACTGAATTTTTATTATATTTATTTATAATTTATAATTATATTATTTTATTATAGTTGTTTCATTTGCTTAAAAGGTGGGAAGATTTGTTTATCCATGCCTCCTTTTCTCTTTGGCTGTAGATTATAACCGTAGCACATCTCTCCCTCTGCCAGTCCAAGGGGAGCAGGCTGGCAGCAGCAGCAGCGAACATGGCTCAGTCTCACCAGACTCTGATAATATGCAACATGACATGTTCTTTGAAAAGGCAAAGCGCTCTGTGTCAGAGGTCCAAGCAAAGAATACCCTTTCCCATTTACTAAGGTAAAAATTGACCTATGCAAAAATGCATACTAGTTCACAGCAAAAGCCAATTGTGTGCATATATTTAGTAGAGGAGAGGTTGTTCTCAGAAGTTAGATACATTGTGTGATCGATAGTAAAAACATCAGTTCATCTTAAATATCAACTCTAAACTGGGTTTGTTTAGGCCTCTCCAGACAGTCAATAAGTCTTGTGGGAAAAATTTATTTATCTATTTATTTCATTTTTATACCGCCCACGCCCAATAGCCGAAGCTCTCTGGGCGGTTTACAGCAATTAACAAGACAGTCCCTGCCCACAGGCTTACAATCTAAAAAGATACAACACACAAGGAAAAAGGAATGGGGAGGGAAGAAGGCCTGGCTATCAAAGCACTATGCCTTCAAATACTGTATCTCATGAAGATTACTACTACAGTGAGTGAACACAGTAATGCTATGTCACACTACTCTCCCACACAACACAAGCCCCACACAGTCACTGGAAGAGAAGAATGTGATTGTTCCACATGATTGGGAACTGCGCAGAGTTTCACACTGTACATGCACAGCCTCTATCAAGGAAGAACAGGAAGTGTAACATCTTCAGATGAGTGTGTTCCATATTATGATTAGGGTGCCCAGTTACTGTAAATTAGGGGTGGGCAACTTGTATGACCCCAAGGGCTGCATGGGGTGTTCAGTGGGCAGTCAGGTTAAATCTTTCCCCTCATCACACACACACACACACACACACACACCCAACTTAAGTCAAACAGTCCAAGCAGCAACAAACAGCTCTGTGGTGGAGAAGGGTGGCAGAGCATCCACCTGTACCATAGAACCCTATGAGAGCACAGAACAAAGTATCTCTTTTACAGACAGAGATTCTGGAAAGGAGAGGAGGGCTTGCTGGGGCGGGGTGTGTGGGAAGGAGGTGTAAGGGGCAGTGGCAATTTTAGCAGCTTGGCTTGGTGGGGTGAAGAGGAGAGGAGGCAAGCACAGCGGCTGGAAAACTGCTGCCGTCAAGGGGGGGGGAGGAGGATGGCTGCTTTTCTTCTCAGCAGCGGTTTCAATGGCCACAGTGAGATGGGAAGTTTGTTAACCAGGGGTTGTTTGTGAGTGTACGGGAGCAAGCGTGTGTGTTAATTCCTGTCCACTTGCCTGCTTCTGGTTTCAATTAATGCATGGTTTGTTTCCGGGTTTGCACATCACAAAATAACCCAGGAACAGGGTGTTCCTGGGTTGTTAATTGAAAGTGGCAAGTGGGCAGGAGGCAGCACTCGCTCGCTTCCGCAAGCCCAGCCAATTCCTGGGTTAAACAACCCAGGAGTTGGCCATGACATGTGAACCCAGGTCAATGTGCCTGCTGCATAGTGTAAAACTCTGGGTTAACTGGATCATTATAGTACAGCATTACAACGTCTCATCCACTCATTTGAAGTGATTCAAAAATTATTTCAAAAATTTGGTTATTCATATCCTTGTTTTTTATTTTATTTATTATATTTATACCCCACCTTTTTTCCTTCAAGGAACCCAAGGCGGCTTACATAATCCTCCTCCTCCTCCTCCTCCTCCTCCTCCTCCTCCTCCTCCTCCTCTCCATTTTATCCTCACAACAACCCTGTGAGGTAGGTTAGGCTGAGAGTCAGTGACTGGCCCAAAGTCACCCAGTGAGTTTCATGGCTGAGCGGGGACTAGAACCCGGATCTCCCGAGCCCCAGTCCAACACTCTCACCACTACGCCACACATACTTGATCATTGTAATTTGTAGTGAATGTTGTCCCTTTCTGGCCTAGCGTTCCTGACGACAGCTCAGTTTCAGATGAGCGAAGTGCTTCCCCTTCCCTTGAGGAAAGGGATTCTGGTCTTTTCTTGCTACGAAAGGACAGTGAACGTCGTGCAATTCTCTATAAAATCCTCAAGGAGGAACAGAACCAAGTTGCTTCCAATTTACAAGAATGTGTAGCACAGGTAATACTGCTTTGAGATTATTTGCTTACTTGGAAAAGGTAAACTTATTTTTTAAATGATAGCCTTGAATGAAGATTTTAAAATATGCAGTATATAACATTTAAAAGGCAAGTAAGTGTTGTTGGCATAACACATAAGCACTGATGTGAACCATGAACCCTTCCCCTGATTTTTGGGGAAGGATCCCCCAGGTTTTTAGATGTGCTTTCACTCCTTTTTTTTGTTTTGTTTTTTTTGCCTATATCCAGTGGCTCAGCTATCACAAAGTAAGATGAAAATATTATTTTAAACCACAAGTTTCATGCTTGGGGCTCCCCTGGACTTTTAGGATGAGTTTCTTTCTTTTCTCCTCCTTTCTTGCTTTGCTTCTTTTATACTTAAACAAACCTACACACACGGACAGACTCTAGAAACAAAAGGGTGGTTTTATTGAAGAAGAATACAGAGTAAGTACAGCGTCTTACTTGTTGGTAAGGCAAACCTAGTGATGTCAGGCAGCAAAATATCCTTACGCTATGGTTCAAACACACCCTGTATTCTGGAGAGGAGAAAGAGTCCCTTTTGCCCTGACAAGCCTTAATAGGAAAAGAGGAGGGGGGAAGAGATTCCCGCCTAGAAGGATAGAAAAGCAAAGTCCCAGCTACTACCTGTCTGCTGTGATGAGGTTCCAGCTGTAGCCCTGCAGTCCGCGTTCCAAGGTGACCCCCTCAGCTCTCTGTCCGGACACACCTTGCTAAAACCTCTTGGTTCTTATAGTCTCCTTCCCGCCTTTTTGGAGAAAAGAGAGCAGTGGGGCGCAGGACCGGTGCAAGGCAGTTTGGTGCCCTAGGCAAGATCAGATATTTAGCGCCCCCCCTTCCCACTTGAGAGCGCTGTACTTTTTTTTTCAAGGCGTTTCTGGCGTCCCCTTTAGCCCTGCGCCCTAGGCAGCTGCCTAGTTGGCCTAATGGTAGCACCGGCCCTGGTGGGGCGGTCTTTGCCCCACAGATGTCTTCAAACTCTGCTAACGACCTTACTCTTTATGTTTTGATGACTCATAATGGGTGTACTTAGGAAAGCAAAGTTTCGGTCTTCCTGCTGATGGGACTGTTTTTGGAGTGGTATTTGCCCAGTGGGGGGGAATGAGCCATATCTTTTCAGGAGAAATCCTTCGTGTTTTAGGCGATATGCAATATTCAGGTCTTAATCAATGCAAGCCTGCCACTCATTTGCCTATGCATGCCTCTAGGCTTCACTCACTCTTCCATTCAAACCTTCAGTCATGACCTTTTGCCTTCTGCCCTGCTGGGGAGGTGGGCAGGCTGCTTCTTTTCTCCTGAACCCTTGCTTACCCAACGCTTCTTATGAGGGCTGTGGACTTCCTTTTGGAGGTGTAGCCATAACCGAATGATCAGAACTATATCTCATCTTAACATCTCCTATATGGAAATATATCATGATCAATTTGATCTGTACCAAAGAAAATGAAATGTACACAAACACTTTTTTCAAACTCACTCTTGAGCTTTGATTAGTTCACGTTATGCTTCTTCTCCTGCTACCTAATTTAATCTATGTATCAAAGTACTTGTGACATGCCTGATGGAAAGTTGCCCTCTGCTGCTTTTATCATGAACTGACCAGTTGCAAATGAGTCTTCCAGACAGCCACAGAAATCCATTCCGGTCAGGAAAAAAATCCCCATTCCACCTTAACCATGGTTAATACTAACCAGGTTTCCTATTTAACCAGGATTTGATTTAATATTAAATGGTAATAACCCTAACCATGGTTAAGGCTAGTGGCATATGCTCAGTCACGAGGGTGCGTGTTTGCATTCCCATGGCTGCCTCTCAGCTGTAGTTAATAGGAAGCTAGTGTTGCATCTGGTCATAAGAATCACCAGAACATCACTTTTCATAGAATTGAATGACTTAAATTATTACTAGAAGATAATACCATGTGAGGAACTTGATAGTCTGAAGCAGTGCTTCTTTTGATAGAGAGAGCACTTTTCTGGATTAATATTGGATGCACATTTTGCTCAAAAAGACCGGATTTCAATTAGCTCCCAAAACAAAGCACAGGCATCTTCCGTGCAACTACCAGGATTGCATGGTTAATACAGACTCCAGGCATCCCACCATTCCTTTGCTCAGTCAGTTTTGTCCTCTGGGTGGGACTGTGCTTTCTGGGCAATGCTGATGCTTCTGGGATTCTGCAGTGAATCTGTCAGCAATAGCATGGCTGTATCAGAGAATCCTGGTACATCTGTACTCTTTGCTTTTAGATAAGCTTATCTTTGCTTTAGCTCCCCTTGACAGAGAGTGGAAATCAGTGCTGCATAGGAATTCCCTGGTCCAACACACATAGGATGGTAAAGATCCAACATGGTTGCCTAATTATTTCAAGGCATACTTTACCCTGTGTCACAGCAGGCTAGCGTTCCCCAGTACACTAGAGAAGTTTGGGGATCACTTATCTATAGTGATCCTTTTGTGTGTGTGTGTGTGTGTGTGTGTGTGTGTGTGTGTGTAAGTATGGATTAGATAGACAAAAGCAAGCAAATAAAATAAAAGGAACCCGGCACCCAACTTTTATTAAATTGAGACGAAGCCTCATTCCAATTACCGGTAGCTTTGTTGACTTAATGATGTGATTCAAATTTACTAAGAATTTCTGGTTGTCTGCTAAGTGAACAGGCTGTTATATCCATGGAATTTACCATTTGCTGATGTGAGATTTTTTGATTTTGCATATTCATCTTTTCAGAGTTCTGAAGAACTACATCTTTCAGTTGCTCACATCAAGCAGATAATTGGGATTTTAAGAGATTTCATACGCTCTCCTGAACACAGAGTGATGGCATCAACTATATCAAAGTTGAAAATCGACCTAGACTTCGACAGCACTTCCATCAATCAGATTCATCTAGTGTTGTTTGGATTTCAAGATGCAGTATGTTCCACCAGAGTATATTTGGGATGTGGGAAGGGACAAGTGTCCTGCTCTTGCAGACTACATTCACATATTTTATACCCAGTTCTCATGGACCAGCCAATGAGTGCCTTTTCATGACCTGTAGCCATTCAGGCAGATAACAATAGGATTATACAATTCTGGGGAAGGGAGTAGGGGAGAAGGAAGGAGTTGTAGAACACCATGTGGTGGTTGCTGACCTGCTTGGCAGTCACTAGACCAGCTTGCCCATCTCTGCCTTAAGATCCGCAGGGGAAGGCTCTTCTCAAGGTGCCTTCTACTTGTATATGACAACTAGGAAAAGAACTTGCTCTGTTATGGTGTCCCTATTTGTGGAACAATTCTTTTATTTACAGTATATATTTAGAACGTTGGTATTTAAACTGTGTCTTGGAAAATATATTTTTTCCAAGTTTTGATATGACCTCAGTTACTTGAAACAGATGTTGATCCAAATAAACTGATTTGTGTTCATTGTAACCCTGCATTTATCCAAACCTCTTGTTCTGGATAACAAATTTATAGTCTAACTTAAATTACGCTATTTTATTTTGCCCTTTCCTCACAGGTAAACAAAGTACTAAGGAATCATTTAATCAGGCCTCATTGGATGTTTGCTATGGATAATATAATACGACGTGCAGTTCAAGCTGCTGTCACTATTCTTATTCCAGGTAAGTCAAAGCAGAGCAGTAAAGAGTGAAGTGGTATGGTTAAATATGGTGTGCACAGACCAATAATTAATGTTTAAATTGTGAAATAAACCACACTAGTGTGCCCGAAGAGAACTGCTAGTGTGCTGTGTGAAAGAAATTAATTAAAAAACAAAAACCAATCCAGAGAGGGTACTAAATGCCTATCTGGCCTTTCCTCTTTCCAGTCAGCCTCCCCTGTGTGTAATTCTGTTGCATCTCTATGCTTGGATCGTTCAATCAGTCCTGAAACAAAGAAATGGGAGAATTTATGTGCCCTCAATAGAAGCATGCAGCCAGAACAGTGACTCATGCAGAAAGTGGGTTCCCTGAGGGCAGGCAGTTATTTATCTTAGATGCTCTAAAAATAAATAAACCTTTTGAGTCTCAAGAGTGGTGTCCCTCCCTTTAATTCAGTAAGCTTTAGAACCCCTGTTCACCTGGGTAAAGAGGGAGAGACTGGATGATGGCAGCCACTCTAAATTTGGCACTTCTGTGTATGAAATATGGTTAGTCTATGTTAAAACTCATCCCAGAATGCTTCTGACAGCAACAATTATGTTAGTTAACATAATCATAAGACAGTCTCTAGAAACATGAGGAGTATTTTATCAGAAGTCCGGCCTGATGGTATCTGCTGCCGATAAAGTACTTTTATCACTCTGGGATTTTATAGACTTGTTGGTTGACTGGCTTGTTTAGTTTTTAATGGTGTAGATGTGTACATCTTTCTCTAGAGTGTGCTGCTCACTTTCATGTGCAAATGGAATACTGAGTATTTTTAAACAAGCTACTCAGTTCTTGCCTCTGTTCATGCGACTATGGCAGTGGGCTTATTAGCTGCCAGAAGTGAACTGCTCTCCTAATTCCAGTATTTTTGCTGCTCTCCAGTCCCACTATTAGCAAGTATGATCCAATAAAATTATATATACACAGAATGGAGAGAACTGTGCACACAGCTGGAGTGAAGGTAGGAGATTCTCTGATGTTTTCAGTATAGCTGCTTAAATTGTCAAGGTATCAAATTTATCTTCAGGTTAATTTTTAAAAAGTAAACTGAATGGGTGCAACAGGTGGTAGGATCTTTGGAGGAGAAAAAAGCTGTCCCTTCGACATCTTCCTCTAGTATTTTTATTATGGTCCCGGGGACCACAGTTTATGAATCTATATTTTGTAAATGTAATAGTACCTATGCCTTTCCTCTATGGTAATTGCTCAGAATTGTTATGATATCTTCATAAAATGAGTTCTGCTTTAACATTACATTTTACGTAATACACTTTACAGATTAACATGATTGTGAATTATCAGTCTGGACAGACATATACTTGCTACAAATCCACAACTATTTACTATTCTTTTGAAACGTTCCATACTATTTAAATGAAATAGTGTGGAACTTTCTAGAACAAATAGACAGTCAGTGTGTGAGCATTTAGAAAAAAATGCTGTGAGCATAGACACACACCATGGGCTTCTCAAGAACAAGCCATGCTAGACTAACCTTACCTTTTTTTTTGATGGAGTGACTAGGCTGATAGATCAGGGCTTGCTGTAGATGTAGTATATCTTGATTTCAGAAAGGCTTTTGACAAGGTCCCCCAACTCCCCCATGATATTTTTAGCAAGCTGGTAAAATATGATGCTGCAGTTAAGTATATTTGAAGGTGGTTGATGGACCTACCCAAAGAGTGCTCAACAGCTCCTCATCAACCTGAAGTATGGTGTGGCAAAATTCTGTCCTGGACCTGCTGACGTTCAACATCTTTATAAATGTTAACTTAACCAAAGAAGTAGAGGGGATGCTCATCAAATCTGCAGATAGCACTGAACTGGGTGGGGCAACTAATACCTTAGGATACAGAAAGGATTCGTGATGATCTTGACAGGATATAGAACTGAGCAAAAATGTAAAAAAAAAAAAAGGGTTCAACAGAGATAAAAGTAAAGTTCTGCACTTAGGTAGGAAGAATCAGTTGCACAAATCAGGGTTGCCACTAAAATTTCATTTTCCATTTTCCTGATTTTCTCTGACCAATCTTTGTCAATTTCCCTGATCACCATTCAAAAATAACCTCAAATTTAAAGAATTCATAGATTACATTACACTAAATAACCATTTTATTAATATCACTGGAAGGGTTCCTATAGCCTGGCTAAAGGCTATTATAGTGCCCATTTTTTTAAAAAGGAGACCCACAACTTCCAGGTAACTACCGCCCAATAACTTTGATATCAATTGTGGGCAAGCTCTATGCAAGGCATTTGACAGATAAACTGTCAGATTGGCTGGAAGAACATAATATTTTAGGCCCAGAACAGATAGGGTTTTGTAAAAACAAATCTACACTGGATCATTGTATTGTGTTGGCACATTTGGCAGAGAAATATAGCTGCCGGGGGTGGGGGGGAGAGAAATTATTTTCAGTGTTTTTTTTATCTAAAAGGGGCCGTTATTCTATTCCTAGGGAATTGCTGTGGTCGAAATTAAATAAGACAAGTATAGATAAAAGGTTGCTGTTTCTTATTCAAAAACTTTACTCCAGCACTAGCTCTCAGGTTCGCTATGGTCTTCATGGCGAACTGTCTGAAGAGTTTTATACCAACAGAGGAGTTAGACAGGGGTACATTTTGGCACTCTTCCTTTTCAATTTGTTTTTGAATGATCTATCTCCTGCCTTAATGAGAGTGGGGGGCCATTTTCCAAAACTTGGTTCACAAAAAAATCCCACTCTTACTTTATGCTGATGACGCTGTAGTTCTATCGCTAACCCGGCTGGGTCTGAAACGTCTTATAGCTGCCTTTGCCACATACTATGATTTAAATGAGCTGTCTATTAACCTTGGGAAATCTAAAGTTATGGATTTTTCCAAGGTTTGGAGGTGTACACGTTGGACACTTAGAGATGTTAACTTGGAACAAGTAAACGGACACAGATATTTGGGTATAAACTTTCAGTTTAAATCTTATTGGAATGCCCATAGACACCATGCTATCAATATGGCCAACTGTAGTATGATGGCTATTGCTTGCTTTTTTTATATACAGGGGGGACAACATGTCCCCTCAGCTATGCGGGTATTTAAAGCCAAAATTATGGCTCAATTACTGTACGGTGTACCTGTTTGGATTAGCAGAGTCGACGTGGGGATAGAGCGAGTATGTACAAGCTAAATTCCTACGACGCATATACTGGGAGTTCCCAACTGTGTCAGCTATGCAGCTATGTATTTGGAAACTGGAACAGGCCAGATAGAAGCGAGAGCGTGGATCCAGACCTTTAAATTTTGGTTGCGCTTACACTTTACACCTGGGAACCTTAGTTACGTACACCACATGTTAAGGGACAGCTATACTAGTAAATGGGGCCTCTTTGATTCGACGGAAAATTAGATCTATTGGTATTCATTTGGATTCTATTCTTATGCTTGGCCCTCAGCAAGTTCTCAGATTGCTATCTCAGAGAATGCATGATATTGAAAGGCAGGAGCTATTTTCACAGTTCACTAGCAAACAGCTATGAAAAGGAAGCTTTTTTTTGGTAGGGAACAAGTGAGAGCTGTTTTGTTTATAATCATGTACTATTATGTATGATTATCCTTTCTGAGAGTTGGAATGTAAAGTGTATATGTTGGGTCATATGACCATAATAAACATGATGATGAACCGTTTTATTAAATGGTTAAAACTATAGAAGTACTGAAAGGCAATTTTCTTTTGGTCAGTTTATGAGCTTCAGTATGAGCTTCTTTAAACATTGCGACTGGGTTCGCACGACACAACCCACCGTGGCTTATAAGCCACGGTGGGTTGTGGTGTTGTGTGAACCTGGGATGGGTTTGTCAGGGTGGCTTATTTTGGGGTTATAAGTTTGAGCCATGATGGGTTATCATGCCATCCAAACCTGGATGACACGACCCATCATGGGTCAGCCCCGACTACAAGCGAGAGCCCCTTGGCAAGAATGGCAAAAATCCATTGCTGTTCTTGCCAAGCAGCCAGCAGGCAACCACCATTGCCAGCCACCCCAAAAGTGCCCAAGTGGCCCGGGGGGGGGCTGGCAAAGGTTTCCCCCCACTCCCCACTGTGAGCTGTTTCGGACCTGCTGCAGCTTGACCTTTTTTCCCCCCTAAACTTTTTTGGGGAGGGGGAGATTGCGAGAGCCGGCTGTTAAGCTGGCTTTTGCAACCCCCATGGGGGGTATCCATGAGGTGCTCCTCCAAGGACCCCCTGTGGTACCGTTGAGGGGCTGCCCGTGGCTGCCCCCTTAAAAAAAAAATTGTGCTGATAATGTGCCCAAATAATTGTGCTCATTTTTTTAACCTGCCCTGCCCGATTTGCATAAATCAGGCGGGGTGGGTTAGCAGGCGCGGGTCCCTGGGCTATGTACTGGCAAGCAGGCTGCCACCCTGTACAGTGTCTACCCCAGGCTGCAAGTATTTCCCTCCTTTGCAAGGAGCTGACAGGTTTGGTAGGTCCAGACCTGTCAGCTCCTTGCAAAGCCCCAGGAGATTACGGTTTGTAGAAAGTGACTCTTTCCACTTTTCACAGTGCGATCCCCTGCTTTTTGGGGGGAGATCAGGTGTCCCCAGTGGCCCCCAGTTTTGCAAGTGTCCCCCCAATGCTAGCATTGGGGGAACCTTCAAAACTGGAGGGGATTCCTACTGACAGGAGGGAGGACCTGGTCTGATGTGTCAAAGTAACATCAAACTTGTGTACCCCAGGGGGATCTCATGCCCCTGGGTTATCCACTTGGAAAAGTGAGGGTAGCCTATGGACACATCAGCTCCCCCCCAAAAAACCCAAAGATTCTGCTGCTAAGGGTCTTTCCTACCCCCCTACCACCTATTTTCTTCCCAGTGCTTGAAAAGTGGGTTTTGCAAAGTGTTACCATGTTCATTTTTGGCAGATACACTTGCTGGGAGACAAACTGTGGCAGGACTGGCCTTTACAGCTGGCTAGAAGAAATAATGGCTAGCTCCTAAATCCAGCCAGCCATAATTTGCTGACCCCTGGCAAAATATTCACATAATCAAATCAACTGTAACTGATTCCAGTTCGTTTGAACATACAAATTACCTAGTTGCAAGAAGTGAGTCAGCTTCTGCATAACAAAATAATGCTATCAAATGCAGGTTCATTTTATTGTTTTACTGTTAACAACCATCAGCCAATAAACATTTTCAAAATCATATTTTGAAAATTACATTACACTTGTATTATGCCACTTCTCTACTCCAACTGCCTCAAGTGCAGACTGTCCACTTGCAGCGGCATCTCAAAAACTTCATTACACGAGTATGAATCACAATTTCCCTGACTTTTGACCAATTTCCATTTCCCTGACTTTCCCTGGTTAGTGACACCTGGATTGACAACAGCACACGTGAAAAGGATCAAGAGGTTTTGGTAGATTACATGCTAAACATGAGTCAGCAGTGTCCAGAAAGGCTAATGCAATTCTAGGTTGTATCAACAGAAGTATAGTGTCCAGATTATGAGAAGTACTGGTTCTTCTCTATTCTGTTTTGGTCTGACTCCATTTGGAGTACTGTTTCCAGTTCCGGGCACTACAGTTCAAGAAGAATACTGATAAACTGTATGTATCCAGAAAAGGGCAAGATGGTTAGGGACAAGGAAGACCAAATCCTATGAGGAAAGGTGTTGGGTATGTTTATCCTGGAGAAGAGATGATTAAGAAGTGGGATGCTGGCTGTCTTCAAATATTTGAAGGGGTGTCGCATAGATGGAGAAAATGTGTTTTCTGTTGCTCCAGAGGGTAGCACCCAAACCAATGACAAAAAAGAAAAAAGATTTACTCAACATTAGGAAGTTTCCTGATGGTATGAGCTGTTCAACAGTACCTTAGCAAGTGGGTCTCTCCTTCATTAGAGGTTTTTAAGCAGAGGCTGGATGGGCGCCTATCAGGTATGTTGTAGTAGAGAATTTCCTGCATCAGCAAATGGTTGGACCAGATAACCTTTGAGATCCCTTCAAACTCCGATTCTAATATAGCTCTCAAATCTGTCCTTTAAAAAAATTAAACAACTCGCTAGACACCTATACTTTCTGATATGGGCCTAACAGTTTCACAGGAAACAGCTGCAAAGATATTTATAGACACACACACACTCTCAGAAAAAGCCTTTGCTGACTAGATGCTATATATGTGGTAAAAGAAATACTTAACTTTTATGACTCTCTTTTGCTTTGTGCAGAACTGCGAGCTCACTTTGAACCAGCATCAGAGTCTGAAGGAGTAGACAAAGATGCAGATGAAGTAGAGGAAGATTACCAGCAAGCAGAGCCAAAAAGTCATGAGCAACCAGTTATTACATCAGGAATGTGCTTGCTCACATCTTGTGCGTCCCCTGATACTCAGCAGCAGCTTAGCTTACAGTTAAGCAAGCTTAAGCAAGAAACAAACAGGTAAACAATTCTAGCTTTTGCCCGCTGCTTCGCTTGCGTGATGAAGAGTGACCGTGCCAAGTTTGCACGGGTCGTCATTTTCCTATAGGCACTATTTGTTCGAAATCCCTTAAGGTTGCTGACCGCTGTTTTGAATCGCTCCATAGGAAAGGTCCCCTGGGACTACATAATGTAATCCTAGCTCCCCCAGGACTACCAGCTCCCCCAGGACTACCAGCTCCCCCGGGACTGCACAATGAAATCCCAGCTCCCCCGGGACTGCACAATGAAATTCCTGCCCCCCCCCCGGGACTACACAATGAAATTCCTTGGGGGCGGGCGGGACTACACAATGAAATCCCTGCTTCTCCCCCTGGACTACACAATGAAATCCCTGTTCCCTTTCCCCCGGGACTGCACAATGCAATCCCTGCTCCCCCAGGACTACACAGTGAAATCCCTGCTCCCCCCCCTCCAGGACTGCACAATGAAATCCCTGCCCCCTCCAGGACTGCACAATGAAATCCCTGCCCCCCCCCCCAGGACTACGCAATGAAATCCCAGCTCCGCCCCGGCCGTGGTTCATATGAACATTCTGTTTTGACGCAGGAGAGATTTGCATATTCGCTCCTGATTGGCCCCTGTAGCAGTTCATACGAACATTCTATGTTGTTGGAACGATTTGCATAACCGCTCCTGAATGGCCCCTGTGAACATTCCAAGTGACGCCATTGGCTCTCATCTATATTGGGCCGTACAGGCGCAGCGAGGGTTTTTCGGAGACTTGAACCCACCAGTCTTTGTCCTTGGGTGATGGAGAGTATGCGTGTCAATTTTGGGGCGGATCCGTCAAAACGTGATGGAGCCTATGCGACGACGCCCCATACACAGCTGTCATTCATTCATTTAAAAAGTTTCCCCTCCCTTTTCACCCCCTCAGAGAACATTCTAAATGGCCTAGGGGAGATTTGCATACCCAACCCTATTGGCCCCTGCAGGAATCCATAGGAACATTGTAAGTGTCCTATGGGCTATTTGCATAACTGCTCCTATTGGCTCCTGCAGCAATTATGAGGTGAGGCCGACTTGCATAACTGCTCCCCTGTTTTGCCCATAGGAGATATGAGAGTGGGGTGATTTTGCCCCGTTTTTTCACCCCCGTAGGGATGGAATTTCCAAAAATCCTTCCTTAGTGGGGCTCTACGTCATAAAAGCAATGTTCCTTCAAAATTTCACATTCCTAGATTAAACGGTTTGAGCTGGACGTTTATGAGTCAGTCTGCTTTCTTTTATGTAGATGTGCATTTTTAAAAAAGTGTGTGTGGGCTCTAATTTAGCCATTTTCCTGATCAGGTGTGGTGTGTATAAACTGCCTTCAAGTAAATGGGTGAGCTTTCACTGTTCAGGAGCTAGAATTACTTGTGCAGCCACCATAGATGCTCTTTCTTTATACATGATTAATTTGGTACTCACATTCTTCCTTCCAGCCTTGATTCTTTTAAGCCCTGGCCTAATTTCAAAATCCCTATAAAAGTGATGAGTTCAGACTCAAGAGGAATCTGTCTCTCCCCTGGTAGCCCGATAGGGATGGAGGGAGAAGAGGTATCGGAAAGAAAAAGGAGGGTCCTATCCACTGCCAGCATGCAGCCCCCAACAGATTACTCTAAGGGAATGTGGCCCTAAACAGAAAAAAAAGTTCCTCACCCCTGCTTTAAGAAAAGCCAAGAAACCCCCCTGCACAAGGCTCTATAGAGCAGCACTATGGCCTTTCCTTTTCTCGCTTCTAGTCTTAAAATGAGGCAAGTCAGGAGGAGCCAGGCCTGCAGCTTTTATAGCACAAGCCCATTTTTAAACCGAGTGCTACTACACATGCAGTTTATTCCAGGCCAGAGGCTTGTTTGCATGTTACAAGAGGGCTCCATAAAATATACCCCCAAATGTTCCAAGGCGTGCCTTTACATAGAACAACCATAGCATGTAAGTTCTATAAGCGCTAGCTCCTCTTTTAGCCATCACTGTTTTGAAAAGACAGACTGTGTGTAAATTCCTATTATAGTTTTGACAGTCTGTAGTTTGGCTCCCTGTCACTATAGTAGGAGTGAGTAATGTGCTAAAATCTTCAGCCACAAAATTCTAATCTAAAAATTCCATGCAAACCAGAGCAAAGTAGAAATGCTGAACTATTCCACTAGAGAAACCTAAACATTTAAAAATCAAGACTGTGGAGTACTCCATAATTCAAAGATGTTGGATTAGTTTGAAGTAAGCTATATGGTACTTATGGCCACCTATAGGGCCTTCAGATATATCAAACTCTACTACAACATACTGGTGCTGATAGGTTATTTATATCACCTAACATACTTGTCTCTCAAAACTATGATTCCTTGTAAACAAACATGTATGTATTACCATTTACTATTTTGAGGGGGGAACTGTACACCAGATCAAGACTGACGCCTAATTTATTTAATAGATTACTGGAAAGCCTGGTACAGAGGGAGAAAGAGTATCAAACACTCCTACGGCAAAAACTGGAGCAAAAAATTCAGGATTTGCGTCTCCTTCAGCTACAGTTAAAAACCAGTGGTAAGTATAAGAAATATACTGTATGTTCATTTATATGTGGTCAGTTGGAAATATGTCTGGAGCTAGGTTTTGTTTTTTAAATTAAGGCTTAAAAGGTGAAAACCAAATCTGGCTAATGTAAGGTTTTCTAATGTAATGAATTTAGTTAACCCATTATTTCAATTGTTGTAGAAATTCAGCCATCAGCACCTGCTCTTGAGCACAATGTAGATGAAGAACTTATCAATTGGTTAAAACAACAAAGAGCTGATTCAGATGCGATTGATAGGGTAAGGTAAAATTTGAGATTCTCATAGCTTTAAGCAACTATCGTTCTCTAGTATTAAAGCACACTGAAATGATTTGTCTTTCAGTTTGTTCAAGAGGATTATACACTCAGTGATATTCTAAACAACATCAGTAAAGATGACTTGCGATTCCTTAGGCTCCGGTAAGAATATAATTGCACGATTCTAAAAGCAGCTGCTTTCCAATAGAGTTTTGAGACTATTTTTCTTCTTCCCTAATACAGTGGTGGTCTTCTCTGCCGAATTTGGAATGCAATATTAAAACACAGAAAACTGAACACCACACTCTTGGAAATGGAAGGTTAACACCTCAATTCTGCTAGGTGCAGATGGGTTGAGGAAAAAATGAGAACACATTCCAACTAAGTTATTCATTTTTGTACATAAAGTCTGTATACTGGTCCTGCAAGTTTTGCACAAAAAACACATTAACAGGCCTTCTTTGGAAGTGTTATATCGAAGAATAGGAGGACCACAATGCTTTCATAAATAGCATGTCTTGTGAATTTCCTTTTGGAAGTTAGCCATTTTTTACTAGAATATTTAAACATACTAAAATATGTTTTGATTTTAATCATGTAATTTTTTTCAGATATGTAAATACTACAGTAGCTGAAAAAAATGCTTGCTTTAGATACAGATACATCTAAAATTTAGGTTATGCACTTTAAGCACTCATATTTAAATGTAAACATGGTACTGTTCTTGGCATACCAGCTGCTTTAAAAAATGTGTTTGGGCAGCTCTCTGCTACATTCTGACTAATAGAAACAATTACTGCGGTTAGTTTAATAAGGCATTACATAAAACCCAAGAGTGCCTAAGCAAGGAGAAATAATTACATATTCAATCAAAATATATACTTAAAAAGTTAAGGTTAAAAATAGACCCCCTTCTTTAGGGAATCCTGTGGGGGAGGGGAGGAGAAGAGAAAATGTACACAAAGTCCATGGGAAATATCTGCTCAGGAAGTTTTAATATGCCATTTTTTATTGTACATAATGCGATTTTAGCTGAAGAATGTTCATAAATACAGCAATTCAGAACACCATGAAGCTTATATAAGTTATTAAAGATTGCTTAATTCAGTTCTTTCTTGAGCAGCTGTCTTTCAGAATTCCATGCTAGAGCATTACCTCCCCCCACACAATGTTTATTTTGCTGCCCAAAAGATGCAAGAATTAAACCCCAGTATAAAATCCATCAGTTTTAACTAGTTGTTGGAGTTAGAACTTGCTTAGCCAACAGATTTGTACCTAATCCACTGATTTGGGCCACGCACCTCAAAGGGTGGCTCCTTATTATAGATATGATTGCCTAGTTCTTCTAGAGGTGGTTCAGGGTCAGTTGTGGCAAACTGTGCTGCATCTTCAATCTCTTTCCTTACTTCCACATCAATCTCCTGCATGAGAAGGGGAAAATGTCAAGGGAAAAAGAAGAAATCCCCTTCTAAATCCATATAGATCAATCAGTACTACTGTAAGTTAACACTTGATGGTTTACAGGTAAATTCACAATACAGATGAACTGTTTACCACTGCAGTACACAGTCTGGCTGTAGATAGCTGGGGGATTCTAATGCAGATATGGCCATTTCAATCCACACACCATTATATTTTAGGAGCCTCTGCCCTTCCTGAGACGAAATCCTGATTCACAGTGATCTCAAATGAGCAGATCTCACAGCTACATTGCATGGGGAAACACTTCTATTTGGTTGACTACCCAGCAACTACTAGAACAACTTGTATATTATCTAACTGACAGCGCACAAACAGTTTCTGACATGATTTCATGAGACTATAGATTTGAGTAGGTAGTAGGAAGCTAATCCACACCAGTTCCTATGCCTGGAGAGATGTATGATCAATCATATTCACCAAACAATCAAGGCTCTTTAACTCCACTTTGGCGACAGGCCATGGACCCGTCAAAAGAATAGTAGCAACTATAATAAGAATGACAGTGTCACCAGAGTAAGGGAGTATCCAACCCACAGCTGCTATCCCTGCTCCTACAGCAAATGGCTTGTGCTGCAGTGCCTAGTTCAAAATTCTCTTCCATGTAATCTGAGCGGGTTGAAGTGAGAACAAATTGGAATAGTCCCATATATAACACTGGCTTGGGCTCCTCAGAGGAACGGCTTTAAAATAGGTTTCTGGTTTAACACTATTGATTTAGTTAACTTGTGCAAAATGCTTTCCATTAAATTTGGAATGAAGGCTTGTTACCTTTAGCTCTTCCACACTAGCTAAGTTGTTGTTCACCATTCTGTCCTTCAGGAGAGTAATGGGATCACTTTTGCTTCTCACTTCTTGAATTTCTTCCCTTGTTCGGTAACTGCAAAAAAGGCAAGCCAACGATACACAATATAACATACTGCTGAACTAACTAAAAAAACCTGTTTCTCCCAAGCACAGATACTCCTATGCCAACAGTAATCCAATGCAAGTCTGGTATGCTGTAGCAATCATGACAGAGGAGAGTATCCAGAAGCAGCTTGCAACCCCATAGCTCTTCTTCAATACACAGGCTGTCCTCTTGGCTATTTTCTTCAATGGGGCAAATAAGCTAACAGGGCAAATAGTGCATATGATCTGATACGCCAAGCATAGACTAGAAGAGCATTTCCCAAACTTCCTATCGCTTCTGTATACTTTTTTTTTATAATTGAAGGCACATTTCACTCTTAGAATGAAAAAGATTTACTTTTAGCTAGAAGAGCGCACATCCTGTATTTCTGCATGAGTCACAGTTATGGGTTTGCCCCATTAACAGCAGGAAATTCTGCTTAGCACAGAGAGTATTTGATCCCATCGTACCTGATCCAAAGACATGACAGAATCATCATCTCTCTCTGATTTGAGAGAAAGAGTGTGGGAGATGATTGGTTTGAGATAACTGTATTTTGCCACAGACACAACAGCAAATTCTATTTTGCAGCTATCCATGTTAGGAAATTTCTAATCTTCTCCCTTCATGTACAGAAGAGGAAGGATGTAAGCCTGAAGCTTGCATTTGCTCCTAATGGCAGATTGTGATTACAACTTAATAGAAAATGTAAAAGATTTAGACATTTGAAAATTTAGCTACTTTTCCTATATCTCTTCATGCACCAAGAGGAACAAGAAACTAGTTTCTCCCACCCCTTGTTTCTTAAGTACAATGTTTGAAACATGGAGAGAAGCAATGTACCTGACTCCAGGATCACTCATACTATGTCCATGGTAACGATACGTCTGTAGCTCCATCACAATAGGACCCTGGTAAAATGAAAGTTCAGAGGCTTTAATAGCTTTGAAAATAGTGAAATATTTTGCAGAGAAAAGTGACAAAGTGCATTTTAGTATTATTGTTTAGACTACCTTCTTTGGGGCCTTGTGTTAGAGATCCACAAACTTTGGCTGGCCTTGATAGCTAGCTAATATTTGTGCTGATTGCTGATCCTGACCCTTATTACTGCTTTCTGAGTGCTTTTAAAAGCTCAGCACAGTCACAAAGAGCTCCCAACTTCCTTCTGAGCCTTGAGATGATCAGTAAGCTCTGATAGTTACTGGGCAGACTAAACCAGTTTATTTTCATGAGGTAAAAAATGGAATGCCTATATTCATATTTGAGAAACAACCAAATGGGTTCTTCACTTATATAAAGCCTTCTTTAACTCAGTGTATCTGGTAGAGGCATTGATTCAGTAGGGCTAACATACTTATATCCAGATTTAATATTAGCATAGTTATTATTTCAGAGAAACTTACTATTTACATTTTTAAAACAGTAAAATAAAATCTGATTTAATTTTTTAAAATCCATTTTTATCCACTCTTGTCTTCTTGTGCAAGTTCATCTGTACATATCTCACTATCTACCTGTCCTTGGTATCATTTGAGTGTTAAACACCCTATTTTCCAAACACAGACAATAGTAAAAAATGACACACACACACAAAGTTTTACTAGAGAAGAAATAAGGCAACATAAGTAACTACTAGTGCTCGCATTCCAAATAAAAAACATTACCAACTAATTGATCCATTAATTAAATCTCGGTAAATTGTCAAGATGACAGCACACTTTCTTAAGTGTTGGGCCTAAAGTACTCCTCTCTCAGCCCTCTCATTTTGCACTAGCTTTTGTACTTCCATGCTGGTCTGTTTAGATCAGACTTCCCCATTTTGGACGCAATGGAGAATTATTGTTTCAACAGACCAGGATCGAAGCACTGAAACAAAGGTGTGCAGGCCCAACACTAATTCCTGGCTTGTTTAACTGTGATTTAGTAAGTTGTGATAATTACATCACCCATTTCAGACACAATTATCTTGCTCTATGCCATGGTTTAAATTAGACCAAGAATAACTGTTGTGTTTGCACACTCCCTCTTCCCCCTCCCTTGCATACCTTAATGCAATACTTCTGAGGTTTGTTAAATCAAACATAGGTTCCCAGTCCAGACATTGATGGGAAACTGTGGTTTAACAAACTCTAGGAAGTAGTTCATTAAGGTGTGAGAAAGGAAGGGCACTGAAATCATGATATCCTAACAAAGCCTAAAGTGGTTTAACTGCAGCACTGAATTTTGGTGTATTATTAAACAGTACCTCTTTCCTATTCTGTCATCAATCCAATAAACAATATTGGAAGAAAGCTTTGGGGTTCACAAAGTAGTTATAGAGCTAGAAGTAGGAGCACCACTTAAACCTTGTGCTTTAGT
The DNA here is from genome assembly GCA_021292165.1 of Shinisaurus crocodilurus. Taxonomy (NCBI): domain Eukaryota; kingdom Metazoa; phylum Chordata; class Lepidosauria; order Squamata; family Shinisauridae; genus Shinisaurus; species Shinisaurus crocodilurus. The sequence goes on along the minus strand of CM037878.1, from coordinate 201,059,634 downwards.
ACAGATGCATATGTTCAAAATCAAAGAATAATCTGTTCAACTTCAAAACTCTAGCTACACTTACGTAATTTGTTACACGAGAGAAACCCAACACACACATGCACAACCAAACTACAACTTACTTTTCCTGATCTGCAGTGGTCAGCAGCAAACTTTGTTGCTTCTCTTACAGCAAGGATATCCATGCCATCAACCTGGAGGCAAAAAAACAAAACAAAAAAAAGTACTTCAAAGGTATTATGTCTATATTCTTTCTTTAAAAGATGGAAAATATTAAAAACTATTCTTACCCTAAGACCTGGAATAAAGTCTCCTCTTTTATAGTAGTCTGTACTGGCTGCAGCTCTCTCTACAGAAGTACCCATTCCATATCTGTTGTTCTCACAGATAAAAATGCAAGGCAACTTCCACAAGGCTGCCATGTTAAATGTTTCAAATATCTGGCCCTGGAAGAAGAAAGGTTTGGTATATTTTCAATTATCTCTCCAGTTCTCTCATCTGGTCATCTAACTTGCATTACATACATACACACACAGTGTTTCAACTGGTAAATTTAGTCACTTCCAGTGTAAATGGTATCGCTCAGAACTTTCAACCCACATACAATTAGAATTGCTGTCATATCATAAGATTTTGCCCTAAGTCACCATATTTTAGCTTGCATGCTAGTACTTCTCAGACCTCTTTTTGGAAACACCAACATGGATTACTGAATCAGTATGATCAAATTGTTATCCAATAAAAATTCAAAGTTGTGATATGATCTAAGATCCTAATCCAAACTGCCTAGCTTATACACACATATATGGGAACAATTCTACAATTGCCAGCTTCTCTACATTCATAAAAACAGGCCTGTAGCTCATGCTGGCTCAGCTTGTCTGAGCGTGGAAAGCTAAGCAGGGTCAGGCCTGGTTATTACTTGGATGGGAGACCCCTCCTCTAGTTAACTGCATTGAGCAGGGGGTTGGACTCGATGGCCTTGTAGGCCCCTTCCAACTCTATGATCTATGAAACTGTGTGGCAGGAGCATATGCCTGCCCACAACCTTAACTTCCAAGAGCTGTGTGAGTTGGCTCAACTCCTCCACCCATAGCTCTCAAGAGCACAAGGAAGAGCAAACACTACACACACATACATTCCCAGATGAAGAGAAGCTGATGTGCTCCCCATCTCTTCAGTGACAAGTATGTATTTGTGCCTCATGGCTGCATCTTAGCTGATAGGTTGAAGATGCTGCCACTATCATGGAAAGTGGGGTGAGGAAGAAGAAAGGGACATTGGGCCTGGAAACCATCACCAATATTGCCTGCATAATGCTGTCATATGGTCATGGTGGAGCAAAACAAAAAGATACAGAAAGGACTAGCCCACATGTTTTAAGAAAAGAATGAACTACTAATCTTGTCCCCCAAATTCCAACTTCTGTCTTGGCTGGAAGGGAGGGTCTCAGTGACATTCAAGTAAGAAGGAATCACAAAATTGTATCCATCCACAAAATTCTTGCATCCAAATGCTACCAGAGTAGGGATCCCACATACACCAGCTGTCTACCATAACGGCATACATAAGATTCCTTAGAAAAGAAAAGTGGCATATTCTCAGGTCAAAAACATTGCACTGTCACCATCCAGTTGAGAAACATTCTGCATGCATCAAAGAATATAACTGGTATTTTTTCCCCCCTGTCAAGTTATGTGGCTCTAATTAAGTATAATTTCTAACTACGCAGAATACACCTTGAAAGCTTACCTGATTGGCAGCACCATCACCATACAATGTCAGACAAATCTCATCTTTGCCAAAGTACTTGCACGCCAAGGCAATACCAGCTCCCAAAGGAACCTACAATGAATTTCAACATGCAGAACTAATCAAACAAGACCATTTTATGAAAAGATAGTGAGAGGCAGCTGCCAATAATAAACTATGATTAAGAGAGTATTTAGGGCAGTATCTAATCCTGCCTGTCTGCACACAGGGCACACCACTTTTGTTCTGCACACAGCCAGCCCCACCAATTCCATTGCGCAAGCAGTCCCCACTGTTTGTGCAATGGTGATTTAGTGCTTCTGGGGGCAAGCTCTGAAACGAGCAGAAACACTTGTTTCTCGAAGGGGGCAGGTCAGCGGAGCTCCCTTATACGAGCTCCGGCAACCTGTCCCCTTCCAGAAATGAGTGCTTCTGCTCATTTCGGGTTGCCTCTGGAAGCATTAAATTGCTGTCATGCAAGCAGTGGGGCTGCTTGCACAACAGAATTAGCAGGACTGGGCGTGTGCAGCCAGTCACCATTGGTTACTGCCCTTAGATTGGAACAGAACCACTGAAATACCATGTCTTCAATTCCTATCCCATTCAGCCCAGAAGGATACCACAGTCAATGAAACTCTGCTACTGAAAAGTTCAGAAGAATCAACAGGATCACATTTACTCATCTTTCTCCCAGCAAAGGTCATCTGACAGGGCTGCCAAGGCTTTTAAAGTCCCAAAACTAGGTCAAAAGTCAGAAGGAAATGTGTCTAGATAATTAGTTTTATTGAGGAATGCACAAAGTTCAGTGGCCAACAACAATTTAGGCTATACTGCGGTTAAGTGATAGAAGTACTAAGGCACTAGTGCCACAACTGGGCATCCAGCAGAAATTGGGTTTAAGCCCACCTAACTCTGTATTGGATTATGGCGTAGATTATATCTAACCCTATTCCCAGAGAAAATACTATTTTTATTTGTGAGCCTTACCTGGGCACCAACAATTCCATTACCACCATAGAAGTTTTTGGCATACATATGCATTGAGCCTCCTTTGCCTTTAGCACATCCACCTATCCGACCTGAAATGGTTAAAAACAGATCTTTTACATCTGATTTAGTGTCCACTAAAGTCTACATGAATAGGATAAGGCTCTTCTCTGCCTACCATCTTCCCTTGCTAACTAATTTGATGAATGTTAAGAAGCTTCCAGAATGATGTACAAATGCCTTCTTTTTGGCAACACATAGAAGTTATTAGGAGAAGGCATACTTGAAGCACAAAACATAACTACATGCTAGTTTCACAGCTTTACAGTCAGACGTGCCAATATAAGTGTTTAAAACCATGGTGCTACTGTAACCAAGTGTAGAGAAACTGCAGCTGAACATGCATTAATGAACAAGCCTTGGGCTTCTTGGAGTAACAATAGAATACATAGAATACAATATTCCTTCCCACATTTACGTATTATTTTACTGAACACAAACCTGTGAGCTCAGCAAGTATTTCTCGAACTGAAATACCACGAGTGTATGTAAAGCCATGAGCCCGATAGGCAGTGATCAAGTGATCTGTTCGATTTATGGCAGCCTCAAGTCCAACACAGCAAGCTTCCTATGGTAAAGAAAATAAGCCTGGAAGTGTACATAGTCCACAGGTAAGAAATAAAATAAAAAGTATGATTTAAATTCTGGACATTCAGTTTGTACAACAGTTCAGAAGAAACAGAAACATAAGCCCTGTTCAGGTATTTGCCTGAACATATAAGGGCTTAAGTGTAGAGAGTCAGGGCTGTGCATGCTGCCCCTGCCCCCATGTCTTCAGGCAACATCTGAAAGAGAGTTCTACTAGCGTTCACGTGAACACGAGTAGAACTCTCTGTGCTATCGGAAACCATAAGGTGGGGTCCATGATCACGCAGAGCGTTCTACCCAAGTTCAGGAGAATGTGAGTAGAGCTCCTGTTCAGATCTTACCAATTCCATACAACAATGACTGAATTGAGGGGGCGCTGTGCCTGGAGACATACTGGGCAGGGCCAGCATACAGGGCCTCCAGCTCTACACACTTTTAAGCTGTCACATGTTCAGGCAAAAGCCTGAACAGGGCTGCAGTCTACCTAGGGAAAACTTCAGTCACTGCACACACCCATAGCATATTACATGATGCCAAAGTTAAATACTGGCAATGAAAGCTGTATGAGGTACACTATCTTACCGGTTGGTACTATAGATAGTAAACAGTTTATGGAGATATTCACTCCCCTCTGTTTTGGGACACGTTATTGCAGGTATGCAAATTTCCTCTCCATTTACTTCCCAGCCCTTAAATTGGTTCAAATTTCTCCTTCATTTACTTCCCAGACAATAAATTTGTGTATATTTCTGCATTTTTTAAAAAAAAAACCTGTCAGGGAACTGCAGCAGTAACTGCTCCAAAAAAGGATCTGTGTAAAGCGGGGGGGGGGGGGGGGGGAGGAGTTTCTCCTCGTTCTGGAGTAGCTGCAGATTTGGGGAAGTGTTGAAAAGGTGGAAGACACTGAGAACTGTCAGTTCAACACTTAAAAGTGACAGGATCACATTGCCAAGGGGGAGATATTATATCCCCCTTTTTGGTGGACCTTCTTTTGCTGCTTTTTTGCCCTTTATTGGTGCTTTTCCATCAACGGCTAGGCAATTAGTCCCTGGCAACTATGCGCAAATTAGCCTATATGCAGACTCATCTTGGCTATTCCACTTTGCTGCTCCCTTTGACAGCTGAAACAGATGATACTAACCAGGCAAGACTACACATATCGGAGAGCCATAAGTGCGCACTTGCGAAGGACCGACAAAAAAATTAATTTTTTAAAAGTGCAATTTTCAAGGGGGGAGGGGAAACATGACCCTAATTGCGCTTTTGAGACACCAATTTTATTTTTATTTTAAAGGACTGAGTGACGGTCCTTCCAAAGTGCTGTTTTGGCATCAGTAGAAGGGCAGTCACTGGCAAGATTGCGAAATAGAGCAGCAGGAGTTTCTGCTGCTCTTGCCGAGCGGCTCCATGGCCATCCCCAACAACCCACGATGAAGTCGCCCTGCTAGGTTTGGATGACACAACAACCCATTGTGGCAAGAACAATCCTAAAACAAGCCATGGGTTCTCAGGTGGCTTGTTCGTAAAAAATAGGGTTCAGAAACTGTGCCGGGTTCAGAGGCCACAACAACCGACCATGGCTGTTTACACCGCAAACCAGGTCAATGAAACATAGTAGGAAGGGAGATATCAGTCACTGACTTTATAGCAGGGACGTGGAACTTCCATTCTGCGGGCCTAATCCAGGCCGCAGAGATTCCCCATCTGGCCCATGGAGGCATGGGTTCTCTCCATAGGCCACACTCCCTCAACTCCCCAGCCTAAGCCCCTGGAGACTACCAGAGGCTTGGGGAAGACTCTGTGCTCTGATTATCCAATTGGGAGGGCGAGCAGCACACAGGGGATTCCCCTTACTTAGTGTGCTACTTGTCCTCAATGGAGACAAAGAGCAGCACACCAAGTGCTTCTCTGGTCGAGGTTCCAGATGGAGTGATTCTTCAGCCGGCACCTTGGCTGGGGAGGCTTTGCTCCACTCAGGATTTCCCTAGTCAGGGAAAGCCGGGCAAAGTGACACCTGTCCACATCCTACCCAATGGAGGAAGGTGTGGGGAAGGCAAAGCAGCCATGGCCAAAGTGCAGGTGCCTTGGTAGGGGCAGTTGTGCTACGCATGGGCCTTCCCTAGCCAGGGAAAAAGCCCAGGTGGAGCAAAGCTGAGTCAGCTTAGTCTCCTTTGTTCCTCAGAAGGCGCAAAGGGAACTGAGGAGGCTCAGCTTTGCTCACCCCAAATCTTCCCCAATAGGGAAAAGCATAGGGTGGGCAAAGCCACTCTGGTCGAGCCACAGGGTGGAACATGCAGCTGGCACATCAAAAGGCATGGCTTTGCTGTGGGTAGGCCTTCCCCGAACAGGAAAGTCAGCATGCAATGAAGCCAGTGCCCAGCTGAAGCATGGGGTAGAGGTTTCACATGATGTAATTCTTGGTGAGTGCTGTTCAGTGGAAGTTCCTCTACTTCCCCACCCTATAGCCTATCTTTCTGAACCTTGTTCTGAAGATATTTTCCTCCAAATTTGTTTCAACTTGCATTCATAAGGCTGGGTGGGATGATATGCAAATATAGAGTATTTTTAGAAGATTCAAGGACCTCTTGCACCAAAACATCTCTCAATGGCCAGGAGAAGAAAAGATATAGAACAAGCAAGGGAGACTCCATTGAAGGCGGACCTATCCCAGTTTGGTAAATACTGTCTTAGATGACAGCTAAATTACAGAACAGAGCAGCTGACATTTCTTGGCACATTAACCAAGGAGCAGCTAGAAAAGCTGGGCCTACATCTAGCCTGGCAAGTATGGGTCTCTCACTCTCAGTAATAGATATTCTTTTGCTCTCTGTGGCTACCATGAACAAACTGTAGGCTATAGCTGACGTAGATATGTATTAAGCATTTTAAAAAAGTTTCTCGCTTAATTACAATGAGTTATATCCAACAATATATTAGCGGAAAAAATAGCAGAGCTGGCATTGTTCTGCTAGCAGTTGCACAACCACTAGCAGAACTATCACAACTAGCACAAGCAACACCTAGCCTACTGAAGTCTTAAGCACAAAGCAATCTCAACTCAGCCACCCACCTGGCCATCGTACAAATGACAAAAGCCTCGAATAATCTTCTGTTTATATAACTGGTCTGCTTTCAATTCCATGCGCCGAATAGTCTGCATAGTCTTGTAGTATTGCAGACCCTGCTCTCGAGTCATCACGGCTGTGGAGGGCGGACCCTCCTCCAAGCGATGAAGATCATGTTTCTGGGAATAATAAAGACAAGTAGTCACTTCCATTTTTTTCATACTAACATGGCTGTTTAAACCTGACTAAAGAAAATCAGAGTATAGCCTCTTCCTAGTAAATATCGCTCATCTTCTCCCTGCCTTTTGCACATTGTGTCCATGTAGTCCAGGCTATAATATGAAAGCAATGCAGTGCATACAGACCTAGTTGGTAGCTGCCCTAGAACTACCATGGTAACAACTAGCCATTTTATTGGCTGGGGCTTCTAATCCCCATGGGGGCTGGGGGGGGGGAGCAGGGCAAGTCTCCTCTTGGGGTTAGAGCACCTTCATCACAAAGAAAGACCAAAATATTGTGGCTCTTTTTGGTTAGAAAAAAAGGCTGCTGTTTATAAAATATGCATAGTGTGGAGCAAGAGGATAAGAGGGAAAAAAATCTCTAACACTAGAAGACAGGGCCACCTAACAAACTGACCACCATTCAGCACAAACAAAAGAAATTACTTCTTTCCAACATATAATTAATTTACAGAATTTGCTATCTTAAGATGACAGGCTGGATTAGATAAATTGACAGAGGAGAGATCTATCAACTAGCTGAACAAGCACCACAATATTGGCTACAATAGCTAAATGGAACCTCTAAGTACATAGGCAATATGCCTCTGAACACCGGTTGCTAGGGAGCAACGACAGAGAAAGACTACTGCTCATTTATTTATTTATTTAATTTTTATACCGCCCAATAGCTGAAGCTCTCTGGGCAGTTCACTGCAATTAACAAGACAGTCCCTGCCCGCAGGCTTACAATCTAAAAAGACATGGCACACAAGGAAAAAGGAATGGGGAGGGAAGAAAGGGGAATATTAATTAATACTCCTGGCTGGGCTGGTGGAATGGCCCTGTGCTCCCTCTCATCTCCCTCCTCTCAGCCTGCTGGAATGGCTGGTGGTGGTGGCAGTTGAGGGAGGAGGAACCTTCATATCCATATATATATATATGGAGTTTCTGGAAGCATCTTGCTGGCCCCTGTTTGACACAGAACATTGGACTAGGTAGGCCTTTGATCCAAGCTAGCAGGGCTGTTCTTCTTATGTTCTAGAGCAGCACTCCCCAACCTGGAGCCCTCCAGATATTTTGGACTTCAACTCACATCAGCTCCAGGCAGCATGGCCAGCAGTCAGAAATCCTGGGAGGAGTTGAGCAAAAACCTGAAAGGCAACAGGTTGGGGAAGGCTGTTTCAGAGCACAAGGGAGGGGGGTAAAGTAGAAATAGTGGACTACAGCAGCCCACTTACAAGATGGACACAGATGTATAAGCCACACAACAGAATCCATCTGTGCAAGCTACTGAGGGCCTGAACATATTTGATTAACAACTGAACATATTTGATTATAGAAGTCCTCGGCTCCAAACATCCAATACAACGTTTTTGCAATATTTGAATAGCATTGTATTAAGATGCATTATAATAGAACATTAGCTTTCTGAAATAAAGTAATCAAGCTACTTACCTTAATATCAAATGTAGCTTCATTTGCAAAATCGGCATAATTACGAGAGGCGACAACCACACGGGCAACCTTTCAATAAGAAAAGGGGGAAGAAAGATGTATAAATGGCTGTTCTAAACTATTGAAGATTGCAACATGTATTCTACAAACAGTATTTCTACATGCAAAGTAGTTAAACAGTAAGCACCATCCTGAAATACCTTGTCACACTATTAAAAACACAAAAAAGAGTAATTGTAGACTTACAACCATGAAACTACTAAGGCAAGCACTTGGAGAGAAACCAGGGAGTGTCAGTAAGCCTGCAAATATGTTGGAGCTATATCTGCTATAAACATGTACAGTAATACCTTGGATTGCAAGCATAATTCGTTCCAGAACCATGCTTGTAATCCAAAACACTCTTATATCAAAGCGAGTCTCTGGCGGGTATAAGCGGGGCCAATTTCAGCCTGCTATGCCCCCTCGAGGCGAGCGGTTACATCCCTACGACTACAGTAATACCTTGGATTGCAAGTAACTTGGTTTGAGAGCGTTTTGCAAGACAAGCAAATTTTTAAATATTTATTTATTTATTTTTTACTTGATATACAAGCGACGTCTTGCAATACAAGTACTGTAGTACGGCTTAAATTAAAAATCTCTGTACCAATTTTTTTGGGGGGGATTTCGTTTTGATATAAGAGTGTTTTGGATTACAAGCACGTTTCTGGAACAAATTATGCTCTCAATCCAAGGCATGACTGAACTTGTATTGCAAGACGTCGCTTGTTTATCAAGTCAAAATTTATAAAAAAAAATTGCTTGTCTTGCAAAACACTCTCAGACCAAGTTACTTGCAATCCAAGGTATGACTGTATCTGCTTTCAATTTTACATGTATCACACATGCTCAGAACTGCAGAAGCTTGACATGAGCCTGCTGCCCATGATGCAAAAATTACAGGACAGAGCAAGCAGGACTATAGCCAAGCCAGCTGTCTACCAAGCTGTCCTCTTTGCTCCAAATTCCATTCTCAAACAACCATATATTCTCTTCCTCATCCATGTCCCATCCAAAATTTCAGATCTAGTTATGCCTGTGGAAACTGTTCTTTATTCCAGACCAATGTAACGCCATACAATTGGATGTTCTTCATCTCAAATATTATTGAAGTGCCTTAGTTTTAAAATTATAATCTCCCAAGTGCAGAAAAAAAGACTACAAAGATATGCAATACACTCACAGAGAAACAAGTGGCAGGACTAAGATTCTTAAAAGGAGGCAAGCAGAGGGAGTCTGTGGTGAAGGGATGTTAAAGTTTTTCATGGACTAATGCAGTACAGAGTAATGGGAAGGATAGAAAGACTAGGACACGGAGCCAATCACACTACTCTTCAAGGAACAGGGTATATATTCAGTTTTATTTAACACTGATAATTTTTTAATATATTTCCAAATACTCTTTGGTACAATTAGGGTAGTTAAAAAGTGTCCCATCCAAAATTTGTCCCATCCAATTATAAACACTGGTATGGTGTTTATAATTGGGGAGACCTGGATTCAAATCCACAGTGAACCATGGAACTCCCTGTCACAGTCTCTCAGCCTAACTTATATAACAGGGGTGTTGTGAGGATAAAATGGGAGTGGGGGGAAGAACCATGCATGCATGCATGCATGCATGTATTTATTTTTAATCCACCCAATAACCAATGCTCTCTGGGCGGATTATAAACAGTGTAATGTAAGCCACCCTAAGCTTCTTGGATGAATGGTAGGATAAAAGTTTCACAGATTATTAATAATAATAGTAATAGTGAGGATGATGCTGATGATGGTTTTGTGCTTTAAGTGCATATTTAGGTGCAGGGAATTTTAACTGTGACTGTAAATAAAATAACGGTATTTATTAGGGTATAATCTTCTGTATATAGAAACTGCAGAAACTAAGCAGGAAGGGTAGGAGTTGAACAGAAACAGGAACAGTTGAATGTGTGAGGAGGATGGACACCAAGGGAAGTTTGGACTTGAAAAACTTCAATTGGGGTGGGGGGAGAGAGAAGAAAGGTGATCAAGATAAACTTGAAGTGGTATAGGTATGCCATAGTATCTAACACACGTTGCTTACTAGGTTTTGAGCATGCTACAGTGTTACTGCTCTATTTGCATACTTAGTACAGAAAAAATGAGGAATTAGGATACAAAGGTGAACATGCTAGAATGGGTAACATACGGTACATGCTAAAATGGGTAATACAGTGTACATACACTGTACAAAATTTAGGGAACTATGCCATATTCTGTGTATCAGAGGTCCCACCACTTATGGTTGTATTGCAACATAGAAATACAAACCATTATTACCCATTGGGTCAGTTTGCATATAACAACAGCCTTTAGGTTAAACAAACCATGGGCTGTCAGGGCAGAACAGGGAAAAGAGGACCTGCTACCTGCAGAGTGCCAGCCACTTCCGCTTTTAATCAATAACCTATGAACGGCTTGTTTGTAGGTTGAGTGTGACATGTGTACCTGGACTGATGGGTTGTTTAGGGGCTAAACAACCCAGTGGTTAACCTAACAACAAACTATGTGTTGTCGTTACGTGCAAATCAGGTCACTATATTCTCCCCATGTGCTGCGCACATAGGATTGCACGGTAAGTGTAAAATGTTACTCCCTGCCAATCCTATCATGTCTAGACAGAAAAAATCCTACAACTGGCTGGGGAATGCTAGGAGTTGTAGGACTTTTTTTTCTGTCTAAACATGCATAGGATTGCACCTTTAGTTAAGTCAACATAATTAAATGGCAACAGAATATATGACTAGAGGACACATTCTGAGGAAAGTAACGTCCAATACTACGACCGACACATTATTAGGAACGTTTATACTGCTTCAGGTTTATAGTTATCCTACAGCTTACCAGAGGGAGAGGGAGAGAAAGGACACTCTCATTGGCCCATGCATTTCATGAATGCTTGGACCTGTTTTTCTGGCTAACCGGAAACAAAAGGGATAGTCTCTAGCCACAGGAACAGTTACTTGGGTCTGTTCCATTTTTTAAAACCTGCTTATGGCTTCCATAATAACTTTTTAATATAACGTGAGATTCTTGAGATTTAAGCCAGTATCTAGTTCATGACTTTCTGCTCAGAAACTAGGAACCTGAGGTTTTTCAAGGCTATCCAGGTTCTGGTCCCCACTCGGCCATGAAGCTCACTGGGTGACTTTGGGCCAGTCACTGACTCCCAGCCTAACCTACCTCACAGGGTTTTTGTGAGGATAAAATGGAGAGGAGGAGGATTATGTACGCTGCCTTGGGTTCCTTGTAGGAAAAAAGGCAGGATATAAATACAATAAATAAATAAATAAAGTGACAAATACTATAGTAAGAAAAATAGATCAGAATGGCACATACAGTCATGAGAGCATAATTCGTTCCGGAAACGTGCTTGTAATCCAAAACACTCTTATATCAAAACGAAATTTCCCCCCCAAAATTTGTACAGAGATGTTTAATTTAAGCCGTACTACAGTACTTGTATTGCAAGATGCCGCTTGTATATCAAGTAAAAATTTTTTAAATAAATATTTAAAAATTTGCTTGTCTTGCAAAACGCTCTTAAACCAAGTTACTTGCAATCCAAGGTACAATGTTTTTCTACGTGAAATTATATACTGCCAGGCAGAGTGAGGAAAAATCATACAATTAAAGTAATGCTGTGGGCCTTACCTCACTAACAGCTCCCTAGAGCAGCAGAATTGGGAAGAAACAAAAACAGAAAAAGACATCAGCTACTATCACGCACATCTAGGAAAAATAATTCTTTATAAATAAATTAGCCTCAATTGATTTTAAAGGCTAATTTTAATTAACCATGTCAAGACCTATTTATTATTATTCAGTGATGGAGTGTTCATTACTCAGGACAACTGTAAAATGGACTTTAAAATGTTAATCTTATTTTCTAGGATTTCAATGCAATGAAGAGCCCAGAATAATGCCCAATACTTTCAAGGCAGTAGGAAACATTTCTACAATAACTCCCATACCTCTGCAAGCCTTAGTGGGTTGTATCCAAAGTTAATCTAACTTAAGTCCCATTCATTTCAATGGGTCTATTCTAAGAACTAACATTGGCTACAACCCTCTGTGTGAGAATCTACATACAGGTTAAATGCTATGCTAATACACTGAAATGCTCCCCTTGTAGGAAAGTTAACATGCGTGACGGAAACTCCAACCTTTCTGGTCCCTGTGAGCACATTTGGGGGTTTGAGAAGATTTTGTGGTTACCATAATAAAATGGCTGCCATGAGGGCACGCTCATTCACAAAAAGGGTGCCATTGTGGGGATGGCCAGTCACAGAATATCCATTTCATGGAAGGCAAACTGGTGAGGCTGAGAGACAAGTAACTTGCTCAAAAACTGAATTAAAACCAGAGCTGAGAATTGAGCCTCAAAACATAAAACCACTTCTTTGAACGCATACTTTTTTGCTCCAACAGAAACTCATTTCACAGAAGGCAAAATCTTTCTCTCCGCCAGCTTCTCCCAATCTCCCTACCACATCATCACCCAAATACACACACTCATGCCTTTGCCCCCCACATCAAATGCACACACTTCTGAGTTTCCCTCTGTCCTCCTTTGGCCTCCTGTCTTCTCCTTCCACCCCTCCCCACATGGCTCTAGCTTCTCTCTTTCCCTGCATAGCCCCTCTAATAATAATAATAATAATAATAATATCATCATCATCATCTCATCATCATCACCACCACATTTATGCACCACAGTGGAGGCGGGTGACTCCAATGTCAGGGGGGGCTGCATACCCACTCCGGATTTTACCACAAACTTTTACGTAGCTATCCATGGTGCCAGACCTATTTTGGGGATAGGGTTCGGCACCATGGATAGCTCCTTTAAAGTTCAGAATAAAATCTGGAGCGGATATGCAGCCCCGCTGACATTGGAGTCACCAGCCTCCTTCCCACCACAAAAAGCAGTCTTCATAGATAGATTCATAGATCATAGAGTTGGAAGGGGCCTACAAGGCCATCAAGTCCAACCTCCTGCTCAATGTAGAAAACTAGAGGAGGGGTCTCCCATCCAAGTAATAACCAGGCCTGACCCTGCTTAGCTTTCCACACTCAGACAAGCTGAGCCAGTATGAAGTCTTGAAGACTTCACACACACAAACACAGAAATCCATCATTTTCCATCCCCTTTTCTTCCTTCTACCCACAATACACAGGCACAGCTCACTCACCACTGGTCGTTCTCTCTTCTCCAACCTATCCAAAGGACTGTTGCTGTCAATTATGATGGAAGTGGATGTATGCAGCAAAGGCACAGCAAGCAGGCAGAGGAGCAGCACAGGTCAGAAACCATTTTAGTTTGGGGTAGGGTGTGCATGTTCATGCACACATGTGTGTGTAAATCAAGTAATCTGGTGTGGAAGGAGCAGATAGGCTGGTGGTGGGCATGATGGCAAGCCTCTGAGGGTACCATGGTGCCAACAGGGACCAAATTACATGCCAAGTTAGGCTGCCAGAAGAAGAAAGATTCAATAAATTACTTCATAACCTTTAAACTGTAAAACTTACTATATCTAACTAGAAAATGTTTATCTAGAGCAGGGGTCCTCAAACTTTTTAAACAGGGGGCCAGTTCATTGTCCCTCAGACTGTTGGGGGGCCAGACTATAGAATTAATAATAAATTAATAATAAATTAATTTGCCGCCGGTTCAGCCGCCCCTCCTCCCCTTACCCCCGCAGGAGACGCAGGGCGGCAGACGCAGGGCGGCAGACGCAGGGCGGCAGACGCAGGGCGGCAGACGGGCGGGCAGGTGCCCCGTGCCCCGCCGCCGGTTCAGCTGCCCCTCCGCCCCTCCCCCCCAGCAGGAGACGCAGGGCAGTGGACGAGCAAGCGGCCCGCCGCCGACTCGGCCTCCCCTCCTCCCCTTCCCCCCCTGCAGGAGATGCACGGCAGCGGGCGGGCAAGCGGCCCACACCCTGCCGCCGGCTCAGCCACCCCTCCTCCCCTTCCCCCCCTGCAGGAGACACACGGCAGCAGATGGGCAAGTGGGCAGCGGACGAGCAAGTGGGCAGCGCCCCACCGCCAGTTCAGCCGCCCCTCCTCCCCTTATTGATGCTGGGGGGTGGGCGGTCCACGCTCCACCGCCGGCTCAGCCACCCCTCCTCCCCTCCCCCCCTGCAGGAGATGCACAGCAGCGGGCGGGCAAGCGGCCCACGTCCTGCCGCCGGCTCAGCCACCCCTCCTCCCCCCTGCAGGAGACACAGGGCAGCGGACGGGCAAGTGGCCCGTGCCCCACCGCCAGTTCAGCTGTCCCTCCTCCCCTTATCGACGCGGGGGGGGCGGGGGGGCAGCCACGCCACGCTGCCGGCTCAGCCACCTCTCCTCCCCTGCAGGAGATGCACGGCAGCGGGCAGGCAAGCGGCCCATGCCCCGCCGCCGGTTCAACCGGCCCTCCTCCCCTTACTGACACAGGGCGGCGGGCAGGCAGCCCGCGCCCCACCACCTGCTCTGCCTCCCCTTAACCCGCAGGGAGGCGGGCGGGCGCCCCGCCGCCGGCTCAGCCGCCACTCCTCCCCTTCCCCCGCAGGGAGCCTTTACATCGGCTGCTGGGCCGGATGAAACAACCCGGCAGGCCGGATGTGTCCCGCGGGCCTTAGTTTGAGGACCCCTGATCTAGAGTGTGCATTGCTAAAAACAGATCTTACTGAGAACATCTGAAATAAAAACAGACAAAACCCACGTATGTGCACATGTATGAAATGCTGAATATTATTTCAATACCTATTTTCAAGACTGTGTTACATGTGCAAATTACAGAAGGCTCAGTAAGTTAAGACTGTAAGCTGATTATTGGAAAATTTATTAAGTTTATCAGATAATTAGGTGGATGGGCAAGACAAGAGTTTCGTGTTACATACACAACCTGTTTTTGATGAGATTGCATTGTGCTCCTAATTAAAGAGCAGGTTCATTGCTTGGGAGTGCTCCTGGATCCTAGACTGACCTTGGCTCTTCAGGTAGCAACATGGTGAGGAGTGCCTTTGCACAACTACATCTAGTTCACCAGCTGCAATCATTCTTGAGTCAGTCTGATCTGGCAAGTTATCCATGCCTTGGTTACATCATTGCAATGTGCTCTGTGTGGGGCTACCCTTAGAGAGCGTCCTGAAGCTTTTACTGGTGCAAAATATGGCAGTTAGGCTGCTATCTGGTGCACAGCCCGCCTGGCGCCAACCTTACTATCTTTTCAGTGCCAGGTTAAGACTTCTTTCTGTACCAAGGCATTCAATATTTAATTGTTCAAATAGCACCGGGGGGGGGGGGGATAATTGTCACCTGTAGGCTTAGTTTTATTAACTTTTAGTATTGTCATTTTAAACTGCGCTTTTAAATTCGGTTTTAAACTTTTTAACTGCATTGTATGTTTTTACTGTTGCTTTTTACGTGGATTATTATTGTATGAATTGTTGTGAACCATCCAGAGAGCTTCAGCTGTGGGGCGGTATAGAAATGAAAATGATGATGATGAAAGATCTCTACTGGTTTGTAATTGGTTTCCAGGCTCAACTCAAGATCTGAAAGTAAGCCCCATTGAACCAGGGATGTTGAAGAGTCCTTGGTTTCGAGTCACGAGTCTTTGGACCCGAGTCTCGAGTCCGAGTCCTTGGTCCAAAATGGTGACTCACGAGTCACGAGTCACTCCCAAAGCCGACTCCACGAGTCCCTGTTAAAATCAATGGGGATTTTTCCCAGCAAAATAAGGCTATTTCAGATGTGTGGCTTAAATAAATTCTAGGCATAAGTGTGCCTTTTTATTTCAAAACTCTGCAACTGATTTTGGCAAGAACAGACCAGGCAGCCAAACCCAAAATAACCAGACAGGCAGAGGAGGCAGGGAACCCCAAAACAGGCAGGCAGAGGCAGCCAAACCCAAAATGTCTGAAAGGTTGCATTTTAGGAAAATGATTTTAAAAAATAAACTTCTTGTACTTCCTAAAACCTATCCATGTTTCATTTGAGGAACACGATTTTGGAACACGAGTCCTTGGTCTCGAGTCCCGAGTCGAGTCTCGAGTCCCATTAAAAATATTGGGACTCGAGTCTGACTCGAGTCAGAGGGGGGACTCAGTCCGACTCACGAGTCGAGTCCTGGAGTCCGAGTCCCCATCCCTGCATTGAACACATTGGGACTTATTGCCAAGTAAGCATGCACTGGATTGTACTGCTGGAGTCTAATCTTGCTTTGAGTTAGTTTCCCTAGCTTGACTATAATTACCTTTAAATGTTACCCGCTTCTTAAAAAAAGAAGGGGAAAAAATGATTAAAGCTGCAATCCTACGAATGCTTACTTGGGGCTTACTTATGCATGGAATTGAACTGCATGCCATCTATTTGCATTAGTGTTCTCAATACAGCAGAGATAAAAGCGAGGGAAAATAGGGATCAAATGCTTTCCAGTTTATATTATGCCAATTTACCATCTTCTATAATAGGCTCATTTATACATACCAAAGCCAAAACAATACCAAACCCAATACTTAAAAATGCACTTTCAAGTGTCCATAGTAGTTTTATGGCTTTAAAATACAGATCTTAAAGAGAAACTCCTATCAACATGAAGAATGATGTATAAATTGCTTCTGAGTATTAATTTTTGTTCAAGAAAAATGCAAGGCTTAAGCATGCAAAACTCATCATTCTACTCCCATTAAGATCAATCATGATTATGAAGTCGGCTCCTTCCACTGTGAGGATGAAATAAGGTTGACTAGGTAGGAAGTTAATTAACCTAACAGGAAGGCTTAATATACCAGGTAAAGTTAGAAAAGTTATCTTCTCCATAAATTCCTTTCCTGAAAGAGTCTCCTAATGCATTTTAACTCAAGGTCAGAGTCATTCAGTAGGTGCAGCTATTTCCATCATACAGCTACACTTACCCAATTTCCTCCTGTAATACAGTTATTAAAAGTACAGTTATTAAAGGCTCAGTCAAGAAAGAAGCCCCAAAAGCAGAGGTGTGTAAGATGGGAATGTTCATCATGTCACAAATGCTCATATAATCTAAGAAATGGAAAGCTCTAGATGTATTAGGTTTCTTATCTTGAACTATTCTATCATCTATAAGCTACCCTGAGATAGGGTAAAAGCTGAGAGGAAAAGTCAAGCAGGACCATCCAGCCTGAGCTGAGTTTTGAACTTTGCATTGTGTCACATGAACATGCAAACAGCAAATGTAGGTAGTAGGTTTTTAGGAGTTATTCAGGAGGCCACGCCTTATTCTTGTATTATTGACATATGGTTAGGAACAGAGTGGATTTGATTTAAATCACAATCTAAATCACTACTCAAAGACTAGATTTAATCATATGATTTCCCCTCCCACAAAAAAGTGCACTCTTCCTTGCTATAGCCTTAATACATATTTTACACAGTTACCAAACCTCATTGAAACAGATATGTGTGAAGGCACTGGAAGGTGAACCATCTCCAGTTGAACAGGTTGATCATGAATACTCGGAAAATTTTCTTACCTTACTCTATAGGACAGTGATGGCAAACCTATGGCACGGGTGCCACAGCTGGCACGCAGGGACCTCTCTGTGGGCACTCGAGCCATTGATCACCAGATCGCGAAAAGACTATCCCCTTCTGCAAAACACTAATGATTTTGTTCTTTCTCACAGTGTGGAACAGAATGATTTTATTCTAGAATTCCTGTTACAGAATTCTTTTCTACATTGTTATCACATTTAAAAGATTTTGAAGAATGATGCACAGAGCATGGCTTGGATGTAAAGCCCTAACAGTTGACCTGAGTGCTGCATGTGTTGCTCTCAAACTAACGGAGTATGAGCTGTTTGACAAATTATCAGCATGCATGCAATAGCAAAAATCACATTAATTGTGCAAAAGCATGCCCAATGCAAACTTTTACCTAATGCAGTGTTTGCAGTCCAAGACATAAAGTGTTTAAAATGTGTTAAGCACATTTAGTTTTCTTGTTTATCTTGCTCATCCTAGTACAGGTTGACTTTTACTTTTACTAATCCGACACCTGTAGAAGCAGGGAAAGGACCCAGGGTAAAGCTTGCCCCATACAATTTCAGTCTGGCATATAATCATATTACAAGTTGAGAATCCCTTATCCAAAAATACACGTGCCTAATTATTTAAAAAGTTTGTATAAATTCCCTTCAGGCTATGTGTACAATGTAGTACTATAATAATTTTTTGAGTTGATTTTTTTTCCAACAAAAAACTGTTTGTATCATTGAAAGCTCTGTTATTGTGTTTTCTTTTAAGACAAAAGATGTTAATTAGTTCGGACAACTGTATGAGTTGTTTTTCTAAAACTAAAACCTCGGTATTCAGGTTTAATTGCAGTGTTGGCACTTTGAAATAAATAAGTTGGTTTTGTGTTGCAGTTTGGGCACTCGGGCTCAAAAAGGTTTGCCATCACTGCTATAGGACAATCGACACCAACTCCAGACAGACACTGAACTTTAACTAAAACAACACTGTAATGTGGATTTTTGTTTCTTCAATAGTAAAGATATAATATTTAAAGAGCATTTTTTAAAAAGAAAAAGAAAAATATGTCATTAAACATTTAATTTTCCCCCAGATATTTTGAGATCAAGTTTATTTTTATTTTAATTTTAAAATCCAAAAATT
Source organism: Shinisaurus crocodilurus (assembly GCA_021292165.1). NCBI lineage: Eukaryota > Metazoa > Chordata > Lepidosauria > Squamata > Shinisauridae > Shinisaurus > Shinisaurus crocodilurus. The sequence goes on along the minus strand of CM037878.1, from coordinate 201,040,799 downwards.
AAATAGACTGTGTCCGGTATTCTGCTCATATTGTTTCACTTTCGTTTCTATTGCCTGCCCCCTCCCTTCTTGCATTTACAGTATTTTCCCATGTATAAGACTATACTTTTTCCTAAAATTGTTAGACTAAAAATTGAGGGTCGTCTTATACATGGGGGCGTCTTATACACAGAAAAATACAGTATCTCCAGGCTTCTTCTCCTTGCCCAGACTGACTCCATTGCCAATAATCCTCTATTCATTGACACTTTCAATGTCTGAAAGTGTGAATGTGCTAGCTTGACTTTGTCTACACAAAGCTGCAGCAGGACAATAGCTAGGGAACCAGCATCACTCAAGGAAACTATTGAAAGCAATCCTGGAGATTTTAAAAGGGTTTCTAAGGATTTCAAACATTATATCCTGTTGGGAGGGGGGGGGGGAATCTCCACAACTGGAATAACTTCAGTCAGAGTTGGAAAATGGGGCTGATCAGATCTTTATTTCTCATATCCATATATTGCTGTTAACAAGTATGTACCTCTGGAAACACAAGCTCAGTTTGGGAACTGAAACATTTTCTGACGCTATCTTCTAGACTGAGTACTTGGGGAGATGGAAAGATTAATCTAAAGAACCTATACAGAAGCCTATGGAACCCCATAAAATTGAGGCCCCAATCCGATACCCTATTTACAAAACTTTTTTAAAAAGATTATATAAATACATTGTCTCATAATACAGAATTAGAATTTATAATCCCCATTCCATAATGAGATCTTTGAACTATAACACATGTTAAATTAAAACTATGATCATGTAGGGCTTAAAAAAACACAGAAGCATTTTAACAACAACATTTTTTAAAATCCAATTTAAAAAAAGCATTGGTTTTTATCCACCTTGGTTAGGAAGAAAGGTACTTGCAGCTAGATCCTATGCACATTTACTCTGTACTAAATGCCATTTTGTATCATGGTACTTACTTCCAAGTAAGCATGCACAGGATTGCACCCTTAGAACACATGTGTATATCTCTCCCTGTTGGTCTTTGAGAGTATGCAGAGTGTGGGAGGTTTATAATCTTGTCTGTGTGCTAGCAGACGCCTGAAATTCCACACACAGATCTTCCAGATCTCACCTCCCCCCGCGCAGCGTGCAGCGTGTTGTGCCAGTTTGACCAGTCCAGTCTGCCCTGTTGTCAGACTGCTTCCAGCTTCTCCGTTGCAGATTAATCCATGGAGTCAGGAAACACTCTAACACCACAGGTCTAATTCTACCTGTTTATTCACTTAGCAAGTAAAGTTCTACAGAGTATACATTTCCTAGTTACAGTCCATGTGCAGAGTATAAATGCATAGCTAGCATTACATCCAGTGGAGTAAGTTGAGCTTCACTCCACCTCAGCAAAGACGTTACATTGTAGCAGTAACAAAGTCCAGCAAGAAGAACAAGAAGAAGAGAGAAAGCAGTCCAGCTTCTCTCTAAGATGGCTTCAGACAGAAAACAAGTTAGCACGTCATCAGAACATACAAACCATGTGACCAGCTCATACTGTTCTCACAGTCTAGTTTCCCATGCGAAAACACGAGATCCCAGAAAGACACAACAAACCTGTTTACAGCCATTCTGTCCCTTCCATGTGTAAACAATGTGCTGCAGCCGGTGAAGTGATACATATCACAACACTCCCACCACAGCTTTTCCTACTGTGGACTTTCAACAAAATATTTAATTCACGTTAATGAATACAAACATCACATAATCCAGAGGTGGGCAATATGAGACCCTCCAGATGTTTTGGCCTAGTCCTATAATCTATCACCACTGACTAAACTGGCTAGGGCTGAGGAGAGTTGTAGGCCAAAACATTTGGAAGGCCACAGTTGCCCACCTCTGATGTAATCCAATTTTAACATTAGACACAAGCAACCTAGCAAGAAAGGTTTTATTATCTCCAAACTCTATAAATAACTTGTCAGTATATAATGACTGAGAAAAGTGCTCTGAATAATTTTTTAAGATGATCAGTAATATAATGACCTAGCTCCTTTTCTAAAGTCAGTTGGTTCTCATGCCCCCAAACTAACTGCCACATGGGTCCCATTGCTGCATGCTGATCAGGGCCGGCGCTACCGCTAGGCCAACTAGGCTGTTGCCTAGGGCGCGTAGCGGAAGAGGGCGCAGAACGCTGCGCTCCTCTTCGCTGCCGGCGCGCTCCTGCCCTGCCCGCCCGCCTCACCGAGAAAGCCAGGTCAGCCTGAAGAAGTTCTCCTTTCTCTCAAAGAGGTTCCTCTCACCAACCCCTTTAGGTTCAGATCTATGAATGTTCTGTTTGGATCACTGTCAGCGATCCCTTTAAATTTCTCCCATTTGGATTCCTCCCACCAATCCATTTGGGGAACTAAACCCTCTTACTTCTTTCATTAGAACCTCTTCCTTCCATTCCAATAGTCAGCAATTATCATAACATGGGTCAAACCATTTATCCCATCCAATAATCAGCAAACCATTTTCCCCGATCAAACACAGTGTTCACAATATACCGGTACATCTTTTTCAGGCTTATGTTCCACAAAACACTTTTTTCTTTCTTGTAAGCCCCCCCCCCCCCCCCCCCGTAGCTGGCTTCCTCCAAATAGCCCGGCAGCGATCACCTTTCCAGTTCTCCGTGAATGGCTTCCCCCTTACATTCCCGAAAGCGTCTTCACTGTCCGATTCAATGGCAATCCCCTCCTTTTTCTTTTCTCTCTTTGAAGTTCAAATATTCTATTTCTCAAAGGATGACTGATCAGTACATATGGCTTTACAGGTGTTTCACACTAAGATTATAACTCAGCTCCTATGTGGGTTAGCCATCTGGATACAGGGCATAAATAATGAGGTGGAAGATTCCATTCACTTTTCCTCAGAACAATTGTTGGAGTCCCCATAACATGCACAGCTTGCACATCTATTCTTTGAAGATGGTTTCAATTTTATTTTGACCAACAGGACTCTTGCTACTGGTTCTATGATCTAGCAATATTCCTATAAGAAACACCTGGGTGAAGGCTGTGCACTGTAAAATAATAGAAATGGGTATTTCTCCATTTATTTTCTCTGGGTGAGGAAAATGCTAAATAAGTTCTGTTACTAAGATTATATGATCCTGAATGGCAAAATATGAAATCCTCGGCAGCTTAATTTTGTTCTTCTTCCATTTTTGCCATTCAATTCCAAACTGGGAGAAAAGGGGCAAATTATTTAAGAGCCATATATGTTTGTAAATTTCAGGTTGCATTTACAATGGCTTGCATGACTGTTTGACGATCTGCCATGTTAGACAGGAGATTCAATAAGGGGTTTTCATTGCAACCTTACTGTCCTGTTGGCTCAGGAGACTTTGTCTGGGGGGACATAGGATTGGGGCTGGAAGACACTGCAACCTCAGAAATCTTTTCCAAGGTTATAGTGCCGCAGCAGGCATGTCCCTCACCTCGCAGCCAGTGCAGTTCTTTCCACACCGGTAGTGAAGCGAAGACGGCCTTCTACCTTCAGTTCCCCTGTGCAGGGGGGGCATTCTTGGAGGTGGAGAAGGAAGGAGTGAGGCTCTGCCAGATTCCGAGGAATCCAGGCAGCACCTCAGTCTCTCCTCCTCACGAGGAGAGGTAAACATCTAGATGGCATTCTAGATGTTTTTGAGGGCTGAGGGGAGCACGGCAGATATCCTATCCATCGTGCTCCTCCCACCCTGCATAGGATGCCCACAATCCTCTGGGTCCGGAGGGTTGCGGGCACCCTAATAGGATTGCAGTGCCCAAGGCTGTAATGCATTCCTTAATATATTGTAATTCCTATCAGAATATTAGGAGAAAACTGATTATGCCTTTATTATCTAAGTTGCTTGGTAGATATGTTTTATGTATCTTATTGTCTAGTCAACATCATCCCTGTATTTACAGAAAAGGATCTAAAGTTCTTTTCTGTTGCAGTTGATAGCCAAGCTAACATGTTCTTGACTTGTCTAGCATAGATGGCATTTCATGCGCACTCTCTCTGTATATTTTTTATTTTCAATCTGGTCATGGACCATAACAAACAGATTTGTATTTGTATGTTATCATTAGACACAAACAGCCTAGCAAAGGTGAAGTACAGTTCTATCTCCTCTGACCTTTACACCTAGTAGTGTGCCATTAGAATTTTAACAGTGACGGTGCCACTGCCACAACATTAAAGAAAAATATTTAGTGCATACATAGTGCCTCAGCTGTACTACAACATGAACTTAGTGCAATAACATTTCATATCTACTCATCAGCTGTAAGTTATATGCACAAGGCAGTCTTGGGACTTCTCTCACAAAATGCAGATGGCACAGGTAAATCTTATTGAGTAAATAATGCGTACAGAATAGAGTCTGTATGGGGAAAAGATGCATGAAACCCAGGATATTCAATCATATCTTACTGAGGAATCTTCACTGCACATGCTAGGCAGATCCCATCATTAACAACATTAATTTTATAGGCATTGTGTCTGTATGCAAGTATTTATTTTGATTTGATTTACAATATTTAGAGGTCACCCTATAACCAAAGGTTCTGATTATTGCTTACAGTATTGACAACGGTACTTACCAATTTTTCTAGTCTTTCTGAGAGCCTGTTGGATCATTTCCCAAAACTGCCATATTCATACAGCTTTCATTTGCCATATACAGCTGGCTGGTAGCTGAAGGTAAACTATTTTGGCTGTACCTGGCACTAAGCTCTTACAGTAACAGCACAATATTATATATGACTACTCAACAGTAAATCCCGTTAAATTCAATGGGGCTTACCCCTAGGTAATTGGGTAAATGACTGCAGCCTAATAACCTGCACTACCATAAAGGCACCAGAGGAACCAAGCAAGAAAAACACACCTGAAGGGGATAAAGGACACACCCACCCTATCAGGCTACAGGAAGACAAAGGATTACCATCTTCCCCAGCTGCCCCTTGATCTGGTTCACCATCATAATTCCCTCAATTTACAAAATTTAGGAACAAGTGCCAGTTTGTATGTCACCAACCACACACAAGGCCTAACACCATCCAGATGCAAGGTTTGTGGTTTGCAGAAGCACACCAAAACAACAAACACTACTTTAGGAAACACCGCCCCCCTAAAGCTATGGGAGATCCGACACAGCCCAATGAGAACTGAGCATGCTCAGTAGTTACCCAAAGAACATTTTGTCAGATAGAAAAGAAAGCCACACAGAGGTGAATGGAGTCAGCCAGTAAAGAATAGGGTAAGGATGTGGCCGCAGAAGCCCAGGAAGCTTCAAAAGACCACTGATCCGGCCACCATGTGAAAAGGAGAGCATAAATGAGAGAAAAGACATGGGGTATATAGAAATAATGAGGAGAGTAGAAGTTGGTAAGTTATATCTCTGTGCCCCTTTCTCCATTCTTCCATTTCTCTCCTTCTATTTCCTCCTCTCAGAGAAATGAGCTAAAGAGAATAGAGGAAGAGACACACAAATATAAAAAGTGCTCATTGCCTGGATAGGACATTTTCTGGTTCACACTGAGAAGTTAATTTTTTATGTTCCCAGAGGATGAACCGAGAGCTGTTCATATAAATCAATGGAGAAATCCAAGATTGTAATGTAGCTGGGACTATGCCCATCACCACCATAATCCGAAAAACCCAACAGGCAGCGGCAAAGAGCTCCTGCTCTTTCTAATTCAGTTATTTAGTGTGGAATATTGAAAAATAGCCCTGATAAGGCTAGTTCTAATGCAAATGCACTTTGTTGTATCCATACTGCAGGTTAGAAGGGGCTGTGGTTGGGAAGAGAGTAGACAGGCCTGTGGCTTACGCTGGCTCAGCTTGTCTGAGCGTGGAAAGCGAAGCAGGGTCAGGCCTGGTTATTACTTGGATGGGAGACCCCTCCTCTAGTTTCCTGCATTGAGCAGGGGGTTGGACTCGATAGCCTTGTAGGCTCCTTCCAACTCTATGATCTATGAAATCTATGACAGTCCTAAAGTGTGGATTCACACTGAATACTGCAGGTCAGGCTCTCAGTAGTTTACAATCCTCCAGTGTTGTCTAGAGCTATTAGATCCCTACTGCAGCTTGGGGATTAGGCTGAAGCCAAGAGTGCAGGTTACATCAATCCTATGTTATCCACTGTGTTTATCCCCACATTGCAGGTTGGGCTGAGAGAACCACCACCATGCAACAACCATCCTGTGTCGATTACTGTTATACCCTAGTTTTTAGGCACAGCCTCAGGTAACACACACACAAGAGATATACTGCAGCATTTTGTCCCAGGGCCCTACCTGTCATATAAAAAACAGTATTATTGCCAGTGAGGTAAGAGTCAGAATCAGACAGCACCCCCTCACACACACATATATGCATGCAATGGGGTGCAACTAACCAGTTGCCCCTTGATGTAAATGCTGATTTAGAATTCATCAACAGATTTAATTCTATTGCCAGAGGCTTAAATTTTTTAATCACACTACATGTGTTAATTGGCTTACCTAAGAGTATTTGTCAGCAACAACTGTTCTGTGAATGGCCACTGTAAATATGCAGGAGGATGCTATTCCACTTGTGTCCTACTTGTAGGCTTCCCACAGGCAGCTGGTTGACCACTTGCGTGAACACAAGGCTGGACTTGATGGACCCTTGGTCTGATCCAGCATAGCTCTTCTTACATTAATTATGTAATTGTCACTGTCCATACTTTCTGCATTTCATTTCCCTTTGAACTCACTGTATATAATTCTCCCCCCACCCCAAGCATATGTACTGTATATAAACTTGAACCTCTCCATAATAATCCATGCATCTAATGAAGTGGGCTATATAGTCCATGAAAGTTTATGCCAGAATAAGGGCGCAATCCTAATGCATGTTTAGACAGAAAAACATACCTACAGGGCTGGCTGGGGAATGCTGGGAGTTATAGGACTCTTTTTTTCTTGTCTAAACATGCATTACGATTGCACCTTAAATGCCTTAACTTTAAAGATGCCACAAAACTTTGTTTTTGCTGCAATAGGCTAATAAGGCCACACTGTATTTTAATATTAATATTTCAAATGTGTGATTTTAATATTTATATGTAAATCGTTTAGGGATTTTATACTTAGGGGTATATAAATACTACAAAATAAATGAATACCCCTCTAGAAATAACTCCTAAAAGGAATTGATGCCAAAGAGCTTTAGGAAGTGAAATACGGGATTGAAATCGCCCAGAGCCGCCCGCGAGTTACATCATCTGTGCTCCCTACCACCCACCACCACCCCGTGCGAGCCCAGCCGGCGGTTTGTGCTCAAGGCCGCCCGCCTCGTTCATCTCTCTCCCCTCACACGCCTGCCCTGAAGGAGGAGCGGGGTGGGGTGGGGTGGAAATAACTGCCACTTCACAGCCGGCGGGAGGGAACTACCGTTGCCAACGGCACGCCAGCGGGGGAGTGGGGGGAACAGGGCCACAACTACGGGGGAAGAAGAAGAGGCGGCGCCTGCGGGGCTGCCACCACCTTCAGACCCCTCGACCTTTCCAACCCGGCGCCTCGCTCACCGGTCTGTGGGCAGCCGGGCCCTGGAGCAGACGGGAGAGCGCGGCCAGCATCTTGCGCATGGAGTGTAGGGTGGTCGCTGCTGCCGCCGCTCACCCCCGGCCCTTTGCCTTCTGGTGCTGCGTCCGCAGTAACGAAGGCCGACAAGTCTCCTTCAGGCTTCAGCGTCCGGCCCTCCTCCGTTGCAGCCTGGCCGACGAGCAACTTGCCCAGAGTGACAGCTGAGGAGGCAGCTCTTGCTTGCCCTCTAGTGGCTCCAGCCGGCACCGACGAGATACGGCCGACAAACGTTGTTCCCGGAGGTGCTCCCTTTCTGGAAGCGAGAAGAAGGGGTTTTATAATTGCTTGGTTATCTTCGGTTGAAATATCACGCAAACCCCCAGAGGCGTCATGATTTAAGGTCGGTGTGAGTGGGGAAATATTGCCTTCCCCCCTCCCACTACCATTTGTTTCAGATTCAACAACTGGACTGACTTTTTAATGTAAACTTCATCTAGGTTCTTGTAACTGGCCGCTGTTGCTCTTGCTCAAGCCCTCCCAATCCAGATGCCTCCATATGTAAGAAGAGCCATGCTGGATCAGACCAAGGGTCCATCTAGTCCCCCATTATGTTCACACAGTGGCCAACCAGCTACCCACGGAATCCCACAAGCAGGACATGAGTGCAACAGCACCTTCCTGCCCATGTCCCCCAGCAACTGGAGTATTGGAGGAAGCATATAGCCGATCAGGACTAGTAACTACCGATGGCCTTCTCCTCCATGAATTTGTCCAATCCCCTTTTAAAGCCCTCCAAACTGGTGGCCATCACCACATCTTGTGGAAGTGAATTCCATAGTTTAACTATGGGCTGTGTGAAGTACTTCCTTTTATCTGTCCTGAATCTCCCACCAATCAGCTTCAGGGGATGACCACGGGTTCTAGTATTATGAGAGAGGGAGAAAAAATGTCGCCCTATCCACTTTCAACACACCATACATAATTTTGTACACCTTTGTCATGTCTCCCTTTACTTGCCTTTTTTTTCTAAGCTAAACAATCTCAGCTGCTGTAACCTTTCCTCATAGGGAAGTTGCTCCAGCCCCTTGATCATTTTAGTTGCCCTTTTCTGCACTTTTTCCAACTCTACAATGTCAAATGACCAGAACTGTACACAGTATTCTAAGTGCGGTCGCACTATAGGTTTGTATAAGGGCAGTATGATCTTGGAAGTTTTTATTTTCAATTCCTTTCCTATTTATGTCTAACATAGAGTTTGCCTTTTTCACAGCAGCTGCACACTGCACTGACATTTTCATCGAGCTGTCCACCACAACCCCAAGATCTCTTTCTTGCTCAGTCACCACTAGCTCAGATCCCCTCAGCTTATACTTCAAGCTGGGATTTTTTGCCCCAATGTGCATTACTTTACACTTGCTTGCACTGAACTGCATTTGCCATTTTGATGCCCATTCTCCCAGTTTGGAGAGATCCTTTTGGAGCTCCTCACAATCCCTTTTTGTTTTCACCACCCAAAATAATTTGGTGTCATCAGCAAACTTGGCCACTTCACTGCTCACCCCTGATTCCAGATCATTAATGAATAAATTGAAAAGCATTGGTCGCAGTACAGATCCCTGTGGGACCCCACTGTTTACTTGCCTCCATTGGGATAATTTATTTACCATTTATTCCTACCCTCTTCTTCCTGTTCTTTAACCAGTTACTTATCCATAAGAGGACCTCCCCTCTTATTCCATGACTGCTAGTTTGCTCAGGAGTCTTTGGTGAGGGGCTTTGTCAAAAGCCTTTTGGAAGTCCAAGTAAACAATGTCTACCGGATCACCCCTGTCCACATGTCTATTGATACTCTCAAAGAACTCTAAAAAGTTAGTGAGACAGGACTTACCTTTCTGGAAGCCATGTTGATTCTTTCTCGGCAGGGCTTGTCCTATATGCTTACTGATTTTATCTTTAATAATGCTTTCAACCAATTTACCTGGAACAGATGTTAAGCTAACCGCAAGCACTCTGTAATTTCCCGGATCCCCCCTGGATCCTTTTTTTAAAAATTGGTGTTACATTGGCCATTCTCCAGTCCTTTGGTACAGAGCCTGATCTTGGGGACGTGTTACTTATTTTTGTTAGAAGAACAGCCATTTCATACTTGAGTTCTTTAAGAACTCTAGGATGAATATCATCTGTGCCCAGTGATTTATTGACTTTCAATTTGTCAATAAAGTTTAAGACTTCATCTGTTGTCACCACTGTTTGCCTCAATTTCTCAGACTCCCCTCCTGAAAACATCAGTTCAGGCACAGGCATCTGTCCTGTATCTTCTGCAGTGAAGGCAGATGAAAATAATTCATTCAGCTTTTCTGTGATCTCTTTATCCTCCTTTAGTACTCTTTTAACTCCATTATTGTCCAGTGGTCCAACTGCCTCCCTAGCTGGTTTCCTGCTTCTGATATATTTGAATAATTCTTTATTGTTGGCCTTGATGTTGTCAGCAATATGCTCCTCAAAATACTTTTTTTGCATCTCTTATTATCTGCTTGCATCTCCTTTGTGCAAGCTTGTGCTCCCTTTTGTTTTCCTCATTTGGGCAAGACTTCCATTTACTGAAGGAAGCCTTCTTATCTCGAATAGCTTCCTTGACACTGCTTGTTAACCATGCTGGTGACCTCTTGGACTTGGTATCTTTCCTAACCTGTGGTATGTATTCTAGCTGAGCTTCTGTTATTGTAGTTTTGAGTAATTTTCAAGCATTTTGAAGGGATTTAACCCTGTCAACTTCCTTTTTACTAGTTCCCTCATTTTGGAGAAGTTTCCTCTTCTGAAGTCAAATGTGACTGTATTAGACTTCTTTGGCAATCGTCCATGTAAATATATATTAAATTTGATAGCATTGTGGTCACTATTTCAATTGGTTCAACAACATTTATATCTCGTACTAGGTCATGGGCAACACCACTTAGGATTAAATCCTGGGTCGCCTCCCCTCTGGTCAGTTCCATGACCAACTATTCTAGAGCACAGTCATTTAGGACACCGAGAAATTTAACCTCTTTATCATGACTGGAACATGCATTTATCCAGTCAATGTGGGGGTAATTGAAGTCACCCATTATTACAGCACTTTCTCGTTTGGAGGCCTCCCTGATTTCGTTTTCCATCTTAAGATCACCCTGTGCATTCTGGTCTTGGGGACGATAGCATGTTCCTAGTACTAAATTACGGTAGTTTTGAAGCCAGGTATTGTCACCCACAGTGCTTCTGTGGAAGTGTCTGCCCCTTTTAGGTTTCATTTATTTCATTTCATTTCTAAGTGCTGGACACTAAGGTTTTCAAGTGCTGGACACTATGCCCTCTTTGACATATTTATTTTATTTATTTATTATATTTATACCCTACCTTTTTTTCTTGCAAGGAACCCAAGGCGGCTTACATAATCCTCCTCCTCCTCCTCTCCCCTTTATCCTCACAACAACCCTGTGAGGTAGGTTAGGCTGAGAGTCAGTGACTGGCCCAAAGTCACCCAGTGAGTTTCATGGCCAAGCGGGGACTAGAACCCGGATCTCCCAAGTCTCAGTCCAACACTCTCACCACTACGCCACACTGGCACACATACAGTGCAACACCTCCAGTACGTCCTTCCTGGCCCTTCTATAGAATTTATATCCAGAGATGACCGTATCCCACTGGTTCTTCCCATTCCACCAAGTTTCCGTAATGTCCACTATAACTAGGTTCTCCTTTAAAACCAGGCACTCCAACTCTCCTATTTTGGCTTGGAGGCTTCTAGCATTTGCATAGAAACACCTATACATGGTGTCTCTCTCCAGATGTCTCTGGCATGTGCAACTTCTGTTTGACTACAACTTCCACCATCTCCAGTCAGCATGCTGGCTGGGGAGGATGAAAGTCGTGCTCTGACACATTTGGAAGGCACCATGTTGGAGGAAGGTTGCTGTAATTTGTCTCTTTGTTCCATCTTCTCTTCCTCCTCCACCACCAGAAGACCCTCCGAGGTATCAACTCTGGTTCCTGGTCCACTAAGGTACTTGCTCTGTGCTGCTGGTAGCAACAGAGGGCTGAACTTCGGTGAACTCCATTTGTGACGTCCTCAGCCAGTGTGGATGTTATCAAATCTCTGAAAGGAAAAAATGAAAGATCATAGCATTAACTGCAAGTTAAAATCCAGTCATCATCCTTTTTTTCGGGAATTGGGGCTGGAGCTACACTCTCTGCATGATGTGCAGGTGCTGCTGAAGGCTGAACTGCTCGATTTCCTCCTCCTCTCCACCCCTGCCACCCGCAAAGGTTAACACTACAGTGCTAGACATGCCTCCTCAAAGGTAAGTCCCCTTGAGTTCAACGGGGCTTACTCCCAGGAAACGGTTTATTTATTATTATTTATTTAATATATTTATTCACTGCCCATCAGCCAAAAGGCTCCCTGGGCGGTTTCCAAAATACAAAACAAAAATAACAACAAAAATAGTATAAAAACACAAACATATTAAAATATAACATGATAAAAAGAAGCAGCCAAATAAATTCATTCCGGAGGTACAGTGGCAATAATAAAAGGAATACAATCAACCATTAAAATATTAGGCAAATAAAAAGGTCTTCACCTGGTGCCTGAAAGAATAGAGGGTAGGCGCCAGGCGCACCTCATTGAAAAACTGATTCCATAGATGGGGTGCCACAAATGAGAAGGCCCTTCCTCTAGCAGCCACCCTTCTAGCCTCTTTTGGAGGGGGCACTCTGAGAACAGCCTCCAAAAAAGATCTCAGGGTTTGGGCAGACTCGTATAAGGCATTCCTTCAGATAACCTGACCCCAAACCGTTAGGGCTTTAATGTTAATGTAAGCACTTTGAATCGGGCCCAGACTTCAATTGGTAACCATTGTAGATCACCGAGGACTAGCGTAATATGTTCTTGTCGGCCAGTCCCCGTTAGCAGCCTCGATGCCCTGTTTTATTATTTATTTATTTATTTATTTATTTATTGCATTTATACCCCGCTCTTCAGACAGAAAAGGCTCCCAGAGTGGCTTACAAAGATTAATAAAAAGACAGTTCCTGCCCTCAGGCTCACAATCTAAAAGACATGACACAAAAGGAAAAGGGATTGGGAGGGAGGAGGAAACAATTTTGAACCAATTGAAGTCTCCGGACTGTTTTCAAAGGCAGCCCCACGTAGAGCATGTTACAGTAGTCCAAACGAGAGGTTACTAGAGCATGGATCACTGTTGCTAGGCTCAGCCTGTCCAGATAGGGTCATAGTTGGTCAATCAGCCTAAGCTGATAAAAGGCGTTCCTTGTCACTGAATCCATTTGTGACTCCAGCAACAGTTCGGAGTCCAGGAGCACCCCCAAACTACGAACTCTGTCCTTTAGGGGGAGTGCAACCCTGGCTAGGACAGGTTGAGTATCATCCCTCCGGACAGATGATCTGCCCACAAACAGCACCTCCGTCTTGTCTGGATTGAGCCTCAGTTTATTGGCCCAGTCCATTACCAGGCCCAGACACTGATTCAAAACAGCCACTGCCTCACCTGAATTTGATGAAAAAGAGAGGTAGAGCTGAGTGTCATCTGCATATTGGTGACACTTCAGCCCAAACCTCTGGATGAGTTCTCCCAGCGGTTTCAGGTAGATGTTTACAAAGTGCTTACATGAATACTGGGAGCCAGTGTGGCGTAGTGGTGAGAGTGTTGGACTGGGACTCGGGCGATCCGGGTTCTAGTCCCTGCTTGGCCATGAAACTCACTGGGTGACTTTGGGCTAGTCACTGACTCTCAGCCTAACCTACCTCACAGGGTTGTTGTGAGAATAAAATGGAGAGGAGGATGAGGATTATGTAAGCCGCCTTGGGTTCCTTGCAGGAAAAAAGGCGGGGTATAAATATAATAAATAAATAAATAAAATGTTTAAAAGCATGGGGGATAAAATGGAGCCACGGTGCAGAGCAACAATCCCCCAGCCCCACCTTCTGGAATTGTCTGGTCAAGTAGGAGCGAAACCACCACAAAGAAGTGCCTCCAACTTCCAAACCCACCAGCCTATCCAGAAGGATACCATGGTCGATAGTATTGAAAGCTGCTGAGAGATCCAGGAGAATCAACAGGGTCGCACTCCCGCTGTCTCTCTCCAGGTAAAGGTCATCCCACAGGGCGACCAAGGCAGTTTCTGTTCCAAAGCCAGGCCTGAAGCCCGATTGAAATGGATCTCTAGATAATCCATTTCCTCCAAGAGAACTTGGAGCTGCTTGGCCACCATGCGCTCGAACACCTTGCCCAGGAAAGGGATATTTGCAACAGGTCTATAGTTGTTCAGGTCTTCTGGGTCCAGATTTGGTTTTTTAAAGAGTGGCCTAATCACAGCCTCTTTCAACACGGCTGGCACCACCCCCTCCTTTAAGGAGGCATTCACAGCCTCCTGGACCCAGGTGCAATTCCCTTCCTTAGTTTAGGACTGCAGCCTTAGTAAAGTAAGGCCTGTGATATGACACTGCCTTTCCCTGCCCCCAAGAGAGGCAGCCACCAAGTTCAGTGAGGGCATGGAAACTCACAACACCATCGCATCGCTCCTCCAATCAATCCACAAGACTTCATGCATCTTGCAGTCCAGGTGACACAAATATGCCAGCTGCTTCCTCCTCCTCCTCCCCCCCCAAATTTGATGAAAGAGACATCTGAGGAGAGGCAAGGAAAGGCCAGCACAAGAGGCAAACACGATCATATGTGCATGCACGCACACACACACACACATCTCAGAAGTAATGCCACACTTGCCGCCCTAAGCATGCTTCAGAGTTGGGTTTCCACAGCAGCTGTGAAGCAAGTCCAAGCTTGCTTGGCCTTGCTTGGCCTTTACTCCAAAGTCCACACCCTCAATGTGTACTTCGCTCTCACCAAGTGGCCCCTTGTATGGGTCACTTCAGACTTGAAGCTGTCTTCTTAAATTGCGTTAGCTGATTATGTGTCTTAGGTCTTATATGTAGCTGTTCACCCACGTTTGTCTGTCTTTATTAAGAGCAGTTTGTTTTATTTGATTACTTGAAGCAGGGTGCCCCTCCGTTAATTCACTTCTTACTTTCCTGTCACCAGTCAGACTCTGGAGAATTAGAACTTTGAATAAAAAGGTTGATTTATTGTTCTAACAAAGTCTCAAAACTGATATTCAACTCAGACACAGATAACTTGTAAGAAAGCTAAAAGATTTTGGGTTGAAATTCATTAATTAATGCAAAAGATTTTAAGGATTACTTTTCAATTGAAACCAGAGGCTTTTCTATTGGGAATAATGGACAGTCAGCTAGAAGGAAGATATGGAACTTTATTTTTATACATGACAACGTCAGCGAGACTACTATATGCACAGAAATGGAAAGGTCCAGCAGTGCCTACGATAGAAGAATGGTTGGTCAAGATGCTGGAGCTGGCAGAGATGGCCAAACTTACATCACTAATTAGAGAAAGGACAACATCTGCGTTTATTATTGAGTGGAAACCTCTAATTGACTTTTTGCAGAGACTGGAAAATAATGATTTGTTTGTTTGTGGATTATGGAATAATAAGTGAATTTGGGACAATGGGAAGAAAGAGATTTCTCATTTGGATTATCGAGTAAGAAAAATTATTGTTACCTGTATTTGCTGTAGAAGAAAATCGGAGGTCTATTTTTGTTTTGTTAATTGTTATATGTTTGATATTATGTGTTTGTTTTATATAGAAATAAAAATTGGACAATAAAAAAAAAAGATGGAATTTTCAACAGTTAATTCAAACTTGTTCTTTGCTTAGATTCAGGTTAAAGGCAGGCATATGTTATACAGTGCTCTTTGTATCAATTTGGCTTGGTTACTTGAAAGTTACAGTATCAGACCAGGGAACTTAACTGTCCCTCACACTAGTCCAGAGTTTCACCTTCTTCCTCAGACAGAAGGTCCTTCACTCCCTAAGTGGAGACTCCTGTGAATTGTTCTATACTAACACCTTCATGTTTGCTTTCTCACAACTTAGTACTAGATTTCCTGTCTGAACTCTTCTCTTCAGTACCACCTTTCCCTACCTACGCTATTAACCTTCCACTCCCTCTCTCACTCCAACCCATTCTCTTCCCCAACTGACAACCAACAACCCTTAACTGCCAACTCCCTGGGGTTCTATGCTCTCTTTCAACCAATCAGAGCCTCTGGAATGTTCAGGTTGGCCCCTCCCTGAGCTTGTGCCTGTCACTCCGCCACAGCGCGCACACACACATATACACACATCTCAGAAGTAATGCCACACTTACCGCCCTAAGCATGCTTCAGAGTTGGGTTTCCACAGCAGCTGTGAAGCAAGTCCAAGCTGGCTCTCCAGAGAGAAATACAAGAAGGAGAAGGAGAGCAGCAGAAGGCAGATGGATGGCTATCCTGCACACTCTTTGTTTCCTTCCGGCTACCTGCCCTCTCACTCCAGTGCTTGAAATTGCTCACAAAATTCTTGGCAGGGCACACAATCCAACTCCCCTTTGGGAATGTTACACCCTGTCCAGTTTGGACCTCTCCGGCTCATTTGCCCCTTACAGGACCATCCCACAAAGATGAAAAAATACAGTTGGGATACCCTGAAGCCGAGCATATTTCTGTGACCTGGCTAGGGATATTGTCAGGGCATTCATCCATCCCTTCATGCAGGTTGAGCTGAGGGAGATAAGAGCGAGACCAGGGCCATTCCACCAGCTCTATTGAAAGATTTCATTTTTTCCTCTTCCTTCCCCATTCCTTTTTCCTTGTGTGTCATGTCTTTTTAGATTGTAAGCCTGCAGGCAGGGACAGTTGTGTTTAACAGATTATATATAAGCCTTTTTGGCTGAGAAGCAGTATAAAGATACTTCAAATAAATAAATAAATAAATAAAATGGCACCAAGAAAGATATTGTATCTTTGAATGTTGGAGTGCTTTGCAAGGGCACTCCCCCTTTCTTTGGAGCAGACATTTTTGGGGTGGTAATAAAAGGGAATGAATGTACATCAAATTGCATAAATATACACATGGCACTTTTTATAAAGCAGACAGCCCACCAAAAGCATGAGGGGGGATTACAAGGAAGATGTCCAATTTGGCATTGGAGTGTCTGTCACACCCATTTTGAGGGTAGGAGGAAATTTAGATCAACCCACTGGAGGAAAAACAGTGGTGGTGGGTCTTCTTTGAGATGTATATTTGTATGTCGGTAGAGGGAGAGCTGTGCAATGATATGTTCCATTGTGAGCCCTGCTGTGGTGGTCAGAATGGAATTTTCTGGGGCTGAGGTGCAGGGCAATGGACAGCTGAGAGAATGAGTTGAAGACTGAACTGTTAGGGTGATGCTGTTTTATTGTGGGCTCACTCTGTATTAAAAACAACAATCTACCACCCCGTTTGACTCTACAGAAATGATCGAATGCCTTCCATAGCAACAGTGAACAGTGTTTAAATCCTGCCTCTCTCCATACATTGGAAAAAAATTTCTCAGGATAATACTTCTGTCACAATGCAGGGCTCCCTCTCCAGGTTGCAACCGCTCTCTCCCGCCCTCTCAGTAGAAGGCAAACACCGTGGAAGCTTGCCTGCCTTCTGATCCTGGGGGGCTGTGATCAGATGTTGCCTGCCTCCCTTGGAAGAAGAGAAGGAACTCCTCCCACAGATGGAGAGGGGCCACCAAAGAGGAAGAGAGATGGCAACTTCCACAATCTATGCCTGAAGACACTTGACTGTCCCTTTAACACAGCCCACACTGGCATAAGTCTCTTTTGACTCTTCATGGAAGGGAACCAATGCCATATGTTTCCCTCTGAGACAGATGGGGGACAGCAACTCTCAAACTCATCCCCAGGAACCCAAGAAGCTAGTCTTGGGATTCCTTGCTCTACCCATCTGTCATGACTTGTGCAATTTCAATACATCTCACCACAGTGTAGATGGCTGGGGAAACAGAGAAGGACCTTGGATTTTTTTCCCTTCAAGGAGGATTCCTCGAAAGTGCTTCATTGTGCCAGGGACCCAGAAGCGAGGGCTGTTGACAAGAGCCCTGAAACATCACGGGAGCTCATGAAACAAAAGGCACAAAAGACAAGGAGACCTCCGCCTGCCTGCCTGTCCCTGCTGCCTCCAGCTCCTTGCTCTACCCATCTGTCAAGAGATCCCACTACAATTTCAATACACCTCACCTAACATAGATAGCCACAGTGATCTCGAAGTGCCCTGGAATTTGTTTACCTTCAAGGAAAATTTCTCAAAGGTTTTAAGCTACCTGTGTTAAAACTCCATTGTCAACTGTGGCACTAGGGAGATCTGTGCACGCTTTGGATTTATTCCCTTATAGCCCTCTTCTCAGAGGATCACTCACCAGCTATGAATCTTCAATCAATGTTGCTTTACTCACCAACCAAAAATACTGCTACCTTAGCTGCTGGTTCTGCTCTCCTGGTGGCACGGTTTTACTGCCAGTTTTCAGTGTCAATCGGTCTCCCCCATTCCCTCTGCTGGGCTGAATCATCCAGTCCCCTGCTGGTAGGGTCATAGATGGCTGGCTGCTGCGGGTGCTTTGCTCCCCATCAGCTCTCTAGCACCTGCTGCCTTGAATGAAAGGAAGGGGCCAACCAGAGCAGCAGCAGAGCAGAGCAGCAGCAGACCCTGGCCATGGGTCAGGGCCTCAATCTACTGGATATGGTCAAATGGAGGTAGACATATAGCTGAAACTCTATAGCAGATGTGACGTGATTCCTTTGTTCTTCAGTTTGGCTGAGAGTTGGAAGCTCCTACTCACTAGATCTTACACAGCAGGTATTCTGGGGGGTGGGGTATGGTCCTTCACACACTTCCTGACAAATTTCCACAGAAAGCTCTGCAAGCCTCTTTTCCTGTGCTGACAGTAGACCCTCTCGATGATATGTAGAGTACTGGTTGCTGCATGTGTCAGCTCAGCATCATGAAACAGTCATTTTAGACTTAGACTTCTCCCTGCCCCTATCATGTCCCCTGGTTCTGAGGCTCTGCAGGACACTGAGGAGGACTCGGATTCAGACAGGTCACAGGTAACCCCACTTCAGGGGGAGTCCTTAGCACCCCCTTCTATACCTTCTTGGCCAGAGGATGTTGTTCTCCCATCAGCTGATTCTGAGGATGACTCCCCTGCAGCTTCCCCTGTTACTCAGCCATGCAGGATCATGAGACTACAGAAACTGACACTGCCCTTTTCAGAACTGCAGTCAGTATCTAATGGGTGCAGCCACTGAAAGATCAGGCTCTGCCAGCTTTCTTGAGTTGACCGCAGTCCTTCACAGAAACAAAGTTGACCGCAGTCCTTCACAGAAACAACTCCTTATGGGAGAACCTTCCAGTCAGCACTTCATGTAGTGCATTCTCCAAGGTCCAGCCTTGTCTCCAGCCACATCTGATGTGGATCCTGCCTTGCTTAGTGTGATCCAGAACAGACCATGAAAAGTGTGCAGACTGGTTTCCCTGGGCCTCACACCAAGCTAGGACAGTTTGTTCTGCCCCACAAGTGTGAGATTGAGGCTCTCATAGCTAAGCATGAGAGTATTGGTCGAAAACCAGGCTTTACAAACTCAAGTGGCCTAACTTTCAGCTGAAAGTCTGAAACTTCAAAGTCACCTGAAGGCTATCCAAGCTGTAACAGTTGTGCCTGCCCCTTTACTGCCTTGTGGAAGATGCCCAGTTACTTCCCCAGAAAAGTTTGATGGCTGTCCAGGGATGTTTCCCAATTTTGGGGCTCAATGTCAGGTTTACATGGAGCTGCGCCCTGAAGACTTTACCATGGACAAGAGTGTGAATGTATTTATTAGCCTGCTTAAAGATGATGCAGCCAAATGGGCTACACATGATCTTCTGAGTCACAGCCCTCTCTTGGATAGCTATACGACCTTCCTTGCTGAGATGAAACAGGTCTCTGAGGGATCCTTGGAAGAGGGAAGGAGCCAATTGTTGCATCTGCTGTCTTCACCAACGGACCGGTTCCATCTTAGTTATGCTAGTGCTTTCCGCTTATGTGTCCAAGACCTAGATTGGAATGAGGTTGCCCTCCTTGATCAATTCCAGGAGGGTCTGGTGGATCATATTTGAGATGAATTAGCCCAGCTGGACATAGCTACAAGGTTACTGGATCTGATTACCGTAATTGTTGTCTCCGCATAGAGGGATGTTTGGAGTCCTGGAAAAAGGCTTGTCCCCATCTGGGTGGTTCTGGAGTGTGAGTGCCTTTGCCACCTGAGAAACTGGTTAGGTAGCCTAAACCCACGCTGCTTGGTAGGGCAAAGGCACATCAGTCAGCCCAGGAGAAGGGTTGCCTCCACTGCCTCCACTTCTGTTTATATTGCAGCCAACTGAGAAACTATGCTGCAGTTTGGCCAGATAAAATTTTGGGTAATTGGATGATGGAAAAATCCATAGGATCCGCTGTGATGGGTTTGCTCACAGCAGTTTGCCCGACATCTGAGAGGCTGCCAAAAGCAAAAGTCCTGTCTTTGTGCAGTCTTTTTAAAAAAATTTTTATTATTGTGAAATTTCAACCAGGGGAGGGGAAGGAAAAGAAGAGAAAAAGAATACACACACACACACACACACAC
Source organism: Shinisaurus crocodilurus (assembly GCA_021292165.1). NCBI lineage: Eukaryota > Metazoa > Chordata > Lepidosauria > Squamata > Shinisauridae > Shinisaurus > Shinisaurus crocodilurus. The sequence continues at coordinate 201,020,638 of CM037878.1, read as the reverse complement.
ACAGACACAGACACAGACAGACAGACACACACACACACACACACACACACAGAGAGAGATTTGTATTTATCCATATCAAAGAATACATATGAAATGCATCTATATGAAAATTAACTTTCTAGCAATTATACATAAGCTCCAACAAAAGCAGACCAGATATCGAAATAAGTATCCATTCGAAGGTGATGCCTCAAATACTGAAAGCATTGTAAGGTCCTCAATCCATTGTATTATAAGAGGGTGAGGATTTATCCTTCCAATGCTGTAATATCAGTCTTTTAGCTGTCAAAAGGGTGTGGAGAATCCACTTACGCTGGCCATTTGTTAATTTCCAAGATGCAGGCAAATAATTTAAAAGAGTGTGTACATCTGTTCCAGTACAAAATTTATCCATATAATAACCTCCTCTCAAAAAGAAGCAACTACTGGACATTGCCAAAACATGTATTTAAAAGAAGCATGCACTACCTTGCACTGCCAGCAATTGGTTGAATTAGACAATCCCTTATTAAAGAGATGTTGTGGCATCCAGTAGACACAAAACATTTTTGCTGAATAAGATGCAGCCTAAGATCCATAGGCGCAACAGGTATAGATGCCAAAAGCGGGGATCCATTGATTAGGCAAAACAGGACAATCCAGTTCCCTATTCCATTCCTGCTTAAAACCCTGTATGTCATATTTATTCACCAACAATGTATTTATAAACATGGATCATGGTTGCTTTTCCTGACCAGCCTCAATAAGTGCTTCCAATAATGACAGAGACTGATGCTGTAAAAGTGGCAGACCCAAACCTAGATACCAACAAATGCTGGAATTCCAAGTATTGCTGTTCAGACATAGCTGGCAAATCAAATTTGGCCAGCAGGATAGAAAAGAACAAGAACTCATCATCGGCACCCACCATTGCCGATGTTCATGTTGTCAGGGCAATACCTTCCCTGCATCCCCATCATAATCACCTATCAAGAAGAAACATTGCAGAATGCATTTGAGTTGCACTTTAAATGTTCCACATGAAATATTCTTGATTTCTTTCTTTTTAAAAATAAAATTGTTATGGCCAGTTACAGTATTTTTCCATGTATAAGACTATACTTTTTCCTAAAATTGTTAGACTAAAAATTGAGGGTCATCTTATACACGGAAGTAAGCCGAGGAGAAAACCGCCCGGTTGCGAAATGGCCCAGTGGGGGGCGTCTTATACATGGGGGCGTCTTATAGACGGAAAAATACGGTAAGTAGCAGGGGAGGGAACACCTTCAGCCAATGTGTAACTGTGTGTATATATGTGTCTCAAGCAAAGACAGGCCTGTGGCTCACGCTGGCTCAGCTTGTCTGAGCGTGGAAAGCTAAGCAGGGTCAGACCTGGTTATTACTTGGATGGGAGACCCCTCCTCTAGTTTCCTGCATTGAGCAGGGGGTTGCACTCGATAGCCTTGTAGGCTCCTTCCAACTCTATGATCTATGAATCCTTGCTATGAGAACAGAAGTGCCACAGGTAGGGCTGTGCCAAATGTTCAAACTTCAAATACAAACTTTTTCCATATGAAAAGTCTTGGGGAGAGAGGAAATGTTCTCTTCAGGGCCTCATTTCTTGGTCTCTCTCTGTGTGTGCAGTTGTTAGCTGCCTATTCATTCCATGATTAGGACTTGTTTTTCCCTAATTGGCACAATATTTTTAAGCAGCTTCTTGTTGCCAGGAGTAACTATAGTCCCAGTGTGCACACTGACAGCAAGATGTTATGTAGCCAGTTCAGAATGAGGGCAATGCTTCTTGCATTGAGTGAGCACTTTCACCCTGTTTGCACTGCAGCCCCCCAATCCAACAAAAGAGGGGTGTTTTTCATGGAGCCCTTTAATAGCTAGTCCTTTCAGCTCAGTTCTAGTTATAAGTATACAAATCTGTCCCTATTTCCCTATGTGCTCTGCTCACAGCTTCCCAGCAAGTGCTCACACAGGAAAATAGTGATGGTTCACACATGTACGTACGTCACTTCATTACTCAATACTTGATAACTGGTAGAAGAATGTGTGAACTGACTCCATTTAAAAGCATTGTGTTTGATATTATGGGTGATATGAAAATTCTCTCTGCAGTATTAGATCTCTCATGGCCCAACCACACATGCAAGCTGTTGTCGTCGTTGTTGTTTTTGTTTTTGTTATCTGGGGTTGGCGGATCATCATGGCAGGAGGGGTGGGGTGGGGGTGGACTTACCTGTTATTTTGCCATGTGGTTCTTGTTTTTCAATTCCCTCCCCACATTGGTTCCAATGGAGGAGGGAAGTTAGTTACACCATCTCCAGGCTGGAGTAGGCAGGTGGTCTTCCCAGATGGAGAAAGGGGCTTTGAATTCAGCAGATTGAAAGCCACCTCTGAGTCACCCCTGGAATGCCCTGTTTGGGGGCCTAACACTGCCTACTGCCAGCAGGAACACCGCCAGCTGTAGATTTATGCCCACAGAGCTTTCTGCAGGCATAACTGGGGCCTCCAGGGCAGACTGGCCCCCTGCCAGTGGAGGGGTACTTCCACCACCTAACCCCTCTTGGATGGCCATTTTATAGCTCTGTTGTCTTTGCTGCAACAGATATGGCTACCCTCTGAAAAGTGCTTATACTTTGAAAATTCAACAAAAATTAAAATTTCATGTAAAGAAACTGGTTAAAAGTATCAACATTTGTAAATAATATACATTAGAACTGAAAATTACCAGGACTGCAACTTTTAAGAAATCCTATTTTTTGAAAGTATGAAAGCTTGTTTTTAAACAAAGGCTTAGCTGTTTGAGATTTTGGTAAGATTAGGGAAGGAGTACAAGGTTAGCTTTACAATAAATATGTGTTGCATGAATGTTCTAATGGCTGTTACTCCATAACTTGGCACTTCAGATAACTGAAACTGCCAGGAAAAGGAAACTAGATATACATGTTTGAATTCAATCATTACTAATATACCGGTAACTTTTAATTAAGCACTACAAAAAATACTAATACTATTGATTAGGACAGGAATGTTAATATGATCAATGATCGAAGGGGACATTAGAATGGCGGCAGGATATTTTTCAAATGATCATCATGATTCTCTGAAGTGTAAGTAACTGTTTTATGTAACATCTAAGTATTGAGCAACAATGCACGGACATGTGTTAGTTTAGTATTAACACACCCAAAGGATTGCATGAGGTAAAAAGCTCATTGTTTTCAATCATCCTGGGTGGGAACTTAAAATACCATCATGTTTTGGATGACCTTATGACTTAATTCTGGCTGTCACATCATAACATAATATCTATTCCTCATTTTAAGAAAAAATAATAATCTTTCAAATTTCCCATGGCCCTAACTATAAAACAATCTGGGTTTTTTGGTTGTTGTTGTTTTAAAAAAAATTGTACTACTTTACACTTTGGCATGTCCATAGAAAAAGTTGCATCAGGCTTTAAAAAAATACCCTTAAAGTGATTTACGGTAGCTTCTGTTTGGTTCTGACTGAAGGCCAAACCATATGACCACTCTGTGTGTGGCCAATGGCTTGTTTTCCAAGTCCAGACTGTGGTGAATGTGTTGTCTGCTTATCAGATTGTTGTGAACAGGTCATCACTCATTTCAAGAATGGATCGCGCTTTTGCCCACCAACATTAAGAAAAGGTGACATACAACATTGTAGTCTGCACATAATGTATTATTCAGATGACCTGTTTGCCACATGATGGATGGAATCTGGGACTTTTTTCTTTAAAAAGTGAAAGCAAACGTTCCTGTCCACACACAGAACACCATGTATCAAGAACCATAAGGTGGCGCTATGATTTAAGAAATTACACTTTTCCTTCCCCCATTCAGATGTTTCATAGATTTCATAGAATTGGAAGGAGCCTACAAGGCTATCGAGTCCAACCCCCTGCTCAATGCAGGAAACTAGAGGAGGGGTCTCCCATCCAAGTAATAACCAGGCCTGACCCTGCTTCGCTTTCCACGCTCAGACAAGCTGAGCCACCGTGAGCCACAGGCCCGTTGTTCTCTTCAAGTGGCTATTAAAGTACTGCTAATAATAACAGCAGTGATTCATATGCTATAGGTTGCTTGGTTACTTGAAAAAAGTAGTATTCCAACATTATTTATGATGAGACCACATGAAAATAAACTTGTTTCAGTGCAAAGGGTGTGCCTGTTTAGTTGTAGCAACCATTTAACGTTTGCATTTTTATTCTGTATTCTTTTAGTTTGTATTCTTTTATTGGGGTGTGTGTGTACTGATCAACAGTAAAACCAGTTTTCTCTCTTTTTCCTGGAGATCCAGTGCCTCCAAGTGGGTTTGCAGTCTTTATCTCCAAGTGGGCTTGTATTCTATGTCCAATTGTCAGGATTAATATTCAAACACATTTTTATTATGCGGTAAGCTTTAGCGGTAAGTATTGGCGCTTGCAACTTGCAGCTTGTTGTTTATTTTAAAATTTTATTTGCTACCCTTCAGTATAAGTATTCCCAGGATGGCTTACATTCAAACAACAAAGTATCACAGAAATGAAATAAAATAATGTAAAAAGAGCAATGGATAAAATCAGCATTAAAAAATACAGCAACGATTAAAAGAACCTGTGGAAAGCATTCCATAAACAGGGTGCCACCACCATAGTCTCCAACTGGCCTGAAAATGCCGAGACTGTCACGAAAACCCTTAAGCCATCCTGGCTTCTCACTTTATCATACAGAGTCCCGAATTTAAACTTTTTAAACTTTCCTTAAAGGGGCCATGCCATGGGCAAAATTGCAGCTAAGCTAAAACTGCAAGCTTAGCTGCAATTTTGCCCATGGCATGGCCCCTTTAAGTGTAGCTCTTTTTAGGCTTGAACAGCTCCACGGAGAGACAGACGCTGGGAGGATGTGTGCGTGCGTACACACACGCTCTTCCTGCTGCAAAGGAGGCTGCATCCGGTGGCCTGGACAGAGGGAGGGAGAGGTGAATGAGGGAATTTATCACATGATTCCTATCTTTATATTGCCAAGGATTTTATTTCCTAACACAGCTGACTCTGTGCCTCTAACAGGTAAGTTTACAGTGTCAGAAGGAAATGCAAGAAACTTCCCCTTCTCTCTGAAGCTCCATGTTTGGGGTGTGGGGTGGGTGGGTAAGCTTCACCTGTTGAATTTGTGGCAATCCTGACCATTTTAAAACAAAAAGAAAGAGATTGCCCTGCAAGCACTGACCCCCCCCCCCATGAAAAACACCAGATATCAACAATTATGGGCTTAAGTAAGGTAAAAAAATATTACAAGAGTCACTTATAAAATATTATAAAATAATATATAATATAATAAAGTAATACAGGCAGTCCGCAAGTTAAGAACGTCCGACTTACAGACAACCCATACTTAAGAACGGACTTTTGGGTTCCCCGGCACTACGTTGTTTATGTAGAGTACACAGCGTAGTATACTATGCAATTTGCGTAATTTATGCAATTTGCATAAATGCTGATTTTAACGTATAGAACGCTATGCTGTTCCGACTTACATACAAATTTGACTTAAAGACATTCTTAAGAACGGAACTCATGCGTAACCTGGGGATTGCCTGTAATTATAATGTATAAGATTTTGTGTGTTTCCTCTAATAACCATACCTCTTACAAAGTCATATGTGTGCCCCTATTTTCATCTGTGAAATGTTGGAGGGTATGAACCACCTAGAAGGCCTTTTCCCTGGTTGCTGCTCACCTCACTTTAGACAGTGGGGGCATCCAGAGAAAGGACTCTCAGAGTATGGGCCAGGTCAAGCTGAGCAGTCAGTTTTTCAGGTACCTAGGCCAGGCCATAAGCTGTGAAAGGTAAACGGTAAGCACTTTGAATTGTGCCTAGAAACTGATCAGGGGGCAGTGCTTCTGTAAGCCAGGGGCAGGCAACTTGTGGCTCTCCAGATGTTTTGGCCTCCAACTCCCACCAGCCCTAGCAAGCATAGCCAATGGTGAGCGTGTTGGGAGTTGTAGGCCAAAACATCTAGAGGGCTGCAGGTTGCCCACCCTTGGTTTAAGCACTGGCAAGGTATGTTCCCATTACCTGGTCCCAGTTAGCAGCCTCATGGCTGTATTTCGAACAGCCCAGCTCCACATACAACACACTATAGTACTCCAGGGGTAGGCAATATGGTTCTTGCGAGCACAAATGCTCCTGCGGACACCTTTCTTGGCACCCACCAAAGTGCCCTATCCCACATGCTGAAACTTGTGGGTTCAAAGGTGTTGTTTAGTGTGTTAGGCTCAGACCTACTCAGGCCTTGTACTCAGACTTCTGGTCAGGTTACCTGTCCTTTGCCACACCTCCCATGGTAGCCATTTTGTGGTGATGCCCAGGACAGTATCTCAAATTGCCAAATGTGCCCATGGCCCCAAAAGTTTGCCTATCCCTGTAGTAGTCTAGTCTGGAGGTTATTAGGAGGGTGTGGATAACAGTGGCCAGGTGAACCCTGTTACTGCTGCATCTGTGCAGTTTCCCTGATGTCTGCAAAGCAGACAATGTATATCCAATGTGTTGTACATGTGCCTCAAACCAGAACTGGTATATGGTTACCAAAAATGACTGTAGACAAGGCTTGAGATAAATAAGTTTTGAGATCCCATGAGAGTCATGAATGAGTTTACGAGGAAGGACATCACTGCTTACATGCTCCCTCACTTCCACAATGAATCAGTCAATTAATAAAACCATACAAGTTTTCTTTCACTGTCATTTGTGGTCCTGATTCACCCTAGTTGTGCAAAGGGAGGTTCCATTGACTAAAATGAAGCTCATACAGCTAGATATAGAGCAAAACGCTGCACTGATACAACAGAGAAAGTTCTCAGATGCTACACAGTTATCTGTCTTGTCAACTTGGCATGGCCCTTGGATTCCAAATACTGAGCATGCATATTGCACATGAACACCAGACTGGCAGGCCCGCCCCTTTCCCTGTGTTGTTGTGTAAATATCAACACTAGTGCAGGGTGAGGACAGGGTGGGCCAAGGGAGGAGGAAGTATAGACTTGGAATAATCAACCAGCAATGTGCCAAACTGTCCAGCTGTTTTGGAGAACTGGGAAATCCCAAAGGCTTGGGGAGTGGCATGAGCTCTGAACTGTCATAAACACCTATCTCCTCTTCATGCGGCATTTTGCTTGTTTCCTTTTTTAAAAAACGTCAGAAATGGACAAAACGATCTAGGACTGTGGTCCACAAGGTCCTCTCAAATATTCCACAAGGCAGCTGTGGAGTCTTTCCTTCCACAGCCCTGACCATTTGTCTGGTAGCAGCTTGGTACTGTCTGGAACTTTAATTTAGTTTGTTTGCATTTGATTGGTAATGTGTTTCATACAAATAGGTGTTGCAAATGGACCTAAGATAGAGAAGAATGTGTTGTTCAAAAATGCCAGCAGAAGCCTGTGCAATGGCATAAACCTGGGTGAGCACAAGAAAAAATCAGAAAGATTTTTTTAAAAAATGGAAGGAAGGGTATAAATAGGTATGCAAATTCATGTTAAAATTTAAGAGTTTATACTTCAGTATTATTGATTAAAGAATTTCCAAACGCTGAAGGGAAAGAGATGCAGAATTAAGTTTACATAACCAAATAACAAAGCAGTTATAAAATCTTTAAAATATATAACAAACTTGTTTTATTTGTAAATAGGAGGAGCTGACCATAATAAATTGCTCCAGATGTAGCCTCTCCTGGGTAATGAGTCATTAGTGGTAATAAATTCAATTATATGATTGCTTGCCTCTGACATACTTGTTTTGCCATTGTGGCCCCTGAAACACTAGAAAATATGCTGGAAAATATATGTGCAAGTGTACTACATGCCTGCACATATGAAACATGAAGTGGCACTCATTTAACACGCTGCATTGTTCAGAATTCTGTTAAAAGACAATAGAATACGTACATGTTTATATTTTTAAAGGCACTGTTTCAAGCCACGGTTTTCAAGCAACACCCTAAATTATTCGTTCGTAAGAGTAGTGTGTAAGACCAGGAAACCTGGTTAGTGCTCAGGGCATTTTAATGTCTGCCTGCATGCCATATGATAGCATGTTATTAGTTACTAGAATAAATGGTGTTAAACTGCATATATATATATGCAGGGCTTTTTTTCTGGTGGAACTCACCGGAACTGAGTTCCAGCACCTTTTCTTCTATTAATTGCATTACAATTTAATCGCCATCTACTCCCGAGGAAATGTAATCCAAGAGTTCCGGTACCCTTTTCTCCAGAAAAAAAGCACTGTATATATGTGTGTGTGTGTGTGTGTGTGTGAGAGAGAGAGAGAGAGAGAGAGAGAGAGAGTGTGATTGGAAGCATGGTAACTGTTTGATCATCCTACCAGCAGGGATGTTGAAGAGTCCTTGGTCTCGAGTCACGAGTCGAGTCACGAGTCTTTGGACCCGAGTCTCGAGTCCGAGTCCGAGTCCTTGGTCCAAAATGGTGACTCACGAGTCACGAGTCACGAGTCACGAGTCACTCCCAAAGCTGACTCCACAAGTCCCTATTAAAATCAATGGGGTTTTTTCCCAACAAAATAAGGCTACTTCAGATGTGTGGTTTAAATAAATTCTAGGCACAAGTGTGCCTTTTTATTTCAAAACTCTGCAACTGATTTTGGCAAGAACAGACCAGGCAGAAAAACCCAAAATAACCAGGCAGGCAGAGGAGGCAGGGAACCCCAAAGCAGGGAGGCAGAGGCCTTTGTCTTGGACAATTCAACTGTTGAACTGGTCAAGAAGAGACCAGGCAGGCAGAGGAGGCTGGGAACCCCAGACAGGCAGGCAGAGGCAGCCAAATCCAAAATGTCTGAAAGGTTGCATTTTAGAAAAATGATTTTAAAAAATAAACTTTCTGTACTTCCTAAAACTTATCCATGTTGCATTTGAAGAACATGATTTTTTCTAACTGTTTGGCCCCCATTCTGGAACAGTGAGATCTCATCACAATTCCACCCTCACTGAACACCCGCTCCACTGGTGATGAACTTGCTGGAACCAGAAACACACTCAGAGCAGCCACGCAGAGTAATCTCAGGTCCTTCTTCTGCCTCTCCCAAGTACGCAACACATCAATCAAAATAAATCTTGACACACTGCTGGGCCTGCACTCCTGGTAGCCGTCCATAGTGGCCGAGCAGCGGCACACCTCGCTTCCATGCGCTCTTCGCCGGCAATCACGCTCCTCTCCACTCCTTCTGGCACAGCCCAGGGATGTTGAAGAGTCCTTGGTCTCGAGTCCCAAGTCGAGTCTCGAGTCCCATTAAAAATATTGGGACTCGAGTCCAAGTCGAGTCAGAGGGGGGACTCAGTCCGACTCACGAGTCGAGTCCTCGAGTCCGAGTCCCCATCCCTGCCTACCAGTACCAGCTCCCTTTCTGTGTGGCCAAAATATTTGTTGTGTCAAATTGCCACCATGTGAAGGATTAAGGGTCATTGTTTTTTGTATGCTGTCGCCAACATTTTTGGTGGTGGGAGGAAAATTAAGAATTTAACCCTACAAGTGCCAGGAGCTCCACGCAACTGCCTGACTATATCGGGGCAACAGACACAGGGACACACTGTTTTTTTGAGCTTCTATTATGTGATCCTAAGTTATTCCTTTCAGATATCTTTTTGTTTGGACATTATATCTATTCATAATATTCTGTGATTTTTAAACAGTGTGAAAATGTCACATGATTTCCCATTTTTGTCATTCAGCTGTTTTCTATTTCATTCAGCTGTTTTCTGTATCCTCCTGGCCATGCCTCTAGCTCAGCAGGTCAGGATAGCATCTTATAAACAAAGCTTATGAGTAAGTACAATGACACACCTTATAAGCAGAAGTAAAAGCATCCTAGTTCAATTTCAGCCTTTATACAACTGGTAAACATGTGACTAGTAAACGACAGTATGAGATCAGCATTTTCTGGGCACCTAATGGAGGGCACCTAATGCTAGCAGTCAAAAAGCCTTGCACAGCTATTCCATCTTTTCTTTCTTAATTGTTTGTTTCTTCTGGTAAGAAAAAGGATGGAAGAAGTGGTGGGAAAACACAGTAGGGCTACAAATTAAAGACATAGTCATCTGGACCTCCTGTAAAATTCTGTGAATGCAGCAGTGTGGCTGAGAAATAAGTGCTTTGTCTGGAAGCACCCTAAGTCCAATTCTGGTAGTGTAAAACTCTAGTATCAGAGAAGCAGATTAACAATGCAGTCCTATACATGTCCACTCATAGGTAAGTCCCGTTGTGTTTTCCTTTAGACAACAAGATTCTGCAAGAAGCATCCTTGGACTTATGTAATAGTAAAAAGGAAAAGGAACTATTCTTTGCATTTGATAAGGTGATCATCTTGAATGGCATGCTATATTAATCGTTAATGCACGGCTGACATTTTAAGATGTCAATTCCTATCAAAGGAAAGGGAATTCCAGAGTATTAAAAGCTGTGCTTCCTGGTTGACAATCTTAGTTTATTCGGTGGGGGGGGGATCTCAAAAGAATGGAAACTCTAATCTGTTGGAAATAACAAATGAGATTTCATACATTGCTTGCATTGAAAATTATGTGAGAAAAACCCTTGACTGTTGATTTAATTCCACCTTTGTAATGGGTAAACACATAAGAGGCCAAATTTTGTCCAATGGTTACTATCACAAGGTATGTGTTACTGATTATTTTTAAATGCCCTTAGGAAAAGAGCATGACAGAGATGGGAGAAAGGAACAGCTTGGGAAAGATTGTAATAGGGGAATTCTGTAACCAAGAAGGAATTATAAAGGGTAGTTAATACAGTAGAATCCTGGAAAGAGACATATAGGGAGCTTTAAAGTGAGGATTGGAAACTTAAAATCTGTGTGCTGAGGATGGATGGCATGGCATGCTCATAGCAACAGAAGTGCCAAGTAACTTTAGTGAAGGCATTCTGAATTTACTGGAGAGATATGGCAGGAAAGCTTATAGAACCCATTATTTTTCTTCTGTTAAATATATATTGTGGTTAGGCAGATTGTAAGTTTGGCTGAGTGTGTTTTCGGGGAGGAAATCACACTGTTTCACTACACTTTTTATTTAATTGGAAAATCAATTTTCCATACTATATTTAATCTATTCTGGTATGCAAGTGCCTACTGACTGTTAATGGGAGTTTATGATAACTGGATAGCAGTATTGCACGTAGTGAGAGAAATGCAAACTATTTTAATTTTAGTTTCCTATCAGAAAATCAAAAGGAAATAGCTGAGTGGGAAGCTTTTATGTATCTTTGTCTTTGCAGTAGAGCAAACTCCCTTGATGAGGGAAAAATTGAATATGGAAAGGAAAGGAGAGAAGACTTAAAAAAAAATAAAAATCTGAATGGTTGAAACAGATGACCAGAGGCACAGTCCACTGGAAACTTCTCATTAAGTATAATGGGGCTTACGCATGAACAATTCCTAGTGTATTGTGCCCTGAGTAATCTGTTTAATGTATTACTAAATATGCATCCCAGGGGGTGAAAAACATTTGGGCTGTATGTTATTAGGTTTTCAAATATGGACTTGGCTGGATGCTTTGTGCCAGTTTTGGAGTACGGTATTAGCTTATTCAGTTAAGCATAGTCAATTAGTTTAACAATAGAAATTCAAATCCAGATATATTTGATGTATATTATGAATATATATAAAGAATAATCTAAAGTATTTCATTGAAGTCACCATGCAAAGAAGAAAAAATCTCAACACAGTAAGCTCAACTTTAGGACCAATATAAAGACAAGGGCTAAATATCCCCTAAGACACATCTAAAACTTCAAGTAAAAATGCATGAGTTCCAGCAGAAATGAGAGAGGACGAAGCATACCTAATTTGGGCCCAGTTTATATAGCCATGCTAAGTATCTGCTGGTTACAATTTACAGTAGCTGGCATTCCCCTTTGGGGAAATAATCCTTATCTATGAGTCATAGGGGAAGGTAATGCAGCTTAATGCTGAAAAATAAATTGAGAAGGAGATTTGTGAAGTAGCTATGGTGGCCACTTACAGATTGCCAAAAAAAGAGGAATTGCATCACCAAAAAAAGAGGGAAAGGGGAGTGCCAATTTGCATAATATCTGCATATGCAAATTTTTATGTATAAGTGCACATTTAGACATAATGACTTTTTTAAAAAAAATTAAAATTTATTTAGAGTTTCAAATAATACACAACAAATACCATACCAACATACAAATAACAACTACAGTGTCCCCTTCACCATTCAGGACCAAAGAATATTCATCCTCTATATTCCCCTATTACTCAATATTCCAAAAAAACATATCTTTTTTAAAAAAACTTTAAACTTTTAAATGTTATTTCTATATAAAACAAACACATAATATCAAACACATAACAATTAACAAAACAAAATAGACCTCCAATTTTCTTCTACAGCAAATATAGGTAACAATAATTTTTCTTACTCGATAATCAGAATGAGAAATCTCTTTCTTCCTGTTGTCCCAAATTCACTTATTATTCCATAATCCCACAAACAAACAAATCATTATTTTCCAGTCTCTGCAAAAAGTCAATTAGAGGTTTCCACTCAATAATAAACGTGGATGTTGTCCTTTCTCTGATTAATGATGTGAGTTTAGCCATCTCTGCCAGCTCCAGCATAAAAAACAAAACATCATATATTGACAAGGCATGCTCCCTTTTCCCTTGACTAGCACAAAATCTAAAAATGGCCCCCAAATTTCCTTAAAATTATTTCTCTTTAATTGTCCCTTTTTGCATTTAATACAGCAAGTTAACTTATCATTTACAACTATGTCCCATACCTCCTTGTACCAATCAACCATTGAAAAAACATGTTGGACTTTCCATTTCCTTGCTATCATTAATCTCCCAAGTTTAGATTGTTAACAAGTTTAGACATAATGACTATTTAAATAGACTATTGAAATAGAAATGCAATACATCTCACTAGTAGTCAAGAAGACTGACCAGGTGACCTGCCTGGCCTGCCTGCTCAGTCTGCAGTCCAGATGCTAAGTGTTGAGGGGCAACTTCAAGGCCTCTCCTTGCTGTCGCTTCTGACGGTTCTTTGGCTTTAAACCAGACTTGGACTGGACAGCTCATCAAATAGAAGACACCTTTGAGGACTGTCCTCTGCCAGCTCTACAAAATGGAGGACTGCCCTCTGTAAAGGAGGACATCTGTCAACCTTACAATTAGCTTGTTCACAGGAGTTTTAAAAAATATACTTCAGCAATTCAGAAAAGGCTGGAAGGGGCAGGGGGCACTCTGCACACCCGAATGACCAGCCTGTGTATTAACGTTAGACCAAGATTTTATTGATCAAATGGTTTAGATCACAGGTGCAGAACCTCAGGCCCAGGGATTCACATCCTGCCCTCCTGTGGTCCTAATCTGACCCTCTGAGGTTTTCCAAATGGCCACACCATTTTCACCTTGATGTGAAGTGCTAGAGTGAACATTGACATTTCCTCTCCAGGAATTTGCGAAGTGAACATGCTATCTCTGACTGGCCACAGTGGATGCATCTATTCTTGTGCCTTAATGCACCTGCATAAGTAGCCTAGGGCTGCACCTAAAGTGTTACAACTAGAACTTTCAGCCAAACAGGGTCAAAAGAAACTGCCTTGTGTTTTGCATTTGTGGGGGTGGTTTTCAGTGGTGTCATAAAACTCACTGGTGCTCTTCTGGACTCCTCTTAGATGGTAGCTGCAATTCCACCCCTCCCTTGCCCCAGAATGACACTACGTCATGTAGCATTGCTCTGCGGGGCTTCTGGGGCTTTGTAAAGTTCTCATCTTCCTGGTCTTCGCTGTCAACACTCATTCAGCACTAACACTTGGACGTCCGGGTTCATTCTGACTGTGCATTTGGCAGGGCCATGCTGTTTTCCATCTCGAACTAAGGACACTGACCCTCTGATGGTAAGTCAGCTTGTTATATCGCCCATATGTGTGATGCACAGAGACCATGAAGAAGAACAGGTTGCTTACCTGTAACTGTGGTTCTTCACGTGGTCATCTGTGCAGTCACACAACCCACCCACCGTCCCCACTTTGGTGTCACTGTCGATGTCGAAGGGGCTTACTGAAGCAGTTCATTTTTTCCACATCGGTACTGATGTCAATACTCCATATCAATGTTTTTTTGTACCGAAAATCCTCTCGGTTCCAAGGCCACAATAGGCGGTCTCAGGGAACTGAGGGGATAGGCAGAAACCCGCTGGAGCATGTGCAGTAGGATGGTGGGGGAAGGGCCCGCCTAAAACGCCTCAGCTTCAGAAGTTTCCCGAATGAGCCCTCAGCGCAGGCGCAGAGTCCATATGTGTGACTGCACAGATGACCACTCAAAGAACCACAGTTACATTTAAGCAACCTGTTCTTTCTTTCCTGGTTTAACTGTAAGCCCCCAAAGCCAGCCTAAACAGGTAGATCTTCCTATGTTTTGATTCTGAAAGGTGCTCAGGCTTGGACCTTAGTGAGCTGGACAGGTTCCAGTTGGACATCTGTGGAGGAATGGAATTCCATAATGAGAGGGGAAGTCACCAAGAGCACCTCCCTTTATGTGTTTTAGAGTTTTGAGGTCAATGCATTTACAATCAATATGCAAATATGGATGTTTCACTGAAAGGAAATACAGTTTTACCTAGTGTGATTGGATATATGGCTAAGAAGAGCTTAAATTTAATATTTATAATTTCACAAGAATTCCAAAGGGAAAGATTGCACTATGTATAATATACCATTTCTCCCTCTTTTAGTATGTGTGAGGCAGTGTTTGAGGGGAATAACGTAGCATATTAGGAATTACTAAAAGAAGTGACAACCTGGACACACAGTTTGAGTTATGTAGGAAAGGGAGGTATCCATTTTATTACGGAAACATTAGCTGTCAACTTCAAAATCATTTTTATACCATGGGGTTTAGATTAGGAACACTTTAATTGCTGCCTTGATTTATCTTATGGCTCCTACTAGTTTACTTCTAGGTGTCAAGACCTTCATGGATAATCTGGATAATGCCCTTAATAGTACTATTTGGCCTCCACTACAGTTGAAAAAAGGTTTATAAAAATGCACATAGCCAGACAGCTTCCAGTTGGACATCCAACTGAGAAAATGAAAGAGCATAAATTATCCCTGCAAAGGTCTGGAATGTATTACTCAACAAATTACCTCCAGATCCACCATTTTTCCCAGACATTAGACTAGGAATAAATTTTTCATTTGGTTAAAAAAAGGACCAATCTGTAGCCAAGTTATGCCCCTTTTGGAACTTGGCCCTCAGGACTAACCCAAAGACATGCAGATAGGAAAACCCTGCTCTTGCCTACTGAAGTGATTATTCACTGCAAAGAGCATGGCTGTGTTATTTCAGCAGAATTCCACACCAAAGTTGCTAATAAACATTCTACTTTACTGGATCTCCTGATCCAGATGTTGAAGGCTTCCTGAACCTTTGAGGGTTGTAAAAATAGAAAATTTTGTCAGATGTGGTTCTTCCAACCACAGTGCCACATTTTCAAAGGGGAAGAAATACAGGGGAGAATCTCACCTTTTATGCACATATCAACATTGATTTAATATTCCCTTTCCCTAGGGAACCCTAGAAGTATAGTGCTATGACAGGAGCAACGGATCTCTCAGTGAGAATTCTAATACCTTCAACAAACTACAATTCCCACGATTCTTTTGGTGAAGCGACTGGGAAACAGGCTGCCTTTTTAAAGGGAGAACAATATAGAATTGTTTCTAGCCAGTCAGAGCTAGGAGAAGTGGCCTTCATATGAAACAGGCTGGTTAAGGGCAACCTGTGATTTTTGTAGCAATAAAAAAACCCCGGTGTGGTGTAGTGGTAAGAGTGTTGGACTGTGATTCGGGAGA
The DNA here is from genome assembly GCA_021292165.1 of Shinisaurus crocodilurus. Classification (NCBI taxonomy): domain Eukaryota; kingdom Metazoa; phylum Chordata; class Lepidosauria; order Squamata; family Shinisauridae; genus Shinisaurus; species Shinisaurus crocodilurus. The sequence continues at coordinate 201,004,743 of CM037878.1, read as the reverse complement.
TCCAGGTTCTAGTCCCCACTTGGCCATGAAACTCACTGGGTGACTTTGGGACAGTCACTGACTCTCAACCTAACTTACCTCACAGGGGTGTCGTGAGGATAACATGAGGAGGAGGAGGGCTATGTAAGCCACCTTGGGTTCCTTGTAAGAGGGAAAAATGCAGAATATAAATGTAATAATAATAACAAAAATAAATAAAACTAGTTAAAAACAGGTTTAAGTGTCATTTAAATGAAGCAGAAAAGCTAAGCTGAAGAGCATAACATGGTACCAGGGGTGGGGTCAGGGTGAGGAGACAAGATGGGTTCTGTCGCAAACTTGTGTTGGAGCCAGCTGGAGGACTGAGGGGGAAGGAGGGGGAGAACAAGCCACAGCAAGGCCTGATCATCTATCGGGCATCTATCATGGGTTGTTCAGCAAACAACTAACCCATGGTTGGTAACACAGACCTGCGCACCCAGCCATCAACTGGGACACTTTTCCAGGCAGGTAGGTAAGCTGGTAACTTACCATCTTTTAGCCAGCTTTTCCCCCTCCCTGGTTGTTCCTCGCTGGACTGGGGCCCTGCTTCCCCTGAAGGCTGCAAGCAATGTTGAAGGAGCTGCCCCTGGGACTGATTGTTTGCAGACCTGTGCCAGCTCTCCTCCCTTGGGAGGTCTACATCTGCTGGCCTGAGGAGTGGGGCGGTGACACCCCAGCGGCAACATCACTGAAAGGGACAACATTGAAGGGGGTCACCCCTTTGGAGGAGCCACTTTGGGGGAGCTACAAGGGCAAGGGTCACCTCCCTAATATCATTTGTTTAGTTTCCTTGGGGGGATTCCCTTAGGATGTGCGGTAGAGGGCAGACATGGAGCCTAGTGGGGGAATTTGTGGGGGCTCCAATTGGTGTAGTGACGGGTAGAGGGAGATATGGTGTTGGGAGGAGGGCTAGCCAGCTAAGGGGGATGCGGCCCAGGCAGTTAACGGCTGTGCTGTGTTCCAGCCCTCCTCGTACCCGCAGGTTTGGTGGTTGCCCTATCAGCCTGCCCTCGGGTCTCCGGATGCTGCTTTTAAATGCCAGATCGGTCCAAAATAAAACCTCCCTCCTCCATGACCTAACAGTGGATGAGGTGGCCAATCTGGCATGCATTTCTGAGACCTCGGTGGGTGAATAGTGGGGGAGTTAGTCTCTCCCAGTTATGCCCACTGGGGTACTTGGTGCAGCATCAGGGTAGACCTGAGGGCCAGGGGGTGTTGCTGTGGTCTATAGGAATTCTCTCTCTCCAGGCTCCCTGTCCATCTGACTACTGGTCTGGAGTGTTTGCACCTTGTGTTGGGCCAGCGGGACAGATTGGAGATTCTGTTGGTGTACCGACCACCCCGCTGCTCAACAGACTCCCTATCTGAGCTGACGGAAGTGGTCTCAGTGGTGATGTTGAGGTCCCCCAGGCTTTTGGTCCTGGGAGATGTTAACATCCATGCTGAGAGCACCCTATCTGGGGTGGCTCAGGATTTCATGGACTCCATGACGACCATGGGACTGTCCCAACATGTCATCAGCCCAACGCATGTAGCGGGGCACACTCTGGATCTGGTTTTTTCAGCTGGGCATGGGGATAGTGATCTGAAGGTAGGAGACTTTGAATCGGTTCCTTTGTCATGGTCAGATCACTGCCTGCTGAGATTTAGACTGATGGCGACTTTTCCCCTCTGCAAGGGTGAGGGACCTATTAAGATGGTCCGCCCCTGGAGGCTGATGGATCCGGGTGGCTTCCAGAGGGTCCTTGGGGGGGTTTCCGGCTGATATGGCTGGCGGTCCTGTCGAATCCCTGGTTGATCTCTGGAATACAGAGATGACCAGGGTGCTTGACTGTTGACACAATCGCTCCTGAGTGCCCTTTCTTTAGTAGAACTCGTATCGTATGGCTCCGTGGTACACCCCAGAGCTGAGAGCAATGAAACAAAATAGGAGTCGGCTTGAGTGCAGATGGAGGAAAACTCGTAGTGGATGCAATTGAGCCCTGGTTTGTGCCTACAATCGGGTATATTTAGAGGCAGTGAGGGTGGCAAAGAAACCACATCTCACTGCCTCTATTCAGTCTTCTGTTTGCCGCCCAGGAGTGCTTTTTAGGGTTGTTTGGGGCCTATTATATGCTGGCCCCAAGGACATTCTGGACCTGCTGTAATATTTTTGCTAGGCAAAATTTTTTTCCAGGAAAAAATCTCTTGCATCCATCGGGACTTGGACTCCAATGTTATGGCAGTTAAATCTGGTGAGGTTCCTAGAGCACAGTCTGGTCAAATTTTCTTGGATGAGTTTCAGTTGGTACAGCTCGAGGATGTTGACAAGGTGCTTGGACAGGTTCGTGCAACCACGTCTGTATTGGATTCTTGCCCCTCTTGGCTCTTAACAACCAACAGGGAGGGAACAGCCGGCTGGGTCAGGAAGGTGATCAATGCCTGTTTGTGAGAGGGAGTGGTCTTGGGCTGCTTGAAAGAAGTGGTGGTGGTGAGGCCACTCCTGAAGAAACCCTCCCTGGACCCAGAAGATCTTAATAACTTTAGGCCGGTAGCAAATGTTCCTTTCCTGGGCAAGGTCCTTGAGCGGGTGGTGGCCAACCAGCTCCAGGTGCTCTTGGATGAGACTGATTATCTGGATCCATTTCAGTCAGTTTTCAGGCCTGGTTTTGGCATGGAAACAGCTTTGGTCACCCCGTATGATGACCTATGTTGGGAGAGAGACAGGGGGAGTGTGACCCTGTGGTAGGTATTCCTGGATCTCTTGGTGGCTTTCGATACCATCAACCATGATATCCTTCTGGGGAGGCTGTCTGAGTTGGGAGTGGGGGGTTACTGCATTACAGTGGTTCCGCTCCTACTTGGATGGTCAGATCCAGAAGGTGGTGCTTGGGGAATACTGCTCGGCCCTATGGACTATCCAGTATGGAGTTCCACAGGGGTCGGTCTTATACCCCATGCTATTCTCCATATACATGAAACCGTTGAGTGGGGTCATCCAGAGTTTTGGAGTGCGTTGCCATCAGTATGCTGATGACACGCAGCTCTATTTCTCCTTTTCATCTTCAGCAGGTGAGGCTGTGGATGTGCTGAACTGGTGCCTGGCTGCGACAATGGACTGGATGAAGGCTAACAAACTGAGGTTCAATCCAGACAAGACTGAGATGCTGTTAGTGGGTGGTTCCTCTGACCAGATGGAGGGTGTTCCACCTGTTCTGGATGGGGTTTGACTCCCCTTGAAGGAGCAGGTTCGTAGCTTGGGGGTTCTCCTTGAGCCATCTTTGTCACTTGAGGCTCAGGTTGTCTCAGTGGCACGGAGTGTCTTCTACCAGCTGTTGGCCCAACTACGCCCCTATCTGGACAGGGATAGCCTGGTTTCAGTAATCCATGCTCTCAAAGTTAGATTACTGCAATGCACTCTACATGGGGCTGCCCTTGAAGACTGTTCAGAAGCTGCAGCATGTACAAAACGTGGCGGCCAGACTAATCACCAGGACCAAAAGGTACAAACATATAACACCTGTTCTGGCCCGCTTGCATTGACTGCCTATATGCTTCCGAGACTGATTCAAGGTGCTGGTTTTAACCTATAAAGCCCTACGCAGCTTGGGACCACAATACTTGATGGAACGCCTCTCCCAACCGCAATCTACCTGGACACTATGTTCAACATCTGGGGCCTTCTTCCGACTGCCACCTCTGAGGGAGGCTCAAAGGTGGCAACCAGGGGGTGGGCCTTTTCTGTGGTAGCCCCCCAACTGTGGAACAAGCTTCCCGCTGAGGCCTGCCTGGCGCCAACTCTACTATCTTTTCGGTGCCAGATTAAGACTGCCCTCTACATTGAAGCTTTTAATAACTAAATGGTATATGGTAGGGTGGTAAATTGTTTTAGCAGTCATGTTTTATTAGCTTGTTTTTAAATTTTGTGATATTTTTAAAATTGGTTTTAAATTTTTATAATGTTTTTATTGTTTATATTTAATTGTATTTTATTGTATTTTTTAATTGATTGTTGTACACCAGAGAGCTTCAGCTATTGGGCGGTATAGACAATGAATGAATAAATAAAATAAATAAATGGTGGCTTAATATGCTCAGGGTGGCTTAGCATGACATGCAAACCCTCCCACTGAATACATTGTGCCTAAACTATATAAAGATGGATTACACAGCATTGTTGTTCATTGTCAAATCCAAATGTCTGGCACATCCTCACCATGCTTATATTTGGTAGTGCTTAATCAAGGCCTGTGACTCACGCTGGCTCAGCTTGTCTGAGTGTGGAAAGTTAAGCAAGGTCAAGCCTGGTTATTACTTGGATGGGAGACCCCTCCTCTAGTTTCCTGCATTGAGCAGCGGGTTGGACTCGATGGCCTTGTAGGCCCCTTCCAACTCTAGAATCTATGAATTACTCTAACCGGTAATTCCTTGAACACTTTAAAGTCAAAATGTAGGTTTGTGCATGTAAAAAAAGGATGAGCCAGACTTTGAAGTAGGATCTGTATGTTGCAAAAGGCCACTTATTTCTGGCTGCATTTCATGCATCCATCAGCTTCACATAATATTGTAAAACACTTTTATCACACATGTAATCTATCATGTATACCAGCCAAACACATTATGTTTAAGCATCCTGCAGCATAATTGAGAACCATAGAGAAGTTTTCATGCCCCTCCACCTCTTGAAGTCTGTCTACATACCGTAATCAATTCAGGCCAAGTGCTGGATTCTGCAGATGATCCCACCCCAAAATTGAAAGATTCTGAATTTTTACCAGCTAACATTCATTTCCCGACAAGCCAACTGCTACATAGAGTTGAACATTATATGTGAGCTGGCTTAGTTAACAGACAGATGGTAAAGCTGTCTTGTTAAGCAAGAACACATCATCACTGTGCCTCCTGGCTTCATCTTCAGCTAGTCCTGGAAAATAAGCCTACAAAAGGCCACTGCTAAGGATAGACAGGAGCTTCTTATATGTTCTAAGTTTTAGTGAACCCTGTTCCTGTTCCTTTGGAACCAAATAAGAATGTAAGAGTGTGCTGGATCAGACCAAGGATCAATCAAGTCCAGCATTCTGTTTCCCACAGTGGCCAACCAGCTGCCCACAAGAAACCTACAAGCAGGATGTGAGTGCAACAGCACCCTGCTGTGCAAGTTCCCCAGGAACTGGCGTACATGGGCATACTACTGCCTCTGATACTGGAGGTAGCCTATAGCCAACAGGACTAGTAGCCACTGATAGCCTTATCCTCCATATACGGTAGTTGTCTAATCCCCTTTTAAAGCCATCCAAGGTGGTGGTCATCACTACATCTTGTGGAAGTGAATTCCATAGTTTATCTATGCACTGTGTGAAAGAAGTACTTCCTTTTATCTGTCCTGACTCTCCCACCAATCAGCTTCATGGCTGAGTTCTAGTATGAGAGAGGGAGAAAATGTCTCCCTGTCCACTTTCTCCACACCATGCATAATTTTGTGCACCTCTATCATGTCTCCCCTTTCTTGCCTTTTTTCCTAAGCTAAACAATCCCAGATGTTGTAACCTTTCCTCATAGGGGAGTTGCTCCATCCCCTTGATCATTTTAGCTGCGCTTTTCTGCACTTTTTCCAACTCTACATTGTCAAATGACCAGAACTGTACACAGTATTCTAAATGTGGTCACGCCATAGATTTGTATAAAGGGAGTATGATATTGGTAGTTTTATTTTCAATTCCTTTCCTACTTATGCCTAACATGGAATTTGCCTTTTTCACAGCCACCACACACAGGGTTGATATTTTCGTGTTGTCCAGCACAACCCCAAGATCTCTTTCATGCTCAGTCACCTCTAGCTCAGATCCCATCGGCTTATACTTGAAGTTGGGATTTTTTTTGCCCCAACGTGCATCACTTTACATTTGCTTACATTGAGCCACATTTGCCATTTTGATGCCCATTCTCCCAGTTTGGAGAGATCCTTTTTGGAGCTCCTCGCAATCCCTTTTTGTTTTCACCACCTGAAATAATTTGATCTCATCAGCAAACTTGGCCACCTCACTGCTGACTTCTAATTCCAGATCATTTATGATTAAGTTGAAAGGCATTGGTTCCAATACAGATCCCTGTGCGACCCCACTGTTTACTTGCCTCCACTAGGAGAATTTACCATTTAATCCTACTCTCTGTTTTCTGTTCTTTAACCAATTACTGATCCGCAGGGCCAGCGCTACCGCTAGGCAAACTAGGCAGTTGCCTAGGGCGCGTGGCTGAAGAGGGCGCAGAAATGCTGCGCCCGGAGGTAGTGGGTGGGGCCGAGCCTGGGCGCTGCTGCCGCCCCCCCGCTGCCACCGCCACCATCCCCACCGCCACCACCCCTGCACCACCACCCCCGCCGCCGGACCCCCCCGCCGCCCCCCGCCGCCGGACCCCCCCCACCTACCTTCTCCACGCCGCTGCTGGCGCCCCGCCCGTGCTCTGTTTTGGCGGGAGGAACCAGGGCAACAGGGCTTAAACAGGCCTGTTGCCCTGGTTTCCCCAGCCAAAAACAGAGCGCGGGGGTCCCGTCGTCGTGTCACTTCCTCCTCCTCGGAGGCGGTGGCCAGGGCAGGGGGGGAGGTAGGTGGCGGGGGGGTCCAGCGGCGGCGGGGGGTGGCGGGAGTCCAGCAGCAGTGGGGGGTGGAGGGGGGTCTGGCGGCGGCGGGGGGTGGTGGTTTGCAGAGCAGGGCTGCTTTGCTCTGGAGCCCCCCCCACGGCACGAGAGGGGTGTGTGCTAAATATAATTTCGCCTAGGGCACCAAACTGCCTTGCACCGGTCCTGCTGATCCATAAAAGGACCTCTCCTCTTATTCTATGACTGCTAAGTTTGCTCCGAGTCTTTGGTGAGGGACTTTGTCAAAAGCCTTTTGGATGCCCAAGTAAACAATGTCTACCAGATCACCCCTGCACATGTTTATTGACACTCTCAAAGAACTCTAAAAGGTTAGTGAGACAGGACTTACCTTTGTGGAAGCCATGTTGATTCTTTTTCAGCAGGGCCTGTCCTTCTATATGTTTACTCATTTTATTTTGAATAGTGCTTTCAAACAATTTACCCCGAACGGACATTAAGCTAAACACCCTGTAATCTCCCAGATCCCCCCTGGATCCCTTTTTAAAAATTGGTATTACATTGGCCATTCTCTAGTCCTCTGGTACAGAGATTGATCTTAGGGATATATTACACATTTTTGTCAGAAATTCAGCATTTTCATATCTGAGTTCTTTAAGAACTCTATGCTGGATACCATCTGGGCCTGCTGATTTATTAATGTTCAGTTTGTCACTAAGTTTGAGAACTTCATCTTTTGTCACTACTATTTGCCTCAGTTCCTCAGTCTCCCTTCCTGAAAACATCAGTTCAGACACAGGTCCTATTATATCTTTTGGAGGGAAGACAGATGAAAATAATTCATTCAGTTTCTCAGCAGTCTCCTTATCCTCCTTTAGTACTCCTTTAACTCCATTGTCATTGTGAGGGTTTGAGGCCTACACAGGATTGGGTTTGTTGAGGCCTACACAGGCTTCAGTTTGTTGAAGCCTGAAGGCCCAAACACTCCACGATGGGAGGGGGAGTTTGAGAGTTTTAAGTTACCCAATAGAAGTTTAGAATCAGTTCTCCAGTGCAAGGTCACATGGTCATAACCTTCCAGTCCTGGGAAGACTATATATGTGGGGTGTGGTCAGCTAGCAGTCAGAGAGTGTGTGCTGAGCAGCAGAGAGAAACAGCAGAGTGAGAAGCAGAGAGAGAGAGAAAGAGAAACTGGCTGGCTGGCTGGCTGACTGCACAGGAATTAGGTAGACTGAAGTGAAACTAGAGAACATTGTTTGTTTTATTTTATCATACCTGCTTTTGATTTAAAACCACTCTATTAAGTAATTTCCCTACTACTATAAGTAAAGTTTGTTGTGTACCCTGGAGTTTGGAGTGACTTATTCACCACGCCTAAAGCCTTCACCCACGTTACTAGAGGAAGCAGGCAAAGGACTGGGTCTTTGGGAAGAGGCAGAGATCTCCCAAAGGGCAGATCAAGGGGTCCTTGCAGCAGTGGAGCCTTGACAGATGGTGGCAGCGGAGCGATCCTGAACAGGGAGATTAAGCACTCCAAACAGTAAAAGAGGGTTTTACTAATAGAGCTGGCAAAAACAGTGTGTGTGTTTTAACTTCAGGACTGCAGAATAGGGACCCAGTGAGGCTATTACAATGAGCCAGTATCTCTCCATGAATAAAACTGCCCTGATTGAGCAGTGTAAAAAGGACAATTTGCCATGGGAGGAGAAAACAGCAGAAGAACTAAAAGTTATGCTGATCTCCCAGGCGGCAATAGAAGGAGCTGCACCCTCTGGCCCTAGTGTAGCTGGACCTCAAACAAAAGAATGGGAGCTCCGTGAACAGGAACTGCGGCTAGTGGCAAAGCAGAAAGAAGAAGAAACCCGGTTAGAGTGGGAAAAGCTTCGTCTGCAGCAGGAACAGCTGAAAGCCCAAGAGGAACAACGCAGACACGAGGAAAAGCTGCAGGAGGAACAACGCAGACATGAGGAAAAGCTGCACCAGGAGAAACTTCAGGCCCAGAAAGAGCAACTTCAGGCCCAGAAAGAGCAACTTCAGGCCCAGGAAGAGCAACGCAGACACGAGGAAAGGATGATGAAAATCAAAGAGGAGCAGCCTGTCAGAGTTACCCCGAAGGACTTCACAGCATACACCCCAGGAGAAGACCCACAAGTGTTCCTGACCACTTTTGAAAGGGCAGCACAGAAGTGGGGATTGCAGGAGGGTGATTACATGAAGTTTGTGCCTAATTTAATTAAAGGGGAGCTGGCAGAGATTTATAATAGCATGCCAGAGGGGGAGGCTGTTTCCTATGTTCAATTCAAAGAAACTGTGTATAAAAGGTTCAGGTTAGGCCCTGAGCACTTTAGGAAAAAGTTCAGAGGGTTAACACCTCAATCTGGTAAATCTATGGTAGAGTTTGCAACAAAAATTAAAAACCTGCTATTAAAATGGGTGGATGAAGCAAAAGCTGACAACAGGGAAAAGGTGTTAGAGCTTATGGCCCTGGATCAGTTTTATTTTCGGTTGCCCAGAGAAATAAAACTGAAGGTTAAGGATAAAGATCCTGAAACTGTAAACCAAGCTGCAGAAATGGCTGACAAACTGATTGAAAACCGGGAAGGGTTAGGCCCCAGGATTGAGTCTGAGAAGAAGGGGGGGGGGGAATGGGAAGCCCCAAGTAAAAAGGAGATCAAAAAACCTCCTTTTGATCCTTCTCACCCCAGAGACCGTGCCTGCTATTCGTGTGGTCAGACAGGCCACATCAAGAGTAGCTGCCCCAAGTTACAAGCGGTAACACCAGCTAAACCAGGTAGTCCTAAACCCGAACAAACCAAGCCACAAGGTGTAGCAAGCATAAAAAAACCTTATAATTGTGGATTTGTGATCACCAACAGGGAAGAGGTTAATAATCAGTTTAAAGAACCTGTTTATGTAAAGGATAAGACCGTTATGGCAATGTTGGATTCTGGAGCTGATGTTTCTCTGATCCGAGCAGATTTGGTGAGACCTGAAGATTTGGTACCAGGAATGTCTATTGAGATTCAGGGAGTGAATGGTCCCTCCTTTGAAGTCCCAGTAGCAAGGGTATCCATAGAATGGAGGGGATGGAGCGGTCTGTATGAAGTTGGGGTGATGGAACCTCCAACCCAATTTGCCCCTATCATTGAGGGAAAGGATATAATGGGACCAGAAGCTCAAATATGTGTGGTAACCCACAAGCAAAAGGAAAGGGAGGAAACTGCAAGACAGGACCAGGTAAAATCTGATGGGGTAAAAGAAAAGGTACTAGAGGTACAACCCACAGTGATTCCGGAAGGTCCAAAACCAACCCCAGACCCTCCCCAAACCGAAACAACAGAACAAGCCTCCATGCAACCTGTAGACCTGAAAGCCAGTGAAACAACCGAGGCAGGTGGTTCTGTAGAGGAGAAGGCACTAGAGACCCCTTTTCCTGATTTAAGAGGAGTAGAGGAATTCAAGCAGGGAGTCCTCAGTGATCCTAGTTTGGAGCCTCTGAAAAGAGTTGCTCTCCCTCAAGAGAAGCCCTTCTCTGAGGAAAGAAGGGAGCAGATTATTTGGGAGAAAGGATTGCTGTATAGGCTGTGGTTACCAAAAACCCAAGAGTTAACCTGGGAACCACTAAAGCAACTGGTGGTACCTAACCAATTCCGGCTAAGGTTGCTAGAACTAGCCCATGATGTGCCTTGTGCAGGACACTTGGGGAAAAACAAGACTAAACAAAGGCTCATGGCAAACTTCTTTTGGCCTGGAATTGCTAAGCAAGTAGCAGAGTACTGCAGGTCTTGTGAAACCTGTCAGCGTGTGGGGAAGGCAGGGCATCACAGTAAAGCCCCTTTGCAGCCTCTGCCTATTATAGGAGAAGCTTTCTTTAGGGTGGGCATGGATATTGTAGGGCCTTTCACTAAACCCACCCGCAAGGGGGAAAAGTACATCCTCACAGTGGTGGATTTTGCCACAAGATACCCAGAAGCTGTAGCACTAGCCTCTATAGATGCTCCATCTGTAGCGGAGGCATTGCTGACTATATTTTGTAGAACTGGATTTCCCTCTGAAATCTTGACAGATTGTGGGTCAAATTTCCTCTCAGAGATAATGGAATGCCTGTGGAAGTGTTGTGGCGTAAAACACTTGAAAACCACTCCTTATCACCCTCAATGCAATGGAATGGTGGAAAGATTTAATGCCACACTCAAAGGAATGATTAGAGCTTATGTAAACACACACCCAAATGACTGGGATGACAAACTGCAACACCTACTTTTTGCCTACAGGGAAGTTCCACAGGAATCAACGGAATTCTCACCTTTCGAGCTGTTGTATGGCAGAAGAGTGAGAGGCCCTCTTGATCTCCTGAGGGAAAACTGGGAAGGTAAACTCATAGAAAACAAAACCTCAGTGGTGGATTATGTGTTAAAACTTAGACAAACACTAGATACACTCTGTAAACTAGTTCAAGCCAATGTAACCAAAGCCCAAGAGGTGCAAAAGTTCTGGTATGATCAAAAGGCATGCTCTAGAGTATTTGAGGTAGGGGATCAGGTAATGATATTTCTTCCTCTGCGCAAAGACAAGCTTAAGGCTGCTTGGGAAGGCCCCTACACAGTCAGAGAGAAAATGGATGATTTAACCTATGTGGTGGTTAAAGAAAAATCTGAAAAAAGACCAAAGGTAGTACATGTAAATATGATGAAGCCACACTATGAGAGGAGTGGAGTAGTTTTACAGGTGCAGAAGGTCCCAGAAGAAAACCTAGAGACAGGGGGAGAAGAGATAGTAGACATCTTAGACCACTGGTTAGAAGAGTGCAATCCAGACCAGCTAAGATGGTCAGAACAACTCAACCTTGAGGACAGGAGGAGAATACTGTCAGTGGTAACAGAATTTTCTGATGTCTTTCAGAACAAACCAGGGAAAACAGATTTGGCTGTACACAGCATTGACACAGGGGACAATCACCCCATAAGGTCACTCCCTTATAGGGTAAATGGAAAGGTGCTGGGAGACATACGCAGGGAGGTAGAAGAAATGTTAAGGTTAGGAGTAATCAGACCCTCTTTGAGCCCCTGGTCTGCCCCAGTGGTCCTAGTGAAAAAACCAGATAACACCATCAGGTTCTGCATTGATTTCAGGAAATTAAACAAGATAACCAAGCCCGATGCATATCCCATGCCACGAACTGATACCCTTTTAGATCAGTTGGGAGCTGCTAAAATAATTTCCACTCTTGATTTGTGCAAGGGGTTTTGGCAGATGAGCCTGGATGAAGCTGCCAAACCCAAAACAGCGTTTGTCACACCTGATGGGTTATTCGAATTTAACGTATTACCTTTTGGATTGAGGAACAGTCCTGCCTCCTTCCAGAGGCTAATCAATCGATTGTTAAATGGATTAAGTGCATTTGCAGTGGCCTTTATCGACGATATAGCCATATTTAGTGAAAATGTGGAGGATCACTTGGTACACCTAAGAACGGTATTGCAGGCTATACGTGAGGCGGGTCTAACTGTAAAACTAAGCAAATGTCAGTTTGGAATGCCAGAGGTAGTATACTTAGGACACAGGGTTGGAAATGGCCATATCACACCTTTATGGGACAAGGTTGAAGCTATCAGAACCTGGGACGTACCTACAACCAAGAAACAGGTCAGGTCATTCTTGGGATTTGCTGGGTACTACAGGAGATTTGTTCCCCATTTTGGTGAAATTGCTGGACCTTTGACTGATTTAACCAAGAAATGTAAACCTGACAAAATTGTGTGGACGGATGAATGTCAGAGAGCTTTTGATAGACTAAAGGACATTTTAAGCTCAAAGCCTGTGTTGAAAGCACCTGACTTTGAAAAAACCTTTATTGTAGCTACTGATGCCTCTGAGACCGGCATAGGTGCAGTATTGTTACAAGATTATGACTCTGTTAAACACCCAGTAGCCTACCTGAGTAGGAAGCTTCTACCCAGGGAGAGAAACCTGTCTACGATCCAAAAGGAATGTCTGGCAGTAGTGTGGGCTCTGGACAAGCTCAAGCCTTATGTTTTTGGACAAGAATTTACTTTATGGACTGATCATCATGCCTTGCAATGGATACAAACAATGCAAAATACCAACTCCAAGCTTCAGAGATGGTCTTGGAAATTGCAGGAATTCCAAATGAACATTGAACATATGCCTGGGAAGGAGAATGTGATAGCTGATGCATTGTCTAGGAAATAACCAAAAAACAGTTGCTGTTTGTGTAGGTTAACGTTTCACAATTCTCTTCTGTAAAAGGGAAATTGTTCCACTTGAGGAGAAGGAGGGGAAGATGTGAGGGTTTGAGGCCTACACAGGATTGGGTTTGTTGAGGCCTACACAGGCTTCAGTTTGTTGAAGCCTGAAGGCCCAAACACTCCACGATGGGAGGGGGAGTTTGAGAGTTTTAAGTTACCCAATAGAAGTTTAGAATCAGTTCTCCAGTGCAAGGTCACATGGTCATAACCTTCCAGTCCTGGGAAGACTATATATGTGGGGTGTGGTCAGCTAGCAGTCAGAGAGTGTGTGCTGAGCAGCAGAGAGAAACAGCAGAGTGAGAAGCAGAGAGAGAGAGAAAGAGAAACTGGCTGGCTGACTGACTGCACAGGAATTAGGTAGACTGAAGTGAAACTAGAGAACATTGTTTGTTTGTTTGTTTTATTTTATCATACCTGCTTTTGATTTAAAACCACTCTATTAAGTAATTTCCCTACTACTATAAGTAAAGTTTGTTGTGTACCCTGGAGTTTGGAGTGACTTATTCACCACGCCTAAAGCCTTCACCCACGTTACTAGAGGAAGCAGGCAAAGGACTGGGTCTTTGGGAAGAGGCAGAGATCTCCCAAAGGGCAGATCAAGGGGTCCTTGCAGTAGTGGAACCTTGACAGTCATCCAATGGTCCGACAGTCTCCCTAGCTGCTTTCCTGCTTCTGATATATTTAAAGAATTCTTTATTGTTGGCCTTGATGTTGTTAGTGATATGCTCCTGAAAATGCTTTCTTGCATCTCTTACTGTCTGCTTGCATCTCCTTTATATAAACTTGTGCTCCTTTTTGTTTTCCTTATTTGGGCAAGACTTCCATGTTCTGAAGGAAGCCTTCTTCCTCCAATAACTTCCTTGACACTGCTCGTTAACCAGTTGTGGCAGTAAATTCTATCAATTAAGCAATATGTGAATAAATACTTTCCGGCATACATGGCTTTCGATGTTACCTTTCCCTACTATCTTCTTTAAGGATGAAGTTTTCACACATGCATGCTCATGATTATTTAAACATTGGTTGATGACTTGCGAGCAATACGCAATAGGTAACAGCTGGAGCACAGACTCCCTGAACTTCCTGGATGCAGAGCAGACATTTGTGAGGGAGTAAGAAAGAAGTGGGAGTGGTGCCACTTGAGTGCTCAGCCAGGGCTCATGCCTCAGCCTCCCCCATGGGACAGAGGGAACAGAGAGACTGCAGTGACTATGAACATATGTATCCCTTCCCTCTCGGGGGTTGCAATCAGGACCGGTGCAAGGCAGTTTGGTGCCCTAGGCAAGATCAGATATTTAGCACCCCCCCTCCCACTTGAGAGTGCTGTATTTTTTTTCAAGGCGTTTCTGGCGCCCCCTTTAGCCCTGCGCCCTAGGCAGCTGCCTAGTTGGCCTAATGGTAGCACCGGCCCTGGTTGCAATGGAACTGTGTGTGTGGAGTGACAGCTTGTTCTGCTCTCTGCATGCATCCAGGCTGTGATCCTGCAAGGCAAATCATGCTCATGAGTGTTTGGCAGCAGTGGCAATGGTTGGAGTGGTGTGCCTGGCCTTTGAAAACAGAGAGCTAACCTGGATGTGTGGGTGAGTGCCTTCCCTGTGTGCGGGAGACACTGCTTTCTGCTGTTGGTGTGGAAGAGCATTAGAGGGACAACAGTTCAGACAAGACACAGTAACCACATATGGCAAGGGGGTGGGCGAGAAACATGGGAGACAGTCACAGCAGTTACACTTTGTAGCATCCAGCATGGGTGCCCCCTTCCCTTGCTTACCTGTGTGGAGTGCTCTGTCCTGACACTCCCAGTTTTTGGAGTGGAGTTTGGTGTTGGGTGTTTGTGTCTGGAGTCCCACAATGAGGCACCTATTAGGATTCTAAGCTGAGAATCTAGTACAGTGCTCAAGTTCTCATCTGTGTTTTGGGGAAAGGCTGTTTTGTGCCAAATGCCCTTTCTCTGTAGTTTCCTATCACCAGAATTCCCCCTTGTGAGCTCTAAATCTGCTAGACACGCAACCAGGGAGATACAGCCCCATGCAACATACCCTGTCATCTGAGTTACGGTCTCCCTCTGTGGAGTATATAAATTTTAACGTTTTAGTATTAACCGATAAAGCCCTAAACAACTTGAGACCAAGATACCTGAGAGAACACCTCCTCCGCCCCATATAGATCATGCCCAAGCACTGCAATCATCATTGCAATACTACTGCCCAAGCACTGCAATCATCATCAGAGGCCCTATTGGTTGTGCCACATCCTGCAGTTGTCCATCTGGTGACAATGAGGAATAGGGACTTTTCTGTGGTGGTGCCCACTCTCTGGAATATCCTCCCACAAGAAATAAAATATACACCAACTCTGTTGCAGATAAGGTACATGTTGAAAACTTTTTTATTCACTTTGGCATTGATTGATTTAGAACACCAGTCTTTTGATTTTTAATCTACAGCCACTAATTATATTGTATAGCTTATTAATTTAGTTATAATGTATATTTCTATTATTATTGTATATTTCTATTATTCTATACTGCCTGCATATGTTAATATATATGATAGGCAGTATAGAAATATTTTAAAATAAAGTAATAATATTAATAATGTTATTAATAATATTGGTGGTGGTGTGCTGTGATTGGGTGCTGAGTTACACCATATCCTATCCTCTTTTGTGGCAACATGGATGGGGTGGCTGTCAATGTGGAGGCAGCTATTTGTGTCTTCCCCCTCTTCTATTGAAATCAATAGGAGGGAAATTTCCTGTGCTAGATCTTGGGCTATGTAAAGTTGCACTATCAACGGAGTTGTGCCCTTGGATGGAAGCAGTATAGGATTTGATGTAACTATGCTCCTCCCCTGAGTGGTCTGTGTCCTGCTCACTGCTCCGCGCCTATTTCAGCTGTTCAGCATCTCTCTTCAATGGAGGAATGGCTCTGCCTCCCAATGTATCTGAGGTGTTCCACTGGAATAGTGGGCTTTTTGCCAAGTCCTATAACCCCTCAGCTAGTGGATCTTTAGTATAGGATTGTGCCCTTAATCTGCCCCTTTGTAAGTATGAAAATGTTGCCATAGCAGGTCCTAACTTAATGTTCCCCTGTTGAGTCTTGTTTCAGAAATGATTGAGTCACATTGTTAAAAAGGTTAATTAGTTTGCTAATTGAATGTTTCACCATAAAATGCACATGAGAAAGCCTTTGAATAGTCTCTTTACAGCACATCCATCCCATTAGTAATGGGGGGAAAATACATTTCAGACTTGCAGTGTGTTATATTTGGAAATTTAAGTGTTTTTATCATAGTGGAAAATCTGCCAAGGCCTTAAAAATCCAGACAGAAATAGCACAGTTGCTGCCTAATCTATGTCTTACTATTAAAGTTCTCATTTAATTCTAATTAAGTCTGCCTCGCCTTTCACTAGCATAGGAGCCAGTGCACTTTGCCATCTGGTTTTATTTTTAAAGAGTTACAGCTTGGTTTTATAAAGGAAAATGTGAGGAAAAGTAAATTTAATACTTCATATAGCAACAATTCAGCACAAACCCCTAGTTTAAGTAGCATGTAGTAATGTAATGAAAGTTAACAGAACTGATTTGATGACAAATTTGTTGAATGCACTACATACATTCCACATATAAATATCAAGAACCTCAGTTTGCTTATGGATTGTTTTGGTTTATAGAGGAAACTAATATGATACTGTTAGTGACTAGGTGCTGTAGGATCAAATAGTCAAGGATTGAACTTTGGCTTAGCCTTGACCAACCCAGAGCTTGAAATGCCAGATAGCTGTGTGTAAAACACCACACTGTTCCATGACTTCTGAAATACAGAAAAAAGAAATTTAGGGGAATTCTTTCCCCTGGCCTTATAGCTCTAATCTTCTGGGCCTGCTGTGTAACATAGTCAAACCAATAAAAACCACAGACAGTGCTGTTTTTAATAACACCCCCAAATAAATAAAAAATAGGAAATTCTTATTGCCTTTCTTTATGGCTGAACAGTAGGCAGGGCCGGCGGAACTAACAGCTTTCTAGGAATACTATAACGTCAACATGACCTGACGTGATCTCCGAGTTTATCAATGAACGGGTTCCCAGGCTAGCGCTTTAGTCAGTTACCTTAGACTAAAGACTTTACGCTGGTCAATTTCAGCCTGGCTCCGGGTCTGCCCGATCCGGGGAAGAGAACAGCTTATCCCAGCCACCGCTGGAGGACGAATCTTGAGAAGAGTAACCCATGTTCCCAACAACCCCCAAAAGGAGGGGAGAGGGGTTTTCTATCCCTGAGTTTCCCACTCTCTCCGCCCCTGCGGTCAGGTGGGGCTTATGCCTGCCCCGTCGTGTCAGGTGGGCTTATTCCTGCCTGGGAAAAGAAGGTGACGTGTTGGGTACTTTACAGCTCTTTGAGACTGCCCAGCTAGTTTGATGGTCTTGATGGTCCTTTCCTGGGTTTTGTGGAATCCAACCGAGGCCCTCCATTGTTGGTATGCGGATCCGTCTGGCTACTTCCTCATCTCTCCAGCCTCTCTCCCCCGCCCCTCGGGGAAAGAGACTGAGGTGTACGTGTGCGTGTGCATGTGTACTCGTGTCAGGCTTTCTCCACATATACATTAACTGAAATTTCTAAGCAATGTACAAAACAATACCACAAAATATCCTAATAAATACTGCATATTATTATTACAGTACACGGAATATAAGATTACCTTTCTGGGAATGCTTGTTGGAAGAAGTACATTTTCAGTAGGTGCCGAAAACCCAGAAAGGTTGGTGCCTGTCTAATTTCTACTGGTTTTCAGACTGTTTTAAATTCACCAATGTAAAAAGTTTTATATTATGTTTTATCATGCTATGAACTGCCCAGAGAGCTTTGGCTATTGGGTAGAATAGAAATGTAATAAATGAAAATGAATGGTAGGGAGCTATATATGAAATAATTGCCATATTGAAGCACATTGAAGGATGGGGCGATGAAGGCAGCCTAAATAAATACTATTTGTAATTTTCAAATGTGATGGTATATAAAGGAACAATTTTATTTTGAGCAATTTTTAATTTCCACCCAAAGTAGCACTATCTTAGAATTTGTTCCGAGAAGAGTGTGCTTTGGTTTCAGTGAAAGTATTGACTCATTCTAAGGAATGTATTCCATTACATCTCTGCTGGCTTGCACCAGAACTTTATGCAGAACCAGTTAGTTACCAAGGTGACTGTGACCAACACACACACACACACACACACACACACACACTCAAATCAGGAACCTTTTCAAGACAAGTCAGAGCAATTTCCAGCTTAAGAATGTTTGTAACTAACTTGTTTTGATTGTTTCCCCCAAGGCAGCATGAGGCTCTCTAGTAAACATAAAAGCACCCACCTTCACCTTCCCTCCTTCCCCCAGGAACTTTGCCCATCTGGGAAGTGGCGTGTGTGTGTGTGTGTGTGTGTGTGTGTGTGTGTGTGTTGTTTGCAAGGACAATCCCTGCCAGTCCCAGAATCACAAGGGAAGATATACTCCTTATATACACAAGCTTTTTGTGGCTTAACACCCCTCCCCCCCAAACGTGCATAGGATTGGGTTCTTAATGTTGGTATGTAAAAGCACCTTAAAACCCTATGCTTCCACCCACAAAGGCTGGGAAAGTGCTGAAAGAAAAGATAAAGGAAAGGGAGAGATGGCTAACTGTCACATTATGAGGATAGCCATTCCAAATTTCATCCATGCTCATGGGCATGTGCAGGAAGGGGCAAGGAGTCATAATCTCCAGATTCCCAGCTTTCATTAAAAAAGAAAAAGCAAGTCTCTAGCCTTTGTAGAACCCAACATATGAGGCAAAATGTGCAGCCACTATTCTGCCTATTCATTTGTGAGAAAGTAGCCTGATCCCACCTTTTAGTGTTTTTAGCCAATGAATGAAATCACAGCAATGGTTAACACACCCACTATCTTTTGGTGGTGGTGGTGGTGGCAAAGCTGCACAGCAGTTTGTGGTAGGTGAAAACACACTCCCTAAAATAGTCTTCCCCAACCTGGTGCCCTCCAGATGTTTTGGACCACAACTCCAGCATTACAATCACAAAAATTCCTGCGGATGCTCATGGGACAGAGTTCTCCATCCCACCTCTGCCAGCCCCAGCAGGCTAGTATTACGTAGTTGTGGGGGTTGTGGTGGAGGCAGGCTATTAACTTTTGTGTACAAGGTTGAAGTATTCATGCTGAAGACATAAGTCATTTTGCTTCAAAAATCAAACCAAAATGGAGACCATTTAGCATGCATAATAGCTATTAATTATGAGGTATAAAAAACCGTGTTCTTAAAATACACAGGGTGGGGGGTTTGTTTGTTTTGGTTTTTTTTTTTTTTTTTATACTGTCATTTTAAATATACCAGAGTGTGGGCCTTTGGAGTTTTTCATTTCTTTACTGAAACATTCTCCTTCCCTTCCTGCACAACCGATATTTAAAATTATGTTTTAGCTTTGAGCAATGTGATAAATCACAGCACTTTCTGCACAAGGCTGTTAATTGGCTATTAATCCGATGCATCTACTTTTGGTTTCACCACAGAATTGAGATCTGAGCACTACACAAGGAGCATTTTCTTTCTTGTTTTTCCAATACATAACCCCTAGGTGGCACTGTGGTATAGCCAGGACTGGTGCAAGGCAGTTTGGTGCCCTAGGCAAGATCAGATATTTAGCGCCTCCCTTCCCACTTGAGAGCGCTGCATTTTTTTTCCAAGGCGTTTCTGGCGCCCCCTTTAGCCCTGTGCCCTAGGCAGCTGCCTAGTTGGCCTAATGGTAGCACCGGCCCTGGGTATAGCAGAATAGCGCAAATACACAAGAGGAAATCACTCTTTCTTTCACGTTCACAATTAAATGCTGCATTTTCTCTGTTCTAAAAAAACTCGCCAAAAGTGCTGGTTAGACACAGAACTGGATGGTCATGATGTTGTTAAAAGAACCAGTAACAACCATGAATAGGGAATGATAAGCACACGATAAAGGCCTTGTGTAGAAAAGCTCTTATTTAAAGATGACAGTCCACCAGCACTAAGCAGTGGCATGTCAACCCAAATGTCTTAAGTTGGGTTAGAAGGTCCCATGTTCAAGACATGTCCTGATAGCTTTTATTTTAGACATCAGGTGGGAGAAGTGGTGACTCTGGGCCAATTTGCATGTCATGCAAATAGCCACTTTTTTCTTACAAGAACTAGATAGTGTCTGTAGGGATTCCTGTTCATGTTAGATTCTAAAGCTACTTTTTTTTAAAAAAAAACTCTGCTGAAATATCTAGTGTGCAAAACCAGTGGTTGCACCAGAGCCCTTCAGACAACCGTCCCACTTGATTCCCGCTACTTAGTGATAGTAAACACCAACTTTAAATGGTGGGTAGATGTTGACTATTGCAGATTTTACCTAAAACCTTGGTTCAAGCCAGTCGAAAGACTCCAATGAGATTTGCCTCAAGTAAAAAATTAATAATTTGTAATTTGACATTAGTTGCTCTTGGAATTAATAGAAATATTTAATATTTACATAACAGTTTAAAGTATTCAAAGCGCTTCACATTAATTATCCCAGGAATCCATACTCCATAAGCAAGGTCAGAATTACTGTGCCCATGTTGCACATGGAGGGCTGGAGCTGCAACAAGTATGTTCAGGGCAGCTTTGAAATTTGAAATGGGGACTTCCAAGTCCCAGTTCATTTCATAGTACAATCTCTTAGGCACTACAGTGCACTAACTGACTCTTCCATTTTGTTTTGAGTTGTCACCTTTGTCCTGAACATAAGCATGGCTGTAACAGCATAAACAGTAGCAGTGTCATCATGCTGAACGGACAGGTCTTCCTACTTTGCTATCTTCCTGAATTCCATTCTAATAGCATTGAAACATCTCATATATACTACCATAAAGCAGGTGTGTAGTTGTGTACCAGAACAGATAGCTCCAAAAATGCCTTTAGGGGAGTTTCGATGAATCATCTTTAATCCTATCTCAACCACAACCCATCTCCTCCCTTTACTGTGCAGTGTATTCATTGCACAATGTCACTGTTATTGTTCCTATAGTGTTCCTGATAGAATGATGGCTGCCCACTCTATAGCATTTATGATGCCTCCGAAGCACAACTACCGTAGTTATGAGGATACATCAGCATCTTCACATTCCACCTAATTCCTGCTTAGCTGGTGTGCGGTTATAGATCAGGGCTAGTTAGGCAACATGGTGCCTTCCAGATGTTTTGAAGTGAAACTCTCATAATCCCTGCCCATTGGCTATGCTGGTGGGGGCTTATGGGAGTTGTAGTCCAAAAACATCTGGAGAGCACAGGCACCGCGTTGCTGTACTAGATCATTTTTAGTGTACTGTATATTTGGTATATTTCAAGTGTGTGAAAACTAGTACTGGTTATATAATAACAGTAACATGTGCTTTTCCACAATGTATCAGTGAACAGAACACACTGTACTACCTGAGTCTTTCTAAAATATATACTTAGGGGTAGTGCTATCCTATGGCTGCTAGACAGCGTCGGACTTCTCTATTTAATAAAGTTTGCATCCTGAGAACCTAGTTCTCCCCCCTTTTTTCGTTTCTAGATAAGCATAGCATTTTTCGGAGTCCCAGCTCCAATCTTGGAGAAGAGGTTTTGTGGGCATTCCAGGGGGCAGGGAAGAGAGGAGACGGGTGCTGCCGCAATACGAGGTATCCTGGTGGCATCTCGGCCTCCTTCCCTCATGCTCCAAGGTGCAACACTTTGACAGCCGAAATCAGCCGCGTTTTGCAGGGTGGGAGGAGCGTGGAGGCGACCTTCACCTCTGCGCTCCTTCCATCCTGAATAGGATGCCTGCCGTAATCCTCTGAGCTCAGACGGCTACGGCTATCTGGATTGGATTGTGCCCTTAGTAGCTTTAAAAAAAAACAGGTACGTATTTACTCAGGAATTTTGCTCTTTTAAATCTTCTGTGTTCTGTGTTTTAATTCTGCCATACTTCTGCTTTACTGTTAATTTTTTTAAAATATTGTTTGGAATTTTCATTTTGGGTTTTTTTTTTAATCTTTGTAAGCTGTGTTGAGAATCCTGACTGAAGAAATGCAGTAAATATTTACTAGAAATGCAGTAAATAAATACATGTTGGACCATCTTGAACAGACATGATTTTCAACCCACTTTTGTCTGAAAATGTATGTGATGAAATAGGCCTCAAATACAGATACGTTAAACAAACAAAAACACCTGGAATTAAAATTAGTAGCTGAAGCTAAGATTTTGTTTGCCTTCTATTTTTCTACACAGGAAATTAAATGTTAATTTGCATTGAATCTGGATGTTCTATATTTTGCTTTCTAACATAAGTCTGCTAAACAAATTATTCAGCTTTGTCCTTGGTTTAAGCTCCAGAGGGAAGTCTGAAGTGTTCCTGGATGGTTTGACCTTGAAATAACTTATTAAAAATGGAATGTAGTTGAGATACCATTGGTGCGTTTCAGAGCAATACTAGAATACTGATTCTTGTACATTTCATTACATTTTAGATGTCTTATGAACTAAATAATTAGTAATAATAATAGGAAGATAATAGAGATCCAGTCTGGTGCAGTGGTTAGAGTATTGGACTGGGGCTTGGGAGATCTGGGTTCTAATCCCCACTCGGCTATGAAGTTCACTGGGTGACTTTGGGCCAGTCACTCACTCTCAGCCTAACCTACTCACAGGGTTGTTGTGAGGATAAGATGGAGAGGAGCAGGAGGACCCCATAAGCCTCCTTGGGTTCCTTGAAAGAGGAGGAAAGGTGGGATATAAATGTAATAATAAAAATGAATAATATACTGCAGGTTAAGCCTCAAATATGATATACCAGCCTTCCCCAACCAGCTGTCCTCCAACTACGTTCCATTATTCTAAAATGGGGTTATAGTCCAAGGAGGGCACCAAGTTGGGGAAGGGTGGCATAACTAGTAGAATCAGTAAAACAGTGTTTCTATACCGTACTGTTCTAATCTTTTAAAATGGCATCCTCTGAATCTTCTCTTTTAAGATGAGAGACATATTTTATTGTTACACTTGGGGGGGAAATATGCTTTAGTTTTGAGTTATACATTTGACACATTGCAAGCACCACAGAAAGTGAAAAAAGGCACATTCCTACCCCTTTATGTAATTTATGGGATCATATCCAGGAGGGTTTCTCATCTGAGGACAACAATTTCTTCCTTAAAAAAATGAACAAGGCTCATAGCACCTTTATTAGTGTGAAATACCCTGGCATCCTTCAGAGAGTCCTTACTCCTTTCCATAACCTAGTGCCCAGGGTTACAACAGCTGTACAAATGTATCTGCATAATCCTTTCTAATCTGCACAGCGCAGCTCAAAAGACAGCATACATTTTAAGCAGATGACACTAGAGACACATCCATAGGAGTAATTTCCTGCATGTCAAGCTTGACAGGCATGTACTAATTTAGAAGCACAGGCAAGGCTGATCCAATACATTTTGTTGCCTGAAGCAGAGCAGCAAATGGACTACATGGGACATGATAGAGGTATACAAAATTATGCATAGTGTGTAGAAAGTGGATAAGGAGACATTTTTCTCACTCTCCCTTAATACTAGGGGGTCATCCCATGAAGCTGATTGGTGGGAGATTCAGGACAGATGAAAGGAAGTACTTCACACAGCGCATAGTTAAAATATGGAATTTGCTAGCGCAAGATGTAGTGATGGCCACCACTTTGGATGGCTTTAAAAGGGGGTTAGACAAATTCATGGAGGAGAAGGCCATTGGTAGCTACTAGTCCTGATGGCTATATGCTATTGAGAGAGCTGCAGCTACTGGGTGGTAGAGAAATAAATAAATAAATAAATAAATGCTACCTTCAGTATCAGAGGCAGTATGTCTATGTACACCAGTTGCTGGGAGACACAACTGGGAGGATGCTATTGCAAAGGTCTTACTATGGAATTTCCCATGAGTGGCTGGTTGGCCACTGTGTGAACAGACTGTTGGACAAGATGGACTTTGGTCTGATTCGGCATGGCTCTTCCTATGTTCTTATCCCCTCCCCTAAATCCTGTTGCATATTACCAAAGGCTGGTCAAGTTATTTTGTCACCCAAGCAAAAAAAATAAATAAATATCACACCAGCGCCTCTCCCCATCCCTGACAGTAAAATTACAATAGTAATACATTAAGGCTGTAATCCGATGCCCACTTACCTGTAAATATATGTGTCCAACTTTATTGCTTAAAACAGTAGGCTGCCTCAATGTATCAACAGTAAAACAGTAAAAGAAAACCAGTAAAAACAATAAAACACATTGTACACACCAAGAGTAAATAATTAACAACTTCCTGCTCTTTCATGGCACCGAAAATCAAATGCCTGGGCTGCCTGCCTCACTCTCCCTAATGGTAGAGCTGCTGGCCCTGAGCACAGGGAACTAACAAAGCAGGTGCCTGTAGTATATGTGAGAAAAGCAGCACGCACCAGATGCTTTCCAAAACTTGAACTATTTATTTTTTACCATTCACTGGGAAAACCCAGAGCAGAAAACCTTGGTTTGAAAAAAAGAAGTGCAACTTAACTAATAAATGTTCCGGTTGCTGGTCCATCTAGGCTCAAGATTGTTCTGGCCCCTTGAGGAGATTATGCAGGCCCAACCACTCATACAGGCTTCTGCTGCAAATGTGAAACTTTCTTCCAAATCATTCACATGGCCTGCTCATGCTGGGCCTGTTGGCTTGCTTCATAAAGAGGCAGTGGCCAGTATGATTTCTGCTGGTTATACTCCTATCCAGTGCTAGTGGTATACTTAGAGTTGCCTCCAGTATGGATGGAAAGGGACACAGGTAGAAAACTAGCATCGAATGGAGTTACTGGCTCTTGCAGACTATGGAAGATGGCTCCATGTGAATGCAGTTCTATTCAGTCTATTCAAAATAACTCCAAAGTCCACTTCTACAGCAATACATTTCTATGAAATTGAAGGGACTTTTTCTCTTCTTATGTTCTGGATTGTATAGCCAGCTATTTAAATCCAAGTAATGTGGTTTAATTGCTTCATAGATTGCATCCTTAGAGAGTTTAATTCACTGTAGCCAGAATACAAAAAGACTCCTTTCATCCAAGGAACAAGAGGTACTTGTTTAAGTACATACTTATAGAGTTACCAATTAACTGCACTCATAGAAATTACTCTGCATTTATATCAGGGATATATTGCACAACATAAAGTTAACTATGCATTCAATTAGACAAATTCTTGGAGGATAAGGCTACCAATGGCTACTAGTCATGATGGCTGTATATTACCTCCTCAAATATGAGAGGCAGTATCCCTAAGTACCCCAGTTGCTGGGGAGCAGGAGGGTGATCTTGCGTTCATGTCTTGCTTGTGGGCTTCCCCAGTGGCCATCTAGTTGACCACTGTGGGAAAAGAATGCTGGATGAGATAGGCCTTTGATCTGTTCCAGCATGGCTCTTGTCATGCTCTTCTTTGTACTTTTAACTTTAACTTTATAAAGCCCATTTTTGGTTCAGCATTTTCACACACAAAAGGAATATTAAAAATGGCTATTATTCACAAATCCAAATCAAACCCACCTATATGGCCTGTGGCTCACGCTGAGGGTGGAAAGCTAAGCAGGGTCAGGCCTGGTTATTACTTGGATGGGAGACCCCTCCTCTAGTTTCCTGGATTGAGCAGGGGGTTGGACTCGATAGCCTTGTAGGCTCCTTCCAACTCTATAATCTATGAAATAGTAAAGGGGGGGGGGAGAAATCCCACTCATCCGTGAATATTAATTGAAGGCATTCCTCATTTCTTGTATTAAGTATTGCGTTTATGAATAATGTTCTGTGCATTTTGGATTCAATTGTATGTGGACAGTTAGGTCATAAAAGACTGGAAAAGTTCTGCCCATTTGTATTTTCACCTTTTGATAATGCCAGATAATTCTTAGGTTTGGCTAATGAGTTTATTTAAACCTCTAGTCCACTGGTCACATTCCAAAGGTCCAGGGCAAGTAACAATAGACAGATAAAGACATCCATTTAAAATCAGACTTATCACCCATCCTATGCATGTTCATGTGAAAGAAAGTTCCACTGAGCTTAATGTGACTTGGGTACAAACTGCCCATTACACATGAGTGTGTGTAACAACATCCCAATGGGTAGTTTTAGTAAACAAACTTAGTTTGGAAGGGAGCATGTTTGTGTAGAAAAGAGATCTGGGGAGGGGTTCTTCAGCCACCTGCCATTTTACCACTCCTACTCCCCCACCCCACTCTTTCAAGGAGCTCTCACCCCTCCATGGGGTTCCATCTTCTGTTAAGCCTTAATAAATCTCTTATTTTAAAAAACTGATGTGTAAAATAAAAATGTGGAACTGAGTAAAGCTGATTATTTATTGCTGTTCTTCATTCTAGATTTTATAATAATGAATGAGGTTGTGGAACAGTTTCTTCTGGGGAAAACCGTGGAAGCCCAGTTGATTGAGTAATTTAGAACTATGGACAATGTGCTCAAGTATATTGTACTGGGGGGGGGGGGGATGTGGAATTGGCAAGAAATCAGGTTTTCCATTTCTACAATGTGGGCCCATGATTTATGACTGCAAAAGAATGCAATTTACGAGACAATATCTCTCAAGATGTTTTATTCAGCGTCATCTTTTCTTTATTTTTGCACATGTCCTTTTGTGCAGTTATTTCAGAAATCATCACATAGGAAATAACAGGCTGTATGGTCTGCAAGTAAAATTACCACTCAAAACCACAGTATTTAAATATGGCACCCCACCCCATTAAGTGGACCAGTCTTTGGAATGCTCACTGAACTAGTGAATAAGTGTGTAGACTGGAGCACAATGATCGCTGTATCAGTGCAATATTACATAATCCATAGTGCTGGTGTGCTGGCATCTTGCACCAACCTAGAACATTAGTCTGGCTCTGCAATGTGAGTTTGTGCTGCCGTGCTACCTATAGCTACTACTGCCAGGTACGGCAAAGCAGTGTTGTACAAATTCCCAAATTTCAAGTGTATGTACTTGGTGTTGGATACGTGAGACTGAATAAGGTGTTCTGGTACCCTGCTGCCTAACAGGCTTTCCGCCAGAGCTATCAGAGTTGAGTTGAGGATTTCAACATTCAACATCATATGAGGATTTCAACAACTCTAATTGTGTATAGCTCAGGATTTAATGGCTTTCATGACAACCCGGGAGATCTGGGTTCTAGTCCTCGCTCGGCCATAAAACTCACTGGGTGACTTTGGGTCAGTCACTGACTCTCAGCCTAACCTACTTCACAGGGTTGTTGTGAGGATAAAATGGAGAGGAGGAGGATTGTGTAAGCCGCCTTGGGTTCCTTGCAGGAAAAAGGGCAGGGTATAAATATAATAAATAAATAAATAAATAAATAAATAAATAAATAAACAAACTATGAGCCTGTTATAGCTGGCCCCTACACATCTGGCAGGTCATATCCTTGATTTGCTGTTTGTACTGGGCAGTGAGAGGGTAATCTATAGGTCAGGGAGATTGCTCCAGTTCCTCTGTCACTGAGTAACAATAACCTGGTATAGTTTAGGTTTATAGGCTCCAGAATGCCACAGAGATGAGGAATCTGTTAAAATGGCACACCCCGAGGTCTGGCAGCTTGGGGGAAATTTCTTATTGAGATTACTGGTAGCTTTCTCTGGCTCTGGGGAACTTCTGGGAAAATTATCCTGGGCAGTTGACATCTGAGTGGTAAAAGAATGAAAAGATAATCTGTGGCGGAAGACTTCTAATGAACGTAGGTGATTGTCTATGAGCTATAGCTAATTTTAGAGCATACTCTATTCTATTGTGGTGATGGCAGCAAAGAAATGCTAAATAAATTATGTGAAACTGTTGGGGAAGTTTTTCCAGAGATGTCCAGAGATTTGGGGTATGGTGAATGACACTCAACTCAATTTCTTCTTTTCACCTAATGCCAGACAGGGCATGGAGGTCTTGAACCAGAGGCAAGCTCTCTCCCATTGTTTCTCTCCAGGAACTGCTTTTCAGTCCTGAACTGGTGTCTGAGAGCAGTAATGGAGTGGATGTGGGTAAACAAAATGGAATGTCATCCAGACAAAACCAAAGTCATGTTACTTGGGGGATCAGTTGATCTTGGATTAGGTGTATAGAGGCATATTGGATAGAGCTGAACTTTCCCTTAAAACTCAGGTCCATGCTTGGGGGTGTTCCTGGATCTGGCCCTGACCCAGGATGTCCAGGTCAGGGTGCTGGCCAGGAGTGCTTTTTGCCAGCTTATTCTGGATGGCCAGCTGAGCTGTTTCCAGGACAAGACACATATACCTTGGTAGACTAATATAAAATTATTTATTTATTAAATTTATAAACCGCCCTTCATCCATAGGATTCCAGGACAGTGTGCGTAACATTAAACATGAAAAAATCTAATATGAAAACCCTATGCCCATTATAAAATAAATTTCCCACCCTAGGAACTGCTGAGCCCCATAGAAAAACTTTGTAGACTTTGAAACTTTTCCTTTGTGTGTTCACGTGGAAAGCAAAGAGGCAACATCAGCCCAGCTATGCCAGGAACTCCCAAGGGCCTTCTCCTACTCTATATATATGTAAAAGCCTGTCTCCTCCTGCGGGCAGCACAAGGGATATGAAAAAAGAATGTGAGAGAGGTGTGGTGGCGCTACCTGTGAGGAATAGAGACAAAAGGGCATCTTGCAGCCTGTCCTACCTCACAGGGTGGAGGTGAAGAGACACCGGTTTGACTCATACATCTTCTGGGTTGCGGGGGGGGGGGATGCATGTAGTAGAAACATAGCAAAGAGAGAGCCTGAGGCAGAAAAAAGCCCCACGGGGTTTTTTTCTGCCTCAACGGGCATAGGATTGCACATGGCTGTCTGGGGAATGCTGGGAGTTGTAGGACTCCCCCCCCTCCAAACATGCGTAGGAGGATTGCACCCTAAAAGCATTTAAAACCAAAACACAGAACCAGCATGGTAAATAATTAAAACATTGGAGCCGGAGCTAGCTGAAAATACCTTTCCCTTCCTCCCTGGTTGCTGGAAATACCAGGAAAGTAACTGCTTTCAGGGGACGTTGAGCTGAGGAACCTGAGGCGCGCGCCAGAGGGAGGGAAGGCGAAGGAGGTGTTTGTAGGTGCATCCTTCCCTTTGCCCACCAGCCTCCCATCATTGGCCCCTGCCCGCCTCCGCCTCCTCCAGCCTGTCGCCTTCTCTGCCTCTTTTGATGCTGGTTGTGAGGAGGAGCCTGCCTGAAGCTTCAGCGGAGCCAGCTTGGAGACGGAGCCCTGAGGTGGAGGGAGGGAGGGGCGCGCTTCTTTCACCTCTTTCCCGCGTTTCTGGTGCCCCCATTTAGCCTGGCGCTCTAGGCAGTAGCCTAGTTCGCCTAATGGTAGCGCCGGCCCTGACTAGCAAGTGACCTTGATTTGGTGCAATTGAGCCTTCATTTAGCTGTTTATGACATTTTTAAAAATACTGTACTATATCAGAAACAACATGCACCATTTATTTATTTTTTGTGCTATGGTGCCTAAAACATTCCTTAAGTCCTATATAAAGAGTATGGTTATTTCATCTGAATCACACTTTTTCATCTGATTTTATTTTATTTTATTTATTTATTTATTTATTATATTTATTTCCCGCCTTTTTTCCTGCAAGGAACCCAAGGCAGCTTACATAATCATCCTCCTCCTCTCCATTTTATCCTCACAACAACCCTGTGAGGTAGGTTAGGCTGAGAGTCAGTGACTGGCCCAAAGTCACCCACTGAGTTTTATGGCCGAGTGGGGACTAGAACCCGGATCTCTCGGGTCCCAGTTCTTTGTTTGCTCATTCAAGAGTAATAGTTTTGTGAACTCTACATTTGCTAAAGTATGCTTTTTCCTACTTAGCATGTATAATATTAGAAGGTATAATATTTGCCATGGAGCAATGGATACAGGAGAAAGTTGAGATGGTGCTAAATGCTGGAAACGGGTTACAAGATTTTTCTCCTGGCTGTCTGTTCTCCAATTCCATTTCCCCCCTTTTGTCTATGAAGCCAGAGGTTTTCCAAGCTAGAGTTATTACTCATCCAAGTCACAGTTTTGGCCAAACACACTTCTCTACTCAGAGTTCCATCACTAGTCTTCCGAGCCAGAGCTTCTCTCATGAGAGCATGATGAGCACTTTCCTTCTTGCTCACTGCAATGCACTTTCACTTAGAGCCCAGAATTTCTTAAAACTACCCTTTCAGTTTCTACTTGGAACTATAAAAACATGCTTCACAAATAATAGGATGCAATCTTTTGAAAAGGAAGATTTGAGGTGTTCATTAATAGTCAGCAATCCACCATGGGTTTACTAGCTTATTTACTTAATAGACATACAATTCTTCTTGGCGGCCAACACTGACTACACAACAAACCATAATGTAATAACTGAAACTGATTGAAGCAGATTAAAACAGGACAGGCAGTCACCCTCTTCAACATATTAGCTTAATCATAGCCAGAAAAAAAAGAACCCAGATTGCTATAATTGCAAGATTTCAGGTTTTGGCATGTCTCTAGAACAGGGCTCTCCAACCTTGGGTCCCCAGATGTTTCTGGACTACAGCTCCCAGAATCCCTTGCCATTAGTCATGCTGGCTGGGTATGCTGGGAGCTGTAGGCCAGCAACATCTGGGGCCCCAGTTTGGAGAGCCCTGCTCTAGAATAAGAAAATACAAAATAGGCTCTCCCTTGATCTGTGGCTCTTGCCATTGGAAGGAGGGGTTGCGACGGCTAGAGAAGGGATTACCACACAGTGCAGCCTCACAGGAGGCCAGTCTTATGATAGCTGGAGGATTCCAGCTATCACAACACAAGGGGGAGGAGTCTCATGAGGATCAGGATTCGGGGCCTATTGTGAGGTGGGACATGGGGCGAGCCTATAAAAGATATTGCCTATACCTCCCAGCCTCCCTTGTTGGCTGGCAATCCACACATCCCCAATTTTGTTTAACAACAGGCCTACCCCAGGCCTCTGGTGGTTGCTCTTTTGAGGGCCAAGAAGGATTTTTTAAAATTTTTTTTAATGCTGTCCAGACTGGCCAGGGATGGACATGTTTTTCACCTCCCTATGATTCTCTTTATACTGTTAGATTTTTCCATAGCACCTTTGATGTAATAATCATCACAACTGGGCAGGTGGAGCAGTAAGGGGGGCGGAGAAGTAAGACCCATAAGTGGGAATTAGGTTTGTGTCCTAACACCTTAACACAGGGACAGGAGGATTGAAGAGATAGCTGTACTTGGCTACTGGGCAGTGTGGTGGGGTAGGGACTGAGCAGCTGCTGGAGATGGGGCCTGCTTGCAGCCTCACTGTGACACAATGCTCAAGGCTGTAGGCAGTTATGCTCAAAGCATGAGCATAGCACCCAAGGGACACTTGTGGTATGGACAGCCAGGCCAGTTCCTTTGGTTCAGGTAGAGTAGAAAATTCCTCTTCCCCATTTTTAGGTGATCCTAATTAATCTTTTTGTAATTCTTTATAATAAAGGTTGTGTGATAATGTCCACCTCTTTTTTGTCACTGCAAATTCACATTTGTGGAGTAGGTTAAAGTGAACTTATAACAAAAGAAATCATAATTTGCTCATCAAGTTGCAAATGCATTCGTCCAATCTCAGATGAAAGTTATCAATTACTCCAAGAACTTGTGTACAGTATATACGAATTGTTGAGCATGCATGTCAACAAAGTGCATCTTGGAAACTATACTGTGGCATCCTGCTATGTATTATGATGTCATGCATCACTGCATTCTTCTTCATGGTCTCTGTGCATCCACTTGTCCACCTCCCTCGGTCTTCGGGTAGTGAACTACCAGGCAA
Source organism: Shinisaurus crocodilurus (assembly GCA_021292165.1). Taxonomy (NCBI): domain Eukaryota; kingdom Metazoa; phylum Chordata; class Lepidosauria; order Squamata; family Shinisauridae; genus Shinisaurus; species Shinisaurus crocodilurus. Next base: position 200,972,981 of record CM037878.1, on the reverse strand, counting down.
CGATGGCTAGGTACCAGCTTTTCCTGTGGGAAAAAGTTGGTTCCCTATGCAATTACCTGCCTGAAGACAAGATGGAGCTGGCATGGGTATTCCAGGACGAGGCCTCCAAACTAGCCCGTCAACAGATACATACAGCTCAGCACCAGGCTGATTGTCAGAGCCGTGCCATGATCAGATCCATGGCTCTTCGATGACACGCCTGGCTTTGCTCCGCTGCACTCACCCAGGAGACCAAAAGCCAAATAGAGGACCTTCTGTTCAACAGCGAAGGGCTCTTCAATGCCTCAACAGACAAGTGTGTCCCTGGACACACTGTTTCTGACAATAAAACTGGAGATAATGGATGATGATAAGAATTTGGACAGTTCTATATAAAGCAATTATCTGGAGAGGTGGAGCAGATTAATAAGAAGGTTGAAATATTCAAGCAGAAAACACAAGTGCTAAATGTTAAACTTTGGCAAATAGTTTGGACTGGAAAGCATTAAATGGAGAAAAAACCATGGCAAATAGTTTGGATTCGAAACAGGAAGATTTGGAGACAGAAACTGTTGAAGTTTACAGAATAGCAAATGGTTTGGACTGGAAAGTGTTAAATGGAGAAAAAACCATGGCAAATTGTTTGGACTGGAAACAGGAAGATTTGGGGACAGAGGCTGATGAGGTTTACAGAATAAACATTATTCCTGTCAGTTCAGGGGGAATATTCAGAGATTTATTGGCCCAATGTGTCAGAAAGAAGACAAAGGGCTGCATTCTCCAACAACACTTTATTGCAAGAATGAAAGTGGAAGATTTAGATATATTAGACATATATATATATATATATATATATATATAATATTTAGACTAACCTACCTCACAGGGTTGTTGTGAGGATAAAATGGAGAGGAGGAGGAGGATTATGTAAGCCACCTTGGGTTCCTTGCAGGAAAAAAGGTGGGGTATAAATATAATTAATAAATAAATAAAATTAGGGATGGATTACCTGAGAAGATGTGACTTTTATTTTTAATGGCTAATGGACTGAGACATAAATTGATTTTATTTGAAAAGGTGGACGGCCTTACACAATGAGTAAAAAAAAATAATACTAGAGGTAATTGGGAGAAGCTTAAGAAAGTTTAAAAACTTTGGATATAAATCCATTTGTTAATTTAAAAGATTCTAAAGATTGTTTTGGGTCTAATAGGTAATTAGTTGGAAAGAAAGCATGGAATTATTTTTATTTTACGTGGCAGCATGAGTAATTTCCTTGCATTAAAAAAATATAAAATAATAGGTAACATTGTTTGCAACCAGGGCCGGATTAAGAGCATTATGGGCCTGGTGCTGAGGAGGGCGCGTGGCTGAAGAGGGTGCAGAAACGCTGCGCTCCTTTTCGCTGCCGCTGTGCCGCCCCGGCCAGGCCTCCGCCTCCCCACCCTCCCTCCCTCCCGCCGCCGCTGCACCCTCCCGTCCCGCTTGCCGCTGCGCCTCCCCCGCCCTCCCGCTCGCTGCCGCTGCGCCTCCCGCCGCCGCTGCCATCACCCCCCCGACCCCCCCCACCACTTACCTTCTCCGCGTCGTGTCGCTTCCGGAGCCCTGCCCGCGTTGTTTTGGCGGGAGGAACCAGGGCAACAGGGCTTAAACAGCCCTGTTGCCATGGTTTCCCCGGCAAAAAACAGCGCGGGGGTTCCGTCGCGTCACTTCCTCCTCCTCCTCGGCGGTGGCGGCGGCAGCAGCAGCAGCAGCCGCCAGGGCGGGGGGAGGGTAGGTTGGTGGTGGCGGCGCAGGGGTTTTTTTTTTTTTGCAGAGCAGGGCTGCTTTGGAGAGGGCCCCCCACTAAATATTATTTCGCCTGGGGCGCCAAACTGCCCTGCACCGGTCCTGATTGTGGGCCTGTTTTGGGGTAGGGGCCTGGAGCTGCAGCTCCAATAGCCCCTATCTTAATCCGGCCCTGTTTGCAACACTGTATAATACCTAGGTTTAATAGGGCTTATAATAGAAGAAGGGTTGGGGAAGATGTTGTTGATGGAAATAGTCATGGTAATTGGGAGAAGTCTAAGAAATTTTTTTAAAAAATTGGATATAAATTTATCTATTACCTTAAAAGATTTTAAAGATTGTTTTGGGATTAACAGGTAATTATTTGGAAAGAGGGCATGGAATTCTTTTTTCTTTTTCTTTTATGTGGCAGCATGAGTAATTTTTTGTAAAAAGAAAAAAAGAAAAAAAAGAATACTTAACATTGTCTGTAACACTGTATTACTTGTTTAAGTTGGGGAAGATGTTGTTGGTTGAAATAGTTAACTTTTATTAAGTTAACTACTTAACTATTAAGTAGTTAAGAGCCAGTGTGGCATAGTGGTGAGAGTGTTGGACTGGGACTCGGGAGATCCGGGTTCTAATCCCCGCTCGGCCATGAAACTCACTGGGTGACTTTGGGCCAGTCACTGCCTCTCAGCCTAACCTACCTCACAAGGTTGTTGTGAGGATAAAATGGAGAGGAGGATGAGGATTATGTAAGCTGCCTTGGGTTCCTTGCAGGAAAAAAGGCGGGGTATAAATATAAAAAATAAAAATAATAAATAAAAAAACTTATCTCATTATTTTGAGTATAATGATTGCTGAGTGGAAACCTCCATAGTCTCCAACTGCCCCCCAAACCCTTAATCCTTCAGGCTTCTCACTTTGTTATGCAGAGTCCCAAATTCCCCTGCCTCTTTAAGATGCTCTTAAAGGGGCCAGGGATGGGGGCCAGGGATGGGGACTCGGACTTGAGGACTCGACTCATGAGTCAGACTGAGTCCCCCCTCTGACTCGACTTGGACTCGAGTCCCAATATTTTTAATGGGACTCGAGACTCGACTCGGGACTCGAGACCAAGGACTCTTCAACATCCCTGGGCTGTGCCAGAAGGAGTGGAGAAGAGCGTGATTGCCGGCGAAGAGTGCATGGAAGCGAGGTGCGCCGCTGCTCGGCCACTATGGACGGCTACCAGGAGTGCAGTCCCAACAGTGTGTCAAGATTTATTTTGATTGATATGTTGCGTACTTGGGAGAGGCAGAAGAAGGACCTGAGATTACTCTGCGTGGCTGCTCTGAGTGTGTTTCTGGTTCCAGCAAGTTCATCACCAGTGGAGCGGGTGTTCAGTGAAAGTGGAATTGTGATGAGATCTCACCGTTCCAGAATGGGGGCCAAACATTTAGAAAAAGTCATGTTCCTCAAATGCAACATGGATAAGTTTTAGGAAGTACAGCAAGTTTATTTTTTAAAATCATTTTTCTAAAGTGCAACCTTTCAGACATTTTGGGTTTGGCTGCCTCTGCCTGCCTGTCTGGGGTTCCCAGCCTCCTCTGCCTGCCTGGTCTCTTCTTGACCAGTTCAACAGTTGAATTGTCCAAGACAAAGGCCCCTGCCTGCCTGTTTGGGGTTCCCTGCCTCCTCTGCCTGCCTGGTTATTTTGGGTTTGTCTGCCTGGTCTGTTCTTGCCAAAATCAGTTGCAGAGTTTTGAAATAAAAAGGCACACTTGTGCCTAGAATTTATTTAAGCCACACATCTGAAGTAGCCTTATTTTGTTGGGGAAAAACCCCCATTGATTTTAATAGGGACTCGTGGAGTCAGCTTTGGGAGTGACTCGGGACTCGGGACTCACCATTTTGGACCAAGGACTTGGACTTGGACTCGAGACTCGGGTCCAAAGACTCGTGACTCGAGACCAAGGACTCTTCAACATCCCTGAAAGGGGCCATGGGCAAAACTGCAGCTAAGCTAAAACTTCAAGCTTTGCTGCAATTTTGCCCCTTTAAGATAGGTCTGCTTAGGCTTGAACGGCTCCATCACTGCATCAATAAAACAAGGATGACATTATTTTACGTAATAGATGTGAAACTGGAAAACTGGGCACTAGTACCCAATTGTCAACATAGTACCTTATTTCCCTGTGCAGGAATTTCAGTGAGAGCTTGCATTAATGACAGCTTTCATTATGTTTCTTCAAAGTAATGCTTTTAATCATTTACTCTTATTAGGTTACTAATAATTACAGTATACTTGCTATTGCTCTTTGCTGCCTCCAAATTCCTGTGTGTGTGTGCACGCTCGTGCTCAAATACAGTTTATTCAAATGAATGCAACAGTGATGGAACACACACACTGTCATATCAATTTATATGTGGACAAAGTTCCTGAAATATAGCAGCCCTAAACATTATGAATAGGCGGCAACCCAGTTTGAAACTTAGAGCATTTGTTTATGCCAAAGTTATTCAGTAAAGGCCTTCATTTCTTACTGTCACCCTGTAAGGATAACACAAGGTGTCTGGTTATATGCCATTGGCTGTTTGCATACAACAAATATAGGACAGTGTAGAGTCCTCTATTAAAGGTTTTATGTACCTTATCCAGGGATCCCTCAAGCTAACTTTGGACCAAACAATGCACCACACACACCTGAAGGCATGAAAAAGGAGGAGGGCTGTGTGTGTGATCATTGGACAGGGTTTTCTGTGCTTGTTCATTGGAGTGAAACATGAGCTTTGCTGAAAAAGCAGGGAGGGGAAGGGAGACAAAAATGTCAAGGTCATAGCCAATTGCTTTGATAAGCAATAAAAAGGGGGCATGAGAATGAGCTAATGGCAGGAGGACATTAAAAATTAAAAAGGAGCTATTGATTTAAGAGGTGCTATCTCCAGGGCTAAGTAGCACCAACTATTGACAAAAGGGAGGATTGTATATTTCTGACAATGCATGCAGTGGCCCATTAGTGTTTATCAGGCTTTCCCAGTTGTCTTGTAAATGTTACCAATTCTGTATTTTAGCAGAACAGTTTGCATCTAGTTTTTAAATCATCATAAATAAGGATAATGGACAAGTCAGCCTTTTCAGAAGTCATTGCAGATGCTAATTGGAGCTTCTGTATTTAGAAACAAAAAGTGGAGGAGGTGGGGGGGGGATTATTTTGGGCGCATGCTTCTTTAAATAACTAGTGCCCAAAAGAGAAGCTTTTTTTAAAAAAAAAATATCAGATACTTATTGGTTATTCAATAAATAGGACAACCTCCTGTCCCTTTGACAGTTGTGTAGAAGATGGGATTTTGGCAGGTGCAGTTCATCATTCAGTGGGGAGAAAAAGTCGTGGTTGCTGAAATTACGTCCTCTACACAACTAATAAAAGTCCAGGAGTCTCATTCTCTGTTGACAGAGAATATTGGCCAGGTGTCTCTATAGAAGAATGAGACAGATTTGCCTCTCATGTTTCAATTATATGTGGAACAATATACCCAGAAGATGCATTGTTTTCCATTGGTTTTTTTATGACCGATAGCAAGTTTCTAAAAATAATAATAATAATAAAGGTTTCATTTGCTGTAGGGAAAAGGGTGTACCCAGTGAGTACATCATTGTGTGTGAAGAAAATATACATGTCTCTTTCGCTGTGTGTACATGCAGTGCGGAAATGTAAATAGCCAAACCAGTTTTTGACCTGAACCTTGTAGGCTGCCTACTTTAACAGCAGTTGGCTCTGCAGCAATTAGTATCTAATAATGTTTAGACCCATGACATTAAAAGCTTTACCTCCTGATTTCTGAATGTCAATGTCAAACCTCTGCTGAAAAAGGACAAACTTTTCTTTTCTTTTCCTGCCCCGTGTCTTTAAATGCACAGCTGTTTTAGGGGACAAGTCAGTGGAAGCATCTTTTGTCTGTTTTCCTGATCCTTCACCACCAGTCTTCTGCCTGCTTTGTGGCATATCTGGAGTCCTGCTCTTTACAGTAGGCAGGAGTGTGCGGTGACAGCACCACAAGGAAGACAGGTCTGAGATGCTGGCATTGCATCGTCTCCCAGTTCAGCTGTAAATTTAAAGACAGAAGAGCAATTATTGTAAGCACAATTACAGAAAGCCTGAAAATAAGACAATAGTAAATCTGTTTTAGCTTTAATCTGAGGGTCCTGGCTAACATTCAGTTTCAGCATTTTCTTAAGCAAAAACTGGCATTGTGCATATGTGTCAACTGTTTTACAGGAGGAGAAGATCTAATAGCTCTAAAATAAATTATTTCTATAGGAAGTTTTCACCTTTTGTTACAATTTTCTTCATTTATTGCTGCACCGACTGCATCTTCTGCATCCGATGGAAGGATTTGTTTTCCATCTCTGCTTCTTCTGCATGCTGCTGTGGGCACACATCATGGCACTTTCTAGGGACAGTTAAACCTTGGGGGAACGTAGTGGTATTCTCCTGCTGTGTTAAGCTTTTGAGTGGCCAACTATTGGGCCACAACGTCTAGCTATCAGTGGTTTCCTCTGGGACAATATAGAGTGCTTGTGCAATTTTCTTTTGCAACCTGTCTCTCCTACCAGCAAATAAACACAGCAACTCATCAGCCCATGTTGTTTTTTCCACAGTGATGGTAGCAGCAGTAGCACACCTAGCTCTGCTTTGCTGGGTGCTTTCAACAGGTTAAGTCCCCGATACAGGAGTTGCCTCGTGGTAATGTAACAATAGACTCTGTGCAGTCAGCCAAACCACAGCCCAGGAAAAAGGGTCTAATCGCGAGTTTTTTTTTCCTTTTGCTTATCACTCAGCATAATTAACGATTCTTGTGATGTTAACAGCAGTTCGTCCCCCATTAACAGAGATATCTGCGAGCCAGATCTGTTAAACAGGTTTTACCTTTGAGATTCAAAAAACAGCAGTCTGGCTATGCATATTGAGATGCAACTGTTAAACAGGTGCTATGCATATTGAGATGCAAAAAACACCAGCAGTCTGGCTGGAGCCTTGAAGGAAGAACCATTAGCATATGACTGAGCAGGCTTTCCTCTCAGTCAGTCAGAGTTAGAAGAAAGGTTACCTTAAAATCATAAATTATACCACCTATGTTTATTAAAAATTCCTCTGTAAAAAAGGTATGCAGCATCTCACAGAATTGGCACATGTCTATAAAACAAAATACTTTTTCTAAGTAGGAATGTAAGGACTATTGCCAGCCAGAACATGTCTATAAAACAAAATACTTTTTCTAAGTAGGAATGTAAGGACTATTGCCAGCCAGAGATGCTGTTGTTGCTGTTCAAATCAGCATTACAATCATCCCTGGTGTTAGTAGGAATTTAGCAAGGAATTTAGCATATAAGTGTAGCAAGGGTTTTCCTCAGTCAGGTCAATTAAGACTTAAGTCAATTAAGAAACACAAACAAAAGCATTAGAAACACAAAAGATCTTGCTGTTCATGACTCAGTTGGGTTCGAATTTGCAGTGGAGGGGGGAGAAGAGACTCGACATGCTCGAAGTGATTCGTGAGCCAGCTGCTGCAAGGCCGACTAGCTCGAAGTAATTCGTGAGCGAGCTGCTGCAGGCTCGCTCACGCCACTAGGCCAGTCTCTTCTACTTTACATGCAACTTGAGTGGGAAATGCACTCTGCCATTCCCCCCCCCTCCTAGAACCCGAAACAATAATATGCAATGCTCAGGAAAAGCAACTGTCTTTTATGCTTGGTCAGGAGGACCTTGCTTCGGTGGTGGATGTCTCTACAGAACCTACAATAGGAAACTCCCTTTGTGCTATCCCAGCCTTCCATTGCGAAAGCCGTGATTCCTTCTCTTACAGGTTGGGAGAGCTCATTTGACCTCTCACTGTACCTGGTTCCTGGTCCACCTGGCAAGTGTCACACTATATAACCTGTCTCAAGCTACTGGCCATCCGGAATGTCCTTCCATCTTTTGAGATTGTCTTCACCCACAGCCAAGTGCAGGTCCTAATAGTCATCACTTCCGTGATGTGTTTCTTTAACAAGCAAGCCAATATGCGATCTGTGCCCCTAGCTCTGTTGATAATTCGGATCATGGAAGGGTGTATCTTGTGACAATGCATGTTGCTGGGATGGCAAATCTATTTGGCAATGCCTTGATCCACTCTAGACAAGTGTCCTGCAAGTGACAACTTCACCCAGATGTGACTCAGGCCTGTTCTTTGCTGGTGGCAATTTCTCTAGATAGAGTTTTGGCCACAACCAAAACTAAGGCGTTCCTGAAGTTCAGCAGTAAAACAAGTGTGGCATGACCTCTTGAGCACCTTCCTCCTTCCCTGGCAAGACAATCTACTTAACTTTATTTTTTGATGTCTCCATTGATTACAAAGATGGTGGCTGCAGTGCAAATGGGTCACACTAAGCGGATTCTAATCACCCTTTGGTGACCCAGGCAGGCCTGTATCCCGACGACACCATGGCTAAATATCCACAGAAGCAACTGGCATAGTATTAACCAGCTCCAAGTGCATCCCACCCATGGAACTGCGATCCCTGTGGCAACTGCCATAGTAGTAATCACCTTTGAGCACATTCCGCCCATGGAACTGCGACCCCTGTGGTGCTCTGACGAGATGTCGTCTTGCCTGACTGGGATTGTGCAGCTAGTTAGGTGGCTTCATCCATGTTATTTGCCACTGTTGACTGAATGCCCATGCCCAGACCAATGCTTTATTCATTTGTGCAGGACTCGTGTCCATTTTTTTGCAATAATGACACCTTACCCACCTCCAGTAAGCCAGCTTGTTAAATCGCCCATATGTGTGATGCACAGAGACCACGAAGAAGAATAGGTTGCTTATCTGTAACTGTGGTTCTTTGAGTGGTCGCCTGTGCATTCACACAACCCTGTCCCCACTTCGGTGTCAATGCTGAGTTTGATGCTAGTACCTGAAGCAGATATATTTTTGGTATCAAAGTCAGTGCCTATACCGATGCTAAAACTGAGATTCTCTCAGTTCTGAGGCCACAATAGGCAGTCTCAGAGAACTGAGGGAATGGGCGGGAACCCGCTAGGGAGAAGCGTACTAGGAAGGTGGGGGAGGGGTTCCCACCAAAATTCCTCAGCTATAGAAGTTTCCGAAATGAGGCTTCGTGCAAGCGCAGAGCCCATATGGGTGAATGCACAGATGACCACTCAAAGAACCACAGTTACAGGTAAGCAACCTGTTCATACAATTTCCATATGCTAATTTATATGTAGAGATGCAAACTTAGATACAGTTAATATTAGTTTTCCCCCTTCTTCCCTCCCCATTCCTTTCCCCTTGTGTGTCGTGTGTCTTTTTTAGATTGTAAGCCTGCGGGCAGGGACTGTCTTGTTAATTGTTGTAAACCGCCCAGAGAGCTTCGGCTATTGGGCGGTATAAAAATGAAATAAATAAATAAAGTTGGTAGAACTAAAATTATGTGAACAAGAAGTTGTCCATTTTAATTAAAAATTGTTCAGGGTTTTTTATAAAAAATTAATACTATCAGCTTACAATATTAATTAATATTATCTAGCTCCCCTCCCCTCACTTTAATAGATCTATTATACCTCAAGGCAAAGGAAACCAGTGGAAGTTCACATTTTTTGCTCATAGTCATAAGCTAAAGTAAGCTTAATATTTACATACACCAGAGTACCATAAGTAAAACAGAAAGGTCAGGAATGGTGCTATTTCAGATTTTGGAGGGAGGAGGAAAAACTCATACCAAGGTTTGATGTGTTCAAGTATGTACATTCCTATACATACTTACCTGGGAGCAGGGCTGGTGCAAGGCAGTTTGGTGCCCTAGGCAAGATCAGATATTTAGCACCCCCCTTCCCACTTGAGCCCTCCCTCCCTCCAGTCCTATGCCCATTATGAAATAAAAGTCAATTGGCAAAACCTAAAAAATTTATTATCATAAACATTGACAAACATACATAAAATACATGTTGATGTAGTATCAATTTGCTATATAGAAAAATTCCTGGTGAAGTGTGACAGAAACTACATTTAATGTTTAAAACTTCATTTTCCTTGCCTTTTTCTTGGCAAACTGGCAAACCATTTCTTTAATGTCTAAAGAAGATGCTTACTGAGATTCAATTGAAATGGTTGCTAAGCCAACCAGTCTTTCTTGGCACATTGTTGAACGCAGATAATTTTTCTTGGCACATTGTTGAACGCAGATAATTTTTAAATTAATTTTAATTTGGAAAAACTTCTTTCTCCACTGGCCACTGAAACTAGTAATATTAATAGTATTCTTAGTGCCACTGAAACATTGGGGAAACTTTCAACCAATTTATGCTGCAATAGAAAATGCAGGACCTCCTGGGGATGCATAGTTTGGAGAAGCCTCCTGGCAATGGCTTGCAGCTCACCACACAGTTCCTCTGCATCTATATCTTTGCTGGCTCCATGAGTAAGAGACTCTTCCAAAGACTTGCACTCACTAAGAATATCCTCTGTGGGTAGTTCGGAAATCTTGACGATGTCATACAGGAACCCAAATAATGAGCCGTGTTGTTCAATCTGATGGAACCTTTCATTTATAGATTCTGTTGCCACATCTAAAATGGCATAATAAAAGTTGACCTTGTAGTTCTCTTTGGGATCCTGGACAGCCTCATCCTGGGCTTCATAATCAAACTGCCTTCTCTTTCTCCTTTGTTTCGATCGATTTGCTTCAAAAGTGGGCTCAATTTCCAACTCTTTAGCTATTTCCGTAGCATCCACCAATATTTTCTGGAAGCTCTCTTCACTTCGGAGAGTACTAATGTACTTTTTGGTGTTTTCTAGCTGTTTAATTCCCACTCTCAAGTCAGTTGTTTTCTCTTGTAGAAATTTGCTAGTGACATTCTCTTCAAACAAAATGTTGTACCAGGTAATAAGCGATACTATAAATGAAAATTAAGTTGTATTATTGGCCAGTGTTTGCGCCTCAGATCGTGTCATAGCTCCAGCTGACCCCTTCTGACTTGTATCTTCAGATATCTCAATCAGAGCATCATAGACTTTGTCCAGGTTGTATCTCAGTGGTTTGCACAACGTTGCACAACTTGAACTGTATTGTCTTGATTATTATCACTTATCTCTGCCTGGTTTTCCTCTTCAGTTGGAAGTGGAACCATGACTTCTTTATCTTGCTCATCTGGACAATCTTCCACTTCAATAGTTTGGGTCCCAGGTTCTTCTGGCAGTTCTGTAGATGACTTTTGCTTTTTAAGGTATTTTAGGAAAGAGCCCTCTTGTTTTGCTTGCTCTTTGGCCTTTTCAGTCCTTCTCTTACGGTATTGTGCCCCTGAAGGCTTTTTATTATCCATATCTCTGTAAAGGGTGAAATTCACAGTACAATATATCTGAGGTTTCAGATATAGAGTCAGCGTAAAAAAATGTGTATTTTTAAGTAAAGAGAGAAAGCATAATAAACTGAAAAAATATAATTTCACTACAGTTGTTGTAATACATTTTATAACATTCTATTATTTGGACTAATAAATCAAGCCCGTGAGAAATGCATTTAAGGTTCTGTTACAAACGCAAAACAGAAACACATTACAGATTACAGATTTACTAAATTACAGATTTCTTTACTAAATTAAATTACAATAAAAATGTCATGTAATATATAACATAAATGTTTATTTTAGACTGTGGCAGTTTTATGTTGTTTTATATCTTTGGTGTGCTTTGTAAATTTTATGTTGAAATAAAACACATTTTGTGTAGCTGGTTAAATATATTTAAACTAGCTTAAATAAAATACCCATTACTGAAATTAGGCCATGCTGTTTTATGTAGGTACACTGTTAGTGTTACACTATCTATTCTAGGCCATCTAGAATTGTGAAATTCCGTCTACTACAAGTCAAGATATGATTGGTAAAACAAACTTGGTAAAATATGCATTTTAGTGCTGTATTTTTTCCCCAAGGTGTTTCTGGCGCCCCCTTTAGCCCTGCGCCCTAGGCAGCTGCCTAGTTGGCCTAATGGTAGCACCGGCCCTGCCTGGGAGTAAGTGCCAGGGGGGTTACCTCTAAGTAGACATGTTAATAGGATTGTGCTGTAAGTTGCAGAACAGCAGTGTATTTTAAGAGCACCTGATAGAGCCTAATTTGAATTTCTGCAGCCTCCTCCCTCATTCCTTCTTAAGGCTGTGACTAAATGCAGACACACACCCCCCCGGTTTTAACATCAGCCATATTTTCCTCCCCACCCTCTACTTTGTTTACCATCCTGTGTGGTGAAGAGCTCTGGAGAACTTGAAAGCTTGTACATTACTTTGTGACCTTTCGTTGGCCTAATAAAGATCTTGCCTTAATATGGATTTTGGAATTATTATTTTTTAATACCTCAGTGGAGACAAGGATTGAAAATTCAACAAACCAAAATTTTAAGCACCATTCCACAATGTTTCTATTTACTTTGCAATCATATTTATAGGCACTTGAAGTCTTGTTCCCTTTTGTTATTATTTGTGTCAAAGTAACATGTTCTACAAAGCCTTTTTTAAATTTCTCCCTTGGCAATTTCACATCATCATTTACAGTTAACATTAACCATAGATTACACATTTTCTGAGACCCCTCATATAAATGATAGTTCAGTCAATTAGTGTTAACACCTGCATCCATCAATGCCTTGGAATTCTAATTAGTATGTAATTGACATTAGCAAGATGTTCAGACAGAACAAGGAACACCCAAACATGACTGTACAGAATCTGCTGAAGACTTAAAATGCTGCACTTAATATTGAAGCACACTGGAGCATTTTTCTTTGCTTTTTAAACATGATATTTTCTCATTACTTTTCAAAAGTAATTCCTCTCGGCAACTTAAGATATTCTATTGAAGAGGAAAAAAACAACCCTAGAAGTTATGTTTAATGTGTTTTTAATTGTGCCTTGTTTGTTACTAATTGGCCATTAATGTATTATTCACTGTGCAAGTTTTGTCATTCTCCAGTTAAAAACATTTCATTCATTTTAATTATGATCTCAACGAGTAGTACAGTTGTTTCCCTACTATATGCCCAGTTCAATTATGAAAGTTACCGTAAACAGAACTGTTATAGCCACCTACAAATGGCCTCACATTATATGTTTTATTAGTCATTTATAAATTTAGATCACATTCTACAGCAAGGCACTCTGAGCACTTACAGTAAAATATTATAAAATACAATGGGGTTGCATCCAGAGGAAGCTAGTCATGCTTTAGGTTAGTTCCATTGAAATCAATGGGATACATTAGTCATGACTAGCTTGTCCCATTGATTTTAGTGGACTAAAATGTGAATGACTTCCTCTAGACTAGGCCCAATAAAGTGCCATGTAAAAAATAAAAACAAATGACAAGGAATAAAGAAGCAACCAGCCAAAAATCTAATTTAATTAAAAGCTATTTGAATAAAAAGAATAAAAAGTAGATTTTCACCTGCTACCTGAATGCCAGTTGGGAGAATGCCAACTAAACCTCCCTCAGGAGTGAGATGCTGTCACATAGAAGGTTCTAGATTTTATAGTCACCTGCTGTATTTCAGGCAGCAGAATCACTCAAAAAAGAGTTCCTTAGATCAGGGTGTAGAACCTCTGGCCCACCCCTTCCCCTTCCCCTCAGCACCAATGGTTTGCTGGTCTCCCAGCTTTTGTGCAGTTTTCCCCATTCTAAGAAGTTGAAATGCCTCTCCTAAGGCTTAGTTACTGGCAGTAAGAACTTTAAGCTATGCTGCTGTTGTTGTTGTTGTTGTTGTTATTATTATTATTATTATTATTATTATTATTATTTCTATACCACCATGATGATATTTGTGATATTTTGGGTCCAACCCCTTTTGCCTTTGGCCCGCCACTGGCATATGGCCCCTGAAAGCTTCTCTGAAATCAAATTCGGCCCTTGAGCCAAAAGAGGTTCAACACCCCTGCCTTGGACAATCTTAATGCAGCGGGGAGGGGGAGTGTAATATGGTTGTGTTTGTAAAGGGGTTCTGCCAAAAGAACATAAACAGCAACATCTATGTCTGGGTTATGCCACTGATCTGAGGCTGACATAGACCCTTTTATAAGGGGTTGGAATGGGGACGATTGCCCAGGGCTGGAATCAGAATGAGGGCAATGCTTCCCGCAGGCAGGGATTTTGGGGGTGAGGCTTGCATGAGAACTCCTGCTCCCTACTCACCTTTAGCCCTTGTGTGAATAGGGCTGTTCTTTTCTGGGTGGTTTTTTGTTGTTGTTTTAAGGTTTTTGTTTTAAATGAACTCAAAATTAAACTCAAAACAAACCTTAAACTTGAAACGTCCCTTTGCTTACTATAATCATGAAACAGCAAAACAAAGAGAAGATCTTAACCATCTGCTACCAAGATTAGGATAGTTACCAGAATTCACTAACACCTCTTTTGTGTTCAGCTTTAATCTTATTAGTATATGTTTTGCACATTTAGACTTCAGCAAGCTCTCTTTAGGTTTCAACAAAGGACACCTAAAAAGGATGAAGGAGCAAGAACCTATTCTGATGAAGAGAGAGAAAAACTCAAGCCAACATTATGCCTCAGAACAAAGAACAAGCAAGATTTTATAGATTTCATAGATCATAGAGTTGGAAGGAGCCTACAAGGCTATCGAGTCCAACCCCCTGCTTAATGCAGGAAACTAGAGGAGGGGTCTCCCATCCAATTAATAACCAGGCTTGACCCTGCTTAGCTTTCCACACTCAGACAAGCTGAGCCAGCGTAAGCCACATAATCTTTATGCTTTAAAAGAAATAGGTCTTCTTTTCACAGTTTCACAGAACAGTAAGCTGTTATAAAAGCATTTGCTGCAAAAGTAGAAAATTATTTCCTCTTTTGTAAATAAAGGTGGGTTTGTGGACATGAGTGTAAACAGGGAAATTGGCATGGTTGAACATCTACTGAGGCCCATGGTCAAGAGCTCCCTGGCTCTGTTGTTCCTCCTCACTCTTGCCTCTTGCCTCCTCATCCACCCTCTGGGCCAGAGGGGTGTGCAGTGACGGCAGCAGTTAGGGAGAGCAGCAGCTGCTGCCACCACCTGTTTCCTCACCAGCTCGCTCCAGGGCAAGTGAGCAACAGTGACAGAGAAAAGAAAGCTACTGATGGAGCCACAACAAGGGTATCTTGCCTGATAGCGCCACAAAACCTGGGCCCAGCACTTTTTGCAAGCAGCAAATATGTTTGTACTATTTGAGATAGTTTTATTTGCAATATCTTATGGAGACATAATGTGCAGAAGAAGAAGAAGAAGAGGAGGAGGAGGAGGAGGAGGAGGAGGAGGAGGAGGAGGAGGAGGAGGAGACCTTACTGATGCCTGTGGGACTTATTTCCAGCTAAATAGCACTTCTTGGGGGGGAGGGTGAATACAGAAGCAATAATAGACAGATAGCTTTTTTGCTGGCAAAACAAAGCCACAGTCTTTAAAAACACCAAAACTTTCTCTTCATGAGGCACGTGCACATGCAGGCTTCAGGAACATGATGCCATCATTCTCTCTGGCCCCTACCCTCTCTTATATGATTGCATGGAATTTTGCATCAAGAGTTAGCACCTGGACAGCAGGCTAAGCAAGAACATGGGTCTCCTAGTCACAGTCTTCCCCACAATTGTGAGATGTATTGTATTTCTATTTAAATTATAGTAATTATTTATATATTTGCAACTATAAGGCCAAGGACGATCTAGTCCAGTATTCTGTTGCCTCGGACCTTCTTCTAGGAAGCATTAAATCTCCCTTGTGTAAGCAGTGGGTCCCACTTGCACAATGGAATTGGCCGGCCCACTGCTTGTGGGAGGGAACTGGCAGGGCAGAAAGGAATCAGCGGGGGTGTAAACGTCCCATTGGATTCTGCCCATAGGGGCCAACCAGATGCCTGTGGGGAGCCCACAAGCAGGGCATGTGTGCAATAGCACCTTCCTGCTTGTATTCCCCAGCAACAGGAATACATAAGCACTCTTTCTGTATTCAGAGAGTCCAGACACATCTTTTAAACTTGACTTTTAAAATTGTTATTGTGGTTTTTAAGGCTGAATTTAGTGTTAACTATGTTTTTACTTGATCTCAGAGATGCCTAAAAAGGTGTCTAATGTAATATTGGAGACAACATTGATTTCTTTCAGTGCCAACAGTCCACAAGTCTGTAGGTGTACAGAACAAACCTCCTTTTTGCATGAGGAGAGATGTGGATTTAGTGGCATTTCTACCTTTTGACATTTCTTAAGAATGTCATTCTCTTCACTGGCAACATCTCACACACAAATGGTTGGACTTGATTGTTGGAACTGTATTATTATTATTATTATTATTATTATTATTATTATTATTATTATTATTTATACCCCACCTTTTTTCCTGCAAGGAACCCAAGGCGGCTTACATGATCCTCCTCCTTCTCTCCATTTTATCCTCACAACAACCCTGTGAGGTAGGTTAGGCTGAGAGTTAGTGACTGGCCCAAAGTCACCCAGTGAGTTTCATGGCTGAGCGGGGACTAGAACCCAGATCTCCCGAGTCCCAGTCCAACACTCTCACCACTACGCCACACTGGCTCACAGTGTGAGCACTGGCCACACTACACCACACTGGCTATTATTTCATTAATAATAAATTAAATAATTGATTGGGGCCATTGGGCTGAAAAGCAGTATAGAAATAAACTGACCTTATTAACTTGAAAATATGTATTGAATATAAATCTCATCTGTGCCTCCTATAAACCACACATTTAGAAACTGGCCTAGCAATTTTGCTGCGATGCTCCAAATCTTCCTGAATTGAAGGGCTCAAGGGAGGCATGGATACAGAAGCGATGCATCCTATGTTATAGTACTTAATCTGAATTCAACATAACCAGAATCTGTGCAGCCAGATTTTTTGTTAATAAAAATAAAAATCTGTTCAATAGCTGTGGCTTCATCCTTTACTGTGTAGTTTAAGGAGTTGGTTTAAAAATGTCCACCAGAATCTCTGCAGCCATACTAAAAAAAGAGGGAAATGAGAGTGGGAAGCAGGGCCATTCCATCAGTCCTGCTGAAAGATCACCCTCATTCCTCCTCCCTCAGCTGTGACCACCAGCAGTCATTAGAGTAGGCTGTACAAAGGGAGATGAGAGGGGGAAGCAGAACCATTCCAGCAGCCCTGCTAAATGACTACTTAATTTCCCCCCTCTTCCTTTCCCGTCCCTTTTTCCTTGTGTGTTGTGTCTTTTTAGAGCAGGGCTCTCCAGCCTTGAGTCCCCAGATGTTGCTGGACTGTTGCTCCCAGAATCCCTTGCCATTAGCTATGCTGGCTGGGTATGCTGGGAGCTGTAGGCCAGCAACATCTGGGGACCCAAGGTTGGAGAGCCCTGTTTTAGAGTGTAAGCCTGCGGGCATGGGCTGTTTTGTTTTACTGATTGCCTGTAAGCTGCTCTGGAAGCCTTTTAGCTGAAGAGCAGGATAAAAATACTTTAAATAAATAATAAAGAATAAAGAAAAACACAAAACCACAAAAAGTAGGAAATTATACAGTTTAGGTGTAGACCAGTGATGGGGGACCTGTAACATGCCAGATGATGTTGGACTCCAACTCCCATCAACCCCAGCCAGGATGTCCAATGGTCAGGGATTATGAGAGTTGTAGTCCAACAACATCTGGAATGCCACAGGTTCCCTACCCCTAGTGTAGATGTAAGGCCAAATCACAAAGTTCCGTGGTGGTGGCGATAGTTTTTATTTTCAGCCTGGGGCAGATCATCTGACATGTACACCGTTAGGAAAACCTACCAATTTCCCATAGCATGCAGTAGTGACAGTGTCATTTCAAGCCATGTGCTGGAACTAAAAGTGGCCTCTATGAGCATCATGGTCTTTATAAACTGATCCTTACATTTATTTATCCAAAATCCTTATCTGGGCCTATTTAAAAACAAAATGAAAACCTTTTACTCAATAGTGAGTGACTTTTTAAAAATAGAGGCATGCTTCCCATCTAACCTCTTAAAATACTTTTAAAAGCCATAGTAAAAGGAGAAGCCTCATCTACTGTACCAGCAGTGGCTGGTGGCTCCAATGTCGGTGGGGTGGTGTATCCACACCAGGTTTCAGTTTGAACTTTAAAGGAGCTATCTATGGTACTGAACCTAGTTTGGTCACCATGGATAGCTCCTTAAAAGTTCAGACTAAAACCCGGAGTGGATACACCACACAAAGGAGAGTGACATTTCCTGAATGCTACAAATTGTAGCTAATGTTTCATTATTTCATGTTCATTTGAATTAGAGGCCAAATGTGTTATTTAGATAAAACAGAATCTTTTGTAAGAACGCTATAGTTACTATCAGAATTCTAAGTGTTCCAGTTCAGTATTGTCATTATCACTTTAAAACTAACTTGTGTGGGTGGTAGAGCTGATTATCACATGCGTTGTGCAATGCCAGCCTAGCTGTCAGGAGACGATATTGAAAACAAACAAAATGTCCTTGGCTTTCTGAAAGCAGGTTCTTTTATATTAGCTTCTTTCATTTAGGCTGGTGGAGGGTCCACTTATGCTGCTTCCTCTCCCCCACCAGCCAAACTGCCCTTAGCTGATATTTTTAAAAGTGAAACAGCAGCAAAAAATAAAAGCAAATTGGCACACATGCATTTGAGGCTTTCATAATTGCTCATTTGTCTTATTTTAAAACATTATGCCCACCAGCAAGGCTGTCCGGTAGTTGTGGCTTCTCCTTTTATTGTGGCTTTTAAGAGTACAGTATTTGTAGAGAAATTGTGATAGAGGCCAGATATTAATTTTATGAGATTTAGCTGAACAAAGCATGCATTTTTACAGTTCCATATTCAGAAGATGTAGCCTGCAGGCAGGGCCTTTGAAAAAATTGTGTAGCACCTAGTGATTTTAGATGTAATAGTAATATTAATATCTTAGTTTTAGAGGGGCATGTTAGCATAAAATGGAGGTTACTTTGCTAACTAAGAATGATCTAGTGATGCATACTAATCAATGAGAAGCATTATTATGCATGACAGGATGCTCAAAAGAGGCCTTTGGCTATTGGGTGGTTACATAGAAATGTACTAAAGAAATAAATAAAACAAAAACAAAAGAGCCACAAGAAAACATTGGTAAGCCCTAAAGCAGTGATGGCGAACCTTTTTCATCCCGAGTGCCCAAACTGCGACACAAAACCAGCTTATTTATTTCAAAGTGCCGACACTGCAATTAAACCTGAATACCGAGGTTTTAGTTTTAGAAAAACAACTCATACGGTTGTCCAAACTAATTAACATATTTTGTCTTAAAAGAAAAACACAATAACAGAGCTTTCAATGATACAGTTTTTTGTTGGAAAAAAAATCAACTCAAAAAATTATTATAGTACTACATTGTACACATAGGGAAGGGAATTTATACAAACTTTTTAAATAATTAGGCACATGTATTTTTGGATAAGGGATCCTCAACTTGTAATATGATTATATGCCAGACTGAAATTGTATGGGGCAAGCTTTACCCCGGGTCCTTTCCCTGCTTCTACAGGTGTCGGATTAGTAAAAGTCAACCTGTACTAGGATGAGCAAGATAAACAAGAAAACTAAACGTGCTTAACACATTTTAAACACTTTATGTCTTGGACTGCAAACACTGCATTAGGTAAAAGTTTGCATTGGGCATGCTTTTGCACAATTAATGTGATTTTTGCTATTGCATGCATGCTGATAATTTGTCAAACCTTGGCTCATACTCCGTTAGTTTGAGAGCAACACATGCAGCACTCAGGTCAACTGTTAGGGCTTTACATCCAAGCCATGCTCTGTGCATCATTCTTCAAAATCTTTTAAATGTGATAACAATATAGAAAAGAATTCTGTAACAGGAATTCTTGAATAAAATAATTCTGTTCCACACTGTGAGAAAGAACAAGATCATTAGTGTTTTGCAGAAGGGGACAGTCTTTTCGCGATCTGGTGACCAATGGCTCGAGTGCCCACAGAGAGGTCCCTGCGTGCCAGCTGTGGCACCCGTGCCATAGGTTCGCCATCACTGCCCTAAAGTGTCATAAAACATGTATTCAAACAAGGTTGTTTTAAACCCATCTGAACATACAGAGTGAGGTATAGCTACATCTCCCATAAGAGTGAGTTCAAAGATGTGGGTTCTGCTGGTGAGAAGGGTGGATTGTCTGCATGTCACAGGGCCTCTCCTGATGAATGCAGCACACTGGGAGGTTCATGCAGATGCAGAAGGAGGAGATTCATCTAATCCAGGTCCCAAACAATTATCTTTTCACATCTTCACTCATCTCATCTTCCTTAGCAGGAAACTGTAATTGTACACAGCTACTTGGTAGGCTTTCCCTGAATAATATGAACCTTTCCACACATCTGAATAAAATGCTGACCCCTTAAGAGAATGACAGCATATACATGAAACACTGCTGGGTAAAATCCAATGTGAGTCCTGCTTAGAGTAGACCCATTGAAATGAATGGGACTTTAATTAGTTGTGATTAACTTGAGTCCCATTCTTGTTATTTATTTATTTATTTATTTATTGCATTTCTATACTGCCTGATAGCCAAAGCTGGGCAATCGGGCAGTATAGGGTCTACTCTAAGGAGAACCTGTGTTGGATTTTACCTATTGTTTTATTACGGGGTGGGAGAGAAAGCAGTGGCAGCTTAAAATTAGTTTGCTCTAACTGGAATACCTAGCAGGGAAAAAGGTTTTGCCTCTGTAACATCTCTGGGTTGTATCCAATGCCGGCTTTGCACTATGAGAAAGCTCTTCTACTCATGCAGGGCAGAGCACCTGACTTGTACTGATTTCCCCTACTTACTGTGCCATATCCCATATTGTTCCATAGGGCTCCCCAGCAACACCTTTTTCAGAGCTGCAGTGTGTAGGGAAGCCAGATTCTGGCTGAACATCAGGAAAAACTTCTTGACTGTTAGAGCAATAGGACAATGGAACCAACTACCTAGGTGCAGCTGGACAGCCATCCGGCAGGGATGCTTTGACTTGGATTCCTGCATTGAGCAGGGGGTTGGACTCGGTGGCCTGATAGGCCCCTTCCAACTCTATTTCTATGATCTCATGATTTAATCAGAGCAGAATCTCAGCATGGAGTCCATCATATTCCAAGGCAAACAACACTTCCAAGTAACTCAAGAGGAATTTATTTCACAGACTGGCATCAACCAGATTTCTGTGTATCCAACAGCACCTTCTTGCCTGTAGTGGTAGTACCTTAAAACCATTAGTTATTAGTGCTTTAGTTATAAAGTGCAATGATCTGGAAAAGAACAGGCTAGGAGGCAATGTTCAAGGCACTGGCACACAGCTCATAAGCCAGGCTACTAATGTCTGTGTGGACGTATCATGCTTGCACTAAGCAGCATTGTTCGACACACAGCAATTACCAAATTTTCATAGCAAAATGCTACAGTTAAATGGGTGATCTAAGTCCCAAACTTCAGCGTGCACAAATTGTGAAGGGCTACAGGCTAAAGTTGCATTAAGAACATAGAATCTCTCTCTCTCTCTCTCTTCTTTTTAAAGTACCGTAGGTGTAACCAATATGCATATTTGTGGTAATGTTGCTATGGACTTTTCTGTGTTGAAGAACTATACTTCTCAAGTGGTAATTTATCCCCAATCAATGGCTGTCATCAAATTACAAAACCTTCTATGTTTGTATTATTAACTAGCAAGTAGAACAGCTTCACATGGGTAGAAATAGCATTTATATTGATATAGCAAAGGCTGCAAGCAAACATATACTGCTGTCAGTGTTGGACACGCTATGCCTGCCCTCTATAAGTGTTTCTTATATCTTTCTCAACTATAGAAAACAACAAACACTTTCCTCAATAGTCTATTCGCATGAATTTACAGCTTGGCCCATAATACTGGATTTTGCTATTGCCACTGGAATTGCTGGCAAAATAAAATTTGCTTTAGATTTGCAGACCATGGACATATTGACCCTTTAGACACATTACAATTAATTAAAATTAATGCATTTTACAGACAAAATAACCCTAGGGGGGGCCTTTTGTATGCATGCCAAGTTTCAGGTGTCTAGGTTTCACAGTCTTAGGCAGACGGATGACAGACCATATTCTCTATTATTATTATCATTATTATTATTATTATTATTATTATTGATGTTTCTTGTTTGCATAGTGCTTTAGGCTGCAATCCTACACCCACTTACCTGGGAGTAAGCACCATTTAAAGAGGTTCGCCTGGCGCCTACTTTGTATTCTTTCCGGCGCCAGGTGAAGACCTTTCTGTTCTCCCAGGCATTTTAATCATCTTAATCATGTTAATCTTGTAATTGTTTTTAATTCCGTTATTGTAACTGCTGCTGCTAGCTCTTCTGTTTGTTTTTAAATTTTATATTTTATATTGTATTTTATGATTTTAACTGTTGTGAACCACCCAGAGATCTTCGGCTATTGGACGGTATAAAAATGTATTAATAAATAAATAAATACATTTAACTCAATGGGACTTACTTCTGAGTAGACATTTATAGGCTTGCAATGTTACAGTCTTTGTTGCATTGTTTCTTACAAATACCATTAGAGTCACCTTTATCTTATGGTTGACTCTTGGATAATTGTGTGTGAATCGGCCCATTGTGTTTGAGGTCACCTGAGTTGATATGAAAATGCTGACTGCGGTGTTTGATCTGTAGTAGTATCTGTAGAATGCCCACATGCTTTCTATTAGACCACAATGTTAACTACAGTAGTAGTTAAGGAATAATCCATGTTCTAGTAAATAAGACCTCTGCTTATTTCAAACATAGTCATAAATGTCTAATAGTATGCTGGCTCCCATTGTATGGGAAACTAAGGCTGCATTCCAAGAGACATTTTCCTGGGAGTATGCCCTATTGAACTCAATGGGACTTACTTCTGAGTAGACACATATAGGATTGCACTTCACACAGAGTATATCCATTTCTTGTGTGGCATATTATGTTACATGCATTGTGTCATTAGAAATGTTTGCAAAGGATGCTGTATTCTTGAATGGTGTCTGGCTCCATTAACCTCTTTTGAACTTCTTATGCAACCATAATTTCTACAGGAAGTATACAGTCACTCTTTAGATATTGAACAGAAGAATATCGTTCAGTTGATAATGTCATTCAGTGTCTGTTTATTATGTTGTCAGAAGAAAATTGTTATGTGTGAAAAACAAGTGCTTCGTGTGCCAAATACCCTCAGCAATAATGGTAGTACTTGTTTACAATATGACATTAAAAACACACACAACAATTTAGGTTGCAATCCTATCCATGCTTATCTGGAAGTAAGCCCCATTTAACACAGTGGGAACTACTTCTAAGTAGACATGCATGGGTTTGCACTGTCCATTATTAGACCATATAAAATGTTTCCAAACGAGGAAATTATAGTCAGGTGTAATAGTTTTCTTTCAGTCAGATAATACATATCACTTAAGGTAATGAGAAATGAAAGCCTGGTTGAGAGAAAATGACAAATTGAACAAGCTATATTCTTTTTAAAGAAAGCCCCTCTTTCCAAATCTGAACTCCCATTTTTCCTGTCCTCTGATCGATCTGTTGCGTACCTCTTCCTAATTCCAGTTTACCTTTGACACGGCCTTTTGTGATCTTCTATCTCACTATGTAGAGTGTGTAACCTGTGGTTCTTAAAGATATGCACATGAAACAATGGGAGTCAATAAATATGCAAGGGAAAAATGGACCTTTGCATAGAAGGTGAACAGATTGAATAGGGCCTTTCCAGCAGTTACCCCATATCTATAGAACTTTGTTCCAGTTGAGGTATGCCAGGCTCTATCACTGGAGGTTTTCAAATGTGGCCTAAAAACCTTTTTGTTCACTAATGCTTTCTCTTTAAGGGTTTTATTGGGTTGCTGTATATATGGTGTTGTTGTTTTAGTCTTCATTATTTTGCTGGATGTTATCTCCTTAGTGATATCTCTGGTTCTTATTATCTGTCAATGTTATTGTTATGTTTTCTATGGTATTTAATGTATTGTTGTAGTTATACTGTAATTGTATTTGTTGGAAGCTGCCTTGGGATGGTTATACCCTAAGAGGAGGTCTACACATTTTTAAAGGTGCAATCCTATGCATGCTTAGACAGAGAAAAAGTCCTACAACTTCCAGCATTCCCCAGCCAGCTATGCGTATGTAGCATTAGCACCCTAAGTAAATAAAGACAAATGCTTTCCAGAGGGTAGTCGTGTTAGTCTATTGCAGAAAAAACAACAAAGAGTCTTGTGGCACTTTAAAGACTAAGGGCACAATCCTACGCATGTTTAGACAGAAGAAAGTCCTGCAACTCCCAGTGTTCCCCACCTAGCATGATTGTCTTTCTAAACATACATAAGATTGTGCCCTAACGAAATTATTTTGGCATAAGCTTTCATATAGTCCATGAAAGCTTATGCCAGAATAAATGTGTTAGTCTTTAAGGTGTCACAAGACTCTAAGGACAAATATATATCGGTAGTGATGGTGTTACAAAAAGGACCAAGGATTCTTTCTTTTCAGAGCGTTGGAGAACAGCAACATCAAGTTGGAACAGTTTCACATCAGTGCAACACTGTTATCTGTACCTTGTAAAACCCCTGCATTCCTGAGCAGTTGAAAAGATGAAAACCCAGTAGTTTAAAAATTTTTTGATGCATCCTTGTTGCATCAAATATGAGTATCTGGCACAGAAAGTTATAAATGCGAGCAATGGATCTGGAGACAGGCTTAGAGAAATCAGTAACACAAGAGCAAAAATGAACATGCACACTGCAAACAGAACGAAGGTTTTAAACCCTAGCCCTGATCATTTCTTTTTGCCAAAGGAACTGTAGCCTCTAAGTTGTTTATCTCTCTCACTGGGATTATTTATCTCATCTTCAATTATAAACAATTTTTTCCTCACAAGTAATTTCTATTGGAAAAACATCGATCTTTTTATACAGCAATATTCCATGGAAAATTAGGGAGGTTAAAAAATGTTCAAAGTATTTTAGAGATGAATAATATCCATATCACAGATGCATAATGCTACTGACACATTCTGGCAGATACGAAATTGGGCATTTCAGAAGTTCACTTCATAGATTAGCAAACATTTTGGATACCTAACATTTTGTTCTACTGGGCTTGAGGGCCAAATTTGAATGGATGGAGGTAGACCCACACATTAAATTCAGGTCTGCCACCAAATTTATATAAAGCACCATATTTAAATTCATATAAATATAGGTTGCAATGAATCCTTGCCCCACCTGCACTTTTTGCCTACATAGTGCTGTACTCCAGCTGGTTTTTCTCTCCATGAGATTTTGAAACCAGAAGTAACCACACTGGTGGAAAAGGAACCAGCTGGGTGCTGTGGGCAGTATCCAATGGTCTCATTTTGCAAACTCAAATAGTGCTACTGGAGCTCCACCGAATCTTTCCATTGTGCAAGCACTTGCGCATTATACTTACACAATCTTTGTGCAACCAGTTGTATAACTGGTTGCACAACTGTGCTTGTGCAAATGTAACTTTAGTTACTTCCCAGCCATTAAATTTGCATATATTGCTGCTTGTTTGTTTGTTTTGAACTGTCAGGGAACCGCAGTAATTGCAGCAGTAAGTGCTCCCAAAAAAAAGCAGTGAAAAGTGTGTGTGTGGGTTAATATCTGACCCTTTCTGGAGTAGCTGGAGACTCAGGTAAGTGTTGCAAAGGTGGAGGGTACTGAGAACTGTCAGTTCAACACTTAAAATGGAAGAATTACATTCCTAAGGGGGAGATATTGTCCCCCCCTCCTCCCTTTTGGTGCACTTTCTTTTGCTACTTCCCCCCCTCCCCTTTACTGGTGCTTTTCCATGGACAACCTGGCAGTTGGTCCCTAGCCACTGTCCACAAATTAGTCTACCGTATATGCAATTTCACCTTGTCGATCTGATACCTACTCCACTTCACCCCTCCCTTTGACATAGGAAACAGACAAGGAAATTGACCAGTAAAGACCACATATTGGACAGCCATAAGAGCTTATGCACTCACGAAAGAGGGACAAAGAATTTTTTTTTTTAAATTATGAACACAGTTGCACAATTTTTAGGGGCCAAAAAGTTTTTTAAAAAATGACCCCCAATTGTGCTTTTTTGAGTCTCCAGAAAAAGAAAGAAAAAAGCATGAAATGAAAAGGGGTAGTGATCAGAGCAGGAAGGGGGTAGACAAGATGGGTTTTGCTGCAAAGGACACTGGGATACATGCTCGAGCCAGCTGGAGGACTATGGGGGAAGCAGGGGGAGCACAACCCACAGTAAGCCTGATCATCTGTCAGGTATACCATGGATTGTTCAGTGAACAACCAACCCACCATGGCTTATTTGCAGGGTGGCTTTGTGTGACATGCGAATGCACCCATGGAGTCAAAGAATGGAAGAGCCAAGGAGAAAACAGGACTAGAACTGTGCTCTGATTACAAGAAGGAAGTGGGCAGGCAAACAAGGTTTGAAGGTTCTTTTGTGTGCCACATCAACATTGACAAACAGAACTATGTTTCAAACTCAGTTTGAAATAATCAGGTCGCTTTCCTTCAAGGCAGAAACACTGGTTACTGAAAATGTAATTCCAGGACCAAGAGAAATTTTAGGACTTTGCCTTCACCCTGTGCATTTACTGGGCCAATGACTTTAGTGGAGGGACCTACTCTTCCAGTCACTCAAGGAGGCTTTGGGGTTGTCATGCCAAGTGGAAAATCTCTTTTGTCAGTGAGTGGCATTTCAAAGACAGCTTGTGATTTGGCATGGAGGGGGGAGGTATCTGATGTTCAAAGAAAAAGGGACAAAAATGCCTTTGGTCATGCTTCAGTCCTTGGATCTTGGCTATTATCTCTTTGGATCCTGGTTATTATCTCTATGGAGCATCACATAAGAAGAATTTGCCATTAGGAGATAAATGCCCTTGTCTGTGTACAGCTGTATTATATTTTCATTTAAAATGTCTAATTATAATACCCTTGGGCTTTTTTCCCTCCCCCCCCGAAATGAAATTTTCTGGCACAATTAGAGATGGGGAAAGTTCTCCAAAGCTCATCTTGGACCAACTTGGAAACTACCCAAAATCTTCTGGGGGGAAAATTAGAAGATTTTAGGTGATTGTTATGAGCCAATTTGAGGGGCTTGGAAAAATTACCTGCCTGTCTTCACTGACTTTCCATGCCAGCACAATAATTCCTTGCCACACTAGCAAGACCAGCAACAGAGGTGAGTTGGGTAGAAGAGAGGAGGGAGGTTTTTTTTTTTATTCTCATGTTCAACATTATTTAGACACTACTGAATAATTTAGATAGGTCTGTTTAGGGCACTATACTTCCCATGAGACTGGACAAGTACAGGCTTGATCAGTGAAACGTGGGATGTCTCCTAGAATAAAGGTTGGCTGAACCTTTTATTAATCCATGTATCTAAATGGAAAACAACGGAGGTAGTAGTCAATGTAACAAGCAATGCTGTAGCACACCATCTGTATGAAAGCTGTTAACAGAGCATGGTGACAAGAGATAGCAGAATGATGTAGAACCTATGGGCACTGGGAATACATGTGCAAATCAAGCAAATCAAGCAAAGCAAAGCACTAAAATTGCTGCCCATCTACTAATTGAGGTAGTTTTCTTTGCTTGTGGATTGTACAGATGTGCTGAAGAACTCATAGCATCACTTGTGTGGCATTCATCCTGCTCTTGCTTAATACTGTGGATCTGGCATCTACTTGTAAGATAAAGGTCCTTGTTAGAGCAAAACAGCTTTGTTGAGTTATTATAGCTGGATAGCTTGCAAGTTGGATCTTAAAAAACTGAATTTGCAAAATGCTAAGTGTTCCAGGATGAAAGCTACTTGCCAAGTTCCACCCTGAACAGACTTTTATCGCCAAGTTACAACTCCTTCAAAATATGTTTGCATAATAGAAATGCTGACAAAATGTCTATAAAATACTATTACCATAACTAGAAGCTTTTAAGATTTTACAGGGCTACTCAGGTGCTGTCTTCAGAGTTCCTTGGCTTTGTCAAGTTTTATCTCTCTTCATTCTTTTCGTTTGTACCCAGTGAAAAGAAGAGGCAAAGTCCCAGGATGTAGAAAAATAATGTTTTAATCCTTGGAGAAGCCCAATGTGTCTCAGCCCTGTAACATATATTTCTGGACCTTCTTCAGGGATTAAATTTTTTAAATGTAGCCTGCAGAGATCTCTGAAAAAATTATGTCTCCAAGATTAAATCCTGCGACTAGTCACTTCTTTTTGTTTGTAGCACCCGCTGGTCTTTGGATTATGTCACCCTTTCAGCACCTCAGTGGGTTGCATTAGAAACACTGCAGACTGTTTGGCACTGACCTGATAGAAACTCCGTTATTTTTAGGGCTGCCATCTCTCCTGGATACCAAACAAAAGGGAGGTTGTCCATTTGCATATTTGACTGAAAAAATGCTATTCTAAAACTGCCTGTTGCTTGGCATTAAGGATATGCTTTAAAAGCCTAGCAAGGGGCCAAAGCATTCTAAACAATAAGACTGCTTTGAAGCTAGACAGGTGTCATCCCTATTTATTTTACAAGATGGAAATTCTGGAGACAATGCTCAACCTATTGGGTTATTATCCAAAAGGTTGTACTCTTTCGAAGCAACTACGCTGTATGACTTTACTTTTGCACAAATTGCTGTTGCTACCAGCTGCTGACTCACTTCGATGTTGTGAGGAAAATTTAAGTAGACATAGGACAGACCTGGTTCCAGTTTGGGAGAGCTCTGGAGAACATAACTGCACATCTCCCAACCTGTACTAGGGTCCCAAGGCACACTCCCACCTATGAAGTGCCAATTTGGGTGAGTCATTCCACCCCTCCCAACAGAGGTTGCCAAAATGTGACAAGAGGTAAAGAAGCCATATTCTTGGTACATTTGTAATGAAGAGCAGACCTCAGATAAGTTAATGGAATCCAGGGCTGGCCCAAGACATTTTGCTGCCTGGGGCAACAGACAAGATGGTGCCTCTCCCCATTCCATGTACAGAAGCCAAACAGACTGTCAGTGGAGGCTGGTGACTCCTATTTTGGTGGGGCTCCTAATCCATTGCAGGTTTTATGTGGGGCCTTATAGGAGCTATCCATGGTGCTGGACTCCACCCCCTAAAATAGGTTCACCACCATGGAGCACCGTGGATAGCTCCTATAAAGTTCCAAGTAAAACCTGCAATGGATTAGGAACCCCACTGATAGGAGTCACCACCAGCCTCCGCTGTGGCAGTGGCCATTGAATCTTACTGAGGGCAGGCATCCGAGAGCAGCAGGCTAGCTTAGATGGTGCAGGGCAGGCTGCATGGCACAGACAGCTCTGTCCAACTGCTTGCCACCACTCACTCAGCCAGCTCATTTTGCCTAATCGAAGGGATGGCCCTGACTGAATCTCATAGCTTTTAGTGCTGGTTTTCACATCTATTTCACTACCTGGACTGTGCCAGTTGTCATTTATAAAATGGGAGGTGTCTGGTTTCAGGTTGTTAGAAGTTACACTTCTCTTGACCTAGAACCTCCTCCCCCTAATTACAGCAGCATGGGGACTGGTTGTTGCTATCAGCCTTGAAGAAAGACAACTTGTACATGCCCAGAGCCACTTTCTTAATTCTTATGACTTCCATTATTATAAGGCAGCAGAAACTCCTTGGGGAACCTTGGCTCAAATTAAATCCCAGTTGTACTGCCAGCTGTAGAATCCTATCTCCATGCAAGAACCTTCTGATAGTTAGAAGAAAATTCATAACTATAAATAGTTATGAATAGTTGCAAAAGATCCCTATATGATTCTAAATATGTGAGGCTGAAGCAGTTTCATACTTCCTTATTCAGTTCAGAGGTACAGATAGAGCCTGGGAAAAGGAACTGGAGCTGGAGGTTGATGACAAGAGCTGAGGCAATGAAATTCACTAATACCAGAGAACAGGCAAATAAAAGTCCTGCCAATATAGGGTGTGATGTTAAGGCCCTTAGTTTTCAGTATGCCTTCTAAAACAAACAAAATGGATATTTCCCTGGACTTTTTTTTAAACTTAAAAACAAATAATCCACATATCATTACTTTCCCCCCTCCCTTTTAGGAATCTATATCTATATCTATATATAGAGAGAAAGTGAACTCCTGGCAATCCTAGATGTGGAAGCACTTATATACCAATGTGCCCTACAAATATGTACTGCAAGCTATTGAGATGTTATATAGCTTTTATGATATTAGCTATTAATATACCCTATTTAACCATGCTTTCTCACTTTGTCATGAGTCACCACATGGTAACTGTCTAAGGAGGCCAAAGTGCTTCTCCACCAGTTACAGTTCGTTCCCAGTCTATAATATCTGATTTGAGTTAATTCAGTAAAGGCTCTCCTGTTTGGTTCAATGATCGACAGTTTCTAGGTGAAATCAGATTCTATTCAGTAATCATATTAGTAAGTTAGACAGACTTTAGGGTTGTATCCAACGTTAGTCCTACATAGAGTAGACCCACTGAAATGAATAGAACTTAATTTAGACTAACATTGGATACCAGCCATTGGATACATACAACCCTTAGACACAAACCAGATAAGCCTATAAGTATGATGATTAGGGTACCAATTGTGTGATGACTATTGCTTAAACTGAAGCTGGTCACACCCAGACTATGGAATTCCTTGTTCCATGGCTGTTCTTATGGTTTTTTCTTTCTGGTTTTTGCTGTTTCATTTCTTCTTTTAAGTAATGATGTCTTAGTGTTTTATTGTATGTTTATTGGATTTTTTAACCACGTATATAGGATTTCTTTTTCTTTGTTGGCCACCTTTAACCTTTTGGACAAGAGGGATATACATCTTTTAAATAAATAAGTAAAACAACTCAATCTAAGTCCTCCAGTCATATGGGACTGGGGGGTCAAACCTACTGGAAATTATGACCTCTCAAATGGAAACCCTACCCTCAAATTCAGACATTTGCTGACAAGTTGGTGGTTGCTATTGCGGCATTTTTTTCTTAGCTACCGCAGGTAAAATATTTGCTAGGATTCTCGCAAACCATCTTCTGTCTATTTCAGAAGAGATCTTCCCTGAAACTCAATATGATTTCCGCCCCTTCTTTCTATCTATCCAGAAATTCCTTCACTTTTAATCTCCAAGATATTTTTTAAAAAAAGAAAAGATAGATAAGTCTAAAAATTAAGAAATACTGTAAGTGACATCTGACAAAACAGCAGAAGCACATAAGCCATCATGCCACTTATAGAACAAAAACAAAAGACCTTCCCCTTTAATACTTCAAAGTCTCCACAAAACAACACCTCCAACAACAACAAAAGAATTATTATTATTTTTTTAAAAATAAATATTTCCAAACAGACCAAATATAATTATACCTTAACTATAATAATTTCTCTTACATCACCATTAATATTTAAAATTCAAATAAGTCATATAAGCAATCCCTTTACCTTTGCCATTAATATTTAAAATCAAAAGATTATTTATATTTCCAACTAGACATGTAGTTCAGTATACATCAACCCGTTATCTTTTGCCAATAAAAGACCATGAAGATAGTCTCTTTCATTGCTTTCCTCTGTCAAAGGGATAATCATTAAGTTCCAGGTTTTGAACCAAGAATGAAATCAGCTTGTTCTGTTGTTTTGTGGGTTCCTGCATACCGGTCTCCGGCTCCGCCATCTTAGATTTTAAAAAGTGCATCACAACTTCTTGCTGAACTGTCTTCTCGTGCCAACTCAATCCAATTAAAACTTCAAAGTCTCTGTGAATTTCTGGTAAGTTTCCCAAATCCTTATTTACTTTTTCTGTCTTCTCCTCTGCCGGTCCTGTAAAGAAATCCATCTTACGTTGTTCTTCTGATTGATCCACTTTAAGATTTACGTTCAAAGTCTGGATTCTTACTTCCAATCTGTTTAGAATTTCTCTCTCCATTTCGTTCCACAGATTTAAGAATGCTGCAACTGCAAACATCTTGCCTTGCGTATAGATATTTCCAAGACGCTTCCAAACATATAAGATTTATAGACCTCCTTTCAGGTTTTCTCTCTTATCTTTTTCGCCTCCCAGATAAACATAGTCTACTTACAGTTAATTATAAATCCCACTCTGCTGCAGAAAGATTCCAAATCAGCCAGTCCAGATGTGTTCCTTTATTTTGGAAGCGAACATGCATACTTCTGATGATCGGTAAAACCGGTCTCCGAATACAGCGCCGTTTCCCCCCACCTCAGGTCACCAGCCGCAGATTTATCCACCATAAGACAGACAAAAAGCAATTTATGACCCTATGAGATAATTTGGGGGTAACCTCAGATCTTCGCTTCTCTAGTGAGAAATAGATCCCCCAGCCTGAGACATTCTCTGGCCAGGAAACGCTGTACCAGCTGCCCCACAGAATTTCTGTGTGGCTTTCAAAGCTCCATGTTCACCCGGAAGTTGCATTCATAAGGGTTTTGATTTTTTGTTTTTTTAAATCTGATGCAGGGTGGGGGAGGGAGCTGAAAGCAACTGGTGGCTGGAGGAAAGAAGGTACTTTCAGGCATGTGTTCTTACTTCCGTGTAGTGTGTAGCAGCATTTTTTTAAAAGGTGTTCATTAGCAAGGCAAGCCCCAAGATGGAGGCTGAAATTGACATGGACATTGACAAGAGAGGGATATCAGTATGCTGGGCTAAATATTGGAGAGGCGCTCTTGCGCAAGAGCAAAATTCCCAGGGACAGGGGAAGCCGGTGAATGTGTTCCCATGCTCATAAGGGCTCTGAAAATTAATTCCATTTGGCAAACTGATGCTCACAGAACAACAGTTTTGAAATAGTCCTACTGCACTTTCAATTAGTTGTCTTCCTATTGGAGCTGCTTCAGGGGACTCTAATAAAACTTTCATCTCAGCCTTGCCAGTAGAATAGTAAAAAGAGCAGGATCCTATCTCATATAATTGCAAGACACACCATCATCTGTTTATATATCAGCTCTGAAAGAAAATATTTCAGAGTTTTCAGGAGCCTAAATTCAACTTATTATGGATTTCCAGAAGGGCAAGATTCAACAGCAGATGTTGTAAAGGAGAGAACAATATGGGAAAGAAATATTCCTACAGGACACAAGCTGTACAGAGTATTATTTGTCTTGAAGTGTTTATCAGAACCAGTTTAAGATTGATTAAATGGGCCCCCACACAACCCCTTCAGAACAGTGAGATGTTGAATCCTGATTGTTTCATAATGTACCAAGTATGGTACACCATGAAATCACAAGTTATCTCAAAATGAACTGAATGGCAAGTGGCATTATGAATGTCTGGTGAAGCAATTAGATAGCATTTTGCCAGTAGACTAAACAAAAATAGCATTCTCTGGTTAACCTCGCCATGCCAAAAGGATTATATGAACTGGTGCTCAGCCATCTTCCTTTCACACGCAACATATCTCCAACTTCCAGCCCTTTGATGTGCAGCTCTGGACAAATGGTCACAACAAATATACAAATTCCAGCACAGTATTCAGTTAGATGGGCAGAGAATATATAGCTCTGTGACTCACCTAACCCTCTTTATTATTGCTTATTTTAGCTACTCAAAGTTGTTTCTGAAGTATTTACAATGACTAATCTTCTCTTTTATGTTAGTGAACCATTATATCATGAAAATACAGTACATTAAGAACAACCTATTCTCAGACTTGAATAGAATGCAGCTATTAAATAACTTTTTTGATTTCAAGATGGGGTGGATTTGTTGAATCAGGAAGACGTATTAGCTTGTATGCTATAAAGTTAAATGCTAATTGCTAGATGTGGCTTTCTTACAAGCTTTACAAACTATTTTTCTATTTAAATGTAACTTTTGAACAAATGTTATAAAACTGAAGTCTTCATAAAGCATTTTCTATTGTGATGCTCATAAATGCCAAGATGAAGAAACATATGAAAAACTGCTTGTTGGCTAGGCTAGAATTATCAGTCAATGACTTTGGGTGCTTCCAGATGGAGGGTTCCTGTTGCTACCAATCAAAAGATATTGTGCAGCTATTCCGTCTTTCTGACCTTAATGGATTTTTATGGAAAGGAAAAAGATGGAAGAAGCAGAGGGAAAACATGGAAGGGATACAAGATGAAGATGAAGTTATTTGGACCGCCATAAAATTCTATCAGTGAGACAGGGCAATATCTGAAGATTGTTTTCTTTTGTATTCCTACGAACTGCTTCAGGCTATTGAGAATGCTTCCTAAGAAAATGGAACAACCCAATTGCTTCGTGAATTATATAATTTTAAAAAAATGAAAACAACATCTGTTCAGCAAGAGAATAGAACTCTTATAGTTAAAATGCCTTACAGAATAGAATATAAACACAGATTGTGTTTAAATGTCTGCTTATCTATATTTTAAAAAAATTAATGGTTGACTAGAGTTATGACTGAATATGCATTTCTTGCACAAATAATTTATGTCCTGCAAATAATACAACTTGAATTGTTTTATCATGTAAGATCCCTTTCTGAAACCGTGGAGAGCTGCTACCAGTTACTGTGTAGACTATACACCGTTTTTGAGGGCCTTTTGGCAAGCCCAGCGTCAGTGGGTCCCTTCCTTCATGAGTCTACCTTCTCACCGCCATGGTCACCTGTGGCTGTTGCTTTTCATCCTCTTTCTCATCCCACTTGCTTGCTTGACAGGCAGAGCGCCGGTGGACAAGCAGGCGGTGGCATCTACTGCTCCTCCTCCTCACCACCACTGTTGTCTGGGCCAGAGTGAGAGGCAGGTGAACAAGCCAGTTGCAATGGTAAAGAGGAGGAGCAACTGCAGCAGACTCCTGTCAGTGGGCCCCTGCTGGGGTGTTGGCCCTTGGCAGGTGCCCCACCATGCCTACTCTTGAAGCCAGCCCTGCTAAGCTAGATGGGCCAATGGTGTGACTCAGTATAAGACAGCTTCCTAACAAGAACTCAACTCAATGTAACATGTCATAGTACCAAAGTTTAACACAAGTGAATTTCGGGTTTTCTTTGGTTTGTTCTGCATTTGTTTACTATTATTTATTTTATTTATTATATTTATACCCCGCCTTTTTTCCTGCAAGGAACCCAAGGCGGCTTACGTAATCCTCCTCCTCTCCATCTTATCCTCACAACAACCCTGTGAGGTAGGTTAGGCTGAGAGTCACTGACTGGCCCAAAGTCACCCAGTGAGTTTCATGGCCGAGCGGGGACTAGAACCTGGATCTCCCGAGTCCCAGTCCAGCACTCTCACCACTACGCCACACTGGCTCTGTTATCATATGAACGTGGGCAGTAATTTCATAATATGATATTTATGCATGTCTATTTGGATGCTTTTATACAGCCAAAGCCAAGGTTTAATGAAAATAATCTTTATGGCTCATATATTCTTATATGCTTATGTTCTATTTAAAAAGAAAATCAGAAATTAAAAGATGTGTTGAGGAAATTGTTCTTCTTTTGCCATTACTGCAGCTGTATACAATGTGTCTCCAACATTCCATAAAAATATGCCAGTATTAACTTCATTCTGCTGCCACAAACCATATTGTAAACTATGTTCAATTTAATTTATGGTAAAATGCAGAGAAGCACAACATTATGATATATCCTATTAGCTTCCTCCTCCAAAGTATCAGAGGTATCAGCCTCTGTACCAGAGGACTGGAGAGTGTCAAATGTAATACCAATTTTTAAAAAGGGGATGCAGGGGGATCTGGGAAATTACAGGCCAGTTAGCTTAAGGTCTGTTCTGGGTCAATTGGAAGAAAGCATTGTTAAAGATAAAATTATAAGCATATAGAAATAAAAGTCCTGCTGAAAAAGACTCAACATGGATTCTGCAATGGTATGTCCTGTCTCACTAACCTTTTAGAGTTCTTTGAAATGTCAATAAACATGTGGACAGCGGTGATTCAGTAGACGTTGTTTACTTGGACTTGGAAAGGCTTTTCCGCAAAGTCCCTCATCAACTAATCTTGAGCAAACTTAGCAATCATGGAGTAAGAGGAGAGGTCCTCTTATGGATTGAT
This sequence comes from Shinisaurus crocodilurus, assembly GCA_021292165.1. Lineage (NCBI taxonomy): Eukaryota > Metazoa > Chordata > Lepidosauria > Squamata > Shinisauridae > Shinisaurus > Shinisaurus crocodilurus. The sequence continues at coordinate 200,937,129 of CM037878.1, read as the reverse complement.
AACTGGTTAAAGAACAGAAAGCAGAGAGCAGGAATAAATAGTCAATTCTGGCAACGGAGGGATGTAACCAGTGAGATTCTCCAGAGATCTATATTGGGACCAATGCTTTTAAACTTTTTAATAAATGATCTGGAATTAGAATTGAGCAGTGAGGTGGCCAGGTTTGCTAATGACACCAAATTATTTAGGGATGGTTAAACCAAAAAGGGATTGCAAAGAGCTCCAATTAGACACATTCATGGAGGATAAGGCTATCAATGGCTACTAGCCATGATTGCTACATGCTACATCTAGTATGAGAGGCAGAATGCCTCTGTATACCAGTTGCTGGGGAGCAGGAGGGTACTCTTGCACTCATGTCTTCCTTGTGGGCTTCCCCAGTGAGAACAAGGGATTCTGAGGCGGGATGGCAGACCATGGCTGATGAGTGCTTTCCCATTCATATAAATCTTTGGATCTTTCAATCTTTTTTTTTTTTAATGGAGTATTTTGACTTCTGTATAACAGCTGCAGAGAGGGGCATTTTTCACTAGAAGATATAGATGGCAAGGTATGTCATCTATGCTTAGCCACATGTGACATGGAAATTAACAGACTCTGGGTCATGTGATGCCTTATTTAAAGAATGTAAGAAGAGCCATGTTGGATCAGACCAAGGGTTAATCTAGTCCAGCATTCAGTTCACACAGTGGCCAACCATCTGCCTGTGGGAAACCTACAAGTAGAACATGAGAGCAATAGCACCCTTCTGCCTGTGTTCCCAGCAACAGGTATACAGAGGCATACTGATACAGAGAGCTTCAGTTATTGGTTAGTATAGAAATGTAATAAAATAAATAAATTCTGCCTCCAATACTGGAGATAGCATATAGCCATCATGACTAGTAGCCATTGATGAAACGAGTGATTATGTTGTCGCATTGAACTCATCCTGGGTTGTTCAAAAGGGGTATAGCATAGTCACTTTTCTGCAAATACACTAGAATAAGTAGAGATAATAGCCTGGTTCAAACATAAATGGACATGAACAAGATTTGGGCTCTTACATTTCCCTTCTTCTTGTCTGGCATGCATCTGCTTCCTGTTTACTACTAACCACCATTTATTGTTATGTTGAAAAGGACAAGCTGTGGTTACTTTAAATTGGTTTATTAAGAAGCCAGGATCAGAAACCACAGTTTGATTTCGTTTTGTAAAAATAAACCATAGTTTAAACTAACCACAGTTTGTCTTTTTCAGATATAATGATAAACCACAGTTAGTATTAAAGAAGAAGTGGATACGTCCAATCTCCTACTTGTGGCTGCACCAGAAAGAGGAGGGGTGAAGGTGCTAAACTAATTACATCTGAGGGCCAAAACAAACATTACTTGAAAGATGTAGAAAATGGGTCACTATTTTGCAAGAGAAATCACAGGTGCAGGGGGGCTGATACAGATTGGGCCCATAGCAGGGGGAAAGGGTTAAAGCCCCCACTACACCCCACACTAGAGTTCAGATTGGGATCCCTGTGCCTATTCTAGAGTAAAAATGAAAAAAAGAAGAAGAGAAATAGCTGCTAGCTATATCTTACAAGTAATGTCTGTTTTGGCCCTGAACCTATGGGTAGAATCCAATGTTAGTCCTATGTAGAGTAGACCCACTGAAATGAATGGGGCTTAAGTTAGTCATGACTAAGTTGAGTCTCATTCATTTCAGTGGGTCTACTCTACTTAGGACTATCATTGGATACTACCCAGTGTCTTATGTCTTGGAAAACCTATGAAATGCAGGTTGAACAATGAGATTTTAGTATTTACGGTATAAGAATATGCAAATGGTAATTGTGCAAAACAAAACAACTCTTCCCCCAGTCACCTTGTGATGAATATGCAAAAACTGGTGACACAAATTTGCCTTGATCCTGAGTCTTAGATACGTTATTTTATCTAATATTGTGAGTCACAAGCCACTTAACCTGACATCTGTACATGAGAAAGGTGCTATGCCTGACATATATATGATACTGCACTTAAGCTAGGATGTTTGTACGTATAGTCCTATTGTGTCATTAATCTGGTTATGTAAATTGCAGATCATGCAGCCTCTAGTTGTATAGGCATGACTCTTCTCATACACATCCACAGAGATCCACAATGCCAGCTTATTGCCCTCATTGTTCTTTGTGTTAGCTGTTCCAACTCTAGCAAACTGAGAGCAGTTTTAGTATCACCAGTACTGTATTGTAGAAGTTTTAACATGGTATTCTTAGGCCATTCTCCTTCCTGTACTTCCATGGAGTACTTCCAAAGTACTCCATGGAATTCTTTCACTGTAACTTATTTCTTGATTGTTGCTTTGTGTTTGTGAAAGGGTGATAATTTCTCAGTGTATACTGCAGTGGAACTCTTGTCCCTTTGTATAAAATGAAACAAAAAATTAGATAGATTCTTCTTTTTTTTTTCTTCCATCAGCCTGGGGGTCCGTCTGCTTCAGGGCTTACCTCAGCCTGGCCCTGCCACACGAGGAGACCACCACACCCACCCTAAGGTCTGGGATGGGTGGCCCTCTTCAGGGTTTGCCTTAGCCACAGCCCTACCACAAGAGGAGACCATCGCACCCACCCTAAGGTCCAGGATGGGTGGCCCTCTTCAGGGCTTGCCTTAGCCACAGCCCTCATTCAGCTTTGTTCACTGGGAGCTCCCCAGGGTTGGTGGCTGAGGCCTGACCAGAGTCATGAACCTGCTTACAGCTTGCTGCCTGACGACCAACAACACCCAGCAGCCACAGCTTGGCAATATAGCTTTCAGGGCCGGATTAAGAGCATTATGGGCCTGGTGCTGAGGATTTTGGTGGGCCTTTTTATGGAAATAAATAAAATGAAGATGCAATTTTATATTAAAACAAATTAAATATTTTAATTACCATTAAAGTGCCAAAACAGAAACATATTGAAAATATTTCTTTTTTTGTAAACAATAAGCTTGTTAACTCAATAAAACCGTTCATCACATATCGTTGATGATAAGTACCTCCACGTTTTTTAACCTCTAGGGCAGTCTTCCCCAACCGGGGCCCTTCCAAATGTTTGGGGCCCCAGCTCCCATCTTCCCCAGCCACTGGCCATGCTGCCTGAGGCAAATGAGAACTGTAGTCCAAAATATCCAAGAGGGATATTTGGTGAACTCTGTTCTCTCGGGTTTTTCAAAATAAAACGTAAAATGCCACACAATTCCCCATGAAAGCGCACGTGTGCGCACACACACACACACACACACACACACACACACAGTATTAGCCAAGCACACACACACACACGTGCACACACACACACACACACAGAGAACTCTGTTCTCTGGGGTTTTTCAAAATAAAACTTAAAATGCCACACAATTCCACATGAAAGCGCACGTGCACGTGCACACACACACACACACACACACACACAGTATTAGCCAAGCAGGTGACATTTTGCAGGCGGCAGGAGGATCAACACCCCCAAAAGGCAGACACATTCACATAAATAGAACATTCACAACAACCATTTTTAAATAAACATAAACCATCTTCCCCAGCCACTGGCCATGCTGCCTGAGGCAAATGAGAACTGTAGTCCAAAATATCCAAGAGGGATATTTGGTGAACTCTGTTCTCTGGGGTTTTTCAAAATAAAACTTAAAATGCCACACAATTCCCCATGAAAGCGCACGTGCACACACACACACACACACACACACACAGTATTAGCCAAGCAGGTGACATTTTGCAGGCGGCAGGAGGATCAACACCCCCAAAAGGCAGACACCCACACCCACAAACACACAGCCCTTACGTTCAGTTTGGCTCACAAAAGAGGGAAAGCCCTTTTACAGAAAAAAAGGAGAAGGAGAAGGAGAACTTGCAGATCAAAAGAGTCAAACTTTTGAACCTTACCTGTGCAGAGGAAGGCCATCAGGACCAGCGGCAGGTAAAGACCATCCCAGAGGTTTGTCCCATAGCAAGCAGAAGTCATGGTGGAGATTTTGGAGGCGGGTGGGCAGAGAGGGGTCGCTTGACGGAGCAAAAACTCCTGCAGCTCATCAGTAAGGGTCTTCCCAATTTCCCCCAAATTATTTATTAAAAAAAAAAAAAAAAGCAGCCACAACAAAAAGCCAGGAAGCTTTGCTTGACCAAGAATAATTGTGTTGTTCTTGTTGCTTTGTTTTTTTTTGTTTTTTTTTGTTAAACTAGCATTTGAACAATTGAGCTGCGAATCAGAAAGATCTTTTGCTCGAGGCTGGAGAGAGAGGTCCCTTCTAAATCTGAATATTACAGACCCTAGCAAGCCCCCCATGTGCTAGAAGTTCTCACAAAGAAATGTAGTAACAGTGATTGAAATGCAAAGATACTGAAATGCTAATTTGAGAACAACAGTTCTTGCTAGGTCTTGCCTCAAGCCTGTAATGCAGATGTGCTTAGAACACCTTTCTAATCTTGAAAAAATCATTAATTATGCTGAATGATAACGATCAGAGCTAACGTGTCCCTATAATTGCGGGCCTATTGTCTGTTAAGGGCCTGGAGCTGCCGCTCCAACAGCCCCTAGCTTAATCCGGCCCTGATAGCTTTCCCCCTCCCCTCCTCCTTTCTGAAGCTCTGCTGCCTCTAGCCAATCAGGATGAACCTCACCTGGCCCAGGCAAAGGGGAGGGGTGACTCATGACTAGTGGGCTTCTGCATTTTGCATATGAAAGCCGGATCACTGTAGACTAGACCAGCCTTTCAGGACTTTCAGGCGCCATGCTTTATCAGATATTTATGCATATTTCGCCTCTTCTCAGCCTCCAGCCAGGACCACCTGGTTTACACATGAGGAGGTGTGTGCGCGCCCGTGTGAGTGTGTGCGCGCCCGTGTGAGTGTGTGTGTAGGAACCCCCAGAGGCTCTTTTCTTCACAATAACATATTTTTAAAGTTGTCATAGCTAAAATGTGGTCTACCCAGCTCTCCCAGAAAAAATAATGAAAGAGATGAGTAAGTGTGTGCATGCATGAATGGACACAAACACATGTTGCTATGGTATTCTTATCCACTCACTTGTCAATCACAGAACATACATACTTTTGAATTAGTTCCCCCAGAAGGCTGACCTTGCATTCAGGAATTAGGAAGGCACATAAAAGATTTACAGTGCAATCCTATACACATATACTCAGAAGGAAACCCCACTGTGATCAATAGGGCTTATTCCCAGGTAAGTGTGCATAGAGCTGCAGTACCAACTACCAAGAAGACAACTAGATTTTATTTTTACTATCTGAACAAAACTAACAGGAAAGGCTGGGTGGGAAAGCAAAGCAAGGCACAGAGAATAGAAAGTGAGCTGTTGCAATCTCCCCTTAAGGAGAATAATAATAACAGCAATCACAGTTACTCTTATATACGATAACTTATTTTAATTGCAACTAGTAGCAACTAACAGCTTCATAACTACGGTAAAGATGTTTCAGTCCCAATGTCTCATCAAATTCAGTTGCATAAGAAAATTCTACAGGGCAAGTTCCTTCTGCCTTCCTTGGGTTGAATTCTCACTGCAATAAATTATATATGGTCTCAGAATACCTGAAATTAAGAGATTTAGATTCACATCATACAGGGGTAGCCAAATACATTTTGCTACCTGGGGTGAAGGACAAGATGGTACCCCCTCCCATTCCATGTACAAAAGCCAACTGGACTGGCAGATGACTCTGTCTTCAACACTGATGATGAGACAGCATCATTCATTGTACCTGAACGCTGCAGGCTAGCTTAGGAGGTGCAGAGCGGGCTGTATAGCACACAGATCTCTCCTCCAACAACTTGCTGCCATCTTTCAACATCTGCCACCTGAGATAACTGTCTCACTCTGCCTCATGGTAGGGTTGACCCTGACATCATACAGGTGATCACACACATACATATGGTTGCAGAGAACACTAGCAGCCACTTAAAGACTTTAAAAAGAAGAAGAATTATTTTCCTCCTTTGCTGTTTTTTTTGTTTTTTGGTCCTTCTGGAAGTTATGTATCATATAGTCTGACAGAGGTAGCTAGGAAGCTGCAGTTCCTAACACAGATGTTTCCAGGTTGCTCAAACTGAGGTTAATCAGTTTACTTAATAACTATAATTATTCCATAACCTACCATTAAATATAAACACATCAGACCAAGATAAAAACCACAAAGGCACATGCTAATCCCTAACAGATGTACTAACATACCATGTTTAATCCAGCAAATTTGCATACTCTGAATAAATTGGATGCAGAATTCAAGCATCACAACCACTAGTGTTAAACTGCACATTTAGAAAAACTCTACTAGTATTGAGGCTTAGTAGAAGTAGAGTACACTGTATAAGTACAGGTAACGTTATGAGAAAATGCAAAAGATGGCCTGGACGGGAATGAATAGCCAGCTAGCTAAACTCTATGAGCACTTCTTACAAGACTGGTGTAAAGTGTACTGCTAAAATAATGGCAGTAAGTGTGTGCCCACCAGACATTTTGCTTCCTGAGGCAAATGACAAGATGGTGTCCCCTTCCATTCTATGGATCAAAGTCAAAATGGACTGGCAGCTGAATGTTACTGCAACATTGGCAACAAGATAGGGGCCTCCATCACACCTGGGGACAGCACAGCAGGCTAGATTAGGGAATGCAGGACATGCTGTGTTGCTCACACAGTTTTGTCCTCCAAGAGAATGAAATGGCTGGAGGGCTCAGGAGGAACAGTTGGGGGCTGCCATTACTGCCTCCCTCCAGCATCTGCCATCCGAGGTGGTTGCCTCACTCTGCCTAATGATAAGACCAGCCCTGGTGCTGGTGAAAGGAGAGTAGACAATGTGAATGCCAGTGTATATGAGACACAGAATGCCAATAGGCTTTGCTTTGATGCAGTGAAAGCAACATTTACTTTTTAAAAAATAAAATAAAATTGGAAAACTCTTGCCTATCATCTGCAATGAAACAAGAGACTTAAAATGGACCTAAAAGTAAAATAAAAGGAAACATAAGCAAAGGAAGGACAAGACCAGTATAAGTGACAGCGAGGGAGGTCTCCCTATAGCACCTATTGGCATTCCAGCTCTTCTTCCCTACAGCTTTAGAGTTCTTCCTCCTCCACTGCCATATTGGTTGGCAGGCACTATAGACCAGGGACCTTCCATAGCAGTCTAGTGTGTGTGTGTGTGTGTGTGTGTGTGTAGAAGAATCCAGAGCAGCAGTTTGGAACTGAAGGTGATATGAAAGAGTCATCTGCTGGAGACCATGTGGCGCCATTGCCATTCAGCTAGACAATACTGGGGCAGATGGACATGGGGCCTGCGTCAAGGGTAGGCATGGTCAGGCACCTGCCAAGGGCCCACACACCCCCAACAGGGGCCCACTGACAAGAGTCTCCTGGAGTTGCTCCTCCTGGTCACCATTGCTTGTTCACTTGCCTCTTGCTCTGTCTCAGACAACAGTGGTGGTAAAGAGGAGGAGAACCAGTAGATGCCATGGCCTACTTGCTGCCTGGCTCTCTGCCTGTCAAGCAAGCAAGTGATAAGAAAAGAGGATGAAGAGCAATAGCAGCTGGTGACAATGGTGGTGGTGAGAAGGTAGACTCTGAGGGAGGGGGTCATTGAGGCCATCTTGCCCAACAGCCCTCAAAAACCGGGCACTCGAGGGACAAATACTCTGACCTAATACAAGGCAGCTTTCTCTCTGGCTTCAGCAGTGACCTCTTGGCTGCATACTACTACCACGGCTTCGTTCTGTTTATAGGTTATATATTTCTGTCTTTCATTATAAATGTTTGAATGAACGAACGAACGAACGACACCACACACACACACACACACACACACGCCACTGCCAAGGAGCAATCGTCTAGTGCTGCCCAGCGCAGTCTCCTTAGTCTCCCGTTTCCTCCTCCCGCCCGCGCTGCTCCCTCCTCCTCGGCTCGGCTGCCGCTGCGGCTGCGGAATGAGCAGCGCCGCTGCGCCTTTGCCTGCACTTCAAAGCGCCGGGTCGCTGTCAGCGCGGAGCGTTGGAGGGCAAAGTTTCTGATCGAGGCACTTGAGGGAGCGAGACCAGGCGCGCAGCTGTGTCTTTAAGGGGGTCTCTGGGGCTGGGTGGGAGCGGCGGCGGGAACTCGGGTGGGGACTGCTTGTTGGAGCCACCAGGGCAGAGGGGAGAGACAGACGAACACGAAAGGCTCCCGCCTCGTCCAACGCCTCGTCGCTCACCAAGGGACTCTCTCTAGCGGAGGGACAGACGCTGGAGCCGTCCGGAGTTCCTGACTGACTGAGGTGAGAGCGGGGCACTACTAATTCGTCCTGTTTTCAAGTGTTGTTGCCAAACGGAGCAAGGGGGAAAGAGATGGGGAAAGCTGCTTACTTCAGTTTTCCATTTATAGGGGGAGGAGTAGCTTCCTTTCTTCTTAATTTTTTCTTTAGTATTCTTTGGGCTGCATAAACAAACAGAAGATGAATGGGATTGGGAAAGCTTTCTCCAGGGGTAAGAAATGTTGGTTTTTAAGATTTCAAATACTGGCTAATGGGGGTGGTGGTGGAAGATACCGCCGCCGGGTAATCCCCGGGTAGCCCCCCCTCCGGCCAGATCTGGAAATCGTTGTTCAGCTTTTCCATTAGCCAGATGGTGGAACTTAGGCAAAGAGAGAAAAGAAACGGGAGTCTGGCCGGAAATAATAATAATAATAAAAAAAAACACACCACCGATTGACACTTAAAAAAACAGCCACCTCCAAAATAAACCTCACAATCTTAGTTTATTGGGACTGGAATGAAATGCGGTTCTACTGTGGAAACAGAAGGATCAACAGGTGTAAGGATTGTCCTCCGCCCATGGAACACTGTAGAAGAATGCTAAAATAATGTCACAGTCCCCCGAAAGGAAATGCAGCGGAATTTGCGGGCAAGGGGCAAGAAGTCTAAAGAAATGAAGGGGATGAAAGAATATTAATACAATTCGTTAGTGCTTACTTAAGTAATTTCTTATTGCACATGCTCTTAAGAGGTGTTTGAAAGTTGTTTGGAGATTTTTAAAAGTATGGACTTTCCATCCTTCCAGGAATGTTGAGTGGACCGATGAATCTAATATGTTACTGATTTTTTAGAACATTCCAGGTAAATTAACAAATGATTTTAAAAAGTAACACATATTTTAGCCTCCACCCCCACCCCACACTATACCTTGAAAGAATTGGAAGAGGTGTGTTTTTACTACTGTTTAATCAACCTGGTCATGTAAAAAATTTTTAAAAGTGCTATGGTGTAACTAATCTACTGTGGAAGTGGTTTTGTTTTTGTTTGCTTTTTTTTACTGTGGACTCTAATAGGTCACCTTGTACCCATTAGTCATAATACATGTATGGGCACAATAGGTCCCATTAATTTCAGTGGGACAGAGCTGAACTTGTTAAGGCTGCAATCCTAAACTCCCCTTTCTAGGAAATAAGTCTCACTGAATTCATCAGCCGGATCATTTCTGTGTCAGTACACTTGGGATCATATTGAATAAGTGCTTAGCTTTGACAGGTCTGTGCCATACTTTTAAAAAGTGCAGCCCAACCAAACATAAGCACTTTAATGCCCCATTGATTTCAGTGGGGGAGTTGAGACAAGTTTAAATCTCCAGTTGACATGACATGTTTATTCAAGGGTTAGGGTGTTTCCATATGAGGCTTTTATTGTACAATTGCACTCCTCCTGTGTTTTCCTACTGCTTCTTGGGATTGTTTAGCTTAGAAAAAACGGTGAGTATGGGGAGACATGATAGAGGTGTACAGAATTATGCATAGTGTGGAGAAAGTGGACAGGGAGACATTTTTCTCCCTCTCTCATAATACTAGAACCCCGGGGTCATTCCCTGAAGCTAATTAGTGGGAGATTCTGTCCAGAGAAAAGGAAGTACTTCTTCACACAGCACTACACAGGAGGATGTAGTGATGGCCACCAATTTGGAGGGGATTGGACAAATTCATGGAGGAGAAGGCTATCAATGGCTACTAGTACTGATGGCTATATTCTACCTCCAGTATCGGAGGCAGTATGCCTATATACAGCAGTTTCTGGAGAACATGACCAGGAGACTGTTGTCACACTCATGTCCTGCTTGTGGGTTTGTGGGCTGCTGGTTGGCCACTGTGTGAACAGAATGCTGGACTAGATGGACCCTTGGTCTGAACCAGCATGACTCTTCTTCTGTTCTTCTGCTTTATTTCTTACCAGAAAAAAAAATCCATTCATGAGGAAAAGATGGAATAGCTACACCACACCTTTGGATTATTAGTGCTAGGAGCCCTCCATCTGGAAGCACCCACAGTCCCACTTTGCTCAGTGGACTTGCTTCAAGGTTATGTACTTAGACCCTAAGCCTTGGAGCTTCTCTACATCAGGCATTTAACCTGGTGCTTTACTGAGTCTCCTTCTGTTTTCTTTGTGGGAGGATTAGAGCGTCCTCCACACAAGGTTTTTTTCTGGGGGTTTTCCTCTCTTCTTTTCTATACGTTCCATTGCACAACACAAAGTGGTGCTGTGGTATAGAGCGAAATTGCAAATTTACACTAGGCTTCCATAGCAAATAATGGCGACATCCAGTATAATACCAGACTTTCCTCGCTCTAAAAAAAAAGCCATGAAAATGGCTGCAAAACATGGGAGAGGCCCTGGAGGATGACGATGTCGTGAAAATGACCCGCAAGCTTTCATGAGTGAGGGATCATGAGTGCACAATAAATGCCTTGTGTAGAGAAGCTCTTAGAGGAAGGCTTATTTCATAGATTTCATAGATCATAGAGTTGGAAGGAGCCTACAAGGCTATCGAGTCCAACCCCCTGGCCCTGCTCAATGCAGGAAACTAAAGGAGGGGTCTCCCATAATAACCAGGCTTGACCCTGCTTAGCTTTCCACACTCAGACAAGCTGAGCCAGCGTAAGCCACAGGCTTGTAGACAGGGGCGGTGCTTCCATTAGGCGAACTAGGCGGCTGCCTAGAGCGCGTGGCTAAAGGGGGCGTGGCCAGCCCACCAGCAGCCGGGCAGCCGCTTCCCGCGGTGGCTCCTCTCCGGCTTCCTGGGCATGCCGCCAAACGCCAGCACCGGCAGCGGACGGGCGGATGGCCGGCGCCGGTCAGAGTCCCTGAGGCGGATGGGAACCTCAGTCCCAAACTCATTTATCCGGTGAAGTCCCGATTATCCCCCACCCCCCAAGCTCCGTATGCATCGGGTGCTTTAGAAAGGACATTCCTGGAGCGCCTTTGAAACAAACGAACAAGCCGATGTGTTCGGGATCAGAGCCACGCAAGACAATCCTATGCATATTTACTCAGAAGTAAGTCCCTTGGGATCACTGGAGTTTACTCCTGAGTAAGTAAGTTTGCTGATAGGGTTGCACCTTCCAGTCATGTTGGGATACAAAGAGGACTCCCTCCGGTTTAAAGCGTGTGTGGCTGCAGGAGACACAACTGGCTGCTGGTGGGCGCGAGTCAGTGCAGGTTTACTCAGAAGTAAGTCCCAGGGGACTTAGCTAGAGAGCAAGTGTACATCGGACTCGGGTCCTAAGGCCCCTTGCACCACAGTCTCTAAGGTTTACTCCTTCTCCGCGTTAGTCCGGGATCTTCACTAGATTCAGCCGTGAATCTTTTCCGAGTGCATTTTAAAAATCAGGGAGTAAATTCAGTGTTTGTTGTGAGCTAGAAACCTTTGGAGGGGGTGCGTGCGGTGTGTATATGCAAAAACACACACACACACCCTTCCCCAATTGCTATATTCTTTGAAATCTGCCTGCGGCCCAGTGAAGACCAGCCAGGAATATGGATTAGAACTCTGGCTAATATTAAAATGCAGGTTAAACAGTCCAAAAGTTAGTGCAAGAAGAAAGGGGTGGGGAAGAAAAGAGAAACAAACAAAGAGAAAAACGGCATTTTTGAACGAGATACTTATTTTTTAAGCTAAAGGGTAGCAAAGGCTAGCAAAGAAGGGCAGCCGCTTGCGAAGGCGTGCGCATCTTGATCCGCGGCAGGAGCCGGGCTGGGACTCGTCCTGCCGGTGCGCTGAGCGCTTCCTCCCCACATGGGCTGCGGGCTTTCTTCTGGGCCGCTGCTGGTGCTGCCGCAGCCGCTTCCACTCGCCTGCGGCACGGATCTATCTCCGCCCCTCGTTTTGGGGTGGGGCCGGGGGCAGCCAGATAGAAGAAGAAGGGAAGGAGCGGAGGTGAATGAGGTGCTTTCATAATGGGCATAGGGCTGGAGGGAGGGAGGGCTCAAGTGGGGGGGCGCTAAATATCTGATCTTGCCTAGGGCACCAAACTGTCTTGCACTGGCCCTGCTTGTAGATCAGTTGTAGAGCACATGCTTTGCATGGAAAAGGTCTCACGTTCAATCCTTGGCATCTCCAGGTAAGGCTGGGAAAGACTCCTGTCTGAAACCCTGGAGAGCCATTGCCAAACAGTACCATACCGAGCTAGATAGAGCCAGTACTCTAACTTGGTACGGCAGTTTCATAAGATTGCAGACTTAAGCATTTTTAACTTTGGGTGGAACATGACTTCTGATTCTTCCTACTATTAAATCAGCAAAATTGGGAAAGATTGAAATGAGGAAAATAAATTAGTATAAAGAATTGAAATATAAGTTCGTTTCATTTTTTTTTTGGTCATATTCTGCTCTTCTTTAGAAATAAAAAAGCTCAGACCAGCTTTCACATAGTTTCCACAGGACATTGGAGGGGCAGCAGTGACAGGGCCTATAATATTTGTCCTTTAAATCTCTGAAAAAGCACATTGCCCAACCTCCATACATTATTTATAGGATAATTAGTAGAAATAAGTAGTAAATAATATAGATGGCATGGTTAGAAAAACAGGTTTTTCAATGTGTTTAGGGATAAGGTGGGAGAATTTCTTAGTTTAATGAAATGTAATACAACTTAAATCCTTTATGGAAGGAAAAGGAATTATTTACTAGCAGAAACAGTGTGGGTGCGACCCACCTACTGAGCACTTTAGAATTAGATATTTTAAAGTCCCATTAATTTTAATGGGGGAGAACTTAACCAACTGTTAGGGGAGGGCCATGGCTCAGTGGCAGAGCAGCTGCTTTGCATGCAGAAGGTCCCAAATTCAGATAGGTCCCTAGCATTTCCAGATAGGGCTGGAAAAGATCCTGGCTGAAACCCTGGAGAGTCGCTGCCAGTCAGTGTCTATAATACTGGGCTAGATAGATCAACCGTCTGACTCAGTGTAAGGCAGCTTCCTATGTTCCTGACTACACATGTGTTTAACTCTACCATTTAAATGAGTGAAACATAGAAGTGATTAACTTTGGCTGGAATGTACCATATATAGTTGGAATTTACTTTACATAATTTATGAACTGCATAAACATGAAGCTGAAAGAAAATGTATTCTTGCACACAGAAAATATATGATCTCTTTTTAGTATACAATGGACCACATAGTATACAACATTGAAGCACAAAAGGAGAATAAAAGCAGGCAAGGTTTCATCACTGATTTGACTTATTGTTACAATGTAGTCTGTGGAGTAGGGAAGCCTACCTTCTATTATTAGCTTGCATAGCATAAGCAATTTTCCTCATCTGCATATTTCTTTGGCAAAACTTCTGTGAGACTTGGTAGGGAAATTTGCTACAAAGAAGAGCCTATTATTGTACTTAGGGCTGGTTACATTAGGGTAGCCCTCCAGATGTTGGACTTGCATGTGGCTAGTGGTTGGGGATGATGGGAATTGTAGGCCAACAACTTCTAGTTCCTCATCCTTGCATGGGGGCTAAAGGGTTATGCCAAAGGCTTCATGGGGAGAAAAGTTGGTTTGGGCAAGAGAATTGAAGAAAGAATGAGAGCTGGCATCATGCAGATTTCTAGGAGGCAAATAAGGGACAGCAAGGGAAAATGGTGGAGTTTGAAGAAGTAGGAAAGCTTTGGATGTCTTAGTGTTATGGAGCTGGAGGAGCAAAGGTCATGGATGTTTTGTGATATAAGATTCGTAGATCATAGAGTTGGAAGGGGCCTACAAGGCCATCGAGTCCAGCCCCCTGCTCAATGCAGGAAACTAGAGGAGGGGTCTCCCATCCAAGTAATAACCAGGCCTGACCCTGCTTAGCTTTCCACACTCAGACAAGCTGAGCCAGCATGAGCCACAGTACAGAGATAAGGGCCCATGGGGCTTTGAAGGAAAGGATGAAGAATTGTGCTGGATCCGGGAGTGGGCAAAAAGCCAATGTAGGGATTTAAGGACAGGCTGGTCACATAGAGTGATGAGAAGGGTGAATGATTTTCATGATAAGAGTTCTGGATAGAGGTGAAGGGTGTATTGCTGAGCTGTGACAACCAACTACCAGGGAGGAAAGGATGGAGTAGTTAAGGTGAGAGCATGAACCAGAGTTTTTGCCAAGGGCTGCATTTTCTCAACGTTGTATAGACAGAAACAGCATGACTTCTGTCTTCGAAACACTGCATTTTTTTTTTTTAAATGCTGGCTTTGAGATTATTGACATACATTATGGTTTAACAAAGGTTTACAACTCTGGGTTGTCTCTCCCTCAACAATCCAGAATACCTGGTTGCACAACACAATCAACAACCTAGGGATGCGGTGTCCCTGGGTTGTTTAGCTCCACCTGGTTGCAGCAGGAGCATTCCTGTGGCAAGAACCAGCACACTCATTCAGTCCTGCTTTGTTTACAACAACCCTGAGTTGTTGTAAAACGTATGGTTGTTGTTTTTTTTTGTTTTTTTTTTTAAAGAATCCTGTGTTGTTGTGACATGCAAACCATTGAGTTTGAAATGGGGATGAAACATCCAAGTGGAAATATCATACAGGCAATTGGATATGTAGGATTGGATGGGCAGAGAAAGTTCAAAGGACAACTGGGTGAGTGTCTTCACTGCATAGGTAATACTAAAATTTGATGAAGTCACCCAGGAACAGTGTGTGTAGAGACTGGACAGCAGAGAAAAAAGAATAGATCCCTGATGGACCCCACAGATTAATTTGGGAATGGAATGGATTTATGAATGAACAAAT
Source organism: Shinisaurus crocodilurus (assembly GCA_021292165.1). Classification (NCBI taxonomy): domain Eukaryota; kingdom Metazoa; phylum Chordata; class Lepidosauria; order Squamata; family Shinisauridae; genus Shinisaurus; species Shinisaurus crocodilurus. Next base: position 200,922,084 of record CM037878.1, on the reverse strand, counting down.
GCAAAATTGACATGGACCGGAAATAGATTGATCTAGCCATCCATAGCTACAAATAGCACTGGCTTTAATTTTATATAGCTTTGAGATCCCTTCTGAACAGCATTTTGTACAGAAGCATAGAAGGAGTTTATTCATGGGCAGCTGAAGCCCATCTACTTAGATGTAAGTCCCACTGTAACTGTGCATAAGACTGAAACCTTTGCTAATGTGTGCCACGCCTTCTAATTTAAAGGAGCAAAGACACCATATTTAAGGTTCTATCTGTTCTTGAACCACTGGAAGATAGAAGAAAAGATCTGGCTCAGCTATAAACAGATGTAACAGAAAGGTTATGTTTGTCATTTGCTTCATTATATTCTTAAAGTTTGTTCGTTTCGGTTCAATTAGGTTGGTATCTTTGTAAATGATACTTCAGTGGAAAGAGCAGAGCACATAGTTATTGTGAAACAAACACATTCAGTGGAATAATGGAACAAAAACCATCCATGACCTCATTATGGTTGATTGGTTCTGAGTTGGCTTACATTTCTGAGACCCAGGTGGATGAGGTTCAAGGAGTTGTTCTGTATCAGCTGTGCTCTTATGTTTTCTTGGCGTATTGCCTACAGAGGGAGGAGAGGGAGTTGCTGTGGTCTATAAGAATTCCATTTCTCTCTCTTTCTCCCTCTCCCCAGGTTTCCTATCTGTCAGGGCCGGTGCAAGGCCGTTTGGTGCCCTAGGCAAGATCAGATATTTAGCGCCCCCCCTTCCCACTTGAGCCCTCCCTCCCTCCAGCTCTATGCCCATTAAAAGTCAGTTGGTAAAACCTAAAAAATTTATTATCATAAACATTGACAAACATATATAAAATACATGTTGATGTAGTACCAATTTGCTACATTTCTCGAAATCTATCAAGATATCCTCAGTTATCCCATTGGATAAAGCGAAGATCGATTATACAGATTTTCGCTTTCATATGAAGGTACCAAAGGGGACTAGAAAGCCAAACAGTAGGCATTATCAGGGGCTGCGGGAGTGAATTGTCCATGAAAGGAATCACTTTAATATAAGTATGTGTCTTTTGGCGGGATTTTGAAAATGGGGTGTGGGGGGAAGACTGGCTTGAAACGAGTGTGGAGAAAACACTTTTATACTGGAAGTCTTTAGAGCGCAGGAACGAAGGAAAGCCCAGCTCCGAGAGCCCCTGAGGAAACTGGAGACTCGTCTAGGCAGGCGTGTGCGTGTGCGCGCGCACGTTGCCTCCTTTGCCCAGCCCCCAGCCTGTCTTTACAAAGCGTCTCCTCCGCTGCCGCTTCCTCCAGCGTCTCCCAACTCTGGAGCCTTTTGATTGGCTGAGGCGCTGACAGCAGGAGGAGCTCGAAGTAAGTGTGCAGCTCGCCCTCCTCTTTGCAGCTTTCCCTCTCAACCTCTCTCCCTCTCTTGTTTTGCTGTGCCTCCCTGTAAAACTGAACAGTGAAAAGGAAAAAGAAAGAAAAAATTGCAGTGGGGATCTGCCAAAACCGGCACAGAGAGATGTCATGTAAACTCCCTTCCACCCTCCCCTCTTATTTCTTCTCCCGCTCCGTCTCTTCCTGCTGCTGCCGCCGCCGCCGCTCCTCAGTTCAAGTGATCACAAAAGAAATCTTTGGGAGAGTCAGTTTGTGTGTTCCTTGGAAGCGAAGGCAGAGCGAGAGAGAGAGAGAGACGCGCAGGGGGGAGAGGAAGAGGAGAGCAGCTAGCGATGGGCAGTTCAAACAACCCAGAAAGACTTTTTTTTTAAAAAAGCTTTCTTCTGTAGATATATGTGAAGTGTTTTCGGGAGGGAGTTGGAGTTTCTGGCGCCCCCTTCAGCCCGGCGCCCTAGGCAGCCGCCTAGTTGGCCTAATGGTAGCACCGGCCCTGCTATCTGTATGGGTACTAATTTTGAATGTTTGTATCTTGTGCTGGGCACTCAGGACAGACTGGGGATTCTGCTGCTATTGACCACACCACTCCTTAATGGTCTCCCTACCTAAGATGATGGAGGTGGTTTCAGACACTATTCTGAATACCTCAACATTCTGAGACCTCAACATTCATGTCAAGCTAGTTAGAGCAGAGCAGCTCAGGTCTTAATGGCCATCATGAGAAGAACCATGGGTTTGTCCCAAAATCTCATTGGCCTGATGCATGCTTCTGGTCACATTCTGGGCTTAGTGTTCTTTGCTGGGTGGGAAGATGGTAATCTGGTTGTGAATGATGTTCTTGCCACTCTTTGATATGGTCAGATTACTTCCAGCTGAGGTAGACTGATCTTTAAACTGACTTGCTCTTACCCTTGGCAGGAGTGATGGAATTGGATGGATCCCTGAGAGCCCTTATGGAGTTTCTTCTTGGTGTGGTTGGCACTGCTGTTGAAGCTTTAGTCACTCTGTGAGCCATGGATGGACATCTCAGTGCTGTGGGTGGACATGGTTCAGAAAAGTAGTTTATAAATATTTATTTATTTACAGCATTTTTACCTCACTCTTCAGCCAAAAAAGGCTCCCAGAGTGGCTTACAAAGATTAATATTAGACAGTCCCTGCCCTCAGGCTTACAATCTAAAAGACATGACACAAAAGGAAAAGGGATTGGGAGGGAGGAGGAAGAAAGCAAAACTCAGGCACCAGTTCTTAGTTACAAGGTTCTTATAGATTCCCCCCCCCCTTTTTTTTCTGGCAGGGAAGGGTAAAGCAAGCTCCCTGCAGCTGTTCCTTCTTTGGCTGATGTATGGAGTCAGGCTGGTCTCCCCCTTGCCATGATGTTAATCCTGGGAGGCATGGGTTGCAGCCTGGGTTCTATGGTCAATGGATGAGGCCAGAGTCTGCCACCCCAGGTAACTGTCAGTTGGAGCTGTGTGTTCCTTCCAGCAGGGAGGGGTGAAGCGAGCTCCCTGCGGCTGCTCACTCTCCGGCTGATGTATGGGGCCAGGTCTCCCCCTTGCCGTGACATTAATCCTGGGAAGCATGGGGCACAGCCTCCCAGTGTCCCTTGGTTCTTTGGCCGATGGATGAGGCCAGAGCCTGCAGTCCTTGAAAATCTATGAACAAAATATGGAGATGACCTGTAGAGTAGAGATGGCCTGTAAAGTAGAGGCTGTAGAGATATCGCCCATTGAGTGTCCTCTTCTGCTGTGTTCTGAGAGTTTATGGCAATGAAGCAGACAACTGAGGGTGATTAGATAGGCAGGAAGGCAGCTAGAATGGAAGTCCTGAAAATTCAGTGTGCATATAACTAAACACAGTTAAGAGCTCGTTATTGAGCCTGTCTGTGGCAGAAATGGCAGTGAGAAAACAGTCTCTGCTGCTATTGCATCCCTAGAATGCCATCCAGTGGAACTTTTCTAAGTTGTTCAGAGCTGTTTAAATGGAACCCTCAGTTGTGCTATGTGACATGTTTGCTAGACATCTTGATGACAAAATTGCTCATATCTGCCTTCATTTGGATATGTCAGTCCCAGTGGTGCAGCTTGGTAATTATTTTTTGTGCCTGTGTGCCAGGGACATTCAAGTTTATGTACAGTAATACCTTGGATTGCAAGTAACTTGGTTTGAGAGCGTTTTGCAAGACAAGCAAATTTTTAAATATTTATTTATTTATTTTTACTTGATATACAAGCGACGTCTTGCAATACAAGTACTGTAGTATGGCTTAAATTAAAAATCTCTGTACAAATTTTTTGGGGGGGATTTCATTTTGATATAAGAGTGTTTTGGATTACAAGCATGTTTCCAGAACGAATTATGCTCTCAATCCAAGGCATGACTGTACAATGTCTTGAGGCTTCGAAAGAAGCACATTGGTCTTCATATTTGCTATAAATCTATATGATGCATTGCTAGTAATCCAGTAAGAGACTTCAAAAAAGCCATTTCATTACTGTATGGGAGTGGAAGTAGTGCTCTTGACTTCAGTGAGATGTGGACTGCTTTTTTAGTACCTCCTGGAAAAACCTACAGAAAAAAATTAGGACAACATTTTATACAGACATTGCTTCTTTTGGTATTAAATCAATGCCAGTTTTCACAGTGACATAACACTTTCCAGTGTGTGTACCTTGCCCATTAAACATACTTTCTTGTTCCAACCTTTAAAAATAATAATAGGAGCTTTACTATTTTTGTATGTCGATCTGGAAACATAAGCAGATTCACATTCTAATAACCAGAGAAAGTAATGAGAAGAACAGGGACCCTTGTACTGCAATGCCAATTTTTGGATGAGTCCCTGTGGTTTTTGTCCTATGTATTCACTTAGATTTGAATAGGGGACAGCTGTTAGAACCCACATGGGTAAATAGTCATTGCTGCGCTAATACTGCTATATTCTTCATGAAAGTAAATTAATGTTAACAACACTGATACAAGTACTCAACTGATGTAAAGAAACCCCTTCGGCAAAGAAACATCTGGAGACCATTCTGGAATAATTTTTAATTAAATGCTATCCAAATATTCTACTTTGTTTAAAATCATATTACCCTGATCACACTACCTTTTTAAAATTTCACTTGATATTCAAATTACAAGAACTCACACTCTCAATGTATTCAGAGACTAATTATGTCTGAATATCTTATGGTGGGTGGATGTAACACAGGGAGGTTATAACCTTGTCTAATATCTGTCTGGCCACTGATGGAAACAGAATGCTGGATTAGATGGGCCATGATCTAATCAAGTAGGGAAGTTCTTGCATTCTTAAACATAAATGAAATATTTCAAAGTAAAGTAGCTGACTAAGTGAATGATTGAACTGTGAGCTCCTTACACACATTAAACTTTGCTGATACACAGTTCAACCACATTCAAATATATAAAGTTGCTGTTTATTTTATTAATTTGGAATATTTTTGGATTGCCCCTCCACTCAGTGAGTGCTTGTGGCGATGTACAATAAAAATACAAACATTAAAATACATAGAAATACAAAAACCTAAAGCATATTTCAAAACTGGGGAATAATGATAAAAACAGAGAGCAGCTTAACTATTAAAAGCTTCATGGAACAACATCGTCTTCACCAGCCATCTAAAGAAGACTAAGGAGGAGGCTACACTAAACCCTCTGGGGAGTGTATTCCACAGTTGGGGTGCTGCTGCATACAAGTGCCCACCAACCTCACTTCTCTAGGAGGTGGGACATGATGCAACATGAGAGCCATTGTGGTGTAGTGGTGAGAGTGTTGGCCTGGGACTTGGGAGATCCGGGTTCTAGTCCCCGCTCGGCTGTGAAACTCACTGGGTGACTTTGGGCCAGTCACTGACTCTCAGCCTAACCTACCTCACAGGGTTGTTGTGAGGATAAAATGGAGCGGAGAAGGAGGATTATGTAAGCCACTTTGGGTTCCTTGCAGGAAAAAAGGTGGGGTATAAATATAATAAATAAAATAAAATGCAACAGGGCTTCAGATGATGCTCACAAAGTTTGGGCAGGCTCATGCAGGAGAAGGCAGTCTTTCAGGTACCCTGGACCTGAGTAGCTAATTCTCATCTTGCTCTTTCTTTAGTAGCTCTGAGAAATGAAGACATCCAGGAAAATTATTTATCCAGATCGACATACAAAAATAGTAAAGCTCCTATACTGCTGCCTTGAACCTTGCTGTCTGTCTAGCAGGAATCATTCTGGATTTCATTTCTGTTTTACAGCAGGTGGGAAAGCAGACCTGGAGTACTCTGCTACACCTGCTCATTGCCTGTGTTCAGCTATGCAGCATGTGAAGAAATTATAAAGAAGCAAATTCTACTTTCTCACCACCAAGTATCCAGAGACAGTCCTCATCCTTGTAGTGAGGGTTGGCACTGCAGAGAGTGATATTTTCAGGACTAGCTTCTTTCTTTCTTTCTTTCTTAAAAAGCATTGAACAGTAGGCCTTTAGTGTTGCTCTTTATTTTGTATATATTATAAGTGTGCAGAATAGCAACTTTGGGCATTTCACAGCAGTTGCTTGTACTGAGTTTTTCTTAAACACCAAAGACCATGGCTGAGGATTCATTATTGGTAGGATAGCTCAGACATAGGAACACTGGGAGCTTCCTCTCATCAGACTATTTGGCCATCCAGATTCTAGTCAGAAGTACCTATTCTGAATGGCAGCAACTCTCCAAGTTCTGAGACAGAGAAGTCTTTCATGGTACCTGTTATCTGATCCTTTAAACCAGGGGTGGGCAACCTCCAGGGGTTTGGGGGCTGCACCGCACCCCCACTGCTACCAAAATGGCTGCTGAATTTGTGGTTGTGTCAAACAGTGTGGCAGTTTTGCAAGAAAACAAGGTGTGTTGGGAGTGTATGCCTTGTTTATAAGCAGAACCGCACTCCCAGAAGGTTTCTGGAAGCGTCATTCTGCTTGCAAACAAGGGCACCCTCTCCGCATGCCTTGTTTCCTTGCAAAATCACCATGTTTTTTGCTGCTGCCTGCCACTGCTGCAGCAACTAATTAGGTAGGGATGGAGTGGAGGGGGCAGGGCCCCGCAAAGAGAGCCATGAGGGTTGCATGTTGCCCACCCCTGCTTTAAACTGAAAATGTCAGGGATTGAACATGGGATCTCCTGCATGTAAAGCACCTGCTTTACCAATAAGCAATAAACCCTTCCCTAAGTTTAAAATAAAACAGCATTATTAACAGATAATTTAATAAGAGCTTCTCTCTCGCCTACATACCTACACACGCGCATACACACACACACACACACACATGAGATAATTAGATGAGAGTTTGTTTGGACCCAAAGATACTAGCCAGGGTCCAATGAATTACTTTAAAAAGACCTTTAAAAGGATTTGGTGTACCTAGTAGAATGGTAAAACATTTTTTCATTGAATAGCAACTCCCCACTACCAATCACTATCACAAACTGCCTTTGAAAGTTCCCCTGAGTTTCCAAAGCAATTTGTGATGTGGCATGATGGGGGTATGTTGTTTGTGAAAGAAAAGCTCAAATGTCTTTTGGGTGCATGATTATTTGAAAAACTGATTTGTTGTCATAACAATATAATTCAAGTTTTACATAAAGAAAACAAAATTATTTAGCTCAAGAACTAAAATCTATAAATGTCATGTTCTATTCCAAAAAAGCACAATATGAAAAAGGTAGAACTGAATCATACATATAATACCATTTAACAGAAGAAAATATCCCACTGGAATACTGAGTAACAAAATGTAATCAAGTATTAAACTTTGTGTTACCGGTGTTTTTGGGGACCAGCATAGAGATCAAGAGCTCTGGCCTTAACAGCTTATTATGCAAAGGATTCATGTAAGTTTAAAATAAAGTCTTTTTAAAGTAATTCATTGGACCCTGGCTAGTATCTTTGGGTCCAAACAAACTCTCATCTAATTATCTCGTGTGTGTGTGTGTGTGTGTGTGTGTGTGTGTGTATGCGCGTGTGTAGGTATGTAGGCGAGAGAGAAGCTCTTATTAAATTATCTGTTAATAATGCTGTTTTATTTTAAACAAAGGATTCTGACTTCCAGAAAATTGTGTGTAATGCTCTGTGCTCTAAAGTGATTTTGTATCAGATATATGTGGTTTTTAAGTGGAAATATGATCTGCTTTTTCATATAATATACTGTAGATCAGTTTAGGCTACAACTGTCATCTCAGAGAAATAAAAAATTATCCTAGTATACAAATTAGCATTGCTTATACAGCATTAACAGTGAACTAAATGTAAAACCTGATAGATGCAAAAAATGTCAAAGTATAGATAGTATCCTGTCTTCTAGTCCGGTGAATAAAAGAAATTCCTATTTCCTACTAATTTTTGCCATATACATAAACGGCCAATAGTGTATAACCCCAGATTTGTATAAATTTCTTGGTAGTTGTCTAAATAATAATCTTGCATGGGAAAAATACTGCTTTGCATATTTTTTAAATTGGACTGACTGCATTTCTTTGATTGTGAATACAAAATGTATTATGTTCTGATATTTTCAGTTGCAATCTATTAAAATGATCAACCTACTAAATAAGTGAGTGGATGTCCTTCTTTCCATCTTGGGGACCTCTTTCCACATAAACATCCGATGAAAAACCCCTGTTCTTCTATCACTGTAACCCAGCACACTGCAGAAGATACTAAGATATTTTCCAAGGCATGTACTCAGTTCATGAGGTCGCTGTGTGTCCTCTTTTACAGAGGACTGCCCTCTATTTGAAGGCGTGTGCTGTTTGAAGGGCTGTCTTGTCCAATTCCAATTTAAAAATAAAAAACCATAAGAACTGTTGCCCATTGACAGCACCTGAACAACAGACTGAACAGGCAAGCACACAGTTCGCCTGGCCACACTCTTCTACACCATAGTGAGATGTACTGTATTTCTATATGAATTATAATTATTATTTCTAAATTTGCATATATTTGAATAAATTAACACAAGCAAAGTTTATGCAAATCAGTGCCATCTGTTGTCCGCTTTTTGGTGATGTCTTTTTTTTTTTCTTTTTTTTTTGTGATTCTTAAGTGGTCAACCTGAGGGATTGGACTGACAGGCCTGTTGGTCTTCTCTGCTGCCCTGCATAAACTGAGACCTGGGACACACCCAATATTCTCTTGCAGGTGAACATGATAATGGACAGGCTGGTTTTTTTAGCAGTGTGTTGACTTTACAGATATTTCTCTTAAAGAACTTGTGATAAGCTTTTAAGCAATCCTAAAACACAATTTGAAAAACACTGACATACGTAAGTAAGGAGGAAAAATCCTTCCCAATTATGATAATTAATATTTATGATATGTAGTTTTTAGATGTTTTCTTGTGTGTTCTAGGATGATTGCCTGTGGAATACACCATAGCTGTCCTGACAGAGTACGGGAAATCTTACTAAAACATAAGGTTTCTCTCTCTCTCCTTTTGCTTCATTTGTTTCTGGCTCCTTCTGGCAGAGGTAAGATTTTATTTTCCACATTAATCGAAACATTGTCTCTGAAAAAAAGTCACTGAGAGTTACAATATAGAAAAAAAAGTCTTTAGGTGCAATCCTATGCATGTTTAGACAGAAAAAACTTCTACAACTAACTATGTTCTCCAACCCTATGAAGTAAGCTAATTAGTGACCATGACTTATTCAAGATGACCAACTAACCTTGGTTCAAATAATAAGGGAAACAAACCAAAATTAATTTTAGATTTTAAAATTCACTTTAATCAAACTACTTATGTTTTTGACATATAACATATGATTTTTAAAAAAGTTAGTGGTCAGCATTTGTAAAATACAGAAGGTCTAGAATAAACTGTCTGTGAAATTATTATATAGGGATAATGAGTCCAACTTGTGTGTCTGCATACAATATGAATATACTGTTCACTGGTACCTGTTTCTCCTGGTGGTTAAATCCTAGATTTTGCAAATGGTTTGTGAATCTGGTATGAGAAGGAACAAGTTACAGGCATCTAAGTACCTTTTCACCACTCTTTCTATCTGATCTGCTTGGCCAGAATACAGTGCCTGATTCATCTGAATACCAGCTTTATGTGTATTCAGCAGGGCTGTCCCAAGTTATTTTGCTGCCTGAGGCTGAGCAATAAACGCTGCCCCACCCCAAGTCAAGGTGCATAGTACCCAAGGCTAACTACTTTGGCATGTGAGGCAGAAACCCCACAAGTGTTTCGCCCTCTGCCCGATAGTAAAAGTACAACAATAATAAATCAAATATCAATTTGCGGCCCTTTCATGACACTCAAAAGGCATTTGATAGAGGCAGTCACCTCACTCTGTCTAAATGGTAGGAAGTTACAGCCCTGGTATCCAGGCTCTCTCTGAAACTACAGTTTATCATTGAATTGAAAGAGTGGTATAGATCTTGACCTTCGGGAGATAGGGAACAGATAACCCCAACATTTGGCCAACTGAGTCATATGTTTCTGTCTGAGGGAAATGAGGTGAAGGGAAGAAGGGCAGGCAGTGACTGAGCCTTTTACTTTTCATTCCAGAGTCACAAAACAGCTTGTGCCCGGGCTCTTAAATATATGGAGCACCTTTGAATAGTGGTTTACTTATATAAGCTGTGTAACTCAGGTACTTATGGTCTCTGGAAATGGTTCTAGTGCTATTTTAACTATGAGTTTTGCACTTGATGGGGGTTATATGCACTTGATTGTGCTTGGAAGAACATGTCAGTTAATCTGCCTAATCTTTTTTATTTGCTTTAGTAGATTGCTATTTCGAATATTTCAAATATCTGCATATTGGGACTACGGACAGGGGTTAGTTCTTGGGTTTAAGTGTGCCTCTGGATGTATGGGTTTTGTATGGATTCAGGTGCACAGGACTGTAGCTGCAACCTGTCCAAGCTGTGGCTGATTCCTCTGCTGTCACCACCTCTTGCTTTGCTCCCCGCCCTGTGGCACAGATCCCTACCACCATTTTTATTTTTATGAGCATAAAAAAATACGGGAACCATTGTTCTTGTGTGCACTGGTCACATTTTTAAAATTAAGTTTGTATATATGCACACAAACAAGTAAAGAATACAAATAATCAGTTTACCAAAAATGATCTTTAAAAGATAATAAAAGCATTAAAATTCTCAGTAAGCATGAAGGTAAACCTGTTACAATATACTATTAAATCTTAGACCAAATCCAACCAAGCTGTATTATGGTCTATCTATCTATCTATCTATCTAAGATTATTTCTAGGCTGCGCTTAAGGGTGGCATACAAGAGAAAAACCACACAATTTTAAAAATCCATTAAAACATGTTTCAATAAAATCTATCAAAACAAAACTTCCCAATAAAAACCAAAGGCCCAGACTTAAGAGAAGGCCTGCAAAAATAGGTGGGTCTTCAGAGCTTTCCTGAAGACCTGCAAAGAAGGGGACTGTTGAACTGCTGATGGAAGTTGATTCCAGAGGTGCAGGGCCACCACTGAGAAGGCCCTCTCCCTTGTACTCACCAGCCTAACTGCCCTTGGTGGCAGGCAGGTGAGAAGAACCTCTGTTGATGACCTCAGAGTATGGGCAGGCTGGAATTGGAGAAAGTGGTCCTTCATGTAGCTTGGGCCCAAACCATTTAAGGCCTTAAAAGTTAAAACCAGTACTTTAAATTGGGCTTGGAAATGCACAGGCAAGGCAGCTGGTGCGGTATCGGTATCACATGAGCTGGCCACCCAGTCCCCACCAATATCCACTTCTGCAGCAGTTGAAGCTTCCAAACTGTCTTCAATTGGTTACATTTGCATGTGCATAAAATAAAGATTGACAGCAATGAGCAAAAATGATGGTAGCATAGACCCAATTTGAGTCCTGCCTACTTCCGTATGCACAATCATGCCAGTTATGACTACAATCCAGAGAATTTACCAGGGTGTAGTTGGGTAGAGATTTGCGTGATTTTTTTTTGCTGCAATGTTTCCCACTAATAAGCAGTTTGACCTCTGGGGCATGGAAAGTACTGGGGCAAAAGAAATTCAAAAAGAGCTGGATCTGCAAACAGTTCACATGCCCTCCCCCCATATTTAGTTCATTTGGGTTACAGTATATATGCATAATAATTCAATCAGCGAATGAAGTTGCAAATGTGCTTCTGAAGAAATTACTTGACAGTTAGCACATCAGTGAGTTCAGTGGTGTGAATTAAGAGTTGGCTCTATACAAATCTGAAAGATTCAGCTTTATTGAAACTGGGTTCTCATGTTACCTCTGTGGCATGGAACCTACAGAAACACCGCTCCTTCCCATATCATTGGTGGAACTTAGCATGAGAAAGCCCAGATCACCTGGAAGGAGTCTGGAGTATAACTTCTTCCCATGCCAGCATTAACCTATTTTTCTGAGGGTTAATGTCCAGCACAGGCTGCTCGCATATGGTACACTGCTTCTTACATTACCCTTGTAGCATGAAAAGGAGTGACACTGCTTTGCTTCACCTGCCAGCAAAGTAGCACAAGAACTCAGAAAGTGAGATATATGTCAGGAATGGTCAGTTATGAAATCTCAGTATTGTAGATTATTTACTTGGTCACAAGGTTACATAAAGACAAATATAGGAAACCATAATAATGCTGTACAAGATAGTCATGTTTGTACAAAATTATTTTAAAAGTTTGTTTTCTTCTTATAGCTCAGGATGGTTTCTTAGGACGATACAGAGCTGTGTTTAATACGTCGTGTAATGAAGTCTGGACTTTATCACCTGGAATTTCTGTGCCTGCACTTAGAAACTTCACAGTCTGCATTTATCTTAAACTGTACAATCCAAAAAATTCTTGGACAGCATTTGTCTACAATAAAGAACTTAATGGAAATGTTTCAGCATCAGACCACTATGAAATTGGACTTACAGGAGGACGTGACAAATTAACAGTTTGGATGTTTGGCAAAGAAATAACCTGGACAGAAAAACTGGATGAGAACACCTGGTACCACATATGCATATGGTGGAAAAATGAAAAGAAGGAAGTGAGTGTGTATATAAATGACGAAGAAAAAATATCTGAAAAAATATCTGAAAAAACGTATAAAACTGGACCGCTTCTTGCAAATGGGCAACTTTTACTTGGATGCTCACAGAATCCTGGCATGTCCTCATCTTCTCCAGATGGGATGATTGGTGAACTGTACATGTTCAGAATGTGGGCTAATGGAGACATAAATCATACTCAAAATTGCCAAGATGGCACCATTATACGCTGGAGGAAGGATAACTGGATCTATGAGAAGACAGCACGATACAGCCGAACTTTGCCTTGTGGTAAGTAGTGTTGTATCCTTATTTCTGCTTGTGGGAATATCTTAACTTAAGGTTGATAGAAAATAAAGGCTCTAAAGTGGTGTTAACTGGATATATTGTTGCGTTGACCACTCCTCCTTCCAAACCCTAGAGGGTTGTTACTAGACCCATCAAGTGTCAGTGGCCCAGTTGCTATATTGCTGTATGATGTTGTACATGCATGCTGTAACCCCCCCCCCCAAAGAGACCTACATATTGCAGGTGTGAATTGTATGTATTTGAAAGCTTGCAAATCGCTCACATAAGGCTAGTTAGAGCAGGTAAGACTGACTGTGGCCAATGGGTCTACTCATAACTAAATGTGCTTCTGCACATGGTCTTGCTATCAATATATTTGAATATTTAGGGAGTTGCATTTTAAAATTATGTTCACCTTTGCAATATAAATGGGGATTTTTTTAAAAAAAAACAACTTTTCAGCTGAGATCACTGTCATGCCAAAAGAAGAAGTATAGGTAAACTATGAGTAATAATAGGGCTGTATGTTTAGAGGAGTGTATAACAGGATGTCATAAAGAAGGCAAATATTCATGCCAGGCACAAAGCTCCCCATCCTTTTGTAGACTCAGCCTCCATATTTTCAAACTTAGGTCTACAGCTACGAGGGCTAAAGTATTACTTTTTAATAGAAGCAAATGCTGAGATTACAGAATTCTATGCCACTTCTCAGATTCTGTCAAATTTGATGCAGCATTCCACATGCAGGCACGTGAATTTCTTCCAGGCTTGCTTATAATCATAGAAACCATCATTGTAATCACAATGACAACCATTTTGATTTGGGTATCTGCAGAAAGCTTTGGAATGCATAGTGTAGTAGGAAACTGGAACAGTTTATAGGTAGAATTGTATCATTTTCAGTATTTTATTCTCAAAGAGTTCTCTTGTTCTCATGAAAACGAATAAAAACTTACGAATGCATGGTATAGAGGCATGTCCTCATATCAGCTGCTTGAGATTTCAGATCTTGGTGCACATCCAGAAGTGCATGTATAGACCTGTACCAAAGATTAAGGAAAGTTGGCATAACTTATATACTTTTCTCTGTTGCCACCATTTAAAAAACATCTTCCCTTTAATTGGGAAAATACAGGCTGGCGTAGGCAAGGGACCTACCTGATGATCATTTGGCATCATCGGGTAACAGAAGGGTCCCCAGAATGCATTGTTTTGGGATCTACTGCCAGTGGACCTGCCGGTGGTGGTAAATTGGTGCCCACAGAGCTTTCCACAAGTGTAGCTGGGGCCTCTGAGGTGGATGTTGCTGGTGGAGCTCCATTCTGCCTGGTGGTGGAGGATCACATCTGCCCCATCCTAACCATCTCTAGCCAGTGGTTCTAGGGTTAGGACTGCACTGTAAGTCCTATTGGACCTGTCAGATTTACTCCCTGATGAACATGTTTAGGATCAGACTGTACTTTTTTTTTTTAATGTGGAGAATATTTCCATGCCGAAGGTGAGAATAGAAATGCTTCTCACTTGTTACCATTTCTTAAACTGGACACATGGATGCATAGTATGGCTCCTAATATATATTTGTATTTGTGTTATGTTTGAGTATTTGGGCACTAATGCATAAATACCAAACCACCCCTGCTGCCCTCTCCCAGCCCTTGTATTCTGTAATTGCCTTTACTTCATATCATGCTTACAATTTTAATCCAATGTTAATGCTGTTCAATATATTGAAAAATTGAAACTTCATATAAACATGCTGATTTGCCAGTGTCTTAAGGATATGCATTGAACCAACACCAGTACTAGTAGGAGCTGCGGCCAGTTATTATGTCATTGTGTGGGCAGGATAGTGGACAGAGGTCCGGGACAGCAGGAAAATAGGTAGCTGCATCTTTGCATCTTTGAAACTCTTTCGAATGTAGAAAGTAGGGAAGCAGCAGGCAGCAGTGCATGTGTGCTGTGTACGGTGGCAGTAGGAAGTGTCAAGGGCAACAGGCAGTGACAACTCCAGTGCTCTGAACCTGTTGGGGGGGGGGGGTGTCGGTGGTTTTTTAGTGTTTTTTTGCATTTTGAGTGGCTTTGTGTTCTATTTAATGTGGCATTCTGATTCTGCCTGGCAGAAGGAAAATACCAGTAGGAATCTTTGTCATTGTCATCTATATATGTGTGAAGAAAAGCAGACAGTCTGGGTGTCCTTCTCCACCACACGCATGTAAACAAGTGTAATCCCAGCTAGAGGCTGGGAACCTCATGCAAATGTACATAGTTCCTCTGATGGCTCTGGGCCTCAGAATCTCCTGCAAATGTACATAGTTTCCTCTGATGGCCCTGTGCCCGCCTCAGAGTCTCCCATGTATTCGCATGCAAATATCCCCAAGCACTGTAGTCATGGTCAGGAATTCACCCCTCTGACACCTAGGAGCCACCCCTCCCCTGCCTAGCCCAGATGAAATGAGCTAGGTAGGAGTAGGGCTTTTGCTGAGGCAGGCCCTAACCAACCAACCAACCCCCCCCCCCAAGCAAAGAGTAAGTTCCTGGGTGTTTATATAGTAAAGGAACTAGTTTTGTTGTTTTGTAGCTCTACTTGTGTATACCAAAGCATCTCCCCGCCTTTTCCTCTTCTCTCATTTCCAACCTTTTATTGTAAACGGTTTACCTTAAATAAACTTTCCTGGTTCTACCACACACAGTGTGTGTAGTTCCTCTGTGGTTCAGTGCTCAAACCCAGTGTAAGACTAAGGGCAAAGCCCTGAGAGAATCAGTGTCAGGACGGCAGAGCCAAGGCTGGCAGTTTGGCACCTTTGATCTCTTGGACCAGTTGCAGTCCTTCACAATATGGTAAATCATTCTTGTTTTTGTTTTATCTAGTACAAGCAGCTGGATAGCAAGCACACGAAACACTAAAAGAGTTCTGTACTATTTCCTTCCCTTGCCACCACCCTGAATTTAGAAATTCAGAAAGTTTTATATATTTCAAAAGGATGACTAACCATGGGAAAAATGCTGTGACTCTAGAAACCATACTTCCTGATTCACATACCTACTTCTTTGTTAACCTATCAAAAGAAAGAGCTCAAATAATTTGACCTTTTTGTTTTGTTTTTTCCTTTTCATTTGTTTTAGAATACTGTACTGGAATTGCTGTCTAAAAACCCCTCTGCTAGAGAGCGTGGTGCAATCCGAGGCACCTCACCCCTCTTGTCTTTGTGGCACATGCAAATGGTTCTTGTTTCACTTATAGCCCCTCCATATACAGTCAAGACCTTTATTCTAGAAAAGGTATATGTAGCTCTTGTTTATTTGAGTATTCAGTGCACATTTTGCAAGCAGATTAGTTTTGACCACTTTTTTGATCAAACCAACACCAAAAGAGAGAGGTGGGAGCGGGTTAAGCTGCTTTAATTCTGCTTGCATTCTCTTTCCAGAAGCTGAACAGTATGTGGCACACTGTCTTTGCATTTAATAGTAAACCATAGTTTGCTAATAAGGCTAACCCTAATGCTTGCACAGGCTCATTATGAAATGATCCTTAGCAAGCCTCAGGCTTGGTTGCACACTCCTCCCTCCTCTTCTGCCATGGCCAAAAGGAGGAGTTCCGAAGTTTTCATTTCTGTTTTTTATTAACTGCAGTTGTCATGTCTTCTGAACCTGGAAAAACTGTAGTTCATTTTTGCTAAGGTTAACAGAAGCAAGCCAACTTCAAAACACAGTTTATGAAGTTGGCTTGTTCTCACTAACCATACTTAAGATTAACCTCAGTTTAAGGCTGGATGGCATGCTAAACTGCAGTCAATTTAAAACAGAAGCATAAGCTTCCAATCTCATGAGACCATGCTGGAGGAAGAGAGACAAGAAAGCTAGGTTTGTTCTCATAACACTAAATGTGGGACTCTGTTTCATGTATAACAGGGTTTGAAGTAGGTTTTTCTTTTATGTCCTTAAATTTGTCTTTCATTAACAAATCAGTTCTAGCCTGAAAGGTAGGGCTGGAAGGGAAGGGACTCCCACAGTCCCACCCTTCTCAAGTCAGAACTCTCCTGTTCTGTATGTAAAGCAACTGACACTTTGGGGGAAAGCATGGGGAAATGGAGGAAGGTGGCACCACGAAACAGCAAATGAAAATGGACTCTGTTAAAGTACAGTGCCTGCCCAGACCCTCCGTCATCATCGTCATCGTCGTCGTCGTCATCATCATCATCATCATCATCATCATCATCATCATCATCTTATAATAATATATGTAAGCAAATATGTGGAGAAAGCCAACCTAAGCCCCCTGCCTGACACACACACACTCACCAAGGAGGGGGGAAGGAGACCCGGGGGGGGGAGGGGAAGACAACCAGTCTCCACAGATGCCAAAGGGGACAAACAACATCTACATAGAATCACCCCAGGGGGGAAGGCAGGAAGCATCACCAGGTTTGTCAATGCTCTTGCATATCAGCCCCATCTACATAAGACTTGAATACCTCTCCAGGGCAGATGCTTCGGCACCCCTAAGAAATGGCCACTCAACACCATAAGATGGGACCATTAAGCAAGTGGCTTCAAAGGGACCCCATCACACGGGGGGAAGGCGTCACCCCACCTGACCCAAAAGGCCGCCCCTCAGGGAGGGTGTCAACCCACCTGATCACGGAGGGAGGGGCTACCTGAAACACCAAGGTATAAAACACCCTGCACAAGGGAACTTTTCTCTGGACCTGATCAGCAATCTTGCCCATGCCTGGGGTAAGGGAACGAAGGATCAGCAACCCCGGGAAACCAAGCTGAAATCACTGGCCGCTTGGGTTGACCGGACCCCCGGGAAACCAAGCTGAAATCACTCACAAGCCGCTTGGGTAGACCGGGCCTCCGCCGGGAACCCAGCTAGCCGCTTGGGTAGACCAGGCCCCGCCGGGAACCCAGCTAGCCGCTTGGGTAGACCGGGCCTCCGCCAGGAACCCAGCTAGCAGCGTGCGGTTCACCGGGCCTCTGCCGGGACCCGAGCTAAACTAACTAGCTGAGAGCCCTGAAATCACGTTGTCCTTGAGGCTTTTGCTTGCTATTTTGTACCGTACTGATAAGCTGTATTGCTGGCGTGGGTCTGGGTTTGTGAAGGTAATTTTGTAAATAAACTTGTTTTCTAAAAGATACTTTTGTGGCTATAAGTTATCCCTTTGTTCTGGGCTAAGGCGAGGCGCTGGGGACCTCGGAGAAGGCCCGCCCCAGCACCCGCTACCCCCTTAGCATTGAACCCGCGCAGAAGACCAGGTTGTCGGTCTTCCACTAAATATAATACATACTATAAACAATATAACATTGATACAAAAAACAAGCAGCTACATTATCTAACATTCCTGGAAAATATCATTTTAAACAGATAGCTAATATGTTATTAACCATGTAAAAAAGCAAAACAATTGTCAAAAATTTGTCAAAAAATGGTAAACTTCACCTCTTGATCAGACTATAACTAGGAAAAACAATTATATCTGTCAATATCCAAGTTGTATCTAGCCCTCATAAAGACAATAAAAGGATGCTAGACATTGAAAAACAGGCAGTCTTTTGTCTACCATCTCTTAAACGGACATACTCAATTAGCCTAGTCATATCTGCAACCTTCCAAACTTTAGACAACCATTATTTCAATATGGGGATAACATTACTCCTCCAGTTTCTGGCAACCAAAATCCTAGCAGCAATCAATAAATTCTGAGCCATCTCTTTATGTTTGAGATCTATCTGTTCATCTACATAACCAAGGAGGACTGTGAGGGTCACAGGATATAGAAACATGTGTATTTATTGATATTGCACATACAACCTTTTCTCAAAAATAATTAAAGGGCATTCACACCAAATATGCATAAAATTAGCTTTGTCATTTCTGCATCGCCAACACAGTTCCCATAAACATGACTCAATTGACTAGGTGTCAGATAGTATTGATATAGTATTTTATAATGATTCTCTTTCATATTAATGCAGGGGAAACATGCCGGGCCTTGTACAAATATTTTCTTCCACATCTGTGATGTGACTGGATGGCCAATCATTCTTTCCCATCTAGTTTTAAAACCATTACCCTTATTTTCATCTCTCTGTATAATTAACAGATAAATATGTGATAACAATATTGTTTGCTGAGATCCTTATGATGGCTCTATCCATGTGTGTGCTCGCATAGATATCTATAAACTGTCTGGTAAATATAATGCTAAGCATAAAGGATCCTCACCTCCATAGCTCTCCAAGAGGTCTAGAAAGTTTTGAGTGGCTTTGTGGTGCTATAGTAGGTCTTGATGATCAACAATATATTTCCCCTTCCTGGGTTTTGGAGCCTGAAGTGTTCCCTTATCTTCAGGCCTTTGTACTCTCTTGCCTTGTAATTCTCCAGTTTTTCTTCAAATTGGCATGCTTAGAATCTGGCATGTGCTCATTCATTTCAATAAATTGATCCAGAGCCTTGACAGCTTTGACTACCAGGCTTCTGTGACATCACAGCAGCTAGGCCAATGATTCAGGGGTTTTTGTTGGTTCTTACCTTTTTAAAGCCCTAAATGGTCCAGGTACCAGGAGAACTGCCTTCTCTTGCATAAACCTGGACAAATTTTAAAATCAACTTTGCAGTCTACATTCCCTTGCCTTCTGAAGTGAGGCAGCGGTGACTAGGGAAAGTGCATTTTCTGTTGTGGTTCCCCAGTTGTAGAATGCTCTCCCTAGTGAGCTCTGTCTGGCATCAACTCTGATTTCCTCTCAGTGCCAGGTTAAGACCTTTTTATTTGTCTGGCCTTTTAATGTTCATTTTAGATCTGTTTTAATGCTGAAGCTTTAGATGTTTTATTAAGATCGTGCTGATGCTGTTGTTTTAAATTATTCATGATGTTATTTATGTTTATAATTGTAAGCCATTCTAAAAGTCCTTGGACTGAAGAGCAGGATATCGATGATAATAATAATAAAAAATAAAAATGTGCATGCCCCCAAGTCAAGAGAGCATGAAACAACTATATCTGTGTTATCTAAGGGGGAATATGAGTACTTCAGCCATTTCATAGTAGAAAGAGAATAGGGAGAAGAATACTGAGATTGTGCTGACTCTGCAAGGCATACTGCTGTATGTGCAAGCATCTTTGCAGAGCATAGGCAATACCAGAGGGCAGGTGGGGTGGGCAAGAGCCCCCTGCAAATAGCTTGCCACATCCCCATCCCTGGAACATTGTGATTACTTGAAGCAAAGATGCTTTTAGTTTTCACATACTTGCCCCTAGCTCCGGAGGCGGAAAAACACTTTGCCCCTTCCGTAAACTCAACAATATTTTTTCTAGTGCCACCACTGCTGCAGAGGACTATGTGGAACATTAGTCACCAACCTCTGAAAAGAAAAACAGACTGCTACCCAAAGGTGGAAGGACTGTAGTTCAGTGTTACAGCACATGCTTTGCATGCAGAAGGTCCCAGGTTCAATCTCTGGCATCTCCAGGTACGGTTTGGGGAAAAACCCCTATCAGAAATCCTGGAAACTGAGCTAGATAGACCAGTAAGGAAGTTTTCCATGGGTACAAGCCTAGTCCTTGTCATCTACCCTTCCCAGTAGAAAGCTGGCACCGGCTACATTTCTGCATGTCATTCAGCTGTTAAAGGCACAAAGCCTCTTTTGTGAAAATATTGGCAACTCTAGTGCTATTTATCGAAGTAAGTGTGGTGGTTGCAGAGCCCTTTCCTACGGAATGATGAAAAACTATGGGTTGGATCCAGGCTATGTTAGTTGTACCTGGGTCCCATTGAAACTGATGTGAAAAGTTATTCATGATTTCAGTGAAACTAATTTGTCTGGTTTTTCCCAATAAGTATGGTACTACATTCTCTCTTAAGTGGTCCCACCCCCACCCCACTGTCATGTAGTTTGTGGCAGGAATAGTCCAGTGATGAAAAACATGCTTTGCAGTGATTTGAGATATCTTTGTCATTCATAGGATTATATTACTTGTCTTTATTTGTAAAGACTAACTACAGTGTAGAATCTTACGTTCATGATTTACCATACATTTAAACCTGGATTACACTTTTGATTTTGCTTTCAATCCCCATTTTTATGGTAATAATTTCTATCTGGAATTGAGGTAGAACTCCTTTTGCCATTTTTCCATACAGAGGCTTATGAGCAACCAATACCTCATCCTGTATTCACCGTGCCTAAGGATGGAATCCTGAAAGGTGTAGAGTTGTCCTGGATGAAATACAGAAGTCCTTTGGAATGTGTAGGAGTTCAGGGCTTTCATTGGTAGCCATGGAAAATAGCCTCTCCTCCTGGAACTCTTGGACATTCTGTGGGATGTCTTTCTAATGCAAAGCTTTTAGATAAAGCAGATCTTGATTTTCAGCATCCCACAGGATATTGTGCTTAAATTCCTTTGTGACAGGCACAAAATAAACTGGATTTTATCAACAGGTTATTCAGTTTTGCAGCAAGTGCTGAGGTAATATACTTTTCTGCATTTTTTAAACTGCAGATATTGTTTTAAACCCATGACTGGACATTAAAATTATTGATTCAGTTGTTTATTACAGCAAATTATTTTAAAGGCAAATAGGAAAACTTGTTAACTGCATTTGTGGGACACCCATGGTACAAATCTGGGGACTGCCTCCTCCCATATGAACAGCATTATCTAGAGCTGTTCATATGGTTCAGAACTGGTTCAGATGGGTAGTTTTGCCTTCTAAGTATAGGAACACATTTGTACATGTGAACTAGCATCATCACCAATACAACAGTTGCCACTTCTTGGCAGTGATTTCTGTGATTGTAATGTCATGTTTTTTTATTTGCTGTAGTCACTGGAATTAATCTCCGAGAAGTGGCTGTATTTGTTGAGAGCCTGATTCATACAAGACCTTCTATGTGTGGATGCATCCTTGGGGAACATCAGAGATGGACAAAATTGACTTGGCTCTAAGTCTTAAATACACACATTTATACTTAAGTAAAACACTGATCAGAAATGCAATGTTGCCTCTAGTATAATTCTTCCTAGAAAAAAATACAGCTATACAGGATGTATGTGAATCCCATGAATGCTTTAGGGCGCCAACCTATGTGTCACACACGCTCCTTAGACAGAAGCCTCTGATCCCTGCTGCCAGCAGGGTGGGAGGAGTGATGGAGTTAATTTTTGCCTCTCCGTCCTCTTCTGTTGCTGTTTTCTTCTAGACGGGCCTCTGAGTCTTCCTAGTGGAGGTGTGCTAGCAAGGGCGGGGTGGGGGTTGAAGAGGCCATAGGATTCTTCATAATCTGACCTCTCCATCTCCTCCCCTCTGCACCCACCACAATGCCCCCTTTCAGATTTCTCCAAGGTCTTCCAAGGCCACTTTTGCTACCTTGTAATGCAGCCAGTACAGTTATTTCCGTGATGGCTGCAAAAGGGTGGGAAGGGATTGGATTTTAGAGTCCCTCTTCTGAGCTCGTAGCAGTGTCGGTGCTCTCCGAGGGGGGACTCCAAAGAATCTTATGGTCCCTTGGACTCTCTCCAGGAACCATAGGATTTCTCTCCCCGGAGCCTGAAGTAAGTGGCCTACTGAGTAGCTCAGATTATGGGTGTTTCTAGACAAGGCTTTATTTTGTAGTCATCCTGCCTCATTCATGGAATTTCACAGGGGTCCAGAGAATGTCATTTTCCATTTGTAAACATCCAGTTTTTTCCCCACCACTTCTTCCATCTTTTTTCTTACCACAGAAAATATCTGTTAAGGAGGGAAAGATGGAATAGCTGCATAATGTCCTTTGACTGTAGTGTTAGGACCCATCCATCTGGAAGCACCTTATGTCATCGCCTTAACAATAGGGGGAAACCTGGACTGGGTTTTTAAGCTTCTTCAAACAAAGCAAAAAATGTGTTTGGGGATTTCCTTGTCTAGAATTTACATCCAAGTACTTATTTGCCAGATTTCAGTTTGGTCCTGACATTTTGGATTTCTGGCTTTTTGTTTGACTGAAAGAGCCAGTCTAGAAACAGTCATTTAGACACATCTGTCAAGTATAAATAAGATAGTCAGCTTTGGAGCATTTATGAATTATTAGGTATTGTACAATATTTTTTTAAGACTAAAATTGACTGATAAGACAGGAAAGGTAAGGGGGTGGATGGGGAAGAAATGTTCGGAAATATGTACGGTGAGAAATTCCGTTGGAGTCTACTTGCTGTTTCCAGCTAGCTCAAATAAGCCAGGATGGGCAAGGTTGAGAGAACAGGTTGTAGTCTCAACAGCTACAAGTGTCTTGTCTACACCCTCAAGCCGCAAAAAAATGAAACTGATCCTGTACAGTTAGAATGTTTTTACTGTTCTTGCTTTTATTGTTGCAGGGTTTTGTTGTTTTAAATTCTTGTACACTGCCTTGATACCTTTCTAGCAGATAAGCCTCTCTCTCTCTCTCTCTCTCTCTCTCTGTGTTAATAATACATACACACACACACACACACACACACACACTAACAAATTTATTGTGATGCAATTATTGTGGACCACATCACCTACATTGTCAAATTTATGATCAAGTGCTCTCTGAAACTGATGGGTCTATATCAGTGATGGCGAACCTTTTTGAGCCCGAGTGCCCAAACTGCAACACAAAACCAACTTATTTATTTCAAAGTGCCAACACTGCAATTAAACCTGAATACCGAGGTTTTAGTTTTAGAAAAACAACTCATACAGTTGTCCGAACTAATTAACATCTTTTGTCTTAAAAGAAAAACACAATAACAGAGCTTTCAATGATACAAACAGTTTTTTGTTGAAAAAAAAATCAACTCAAAAAATTATTATAGTACTACATTGTACACATAGCCTGAAGGGAATTTATACAATTTTTAAAAATAATTAGGCACATGTATTTTTGGATAAGGGATTCTCAACTTGTAATATGATTATATGCCAGACTGAAATTGTATGGGGCAAGCTTTACCCCGGGTCCTTTCCCTGCTTCTACAGGTGTCGGATTAGTAAAAGTAAAAGTCAGCCTGTACTAGGATGAGCAAGATAAGCAAGAAAACTAAACGTGCTTAACGCATTTTAAACACTTTATGTCTTGGACTGCAAACACTGCATTAGGTAAAAGTTTGCATTGGGCATGCTTTTGCACAATTAATGTGATTTTTGCTATTGCATGCATGCTGATAATTTGTCAAACCTTGGCTCATACTCCGTTAGTTTGAGAGCAACACATGCAGCACTCAGGTCAACTGTTAGGGCTTTACATCCAAGCCATGCTCTGTGCATCATTCTTCAAAATCTTTTAAATGTGATAACAATGTAGAAAAGAATTCTGTAACAGGAATTCTAGAATAAAACCATTCTGTTCCACACTGTGAGAAAGAATAAGATCATTAGTGTTTTGCAGAAGGGGACGGTCTTTTCGCGATCTGGTGACCAATGGCTCGAGTGCCCACAGAGAGGTCTCTGCGTGCCAGCTGTGGCACCCGTGCCATAGGTTCGCCATCACTGGTCTATATGCATATAGTTACAGAAGAAAAAAGGTTATATACTGTTATAACCTGACTTCCTGGAGCCCAGGCAGAAGTCTCAGTAAAACCTTTTATTGTAGTAATTCCAGTAATTAGCTATACGTCTTTATTGTCCTGATGATTATGATGATGATTCACAGTTACCAGATTACCACATAGTTCCTTGACAAGAATCCGTTCATGAGCAACAAAAGACCCAACCACCCTTGGGTTCAGCACACAGAATAAGTCCAAAATAAGTTCACAGTTTTAGCAAAAGCGAGAAGCTTTCTAGGTTACCAATACATTCTTTCCAGCAACTGCTACTACTACTGCTGGTTGCTCTGGTTTAAATACAGAGGAGCAGCCTCTAAAGATCGCTATCAGACATTGATCCTTGCAGGGAAACCTGGCTATCAGGCGGCTGCTACACCTCACCAGACGCCTCTGCCCCACCCTCTTTAGTTGATGACACACAAAAGGAGACGCCCCCGTAACACCCTCTTCTCCAGGGACCTCCTGCTGTTGCCCCAGTCCCATGGAAGACATCCCTGTTCTAGAAGCAGAGGCCTTAATCAAGGTCAGGTCTCCCAGCTGTGGAAGATAGTCCTATCAGTGTCCTGCAACTCACCCCCTCCCTGCTTGTCAGCCAGTGGGAGGCCTGGTAGAACAGAGGTCTCAGGTGTCTGGCTTCCCATGGCTGGGCCTGACTCTACAGCTTCCCCCTCTGTCTCAGACTCCGTGTCACAGGCTATAGCTCCCCCAGACAGGGGCAAGGTCTCACATATTCATGAGAATTGCAAAGATAGCAGCCAGCAATCCACATGTTTGTGCAAATTATAAGCAAATATAAGATGCAACCCAATTAATTCCAGATAGGGACTTTCAGCTCTTAGTGGCTACTTGATGACCAGAGAGCCTCCATTTTCTTATAAGCAGGACTGGTGCAGGGCAGTTTGGCGCCCTAGGCGAAATTATATTTAGCGCCCCCCCCTCTCGTGCTGTGGGGGGGGCCTCCGGAGCAAAGCAGCCCTGCTCTGCAAACCACCACCCCGCAGCCCCCCCACAGCCGCTGGACCCCCCGCCACCTACCTCCCCCCCGCCACCTACCTCCCCCCTGCCACCTACCTCCCCCCCGCCACCTACCTCCCCCCCGCCACCTACCTTCCCCCCCGCCCTGGCTGCTGCCGCCTCCGAGGAGGAAGTGACGGGACGGGACCCCCGCGCTCTGTTTTTGGTTGGGGAAACCAGGGCAACAGGGCTGTTTAAGCCCTGTTGCCCTGGTTCCTCCCGCCAAAACAGAGCGCGGGCGTGGCTCCGGCAGCGGCGCGGAGAAGGTAGGTGGTGGTGGGGATCCGCCGGTGGCAGTGGGGGTGGCAGTGGGGGGGGTCCGGCGGCAGCGGGGGGGTGGAGGCGGCGGGAACAGGGGGCAGGGGCGGCAGTGGCACCCAGGCTCGGCCCCACCACTACCTCCGGGCGCAGCGGTTCTGTGCCCTCTTCAGCCACGCGCCCTAGGCAACCGCCTAGTTTGCCTAGCGGTAGTGCCGGCCCTGCTTATAAGCATGTTAAGATTTCATCCCTCTCCACACTTTTCACAATTTTACTGTTAATTGGCTTAAACACAGCTTGGCTGTTAGAATTAAGTCCTATAATGGGTATGACTTAAAAGTAAAGACCAGAGTTAGTCCACGACATTTTGCTGCCTGAGGCTATGGACAAAATGGCGCTCTCCTCTCATTCCATGTACAGAATGGCAGTTCTCCACTGCACCTGGGGCCAGCAGGCTAGCTTAGGGGGCACAGGGCAGGCCATGTCAAACACATACCTCTGTCCTCCAACATCTTGTTGCCACCCCCCAGCATCTGCTGCCTGAGGTGGCTTCCTCACTATGCCTAATGGTAGGATCAGCCCTCATAAAGACTTGAGCCACCATGACAGTGGTCCTTCTCTGTAAAATTTCATAAGGATGTTTTCACTCCATACTTTTTATGTCCCCATTTTCATGAAGTTATTCTGCCTGGCAGAATGAAGAAAACAAGCAAGAAGCAGAAACACTGCTGTTGATTTCCCCCCCTCCTAAGTAGGATTATTCCCCCCCCCCATCAATTTATAATGATAGTATTTTGAATGTAATGTTCTTATTGTAGTTTTATTTTATCATTGTTTTGTCCCCTTGAATATTAAAGACAGAACGTCAGGGTGTAAAAGTCAGTAATAAAGAAATATTTGCTTAAATAATATTATAGTGCAATTTTATACATGTTTATACAGTAAATCCCACTGTGCTCAGTGGGACTTAAGTCCCAGGTAAGTGTGCATAGGATTGCAATCTGAATAAACCCATGCAAGAAATGAACCAATATGCATTTAAAGTTATCACTTGCTTATGCAAGTTCAGGAGTTCAGAACAGTTAATTTAAAGTAGTCCGCAGCCTTGTTGAAACATAATATGAAACCATAGTTTAGCATTATGGGAATGATCCTCGGTGGGCCTTCCCTCGCCCCTCGTATATACTGAGATCAGAAACATTTGCTTCCTGTTTTAAACTAACCATTATGTCCAAGCTGGAAACTATGGTTAGTTTTAACTGTGGTTTATCTGAACAAGCTAGGATCATAAACCATGGTTTAAAGTTGGCTTATCCCAACAAATTATAGTCAAAACTAATCACAGTTCAGACATAACAATAAACTGTGATTAGGTGAAAACAGGAAGCAAATCCCCAGCCTCCTCCTTGTGGCCACACTGGCCTTAAACTCTGGTTTAGTGTTACGTCTGAACAAGGCCAATATGTTTTGACCCTTGGCAGATAAGATTTTGTGGCAATCAAGGTTTTGTCTTTCATGTGTGGAAGGTAATTGCTATTTTTGCTCTTAGATGGATGTAGAAAACAATTAGAGGGAACAAAATATAAATAGATATGTCAGTTTATCTTATCCAGTTTTTCATGTGTAAGAATAGTTGTTCGGTGATGTTTGCCTTTTAATTTAAAGTAAAAACCTCTATTAGCAATATTTGTGCATTTCCTCAAACAATGCCCTAGCTCTAAACACAATACCCAATTTTATTAGTAAGTTATATATTATTCCACAATATGTACCCAAACTGTTCTGGTGGGTGGGGGTGTTCTGTTTTTCCCCTAGAGATTTTGCAGAATTTTGCAGTCAGTTTACTTTAAATAGTTTTGTGTTGCCCTCTTGTGGTGAATAGTGCAAGCTAAATATTGTTGGACAAGCAGGATCATTGTTTTAAAAACCCTTTTTCATTCCTGTCTAACAAATGAACTAATCTGTTCACCTTACAGCCAATGCTGGAAATATCTCATCAAGATCTGGAAAACCTAAAGTAAGCACACCAGGTATGTCTATTTTAAAAAATCTTCACTTAAAGGAAACTATAATAAAATATAACATCCTCCATAATATAGATCAAAGAAAAAACTGACTCTGATGCACTAATTATTGCAAACTATATTGGATATTAATCCAATTAAAAATCAGGTTCTACAGGTGGACATTTCACACCTTACTTGTACATAATATATGAGCTAGAAAACTGAAATGATTTGGCAGTCATCACAACTCAGGAGGAGTTAGATATATGCAATTTTTACTCAAGGATGCAAGAAAAGATGCAAGGTCTGGAAAGAAGCCAGTAACAATTTCTAATCCATTTCATGAATACTAATGGAAAGTCCCAGAATAAATTATTTGTACACATATTATTTGTTTGCCGTCTGTTTATATAAAATTTTGTTTTATTAACAGAAGTGTCAGTGTTAGGAGACACTCTGGAAAAACTAACCTGTCTGAGCTACACACAATCAGCACAGCTTTCCAGAGTTATAACTGGAATTATGTGGATGATGAGGGCAGCTTTGCAAGTTATGAAGGAACAGTGACAGCAGACACATGAGTAACTCACACATACCCTGTGTGTGCTCTGGATGTAATATGTAAAAATAATTCACACATTTCCTTGCCCTGTGGAGAGATGTACTAGATGTGGTTAGAATTTATGCATTTCATGATGGGGAGATGCATAAGTTTTCTCTTTGATTTTACTCCCTCAGTGAAAAGATTTGTAAGTAACACTGGAAACTACCTTCAGTTATGATGTCCTAAACTTTTTGTATAGGCACCTGCAAAGCTCTGTATCGCTGGGATCAGGGTAACTGGAGGACCACCTTTCCCCATATAAACCTGCTCACTTTTTGTCAAAGGCACTTCCAGGTGCTTCCACTTCCTGCAGTTCATAGAATCATAGAATGTAAGAGTTGTAAGGGACTTTATAGGTCATCTAGTCCAACCCCTCCTCAATGCAGGACCTATAATGCAGGATGCAACTGCAGCATCCCTGAGAGATGGTCTTCCAGCCTCTCCTGAAATGCCTCCAGTGTGAGACAGTCCACTAACTCCTGAGGCAGTCTGTTCCACTGTTGAGTAGCTCTTGCTGCTAAGAGGTTTCTCCTTATGTTAGCCAAAATCTGCTTCCTTGCCATTTCCACCCATTGGTTCTAGACCCACCTTTTAGAGCAATAGAGAACAAATCTGCTCCATCTTCTGAATGATAGTTTCAAGTTTCTTTGGATCTTGGTCATAGAGAGCAAAATTTCAGATTATAGCACACACTCAATACACAAAGTTATTCCAAAACCCAATAATTGAGCTTTGATGCAATACATTCTGAAGTTCCAGTCACTTCTAAGTTTATGAATGAAAGGTATACTGTTTTAAAATTCTTCATGCTTCTCTATCTTTTCATTTGCATTAAAATGTATTTATTTATTTACAGCAGACTCATCCATTGTCACTTTTGTCACCTATCCTAACAGTGCTACAGGCAAGATTTCATTAATATTTTTGACATTAGAGTAGGTTGAGTTTTTTAAATTACTTTTCTTCCTCAACTTGCCATTGGTATTACTTTTTGTTTTTGTTTTCTTAGATTCATCTTCCATTGAAACTCTAGATACTGTAGGTAAGAATTGTTTATTTATTTTATATAGGTAATAAATATAGATTTATTTATGTAGGTAACTTCTTGGAAGAACTTTTAATTTCAACAGAAATGGGGCTTGCCTTTATTAAAAGCTAAAATACTCTCATAGAATGATATCAATCAATGTAATACATCCTTAATCTGTTTAGATTAAGGACACAATACGATTTTTGGAGATACAATTCTATTGCAATTAGTTTTTATGAAACTGGTAAAATATTGATAAATATGGTGGGCATATGGAAGACCTGCATATAGCAGAGATCCTAGACTACATGGAGTATGTCCCATCCCACACCAGATTCCTATAACTGAGGGACAGACTAACCAGCATTTGGGGTGGAGGATGGGGTTTTCCACTCACTGCTACATGGGGTACCACCGCAGGGAAGGCCCTGTGCTTAATTCTTACACATCGAGCTCCCCCTGACAAAGCTACCCATAGAAGAGCCTCTCTGAAGATCTTAAACATGTGCAGGGTGGAATATGGAGAGTGGCTCCTTCAGGTATTTGGGGCTCAAGCCACTTAGGGCTTTAAAGGTAAGCAGCCGCATCTTCAGTTGGGGTCAGAAGCAAATAGGCAGCCAATGTAACTCTTTAAGAATCAGTACCTGAGCTTGAAGTGACAGTGCTGGATCCAGGAGTACCTCCTCCTCCCCTCCAGGAGTATGTACCTGCTCTTGCAAGCAGAGTGAAACCCCATCTAGAACCGGGTATACACTTATTTCTGGACTTGAGAACCATTTGCCCACTGTACCTCCATCTTGTCAGGATTCAGCTTGTTAACTGTCATTTAGCCCATTACAAGTCCAGTAGCTGTGCAGCCTCACCTTACTCAGATGATATAGAGAGCTAGAGCTGAATGACATCAACATACTGATAAGACTTTATTCCAAATCCCTTGATGGCCTCACCAGTGGATTCATATGGATGTTAGAAAGCATGGGGGACAAGATGGAACTTGCAGAACCCCGGAGCCTAGATGTCATGGAATTGAGGAGAAACCCCACAATACTACTTTCTGAAACCTACCCTGAAGGCCCGTAGGAATGGAACAACCTTATCACCATGCATCCTACTCCCATCCCATGGAGCATTTCAATAAAATGTAATGGTTGATGCGATCAAAATCTGCTAAGGTATCAAGAATTAGCAGGGTCGCATTCCCCTTGTCCTTCTCCCTATAGAGGTCATGTGCATTATTTATTTTGAGTGCCATGAAAAACAGTCAACATATTCCACCCCAAATAAAACACATTTTAAGATGCATTGATTTCAATTTGAAGTTGAAGGTTTTCCCCAAAGTTTTTGGCTAAATTAGGAAAAAGAACAGTGACATCAGTTCTATATACTGTGCATGCAGCTGGGTCCTGTTGTTGGCTTTGGAAGACAAGTATTTGCAAGCACACACGATTTCCTAGCCAACAATGTAAAAGCCGTGGCTACATTTGCAGTATTGAGTTGCAGGATGCAACTGAATATTTTGCCCATTTTACATTTCTGTCCCATTATCCATACCAACCATGTGTGCAAAAAGAAAAAAATAACTTGACATACCTGCTAAACACACATTTCTCTTGGAATGACAGCTACAGAGAGACTAATGAATACAACTGTATCAACTTCTGCTGTATCAACTTCTGCTAATGTGGTTGGTAAGATATAAAATTAAAACTTAATATATGATATTATTTATTTAATAGATTCATATACCACTGAACATATTTAAAAATATCTCTAAGAAGTTTATATGATATGGTTGTATCATATATGGTTGTTCACCCTGTTTATACAGTTCTTGATTGAGCTGGGCACATTCTTAAACACCTAAAACCCGCTTTCATTTGCTATGGTTACAAATAACCTAATGAATCTGCATATGACTCTTACATCTTTCTCTGTAGTAGTCGACTGCAAAGTTAGAGAGTTACCCCATTTTTGCCACTGCCTGATCACGTGATAATTACTCTGACTGCTAATACTGTTTAGCAGTTGTAACTTCTCTTGAAACTGGGGAGTATTAGTATTGCATTACATGTTTCTGCTATTCCAACAGGGCCGGATTAACATAGGGGCGATTGGAGCGGCCGCTCCAAGCCCATAACAGACAATAGGCCCACAATATAGGGACACGCGGCACGATTTGAGTTAGCTCTGATCGTTATCATTCAGCATAATTAATGATTTTTTCAAGATTAGAAAGGTGTTCTAAGCACATCTGCATTACAGGCTTGAGGCAAGACCTAGCAAGAACTGTTGTTCTCAAATTAGCATTTCGGTAGGTTTTTGCATTTCAATCACTGTTACTACATTTCTTTGAAGCACATGGGGGCTTGCTAGGGTCTGTAATATTCAGATTTAGAAGGGACCTCTCTCTCCAGCCTCGAGCAAAAGATCTTTCTGATTCGCAGCTCAATTGTTCAAATGCTAGTTTAACAAAAAAACGAAAACGAAACAAAGCAACAAGAACAACACAATTATTCTTGGTCAAGCAAAGCTTCCTGGCTTTTTGTTGTGGCTGCTTTTTCTTTTTTAATAAATAAATTTGGGGGAAATTGGGAAGACCCTTACTGATGAGCTGCAGGAGTTTTTGAGTTTTGGCACTTTAATGGTAATTAAAATATTTAATTTGTTTTAATATAAAATTGCGTCTTCATTTTATTTATTTCCATAAAAAGGCCCACCAAAATCCTCAGCACCAGGCCCATAATGCTCTTAATCCGGCCCTGTATTCCAAAGGCCTCTTATAACAATTGTAACCAATATTACAAGATAGTTTCCATTATGCGATGAAATCAGAGAACTTCACAGAACTTGCATTTGGAGATTTGTTCCCACAGCATTCTTGGTTCCCTGACAAGAGCTGTGAGATTCTTATTAGAATGTTAGCAGGTATTTTAACATAACATGCAGTTTGGCTCTGTGTTTTATTTTCTGGCTTCAGTAGCATTAACAAATACTAATTTCTCCATTTTGCTTCCTTTTGGTATCACTCCTTGTATACAAAGGAATGGGTTTCATTCCTTTGTGTAGATCCCTTTAAAGTCTTCCTAGAATTCATATATTTATTCCACCAGTCTTGATGCATTAAAATGTAGACTTCACCCAGTTTTGAAAGGCAAAAATGCATCGGTCACATTTTAATTACATGCCACGAGCTGCAATAAAAATAGATAGGAAAAATCAACAGATTTTTATCATTTTAAAATACAAACTTCCTTTGCAATTTTTGATGTAACTCTTTTTTTATTTGCAGAAACAAATGGTTTAGACAGTAACGTATGTAACTTATCAGTCCTCTGTAAAGACTCAGGTTAGTGACTTTTTAAAACTTATTTTCATTTTAGTTTACATGAAGATATTTTGATTTGAAATTCTGTTTCCAGAGATTTAGACTTAACTGTGATTCAAAAGTTGAAATGGAAGCATTTGATCTCTTCCTCATACATTGGCTGGGTTCACACAAAACGCTAAGCCATGCTAGCCACCGTAGCTTAGCATGTTGTGTGAACTCAGTCAGTGTTTCTTAGTCATAGTTTCGAAGCCACCCTTTGAAGCCATGGCTTGTTGTTGTAGGGTTTACTGTAGCCACCATGCACAAGCCACTCTGGTTGGGCTTGCACAACACGACAAGCCACCCCTGGCTTAGAAGTCACCATGGCTTATCATGTTGTGTGAACCCAGTCACAGAGTATAATGGCCCTTGGGCATGGTTAATGTCGGGGTGAGCTTACCTGCTCAACTTGCAATACACCCCTAGGCCTTGCTGTCCAAGTGATACACTTCTGATGCGTAAACTTCCACAATACCATTCTTTATTGATTTGTGTGGGACCTTGCCCCA
Source organism: Shinisaurus crocodilurus (assembly GCA_021292165.1). Classification (NCBI taxonomy): domain Eukaryota; kingdom Metazoa; phylum Chordata; class Lepidosauria; order Squamata; family Shinisauridae; genus Shinisaurus; species Shinisaurus crocodilurus. Next base: position 200,889,044 of record CM037878.1, on the reverse strand, counting down.
GTTTGGAGGGAGCTGCAGTCTTAGACACGGATTCTGACTTGGGAGGAGAGGTTGTAGAGTCAGGCCCAGCTGTGGGGAATCAGAGATATGTCAGTTCAGTTCTGCCAAGCCTCCCACTGCCTAGCGACTAGGGGGAGGGGAGTGAGGTGCTGGAGACTGATACAGACAATTCTCCTCAGCTGGAAGACTCAACCTTGATGGAGGCTCGTGCTTATCAGTCAGGGACATCATCCCTAGGAACAGGGCAGCAAGAGGAGGGCTCTGTGGGAGAGGGTGTTTCAGGGGTGGCCCCTTTGGTCCATCGTCAGCAGAAGAGGGCAGGACAAACTCCCAGTCAGCCATAGCCACCGGTTATGGGGCTGGTTTCCCTGTCACGGCCAAATGTCCAATAGCGATTCCTTGTAGCCACTCCCTGTATATAAACCTTTGTAGTTCCCAATAGCCCTCGTAGGAGACAATGCACCACCATTCTGGACAGATTCCTGCCTTCTTTGGAACTGGAGCATTGTGGGACTTACTTGGCGAGCAGCCCTTTGCACTCTGTTCATGTTCTGACTGGCTGGACTTAGAGCCTGGGACTCATTCGCACCCTGTTTCTGTGGACACTTATTGTCTCTATGAAAGCTGTTTGCTCATTAGTGGAATTACAGCAATAAAAGGTGTTTACTGCGACTCTTGCTTTGACTTCGGGAGGCCAGGATGGGACAATATGTACTGTAGAGGAGACTAACTCCTGAGGAGCCACACACCAGATGGCCTGGCTCCAAAGCCTACACAAAGAGAATAGAGAAGGGGCCCTGCCCAGGCCTCCAAAAAGGAAAGAGAAACAAACAGCCACAGGCGTCTTAAAGATACACACACACACACACACACATATCACACAGAGGATAGGGAAAAGGGGGCATGTGAGCCCAAGGTTCATGCTCATAATAATAAATCATGGTTTCTCATACAACTAAACCAGGCCAAAGGCAATATAGAATATTTTGAACTATAGAGCTTCAAACTTTGCTTCTGTCAAAAAACATACGGTCAAATGAATATTACACAAGGAAACTAAAGGGTATAACCAGAGGAAGTATGTGCTTCCCTGTTGTCAAGATTTTTCTAAACACAGCTATTCCTGATGATGACATTTTACTAATCTTATTTTATTTCCTTTTCAGTTTTCTACATGGGCACTGTGAAATTTCAATCCGGTGAAAACAGCTCAGATACTTCATATAACCTAACAGTAGTAAGACTCTTTATTTTCATAAATGGTTGCATTCTTTACATTGTAACTAAATATTGTCAGAGCCATGGTATTGGGGGCGGGGGCGGGGGCAGGAGGGATACATTTATAACAGGAAAGAGCCACTTGAAACGAGCTTAAGTGATTGAACTTGACATTAACTGTGCAGGCATAAGTAGGTACTGATTAGTAGGAAAAATTAACTAGCTTTAGTTGCTCCAGTCTAATGGAGGAAGTGTTTACTTATCGTTTTAATCCCCTCCTGCTGTCAATAAAAGTTTCGCCAAGTTTTCATTCCCAGTATTAGCTTTATTTTAGTGATAGTAATTAACCTGCCTCACAGGGTTGTTGTGAGGATAAGATGGAGAGGGGGAGGATTGTGTAAGCTGCCTTGGGTTCCTTGCAAGAGGAAAAAAGGTGGGGTATAAAATAAATAAATAAATAAATAAATATTCTATGACTATGAAAAGACCACCCATACACACACACACACACACACACACACACGTATGTATGTATATATAATGTCCACTATGTACTCTTTAATAGGATGCTGGCAATATATAAAAGAATGTAATTTATTTATGGATGCTTCATTTTTCTAGCAATTTTCTAGCAACACCGATAAGTACCAATTAAAAGCCGTTTCAACTCCACTGCCTGATCTAAAGTAAGTATTTTGTAATTTTTAAAATTATAATTTAAATTTTAAAATGTATAATATTCATGCACATTTCACATTGGCTTGGATCCAGAGTCCTGCAAGTGAAACTTGCACAGTGGGGCTTCCCTGCCTCTTCTTCCCACTACAGCTCCTTGCATGTCCCAGAAAACCACACAGCAGGGTTAGGGGACCTCCTGGGATGGTGTGGAATGTGGCGGGGAAGCTGCAGTGTTGGGAGAATGGGTGGAAGCTAGACTGGCACAGCAACTGCTCACTAGTGAAGATCAAACATGGAATTTCTGATCAAGCTGTTGAAAACTTCCATTTTAGAATTTCAGATTTCAACAAAACCCTTCAAAGATTAAGTGAGGTAAGTAAGCTGTAGCTTATTTATAATCCATATTTTGGATCATTTAATGCATATTTTGATGACAAAACAATTCATTTTATTCTCTTATAGGCCTCTCTCATGCAATGTGGTACAGGAAACCAAAGGTTTGTTGTTTTAAATATAAAATGTTGTTGATGGGCTGATTGATTTGATTTGTACCCCGCCTTTCTACCAAGAAAAATGGTACCCACGGTGACTTGCAATCATAAATAAAACTTGATTAAAACAATAGTAAAACAGTTAATTAAAATACAATAATTCTTGTTACATTCCTTCTAATTCTGTAAGTGGCTACAAGTGTATTAAAAAGTACTGCTGCTTTCAAGTGGAAGCACTGCGGCTTCAGTGCTTTTAACAGAAATCTAAACAGTGCAATCCTTTGCATTTCTACTCAGAAGTAAGTCCTATTGAGTTCAATGTGACTTACTTCCACGTAAGTGTGTGCAGGATTGCCGCCTAAGGGTCTATGTCTAGAATGAGTCTAGAACGAGTCTAGAAATTAGTAACATTTCTAAGCAATGCAGCCACGTTGGACCAAATGTGTGAGGAAGGGGGTGCCATCTCCTCCATCTCCTAACCCTCTCAGCTGAAAGACCATGCACTTTCGAATAAAAAGCCCCACCTCTGAACAGGCTACCACACCCACCGAAATCCCTAAAGATGCTGAAATTATTGGGAAAATGAAACTCTCATTGATGATGGTTGTTCTGTAAGCAGGGTTTGTCTTGTTTTAATTTGATTGGGTTAGGTGCAAGAAGTAGCAATAAAGGTTTGATGTACATTTACCTACTAGATCAAGCCAAATAATAATGCACATATATTCTATGTTTGGTAAGAAAGTGATTTAACTAACTGAGCAGTTACACTATTTTTTAAATAAATCATATACAATCTTGTAGAGTTTACATTTATTTTTTCATATTGTAGTGCATCAGACTGCAATTTCACAATAAAGCTGGAGAAAAAAATGAATATAAGCAACATATTGTCAGATTTAAAAGAAAAAGCAGAAATTGGCCCAATTGGTAAGTAGTCATGAATATTTTCTTGCTTGAAACACTAGGTAACCAAGGGCATGTGTCTCATCTGTGCCTCAATCTTAGAATTTAAGACTAAAAATTCAAAAAAAGAACCTGTGTTTTTTTTTAAAAGAAGAAAGACTTGGTGCCAGAGAGCCCCAAATTCAGGATTTTTATTTAGGCTTTGCATACCAGCCACTTGTAACCTCAGTTCTTTTAGTTAAAAGTAAGCTTTAAAATGGGAAACCCATCACTCTCGTATGTCAGTTTTTCTTCGTGCCAATATTTAGTGAGGGATGGTCTTTGATTTAAAAAGCCTTCAACACAAGCATTGGTGCATTTGGGTTGGGGTTCGGAGAGAGCTTTGTCCTTGCCACCCATGCATGTTCCTATCAGCAGGCACTACTAGGAGCCAAACTACAGTTGCGCTAATAACGTAGCGTGTAGCTGAGGGCTGTCTTTTCTTTCTTTCTTTCTTTCTTTCTTTCTTTTTACTCTAGTGCAGTGTTTGCCAACCTTGGGTCCCCAGATGTTTTTGGCCTACAACTCCCAGCATGCCCCAGCCTTGTAGGCCAAAAACATCTGGGGACCCAAGGTTGGAGAACACTGCTCTAGTGGAAGCATGCTTAGTTCCAATTCAGATTGGGATCACTGCACTCTGAGAGGGGATGGTTAAACCTTCCCCCCCTACACACTGTTTTTCCTCGAAATTCCCCACCACCATGGGGGCATTAAAAAGGGGGGGGAAGTCTCAATTGACACCAATGGAGAATTTACCACCACCACCCGCCGTGTGTGTGTGTGTGTGTGTAGATTTAGGAGATTTACTCCTTCCCTCCCAGAGTGTGATGGCCTTGATCTGAATCAGGGCCTCACACGCTTATGCTATAGTAAAAAAAGAAAAAAGACAAGTCTCAGCTATGCGATTAGTGTAACTTGTAGTTTGGCTCTAAGTAACAGTGGAGTAAGGAAAGTTAGCATAGTGCAGACACTGCAACAGGATATATAGAGCATGGTAGTTATCACCCAGCATCACCAATCATATAATTAGTGTGCACTAGGCATGCTCCAGGCATCATGCAGTTATGTTCTGATGCTTTTTTGGTAATCACACAGATTTTCCATTGATCACTGTTCAGCAGCAGTAGATAAGAACTTTATTCCATTCTCAGTCCCTACACACACCGCCACTGCATACAAGTTATTTAACATTTTGTTATATTTATTATTTTATTTATGATAGAAATTTCTACCCCACTCTTCAAGTAACTACCCAGGATGGCTAAATTAGATCATTATGTATGATATATAATTATTGTGTAGCGTTTTGTTAATTTGGAGTGCTCTACAAAGAACAATCAATCTTATAAAAAGGACTTTGTGACTTTCACAATAATCTCTGCTGATTGGCAAATTAAAGTGATTTGTGTTCTTAATTTGTTATTAGAATCGTGCTGTTGTTCAACTTCGCAGCCTTACTCTTGTCCCTCTACTGCTGAAGAGCTGCAACAACTGCAGTGGTAAGGGTGACTTAAAATAAGGCTACTTAGCTCAGGAAGTTTGGGGGGTATTTGTCAAATAGCCTAATATTGAGCTGGTTTGCACAACACAGCTGGGTCATCCTAGGTTGTTTAAGCCATGATGAGCCATGCTGTCTGCTGAGCGTGTGCAGCCACTGTTTTCAATAGGCAATCCCCAATCAGGGCAATTGGGGGTTTCGTCATGTCATGTGAACATGGGTTATGCAAGCATTAAACAATACACGTATAACCCTCGATCAGTAGTAGGGTTATGTGAGGGTTGTTTAATGTTTGAATAACCCACAATGGTCAGATTTCTATGACAAGGCGCAACCCACAATTTGAGGTTGCATATTCAAAATGGCGGCAGTATATGCCTGACACATGCCGCGGCTCATCATGGGTAAAATAACACATGATGAGCCAGCCATGTCATGCAAACCAGCCCATTGGCTTGCACAGTATCTCTCAGCACTGGGTAGGGTGACGGGAACAGAGAAGTGGGGTACAACTTGATCTTATTTATGTATTTCTGGTTCCATATTGGGCATCTGGCAAGGGCAAATGGTAAGATCCCTTTTTCCCCAATGCTACAGTCTCAATCCGGATCACTCCGACCCAGTGGCTGCTATTTAGAAAACAAAACCAAGAATGCAAAATGAAGAATGCAAGACCCAATTGTATACTTAATGTTGTGTCTTGTCTGGCCATTAGTAGCCATCAAGGTTCATAGAAGGAGAGACAGTATAGAAGGAGATGACAGATTTATTTCTCACAGTATTTTGCAAGTCCCAATGGTCTACCATTCAGGACAAAAAACATGGCATAAATAAACAGAAATGTCATAATATGCTGTGCAGGCAAAAGAAAATATGAAACATCCAGTAAGGGGACAATCCGTCTTCGTATGGGTGACCATAGTGCCTTGCTTCTCCCTTCCCTCCTCCCTTGGAACAGATACATAACCTAATATTAAGGTATCTCTGGAGCATTACGAAGAGTGGCAGGCCTGAACATGCCTCCCATATTCCCTTCTGCACAGTGCAGAGAGGGAAGACAGGATGGGGATACGGAAGGCATGCTCAGATCTCCCATTCTCCATAATGTACTGATGTGATACAGCCATGCTCTGATGTGTCCATGTGAGGAAGGACCATCTCCTAAATGGAAGGCTGTGAATATGTTTAAACTGAATGTGATTTCATATTTACTGCAGAATTCAAAATCTTGATTCACAAGGTACTAATATCTCTAGTAAGAATATCGTAAAAATACGAAGGAATTAATTGTAAATTCATTAACAGCGGCCAGGTTAATGATTGCGAGGAAATGGAAGGTTCAGCATGAATTTCTAATTACTGATTGGTATAAGGAGATATGGGATATGATAAATTGACTTGTAGTATTAAATGTAAAAAGGGACAGCTAAAGATAAACAATTTTAAGGATATTTGGGATCAGTTCCTAGATTATGTGTTAGATTATTTGTTTTGGAAAAATTAAATAAAAAATTATTTTAAAAAAAGAATATCTCTGGAGGCATGACAAAAATTAAGAATATTAACACAAACAAATATGGTCTCATGCTGTTTTAATCATAAGCATATAATTACTTATTTTGGGGTGGGGACCTTGTATTTTTTTAAAAACCTTTTTGCAGTATAGGTTTCTGGTAAACCAACCGAAGGACCTGTATAATTTTATCTGTTTTTCTCCTATAGTGGTATGCATGAACCAATTGCCTGCATTGGCCCTCGTATGCCTGGCCCAGCAGTTTCATCTGTTGCTCCTTCCCCTGTTGCAACTCAGCATGATGCTCCTTCCTCTAAATCAACCACTGTTTCTCCTCCTCCTTTGACCGAGCCGACAACAACAAATTTTAGTAATGGACCTGCTACTCAGATTAAAAATACATTTCTTCCTTTCACTGATCAAAATACAGTTGTGCTTCCTTCTGTAGCTCCTACCGAGGCTACCCATGCAGATCTTCCTTCTGCTTCATTCAACACAACTAATTCAGTCTTTACAACAATGTCATCTACCAAACCTACTACTTCTCTGGTGGTGTTTTCCACCACATCTGTTACTACAGTATCTCCCACTACAACTTCTGCCAAACCTACAACAGCAATTTTCCCACCCATATTGTCCACATTACCTGCCATTAACACTTCTTCAGATAAGCATTCCACTACTGATGAGATTGGAACTCCAAGTAAAGCCAGCACAGGTAAACCTGATTTTAAATGGATGACGAAGATCTCTTGTCACCCAGACCTGCTTTACACATGCAGTTTGAGGTGTAGTATGGAACTGGAAAAGCAACCATATGGAGTTTGCTTCACATAGAAAGCTGCAGTCTAAACAGCTTACCATGCAGCAGTGTCTGGTGTAGTTTGCTAGGGGAATCCATTGATGACCATTGCAAGGTGATATTCCACCCTTCTCATTTGGCACCAGGGTCAGAGTTGGGGCAGAACTGTGCAAGTGCACAGTTGTGGAGTGGATAGTTGCTTCAGTATGGGCACTAGCTGCTGGCATCAGAGGGGGCAGCTATCCACTCAGCAACAATGCATTTGCTTCAGTACCCTCCCTCAATCTCTGCCTCCTGGTGCCACAAAATAAAGGTGGGATTTTGCCTTCCCCATCTTTTGTTGTGCTGTGATGGTTTCACCCAGCAAACTGCATCACTGGTCACCACTGTTCCGTGCCACAAATTGCATGTGTGAATCAGGCTTCAGTGTGAGCCAAGGGGAGGAATTCAAAGGACTGTCATAAATAAAGGGAAAAAACCTAGAACTCTTTTACACAGGCCATTTTCAAAGGACTGGATGCACTTATCCAGTGCTGCCGATTCATACAAGTGATGCATGTCACACGCTCAACCTGCATTGTCTTCCTACTGATCTGCATGGTAGAAGGAGAACAAAGCAGGGTCACCACAGAGTGCACTGACCCCACTTTAGCCAAGGTACAATTAGGGCAATGGTTTTTTCCATGCCACATCATACCCATTTTCCTATTCTCCCAAACTTTTGGCCTGGTGCTAAAGCATGGAGTTGGGAACAGGAGAAAGCCCTGTGCAGATGTGCCTTGAAATTGATGTCATAAGAGCTTTAATCCGCTAGAACTGGGTGAGCATTTGTCTTATACTTAAGATACTAAATTATAGCGCAATCCTATGCATGTTTACTCAGAAGTAAGTCTCACTGAGTTCAATGGGGTTTACTTCCATGTAAGTGGGCATAGGATTGCACTGTTAAATATGAGTTCCATGACAGCTTTTAATTGTTTACTGAAACCATAGTTGGAGCAATAAGACCAAAATTGGCTGCTTTCATGCTTCATTTTCTTGCTTTACACACTGACGCTCAGATAACATGTTGCTTTTTTCCCTCTTTTGCAGAACCAATATCTCATAGTCAGCCCATTACCACTAGTACTAATGCCCCAGATATTGAGCACATAATTTCTCAGCTGGAGGGCAATTTGACGGCAGAAACAATAGCCCCATCCCTTGCAAGATCACTTCTGGACAGCGTTAGTAGTCTCCTAAACATGCCTGAATCGCAGATATCTTCAAAGTCTAAAAGGTACGTCTCTTTGTGATTTAAGGAACATTTGTGCTTCTCATCCTGATAAGGTTTTATTTGTTGTTTGTGATCCCAGTGCTATCAGCCACAATTTTATATTTCATTTCTCTCTATAAAATCTTTTTACTGAGACAAGCATTTTGTCGCCACAAATGAGTAGAGGGTCTTTTTTGGAAGCTTAAACCCTCCCAAACAAACTAAGGTTGAAATCCAATTTAATTTTTTCCCACTGATGGAACTGTTCCCATCAGCAGAACTGGGAGGAGGCAATTCTCCCTGCTCTGAGCAGCCCATTGCATTGCATGCCCTCAAAATCTGCTTCAGGTGGTTGCAAGGCCCTCTAGAACAAATTTTTTTTGGGGGGGGCTGCATGTAGAAGGAGAGAGGAAGAAAGTCCTGTTGTGAAAATGGACATCGACTTTTACGACATTGGCATCCACCCTAAGTAATTTGGTTATCACCCAAAGTGATTTGATTATGTTGAACTTCACCTGAGCCTTCTGAGGTGAAGTGGATTAAAAGGCCAGATAAATAAATATTGCATTTTTACTCAACAAACTTGAACTTAACTTGTGGCTTCTCTTTTTAATGGTACATTTTCACTGGAATTTCTGCATTTACCTGGGCTTTAAAATGATTCATGTGAAGCTAGTTTTTCATGAAATGGTTATACTTTTTTCTAACATGGAACAGCACTATGTAATCTTTTCTATTTTTACCTTCATAGAATAATAAAAATAGTGGATACAATTGGCTTAAAATTGAACTTCTCAGCAGAATCCATTAATCTGACTTCCCCTGCCTTGGCTCTTGCTGCCTTGAAAGTCTATAGCAGTTCCTTTAGCGGTGTTTCTTTTGCTATTAAAGATTCCTCAGACCTTCAGGTAAACCCATTTTTTCTTATTAATTTTATTTCCTTGTTTCAACCCCCCCCTCTAAAAATGGGATTTTGAACATATGGGTTTGTATCCAACGTATGTCTAACTTAAGTCTCATTCATTTCAATGGGTCTACAGCTTAAGTTTAAAGTCTGACATCCAGATATGCACAAAACAAAAATGAGAATGTAAGAATGATATTGATTTAGATTTAGCTTTGCACATATTTTTAGTTGACAGTGCAGTCCTATACATATCTCCTCAGAGGGAAGCCCCACTGATTTCAATGGGACTTACTTTAGGATTGCAGCCTAAATTTGCATTTATAGTCATAAGCATTTGAATTTTTAAAAAATCTAAAAGGTTCAAGAAATTCCAAGAGTAAGTGGGTTATATCCAATGGTGACTTTGCATTAGTGGAAAGCACTTCCCCTTGTAGAAGTTGAGGCACCAAATTTTCACCAGTACCACCTTCCCACTTAAATTCACCGATCTAGCCGTCAAAAAGCTGCTTTTGAGGCTTGGAGGACCCTCTGGATCAGAATGGGAGAGGGTGTGGAAGGCTGTAGTGGCTTATTTTTTAAAATTGAAAAGTGAGACTTTTAATCAGGCTCCTGATGCCACTTTTCAAAACTTTTACATAATCTGATGAATACTGGTGCAATCGATTCCCATGCTTCTGTCTATCATGCATCTGTCTATTCACATGCATTCTTTCCACAGAAGAAAAGAAAATAAAGAGGTGCTTATATTTTCTGTGAACATTAGAAATAAGATGAAATAACAATTAAGCCTTGCTATCTGTAACAATTAAGCCTTCCATAGGGAAAAGATGGGAAAGGAAACAAATGTTATCATTTGCTAAAGAAACCTATGTATCATTCATTAGGAGCTGGATTAGGACGTAGATCTGTGCAATGTTAATTGTACTTGTGAATTTGTCTGTGGACTTTTCGCTAGCTAGACTGAATGACTCTGAAGAGGGAACTGCTTCTCTTGCCTTAGAAATTATGGTTCTCTCTGTTGTGGAGAACCTCATTCTGGTCTCTTAAATACCAGTGGTGTCCTTTACCACAGCCACAGACTAGAAATAGCACAGTGCTTAGGGTCCAGTTGTCTCTTTATTTTGTAAGTAAAATTATTTTATCTCCTTTTTAAAAAAGGTTTTTCTTGGAACTCAAGTTCCTACAAACAGCGTTGGAGCCATTACACTTCCATCATCAATAATGACAAATTTGTCATCTGAAGATAAGCGGCTGGCTTCTAGAATTATATTTAACTTTTTTGGGAAGACAACTGTCTTCCAGGTAATTTTTATGCATTCAAAACATACATGAATTTTTAAACTTTAGTGTATTATTTCTAGCAATAGATTTTAATCCAATCAATTAATATGAGTGTGTGTGTATTTTTGCAGGATACCTCATTGAAAAATGTGACTCTGATCAGCCATGTTATATCATCAAGTGTTGCAAACCTCACGATTAGCAACTTGAAGACAAATGTTACCGTCACACTACAAAATACCAAGCCTAGTCAGGTACAAATGGAATTCAGGCATTTGTTGCATTTATAGTGTTTAGACTAATCAGATATCACTGTATTACTGCTTCATTGCATGTGAGTTTCTCACTTACCTGAACACCTGGATATTCTTTATTTTTAATCTGCCTGAATATTCTTAATTTTGTGGGGGGAAATCATTTGCAGTTATTGTGTAATGTCTTAAATATATCTAGGAAGATTCTTATGAGTGTGGCTATTGAAGCTGCATTTTCCATATTTGCATCCCATGTTTTTATCAACATGAGGGAACAAGAGGGGGGAAATTATGTGTTTACTGCAAAAAGTGGCTCGATACTTTGTACATGCTACAGTTGCATGCACTCAAAGGATTGATTTTTGTGTGCACTCCCAAGTGTGTGTGCACAAAACATTTGTGGATGCTTGACTTGGCACTGCCATCTCCCCCAGGCCCTCCCAACTCACCCTAGGCAGGAGAAGCGGGGGCAACTCCAGCTTCTCAGTGGAGCACCCTTTCCCACCAAGAACCACACCAGGACTACAAGTGCCACAGAGAAGCACACTGAGACTACATGTCCCAGTGTCCCTGATCAGAAAGTGACATTGTTCATGTCAATTTCTGGTGGAGGCTCTATGTTGGAGGAAATTGATGCGATATGGGTCACTTTCCTGGCATGGATGCTGGGTGTGTACTCAAGAGTGTGCTCCTTGGTAGGAAGGAAGCTCCACTGAGGAACTGGAGCTGCCTCTGCAGCCACTGCCTCCCACTTCTGTGCAGGGTAAGTTGGAAGGGCCTTGGAGGTGTGGGGACAGAAGAAGAGGGACACAGCTGTGGAGGTGGTGAAGTCGTGGGCTGAGCAGGTACCCTGCTGGTAGCAGGCAAAGTGCAGGGACCCTCTCATGTAACCTGCACCTCCTCTCAACCAGCCAAACAGGGAACTCACTTGCATTAGTTCCCTTTTTGTATTAATCAGGACATCTCTAGAACTGATGAATATAAAAGTCAAATATTCAAATATCCAGAACTTCTGTCCAACTGTAGTGCTGCAGTACATCATATTGAAATGGGAAAACCTGTGCCTTTTCACCCAGGTACACTTTTCAGAATAACAACATTACAGCCACACCTAGGGCACTCTAAGTGTTCTTCCAGCCACATACAGCTGGAAGCTGCACCTAAATGCCCCAAACAACATGGGCAGAGCTGAACACATTCATCTTTCCCATGGAACTGACAGGGATGGGGACTCGGACTCGAGGACTCGACTCGTGAGTCGGACTGAGTCCCCCCTCTGACTCGAGTCGCACTCGAGTCCCAATATTTTTAATGGGACTTGAGACTCAACTCGAGGCCAAGGACTCGTCAACATCCCTGCTTGATGCCACCTGCAGGTGCTGGACCTAGTTGCAGTAACAATCCAAGTTTATTTTTTAAAATGATTTTCCTAAAATGCAACCTTTCAGACATTTTGGGTTTGGCTGCCTCTGCCTGCCTGTTTGGGGTTCCCAGCCTCCTCTGCCTGCCTGGTCTCTTCTTAACCAGTTCCACAGTTTGAATTGTCCAAGACAAAGGCCTCTGCCTGCCTGCTTTGGGGTTCTCTGCCTCCTCTGCCTGCCTGGTTATTTTGGGTTTGTCTGCCTGGTCTGTTCTTGTCAAAATCGGTGGCAGAGTTTTGAGATAAAAAGGCACACTTGTGCCTAGAATTTATTTAAGCCACACATCTGAAGTAGCCTTATTTTGTTGGGAAAAAACCCCGTTGATTTTAATAGGGACTCGTGGAGTCAGCTTTGGGAGTGACTCGTGACTCGTGAGTCACCATTTTGGACCAAGGACTTGGACTCGGACTCGAGACTCGGGTCCAAAGACTCGACTCGTGACTCGAGACCAAGGACTCTTCAACATCCCTGGGAACTGACACCTTCCCAGAGAGATACATGCTCTGTGGGAACAACCTACATGCAGTCAGCTGTGTCATCATCATCATCATCATCATCATCATCATCATCATCATCGTCGTCGTCGTCGTCATCTCTATACCACCCTATAGTTGAAGCGCTCTGGGCGGTTTACCACAATCAATAAAAAATACAATACAATACAAAATATACACAATAAAAACATTATAAATTTTTTTAAACCGAATTTAAAAAATGACACAAATAGCTAAAACAAGTTAATACAACATGACCAGTAACAAAGTTAAAAATAACCACCCCACCATGCACTATTTAGAGATGTTAAAAGCCTCAGCATAGAGGCCAGTCTTAACCTGGCGCCAAAAAGATAGTAGAGTTGGTGCCAGGAGGGCCTCAGGGGGGAGTGCGACGACACGGTCCCTTACACTTTGGGACCAGGCGCATAAACCCTTCTCAGGCTAAGCATCAACACTTAAAAACCTGAGGGGAGGGTCAAATGAAACCTTTCCCCTACTAATGAGGGAAAAGATTAATACTTTAAGGATCTAGCTTAAATTTATGATACTGTGGGGTACAAAGGTGTGTGTGTGTGTGTGTGTGTGTGTAGATTTAAAAGTAATGCAGGTTAATAACACCAAGCTGACACGTAGGATTTGGGTAGCAAACAAAATAAAAATAAGTTTATTTTAATTCTCAAAATCTTAGTTCCAGAAAATAACTTTAAACCTGCCTACCCCAAACACTTTGTAATTAACCTACCGTAAGTCCCTATAACTCCAAATACTTCACTCCACAGACAAGCACTGATTTCTCTCAAAACTCCTGACAAGACACGAATAACCTAACTCCCCAACTCTCCCCACACTCCAAACACTCTCCCATAACACACTAACTCAACTAAACTAAAACTGACATCACTCAAACACTCCTTATATACTCCTCCCCCCACCCTTTCCAAGACATCATAAAGCACACCCACTTGGTTCAACATTCTAGACACATTAAACATACTAATGCAGACATACACCAGGGAACTGAATTGTTATGCCACAGGGAGCGTGCTCCAGAGTTGGGGGGCTACCACAGAAAAGGCCCTCCCCCTTGTTGCCACCCTCCAAGCCTTCCTTGGAGGTGGCAGTCAGAGGAAGGTGCCAGATGTTGAGTGTAGTGTCCGGGTAGATTGTGGTTGGGAGAGGCGTTCCGTCAAGTACTGTGGTCCCAAGCTGTGTAGGGCTTTAAAGCACCTTGAATTGGGCTCGGAAGCATACAGGCAACCAGTGCAAATGGGCCAGAACTCATGTTATATGTTCGGACCTTCTGGTCCCATTAATGAGTTTGGCTGCCACATTGTGTACAAGCTGCAGCTTCTGAACAATCTTCAAGGGCAACCCCACGTAAAGTGCATTGCAGTAGTCTAGCTTCGAGTTGTGAGGATGTTTAAAGGACACCCAGTTTCTATGTTTTTTCATTGCAGAAACCCCAGGTCAGAAACAACCTATAGTGTAGACATTGCAAGTCAAATGTACTTATTTAGTGACAGTGGTAAGTCCTTACTATAATTGTGAGAGAATGGATAATGAAAAGGGAAACAAAAATGGAAAGGCCTCCTTGTTATTCCAGCACTCGTATTAATTTTGGTCCAGGTCAAAGGCAATAGAAAAATCATTCATATAGTTCTCCTTGGTTTTGGATGTGTTTGTTACTGTTTCAATACATATTTAGTGCTTGGCACTACAGAACACAGAAATGACATGTTTTTTGGTGCTGAAAGAGATTTATAATCCAATCTGTGTGCTAGCGTAGCCTGGCGTTCCACACACAGTAGTAGCAGAGAATCCCTTACACAGCAGTAGCATGCAGCAGACCCTGTAATGACTCAGCCTCTCCAGCTTCTCCAGTTGCAGATTAATCCAGATTAATCCAGGACTCAGGAAACACTCTGTGACACCAACAGGTCTAACCTACCTGTTTATTTACTTATTCAAAGTAAGCACTACAGAGTATATATTTCCTAGTTATAGTCCATGTGCAGAGTATAAATGCATAGCAAGCATTAGTCCAGTGGAGGGAAGTGGAACTTCACCCCACCAATGCAAAGCGTTACATTGTTGCAGTTGCAGGAACAAAAGAAGAAGGAAACAAGAACAAAATCCTTCCTCTTAAAATGGCTTCTGTCTGGAACAGTTCACTACGTCAGAGAAAAACAAACACGTCACTGCTGGTTTGCTCCATTCCAAGAGATTTTGTTTCCCAGGCTGCGGCCTGGAATAGACTTTGTCTACAACAGAACTGTTCGTAACAGCCAACTGTTCCCAAAACATGTAAAAAACAAATACTCACAGTTTGTAGCTGATAATACATCACAACAATGTTCTTTTCAGAAAGAACTTATAATTTACATGAGATATGTAAGGTAAGAAAAGAACCACAGGGATTGATAAAGGAGTATGAAGGAGGAAGTGAGGGAGGGTTAGATAGTAGTTAGAGAAGCAGACAAAGAAAGGCTATGGTGTGTGTGTGTGTGTGTGTGTGTGTGTGTAATGCAAGTGAAGTTACTTTTTTAAATTAATATATTTTATTAAAAAAACAAGCATCAAAATTAATTAACAGTTCAATCCATTTTCAATTAACTTCCAAATACATATAGCCTTCCCTACTCATAATAATTATTCCAAAACACAATGAATGGATGCCATTTAACAGAGATCTGTTTGTTGTCTAAAATCAGACCAACAAGTTTTACTTTTAGTTTTAATGTATGGTTTAGATTCAAAGTAACTTGAGGATAAGTAAATTCTCTTATTTTTCCTCTCCAAACAGGAGAATTGGACTGTCAGATGTGCCTTCTGGGACTTCAGTAAAAATGGTATGCCTGCATAGTCATGCCTTTTTACTTGCATTAACTTTATAGTAGTTTAAAATTGTTCCAGTTCTATTTTGATAATGGAAGATTTTAATTTCTGGCAGATGACAAAGGAGGCTGGTCCTATGAAGGCTGTGAAGTTAAAGAGAGAAGAACAAATGAAACTGTCTGTAGCTGCAATCACCTCACAAGCTTTGGAGTTTTACTGGTAATATCTGCACTACATGACCAAAAGCTGCATAACAGCTCCTTATGCCCCTAGGTTTTGAAAGTGGCTTGCCCTGTGGCATGGAGGGAGGGGTAAAGTTAAAAGCCCCCCCCCCGAGGGGATTTCGTTAATTTCAAGGGTTTTTGGATTGTGTTTATAGTGCCTGGATTGTAGTATCCAATGGTGTCCCAGCACTAGCGTTAGGGATGTATGGTTTTTGTGGAATCGGTTCCGTGTGTGTTTCATTGATTGTCAGGTGCCATTTGTTCTGCTCTCCATTCACAGACAGATTTGATCTTTTTTTTTTCAGGATGCAAAAAAATAATAATAAAAAATGCTGCTATAAGTTTTGCTGGAATTTATGTAATTTTCTTTAGTACGTAACATTTAGCCAATGTTTCCTCATTCCATTCAGTTCCCATGAGCAGAGCACACAAAAAAGAGTGCTACATGGAGGCTGAAGAGAGATCAGAAATGTATTAAATGTGTGAGTGTTGTTTTTTTTTAATGTCATATGTATTTGCTTATTTTAAAAATAATAACACAGTATATGTTTCTGTGGTGTATCTATCAACATAAACTTCCGTATTTTCCAGTGAATAAATTTGCATAAATTTTGGGAAAGTAAGAAATGTTCTGAAAGTCTGTGGATCCTGTGCAAGCAGGCTGGCCTGCTGCTGAATCTATGGGTCAAATTCAAAGAAATCTGTACCCATTGAATCCATCTTCGATTTCTCCAGCATCCCTACCTAGCAATAATGACATTGCGCTAGTGTAAACAAATGCTTGTGCAATGTAACCAGCTAGTGCAATAGGGAAAAGTGGTGATTTGCTGCCAAAATTTTGTGGCAAATCACCACTTTTTGCCATTGTGCAAGCACCAGTTTACACTAGCACAATGTCATTAGCACTGGGACACCATTGAATACAATCCATAGTTTCCTGGTTTGGATGTAGCATGGAATTATGGTTTATTAACCCAGGAAGTCTTCAATTGCAGCGTGCTGAAAAGGGAAGGCGGTAGCATGAGGTCAAAGAACATATGTCCATGGCTTGTGTATATATCAGCTTAAGTAACCAGTATGTGTATGTCTTGTAAACCTCCCAGAGAGCTTTAGTTAATGGGTGGTATAGAAATGGAAAGAATGAATGAATATCCAAACTGGGCAGGAGAGATTGAGGAAGGAAACGAAGGTGAATGTTACAATATCTTAAAAATACAGACAGCATCTTTTCATAAATAATTTGTCTAGAAATGCTATATACTCAACAAAGCTGTGTGGATCTAGAATTGGCCTCCACAGTCACTTACGGGACCCATCGCTAGAGTCTACACAATTTTTTTTAGAATTTCCTCTTTTTATAATTTTCTTTTTGTAATTTTATCCTGGAAGACAATCTTACTCGGTCACGAGTGATCGCCTACTACTACTCAGCTGAGGTGTTGATTGTTATGGTTTTTATCACTTATATAGGCTGTGCTTTTTAAACACTTTTTCTTCTCATTTTTTTAAAAAAAATTCTGCTTCCTTTACAGGATTTATCACGGCACCCCCATATAGATCCCATCCAAGTGCTAATTCTAACTTTCATCACTTACATAGGTTGTGGCCTTTCAGCCATTTTTCTTTCTGTTACCCTTGTTACATATATTGCATTTGAGTAAGTACCTGCTCAATTTAAATTATATCACATTATTATTTTATGTAGTTAAATATAGGTATAATCAAATTGAAGGATGTCATACCACATCAAAGGACAATCATCAACATTTTCTTTTTACTTGGGAGAGAATTTCAGATAAAGAACAGTAAAAAGTAAAACAAACCTAGATTATAACACAGCTTTGTATTTAGCTGGAAGATAGAAATTGAGAAATGCCTCTAAAGAGCAATATATCAAATATGATAGTATACGTTTTAAAACATAGAAAATCAAACTATCCCAGAATTTTCATCTCTAGGCTGCATGACATATATGAAGGAATGCCTTGCACAGATTTCGTGGCATGTGGCAGCCTTCACCAACCTGGTGCTGTCCAGATGTGTTGGACTACAGCACCCGTAAACTCTAGCCAGCACAGCCATGAGGAATGTTGCTGGGGATGTTGGGAGTTGTAGTCCAACACATCTAGAGGGCACCAAGTTGGGAAAGGCGGCTGAGAGCCAGTATGGCATAGTGGTTAGAGTATTGGACTGGGACTCAGGAGATCTGGGTTCTAGTCCCCGCTCGGCCATGAAACTCACTGGGTGACTTTGGGCCAGTCACTGACTCTCAGCCTAACCTACCTCACAGGGTTGTTGTGAGGGTAAGCCGCCTTGAGTTCCTTGCAGGAAAAAAGGGGTATAAATATAATAAATAAATAATAAATAAATATGGCATGCCTTTCTGGACTGCTTTGATTATGAAATAATACCCTAAACAGCAACTACTGTGACCTGGTCATCTGACTCTTTGTCTAGGTGACACACAAAACTCCCCACCCTCTGCACAACCCAATTCCTGTTTCTCATTTCTCTTCTATTTTGTTCCTTATCTTCCTGCTTATCTGACTGAAAATAGAAGACAGAAATTCCATAGAGGAATTCCCAAGACTGTAACAATTATTTTTAATTGTTTATATCACCCAAGAGGACAATATGTCCTTTAAAAAGTCTTAATCTTAGTTGTATAACAAAAGTTTATTATTCATTTTATAACCTCTTGCATTTCTATTATTGTTCACCATTACTGATAATGAAAAATCTTGATATATTACTGATAAAAGTACATTTTAAATGAACTTAATACAGTTGACTTTCCTATCATTTTAGAATTTTCAGATATCTCAGGGAATTGCTATTTTTGCAGTTTTAAACTAATATAAGATTTGCTGCTAAATAAGTAATTATAATGTTATATTTTGTTAATTGGCAGTGTTCTGTTTAAAATGCAAACCTGCATAATGTGTAAAATTTTCTTATAACTGAAAAACACATCCATGCAACTTAGCAAATAGGAAATAGTGGTGACATGAATACCTTTGTTAACTGTTATTTCAGTTAGAAATCAGTAAGATTTCATATATATGGTCTTTGAACTGCATTTGTTAAAGGTTTCAGTTTGGTCCATTTATAAATAAAACAAAGACACAATATTGCCTGCATCAATGTTTATTATTTTCAAACATAATATTCAAGAAAAGTGACAGCTTATAGTATTTATTTGCTTTTATAGGAAAATCCGAAGAGATTATCCTTCTAAAATCCTGATTCAGCTCTGTGTTGCATTACTTCTGCTGAACCTAGTTTTCCTCCTCGATTCCTGGATAGCTCTGTATAATATCGAAGGATTGTGCATTTCAGTTGCTGTATTTCTTCATTATTTCCTTTTGGTTTCTTTCACTTGGATGGGCCTTGAAGCCTTCCACATGTATCTTGCCCTTGTCAAAGTGTTCAATACCTATGTTAGGAAATACATCCTAAAATTCTGCATTATTGGCTGGGGTATGTATATCTTTTATTTATTTATATCTGAAATGGGTAGTATATTAGCTTGATTAGCTTATTACCTTCCTTGATTAGCTTCCGCCGTGCATTAAAAACGTGGCTTTTCAGGCGGGAATATGGGGTGGGTTAGGATTTTTAAGTTTTGTACTGTTTTTAATTGTGTTTTATACTGTGTGTGTGTGTGTGTGTGTGTTCCCCCCCCCCTTCTTGTATTTTATTGGATTGTACATCGTTCAGAGTGGCCGGTTGTCTGGCCAGATGGGCGATTCATAAATAAAATAAAATAAAATAAAATAAATAAATGCCTCTCTAATTTGCTTAGTGGCTAAAGGGCCATTACATACAGAACTAGTAGTTTGGATCCAGACTTATTCATGGTTAGAGTAAACCCACTGCAAACAATGGGACAAGTTTGTCATGACTAACTTAAGCCCCATTGATTTCTACATAGGTCTACTCTAAGCATGACTAAGTCTGGATCCAACCCAATATGCTGCAGTGGATAGTGTGTTTGAATTGCATTGGGATCCCGGGGTTCAGGAGGTTGTAAACGCCTCCCTGAGAGAGGGAGTGGTGCCTGCCTCTTTGAAAGAGGTGGTGATTAGGCCACTTCTCAAAAAGCCTAACCTGGACCTGGATGATGTTAGTAACTACAGGCTGGTAGCTAATATCCCATTCCTGGGCAAGGTGCTTGAGCGGGTGGTTGCTGGTCACCTCCAGGCACTCTTGGATGAAATGGACTATCTAGATCCATTTCAATCCGGCTTCAGGCCTGGTTTTGGAACAGAAACTGCCTTGGTTGCCCTGTGGGATGACCTTTGCCGGGAGAGGGACAGGGGGAGTGCAACCCTGTTGATTCTCTTGGACCTCTCAGCGGCTTTCAATACCATCGACCATGGTATCCTTCTGGATAGGTTGTCTGGATTGGGAGTTGGAGGCACTGTGCTCCAGTGATTCTGATCCTACTTGGGCGGCCGATTCCAGAAGGTGGTGCTGGGGGATTACTGCTCTGCCCCTTGGCAGTTATGCCATGGGGTGCCACAGGGCTCTATTTTATCCCCCATGCTGTTTAACATCTACATGAAACCACTGGGAGAGGTTATCTGGAGGTGTAGTCTGAGGTGTAATCGATATGCAGATGACACCCAGCTCTATCTCACCTTTTCATCTAATCCAGGTGAGGCAGAGCTGTTCTGAATCAGTGCCTGGGCATGGTAATGGACTGGATGAGGGCTAATAAACTGAGACTCTATCCAGATAAGATGGAGGTACTGTTAGTGGGTGGTTCGTCTGCCTGGCTAAGTGATATTCAACCAGTTCTGGATGGGGTTGCACTCCCCCTGAAGGATCAGGTTCATAGTTTGGGGGTGCTCTTGGATCCACAACTGTCACTTGAGGCACAGGTGAACTCGGTGGCACGGAGCACTTTTTGTCAGCATAGGCTGATATACCAACTACGTCCTTATCTGGACAGAGATAGCCTAGCTACAGTTATCCATGCTCTGGTAACCTCTCGTTTGGATTACTGCAATGTGTTATACATGGGGCTGCCTTTGAAAATGGTCCGGAAACTTCAGCTGGTCCAAAACAGGGCAGCAAGATTATTAATGGGGACTGGCCGACGTGAACATATTATGCCAGTGCTTTCTCATCTGCACTGGCTGCCAGTCTGTTTCCGGGCCCAATCCAAAGTGCTGGTACTAACATTCAAAGCCTTAAACGGCTTGGGGCCAGGGTATCTGAAGGATCATCTCCCATATGTATCAGCCCGGACACTAAGATCTTCTTCAGCTGGTCCCTCTCCGAGAGCCCCTGCCAAAGGAAGTGAGGCAGGTGGCTACCAGGAGGGCCTTTTCTGCTGTGGCACCCCGGTTGTGGAATGAGCTCCCCAAAGAGGCTCACCTGGTGCCTACATTGTACTCTTTTTGGCTCCAGGTGAAGACCTTTCTATTCTCCCAGGCATTTTAATCATTTTAATCTTGTAGTTGTTTTTAACTCTGTTATTGTACTTTGAAGTGCTGCTGCTAGCTTTGCTGTTTGTTTATTAATCTGTGGTTTTAAATCTTATATTTATATTATATTGTATTTTATGGTTTTAACTGTTGTAAACCACCCAGAGAGCTTCGGCTATTGGGCAGTATAAAAATGTATTAAATAAATAAATAAATTCAAATCACTTTCAGCCATGAGATATAGCCTAGTCGTAGGTAAGTTACTATCTCTCTGCTTAACCTACCATACTGTGTTATTGCAAAGATTAAAATAAGACAATCCTATGTATGCCCTAGTGATGCCTGGTGAAATTTTAAATAATGGGCTCATTATATGAATTTTCATTGCGTGCAATACTTGTTTTTAGGCACCAGAAACTGGAAACTCTGGCTCTGTAATTAATAAACAGACTATCTTGAGATGATGTCCCACTCTTGTGTCTGCATGCTCAACATCATCAGATTAGGACAATAGCCACTGTTGGCCAATGCTTAGTACTTGATTATTTCAACTCCGTGGTACATTTTTGGTTATTTTAGCCATTCCTGCTTGCAGGAGAAGCCATGCAGGACCACTAGCACACTGCTTGTTACTGATAAGCCAGAATTATCAGCAGTTCTGGCTTAGAATTTTGTGAGTGCAGCCAATGTATCTGAAGTGCTCCGAACTTTTGAAATGCACTAAATAAATGCTTATTATAGTTGTTGTTATACATAATGGGTTGGATCCAAAGAAGATTGAGCAGAACTTGGCTTGTACAACAGAGCTGTCCTGACTCTTCCCTCCCACTAAAGCCCCTGCATACATATCCCAAATGCTACTCCTGAGGGTTGATGAACGCTCTGGAAAAGCATGGGATAGGGCACAAGCACACTGCAGCAGGATGGGAAATTGGAAGAATTCAGCTGAGCTGCCTTGTGCAAGCATATGTGCTTTTCTGCTGGTGCAAGACATCTCTGGATCCAAGCTAAGGGTTCTCATTGCCAGCTCATTAGTTGCTTCATTACACATTTTCTCTATTCTTCCCAAACTATGCAATGGCTTTTTATCTTTCAGGGGTACCAGCAGTAATAGTAGCTATTGTATTGGCAATATCACCACATAACTATGGATCTGGATCATACGGAAAGTTTCCCAATGGCTCATCTGATGAATTGTAAGTGAAAAAAGGCAAATGTTAAGAGTATTAATTTGTTTAAGCAGTAACATATGAGAATGAGTCATATTTGTTCCTGGTAAAACTTTTCTTTAAGTTCTGTGCCATACATATGACTGTGGATAGAAAAAAAATGATAGAAGAAAAATAATAAATTATAAAGTGTGTATGTGCGTGCTTGTATGTGTGTGAAAATAAAAACAAATTTAAAATAGGGCTTGATCTTGAGTATCATAAAGAAATAAGATTTACTATAGGTGTGATTTATCCTTTTTTTAAATCAGTGAATGTATCTTTTGCCTAGTTACTAACATCAGCTGCAATAAAGGTATAGAAGTGTAGAGCTCTCATCAGAATTGCAGTCTATGGTCATGATCAAGAGTGTACCTTTTTGTCATGTGGCATGGGGGGGGTGCTATCTGGGGCTTGGGGAGAGCCTCGAATGGTGCATGGACCCAGCCTATGCCTTTTAATTTTCAATATGTTTAGGATACTGACAGATGCTTTCTTTTTCTTTTTTAGCTGCTGGATTAACAATAACATTATCTTTTACATCACCGTTGTGGGATACTTCTGCATAATATTCTTGTTGAATATCAGCATGTTTATAGTAGTGCTGATTCAGCTTTGCAGAATCAAAAAGAAAAAGCAACTTGGCACCCAGCGAAAAACCAGTATTCAAGATCTCAGGAGTGTTGCTGGCCTTACATTTTTATTGGGAATTACTTGGGGATTTGCCTTTTTTGCATGGGGTCCTGTAAATCTTATATTTATGTATCTTTTTGCCATTTTTAACACCTTGCAAGGTATGTACTTTTAAAAGTATCTCATATTAATATGTAACGAACATAATAGTTCTAGCAATACACAAAAATCACTCTTTAATTTAATATACAACACTTAAAGAAACCATGTACTAGTCCTGAATTTTATTATTGCAATATTTATTTATATTTAAATACATATTTAATATTTATTGCAATATTTAACAGTCAATCCTTTTGAAAACGTTATGTAAAAATAATTTATATGAAAGAATTGTTTCATGGTATCAATAGCTAGGACATCATAATTAGAAAGTAAGTTTTTATACATAAAAACTAGTTTGTCAATTTATGTATAAATAAATAAATAAATAAATGTAAGTTTATGTATTTTGATTAAATATGCAACTCTTATCAAAAGCATTCTTTAAAAACATTATACAGTATATAGATTCAGGAATATTAAAAATATAAGAAAATCTCAGACTAAAATGTAGGAGCGAATTCAATGCATTCTTTAAACTTGTAACACATTATTTTGCAGGATTTTTCATTTTTATCTTCTACTGTGTAGCAAAGGAGAATGTTCGCAAGCAGTGGAGAAGATATCTGTGTTGTGGAAAATACAGGCTGGCTGAAAATTCTGGTAAATATTAAAAGATTATTTAAAATTACACAGTGTACAGTTACAGTTCACTAGATCCAAAGGTGACTTGCTTGAACGGAGAAGTACTACTGTTCTTGTGCAGGGCAGCCTGCAGTTCTGCCAATTCCTCCTTCTACAGTGTCCATTCATGCTCCCCATCCCATGGTATTCCAAAGGGTCCCCCGAGCCTCACAAATGGCTTTTCAGGGCGTGCGGTGGGGAGCAAGAAGCTGGGAAAAGACTGTCGCAGGAGCTCATGAGCATTCTGTTCATGCTTCTTGGATCCCATCCAGTTTATGTTTTTCACTGTTGCCAAATAAATTTCTCAATAGATGCCAACCCCAACTTTTTCCCAATGATATAGACTACTTATTGTTCAAATACAGAATTGTATGAAGCTGCTAACTTTAGTTACACGACCACAGAAACTGTTCTGCAATTTTTTAAAAATCAAAGTCAGTGCTAGTTGGCCTAGAAATGGAAGTAGATTAAGAAACAATTTTATGAAAATGGGATGTTATTCATGAAGTCAGAGAACTTTGGCATTGCATTTTGGGGGGCATGAAGGCTTCACCCCATAATCTTTAGAGGGGATATAGATTTTCAGTGTACCATAACGGCCCTTGAGTACCCCTTGATTAGCAAAGCATTCATGCCCTATCCATAACTTGAGTTCTCCATTGATTCAATATCTGTTGAGGGACCGAGATCATGCCTTCTGGCCCTACCTGAGTGCAGCATGTTCAGCGCCACATGCACAGTACTGTCCATGCATAGGGCCTTCCACACAATTGGAAACTTGTGCTATCAGATTTTCCAATTGCACATAGATAGGGACTATGCATCACAGCTGTACACATGTAGACCCCATTCATAACTTCCGCTGAATGTAAGGAGGTTATGGGCAGGGTCAGCAGATGTGATCCAGCTGTACACACACAAATACGGATTTGAAGCTGTGAAAAGGGCTTCCACTCAACAGATGAAACAGATAATCTACATTTTTTAAAATTAGCCTACAGTCACAAGGATGTTATTTATAAAGTTTCTTGACATTTAAAAACAACGCATAATGTAAATTGTATAAAATTCGTGAAATGTAGAATTACAAAACCACATGAAATAGGGATTTTAAAATTAGATTCAAATTTAAAAATCCTTATTTCATGTGGTTTTGTAATTCGACGTTACAAAATACCATTAATGATGTAATTTAAATTAGATTCAAGTTTAAATTACACCATTAATTGTATTTTTAATGGAGCTTTAATGTACATCATTTTCTGTAATCTTTATTTACTGCAATCTTTATTTACTGCAGATTGGAGTAGAACTGCTACTAATGGTTTAAAGAAGCAGAATGTTAACCAAGGTGTATCCAGTTCTTCCCATTCCTTACAATCAAACAGTAACTCCACTAATTCCACCTCAATGCTAATGAATAACGATTATTCAGTGCACGCAAATGGGAATGGTATGTATGCTAAAATATTCAATTTTTCAAGATATTTTTTTTAATTTGAAGTGAGTGTACACAATAAGAGAAACAACTGTTTCTGATCAATATAGAATCAAAGTGTCGGAGGGCGTGACCCAATGTCCTCCACGCTTGATGCACGTAAACCTCCAAACATGGAAGCTTACATGCATCCAGTGCAGCGTGCGAGGAGCAGCAGCAGCAATCCCACACTTTGAGCCCTGCATTTCATCTTTGTATACAATTTACTCAATTTGAATACAAAAGTAAGAATCCTTGAAATATTATACAGTGACTTCTAAGGCCTGCTTCAGATGTTATATTTGATACTGCTGAAGAACAGAAATCTGTGGGAAGTTGTTTATATGCAATAGCTCCTCACCAGAGGTGAAAAACTCTTTTTAAGATTCACTAGTGAAGTTAAAATCCATATGAGGAGCCATTGGAAAAATGTCATGCTGTTTTTTATTGTATTTGTGGTCCATGTTTTTATGAATTGTTGTGAACTGCCCAGAGAGCTTCAGCTATTGGGTGGTATAGAAAATAAATAAATAAATATTATTTCTTAGGGCCAATTTATATACTACTCTTGATTGGCTTGGGAGCTGATTCCATGTGGCAGTGTCCCATATGATTACGACTCCATACAAATCCTATGTGGAAGGTGCCCCACACATCATTCCATTTCTTGGCCCCTACCATACTGAAAATATAACATCCTGAATTGGTCCTGAGTTCACCAAGGGGGAACTCATCCTGAGGGCCAGTGACTTGCCATTGCTGAGTTCTAACAAACATTTTTTTAACACTTCAGGCAATATTTCTAGTGAGAAGAATGGCGTTTCTTTCAATGTGCAGAATGGTGATGTGCGACTTCCTGACTTTTCAGCAAAACAGCTCATATTTCAAGAGAACAATGACACGGGGCACAAAAAATCTTGCATTTCACTGAGAAGGACTACAAAGAAGGGGACCCTGCACTTTATTGAACCAATGTGACTTTTTTTTAAAGTCCACGTGATTTTACAGAGTGACTTACATGTTTATTTTAACTGTTTTACATAATGTGAGAAGACCAAAAAAAGACCCTATTTAATATACAATAGGAAAGCTTCAAAGCATTCTCGGATTATCAAAGAACGGATTGTCATAGAGTTTGTATTTTTTTCTTTCAATGTCAATGATATTACTTTAGACATAGCATTACAGCTGGAAAATATAACCAGCGTGTGCTTTATTTAAAAAAGGAAAAGATAAGATGGATTTTAAAAGACCTTTTTACAAGTTCCACTTACAGTTAGGAACTCGAAGCATTGTGCAGTAATGTTCTATTCATATAGATAATTGCAAGCTAAACTTTGAAAAAGATGCTTAAATTGTCTTTTGAAATAATAATAGGTGATGTCTGTACCTTCCTTTTAATAGGATGTAGCCACAGACATCATTGTATTGTATATAGGTAAAACAAGATCTACCTTTGATTATCCTATAACTTTATATTTATTTCTTGTAAATTAATATTCCTTTGTATAGAAAAAATAGTTGTGCAGAATTTTGAAGCTCTATTGTAATTATAAATTTGTACAAAGTTAATTATTTCAGTTAACTTGGAATACTTTATAAGTATTTACATACATAACTCATACTGTATATGATATAACTTAAATGGCCAAGTACAATTTGAGAAGGCATCAAATTGTGAGTAGGAATTCTGTCACTAGAGAAGCTCTGACTGCTTGCTGCTTTGTTAGGTTTCTTGTCACAGTTAAGAGCTCTTATGAAAGGGAAAAGAAAAAAGAACTAAAATTTTAAAAGATTGTTAGAGGTAAATCTACTGCTATTTCTCCCTAGACTGGTGTTATATTATTAAAATAAAACCAATTATATGGGTTGAAGCTTGAAATAGATGCTTCAGGTAGTGGGGACCCCATGAAATTTAGCGGAGGGATGAACTTTAGGGGAAATCCCTCCCCCAGTTACCACTTTAGTGGGAAAGGGGAGAGCTCAGCCTCCTGTTGCCCCCAAAGCAGCAGTGGTGGCAGTAGGGAGGAATTGTAGTTCCTTTATATTTCAGTGAATATTATTAACTTTTCATTCCTGCTTATGGCTAGCAGCTGTGACATCCACTGCTGCCAGGGATATTTCCTAGCAGCTGGCAAAAACATCCATAAGGCATCCATGGTTGGAACCAGTTTGCGGGGTTGGGGGAGGCATGGGTTTCCTGCAAAAGCCTTAATTTATCTCTCAATATAACAGGTAAATTTCTACCTAAGATGTTTTTATTATTTTAAAAACACCCAGGTTACCTGGGCAATGTATCAATGTGAAAACAAACAAGGCAGTCCATGCCTGAAGGCTTACCATCTAATAGACATGACACAAAAGGAAAAATGGGATGGGGAAGGTAAACAAGCAAACTTGAGCACTGTTTCTTAGAGCAGGGGTCCTCAAACTTTTTAAGCGGGGGGCCAGTTCATTGTCCCTCAGACTGTTGGGGGGCCGGACTCACTGGGACTCCCCTGTGCCGCCTCCTTCATGCTGCCCCCCAACGCCGCTGCTACAGGACCCCCCCGCCGCTGCAGGACCCCCCCGCTGCCGCCGCTGCAGGACCACCCCGCCGCCGCCGCAGGACCCCCCGCTGTCACTGCAGGACCGCCCCGCAGGACTCCCCCGTGCCATCCCCCGCCACCGCTGCAGGACCGCCCCACCGCCCCCTGCTGCCGCCGCTGCAGAACCCCCCTGCCCCCCCACCGCCGTAAACTCCCGCCCCCGCCCTACCTGGTCCCCTGCGCGCTGCTGCTGCCTCCGCCTCTGCCCGAGTCCACCGCCGCTGCTCCGTCGCGTCCATCCTGGACTCCGCCCGCGCTCAGTTTTGAAAAACAGCGCGGGCGGGGTCCAGGATGGACGCGACGGAGCAGGGTCCCGTTGCGTCACGGGACCAGCGGGTGGCGAGGCGGATGAGGTAAAGCCCCCCCGAGCTGTCCCCCGCCCCCCGCCTTTGTCCCCGCCGCCATCCTACCTGGTCCCCTGCGCTCTGCTGCTGCTGCTGCCTCCGCCACTGCCCGAGTCCGCCACCGGCGGAGCTGCTCCATCGCGTCCATCCTGGACTCCGCCCGCACTCAGTTTTGAAAAACAGAGCGCGGGCGGGGTCCAGGATGGACGCGACGGAGCAGGGTCCCGTCGCATCACTTCCGCCGTGCCGGAAGTGACGCAACGGGACCAGTGGGCGGCGAGGCGGATGAGGTAAAGCCTGTGCGGGTGGACGAGAAGGGAGGAGGATGGGCGCTGTCCGCGCTCCGCCACCGGCTAAGCCGCCCCTCCTCCCCTTCCCCCTCCGCAGGAGATGCAGGGCGGCAGGCGGGCAGGCAGGCGGCCCATGCCCCCCCCCCGGCTCAGCCGCCCCTCTTCCCTCACAAGTCTAGATCGACCGCCGGGCCGGATGAAAAGACCCGGCGGGCCGGATGTGGCCCGTGGCCCGTAGTTTGAGAACCCCTGTCTTAGAGTAACATGATTTCATGTTACTGTAACATGGCCAGCTTGAATGGAGGCAGTTCAGAGAGGGGAGGAGCCAAATGGCAGCTGTAGCTTCAGCCAAGCTGAGTGGGCCCTGCTGTCCCATCTCGCCCTCAGCTGCAACCGGGTGGAATGGCTGCTAATAGATGACAGTCAGGGGGAGGACCCAAATGGAAGATGGCCTGACAAGTGATGGAGGCCCTTCCAATGAGTACTTATGTTCTTTGTCACTCTTATTTATCAAGTTTACCTTTCTTTGACCTAATTCATTGTGTGTTGACAATGCCTTAGGAACAATCAGGACCATTGCCAGCAACCATCCACAGGATTTACCCTGGGTTTCTGCAAGACTAATGAGCCAAGATCAAAAAAGTCTAGGCAATTCTGTTGTACTGGATCCAAGCAGACTGATATCTATATTGTCTCCTACCATAACCTGAAATAATTGTATAGTGCAACAATTAGTATTTTTAAAAAATGCTATAGTGATTTTTCCCTAGCTATCTTGAACATGTTTTGATAGTGGCAGCTAAACCATTGCTCCACATGCACCTTGAACAGTTGTAAATTAATGCAGCCTTGTGCAGTGGGGTATTGTGACACTAGAGCTGATACCTGCCCTGCTCATTGTCAAATATTCTATTTTTGTTGGACATCAGATGATCAAAAAGGCAGTGCTACTCTGCACCCTTCTCTGATAAGTAATTTGCAATCCCTGCTACTAGCTATGCTTCACCCACTCAAGGGTGGTGGTGTCATGAGGGCACCAACAGCCCATCTTCAGTTTATGCAGCTGCAGTGTCCCTCACAATCATTAGTGTGGAGCCACAAGCTTTTCTTTCTCCATCCTTCCATCCTTAGTACAGTGGTAGACCACAGGCATCCTGAATACTAGAACAGTTTGTCCCTGGTTGTAAATTCTTACCATGTATCTATAAAGATAATGAAACCACTATCTGACTTGTATAGGATATGACTTGTAATTGCTTTTTTGTTTTTTAATTTTCAACAGAAGGATATAAAAAAACTTATTTGTAAGAAATTTATATGGTACATGTGCAGTTTGGACTCTTCACTGGTGCCTTTTCAAAAAGATCTGGATTATCGAATGTGCTCCAGCTCTAAAAAGAGCTGTGGGAAAACCCATGATTGTTTGGGAGACCATTTTATTAAAAAGCAACAAAACCCTTGAGAGATGTGGAGCTGACCTGTAACTTTGCTAGATGGCTGAGACTCTTAATTCCTTGCTTAGAATTGTAACATAAGCTACAAAGCAGTTGAAAGTCCTAACATAGCCTTCTCTCTGCTGCCTGGGGGATTCCGGGAGCTGTAATCCAACACATCTAGAAGGGCCCCGGTTGGGGATGGCTGACATAACAGCTATCATAGAAATAGTGGTAGCCATACAGGCAATGGTCATGGCTTTGGCCACTGACGTTCCACATGGTTCAAGAGAAGCAAAGAACTGGGTCAAGGACTGAGAATCCGGCAGATGAAATAGCAGCTGCCTTAGACAATTTTGTGACTGTTCTCAATTGGCACCAAGGTAATGCATGATGAACCCTGAAGCTCTGAGATGGGGTGGCCTACAAATGAAACATAAAGATGGGTGGCAGAAAGTATGGAAAAGGAAAAACTAACTAGCTTTTGGGGGGAAATGTTCTCTTTGCTTCCAAGCTATCAAATGTAGGCTGGGAAGGTGCTCTAATTTACATTGACGAGGATCTCTAGCACTTCACCTATGCATGGTAGAGACAGTTTTGGTGGGGGTATGCACTGGAATGGACAAAGGGAATCCTGGGATAGTGTGCAAGCTCCTGGAATCTTTGCAAGCCACTTGCAGTGTAGCAAGCAATACACATCATAAATTACACATCAACATGACAGGGTCAGGCCTGGTTATTACTTGGATGGGAGACCCCTCCTCTAGTTTCCTGCATTGAGGGGGTTGGACTCGATAGCCTTGTAGGCTCCTTCCAACTCTATGATCTATGAAACCTGTTCCAGATTTCCAGCATCACTCCGGGAAATGTACTATTCCATACTTTTTATTGTATTAGCAAACAACAGGGATGTGAGGGTATTGTTAAATTTGATACCCCAGAGAGAGCTCTTTCGGAAAATACAGCTCTCTCAAAAGGAGATTACCTAGTCTCCACAGATCTTATCAAAGCATATAGCTATTTCCCAATCAAGTGTTGTCAAAGATTATTTCTTCTATTTGCTTACCTACTGTAAGACTGATACACTATCAGAAGAGCCTGGATGGGTCACACTGAAGGCCCATGTAACCAATATTGCTCTCTGTTCCTTGGGAACTGGTATTCTGCCTCAACATGGACATTCAAATTAATTATCATGGTAATGACAGACCTGTCCTCCACAAATTCATTCAATCTTTTTATTTAAAGAGATCTAAACTAATAGCTAACACCACATATTGTGCAGGGAATTCCATATTTTTGTACATTTTAAGGGCCTGCATGCATGCATATGCCTCAAGATGGTACTGCAATCTTCAAACAGACACATTAAAATTAATCACAATTAAATGTTTTAAAAACCAAATCACTGCGGTGTACACACTAGGGTTCCCTTAGTATGCATGCCAAGTTTCAGGTGTCTAGGTTTCATAGTCCTGCACTATGGCACTGTCAAGACAGGCATCAACTTTTATTATTATAGATAACAAGTTCTATAAACAAGGGTCATCAAAGAGACATCCACCCATGATTTTATTTTGATTTTCTCCTCAGTGTATGTAAAAACTGATATGTAGGTGATCTGGGTTGCATGCCTCAGTGCAATGACCTGGAAAATCTCCACCACCACCCAAATTGGTTACAGACTTTGTGGTGCTGTTAGGGCAGAAATCTAGCTCTCCCCCCCCCCCAATCCGCTCAGCAGAATGAGGAGAGCCCCCAAATGCCAAGAGAAGTAATGCACATTCAATTACCATCGAAATGGGGTGGGGGTGTAAGCCCATTAAGAACCCAGCCTAAAATTACCTAACTGTACCACTTTACAGACTGAAATTAAAGGGTCAATTGTTATACCTTCAGGAACATAGGAAGCTGCCTTATACTGTGAGTGGTACCATGGGTCCACCTAGCCCAGTACTGTCCACACCAACTGGTAGCGACTCTCCTGGGTTTCAGGCAGGAGTTTTTCCAGCCCTTCCTGAAGATGCCGGGATCAGCCGGGGACCTTGTGTGTGCTAAGCAGGTGCTCTACCGCTGAGCCATGGCCCCTCTCTCACTCCAACCAGAGTCTCTGGAGCTCTCATATAGTAGGCCCTTTAGCTCCAGACCACTGTATACTTCAGAAACAAATAAGAGAGCTGCAGTGAATCCAAAGGGAAAACACACCTGGCAATCTGCAAGCAGAGCCACGCTCTCCAGCTATAGGTGAAGCAAAAAAGGATTCTGAAGATGTGGCCACCCTGCTAGTCAAAGTAATGGACGGGTGCAGAACCTCAGGCCCGGAGCCAAATTCAGCCCGCTTGGGGTCCCAACCCAGCCCTCCGGGATCCTGCAGATAGCCACCCCCTTTCCCCTAAGGTTCAACAACCCTGAAGCAATAGACCACTCCTGTGTGGGGAAGAACATAGGTAGCTGCGTTAAACCAGGTCAAGCTGTTGGTCCATTTAGCCCGGCATGGTGTCCTCTGGAGAGCCACTGTCAGACAGAATCACAGGCAGAGATCTTTCCCATCCCCTGCCGCTTCATCCTACATTCACATATTATATTATATTATATTATTTGCATGCATTTAAATTGACTGGTTTTTAAACAACGCAAGAATCGCTGTCTTTTCAGCAGCCTAGCAACTTTTAGTATAGCAAAGCACACAATCAGCGTGAACGCACGTCTTGCGCAATAGAGACCCTCGATTTTCACTATGCTAAGCTCGATCACGCGGATCCTGTTCCTACCAAAAGAAAAGCAAGGCGATCCCGACAGCCGCATAAAGACGCCTCGTAAAAAAGAAAGAACGAAAGTATAAAACCAGAGAGAGCAGTCCCTGAACTCGAGTGTATGAACGTATGATACCTATAACAAAAGCCCTCTCTTTCCCCCTCCCTTAGGTGAGGAAAGATGTCAATAATTTGTGATTTGTTCCACTGTCCTTGCAGGACCTGCCTGAAACGCGAACCGCTGGCAAAAGAGGCGGGTTGCTTCAGGCATTTACGGCTGCCTGCCTGCCTACCTCCTGCCGGCCCCGTAAACAATCTAATAAAGAGGAAGGAACATTTCTCAGGCCCCAACAGCGCGCGCCTGTGTGTAGCCTCACCGCGGAAACTGTCCGCTGAGGGAGCAGCCACCGCCAAGCGAGGGCCAAGCAGGCTCTGTTCGTTGTCGCTCCCCTGCAAACGACCCAGTTCTCGCATGCGGGGGTAACAGCCTCTGCCAGGAGGGGCAAGAGAGCTTCAGGGAAAGGGGTTTTCTTGCTGGGCTTTTCCTTCCTTCCGAATAGCCAGGAGGGGTAAATCATCGCCCACCCAGCAACGCCACCCTGGAGCATGGGAACCGGTGGAGGTTCTTGGCAGGTAGGAGCACCTCCCCTGCCCCTCTCTGCTTGTGGCGCACTTGCATTATGGGGGGGGGGTGTAGTTGGAAGGCCAGGGGGGTGTCCTGATGGAGGGTCTTACTTTGGCTGAGGGTTAGATTGGATGACCTTGGGGTTCCTTTCAGGCCGTCTTGATAATATATGGTGGCTTTTAACATCTCGGAAGCGCAGCTTTTGTTTTCAGTGACGGAGGAGGGCATTCCAAAGGAGCGTGTTCTGTCTACAAGGATATTCCTTTTAAAATAATATCTAGCGACCTTCAGATGTAAGCAATGAGGACACCTTGTTGAAATATCTATAATAAATACATAATAAAAAAGGAATAATCCATATTGAAATAATAAGATGAATATCAAGCCACACAATTTCAGGCTTGATCCAAAGGTTTTTTGTTGTTGTTTTTTTTGCTGGCCTACGCAGATTAAAAATTTGCATGCTCCTGGAGCATATTAAGAGAATAGCACATCTAATGATCAAAGATGACCTGGATACTGTTGCATTTATTCTCTTTTTTAATTTTAATAATATAGCTATCATACTGTTCTGCTACTACCCCAAATTATTGACTGTTATCACTAACTTAGACTAAAAACACGACCGTGTCTTGTGGCGCCTTAAAGCCTTTAAAGAAAAGGAAGGTAGCCTAGTGCCCTCTAGATATTTTGGACCACAGTAATGCTTTGGATTGCAAGTAACTTGGTTTGAGAGTGTTTTGCAAGACAAGCAAATTTTTAAATATTTATTTATTTATTTATTTATTTTACTTGATATACAAGCGACATCTTGCAATACAAGTTCTGTAGTACGGCTTAAATTAAAAATCTCTGTACAAATTTTTTTGGGGGAATTTCGTTTTGATATAAGAGTGTTTTGGATTACAAAAAATACAGGCCTGTGGCTTACTCTGTCTCAGCTTGTCTGAGCGTGGAAAGCTAAGCAGGGTCAAGCCTGGTTAATTACTTGGATGGGAGACCCCTCCTGTAGTTTCCTGCATTGAGCAGGGGGTTGGACTCGATAGCCTTGTAGGCTCCTTCCAACTCTATGATCTATGAAGCACGTTTCCAGAACGAATTATGCTCTCAATCCAAGGCATGACTGTACTCTCATAATCCCTGACCATTACCCATGTTGCCTGGGGCTTATATGAGTTGGTCCTACCATTAGGCAGAGGGAAGGGAAGAGCTCGTCTCAGGCAGCAGATGCTGAGAGGGGAGGGGATGGTGGTGTGTTGAAGGATGGAGCTGTGTATGCTACTGAGCCTGCCCTGTGTGCCCCAAGTTAGCTTACTGCCCACAGGTGCTATGAAGGATGCTGTCCCATTGCCAGTGTAATTTAAGATCCAATTGCCAGTCCAGTCTACTTGGCTTCTGTACATGGAATGGGGAAAGCGCCATCTTGTCCTTTGTCTCAAGTGCCAAAATGTCTTGGAGTGTCTCTGATTGTAGTCCAGAACATCTGGAAGGCACCAGATTGCCTACCCCTGTTTTCAAGGGCCACAAGACTCTGTCATTTTTGCTGCAACAGACCGACATAACTATCCTCTGGAAGTCATTAACCTGGATTACAATTTCCATTTCAGTTATAAGGATACATTGAAAAAACTGGATAAATCCAAATGTGCAGGTAATGGCTTTCTCCAAGACACCTTACGTGGCTGAGGTAGACAACATTTTAGCACCCTAGGCATTTGCCTTGTTTGGGTCAGTCATGAAGTCACATTTTTTTGCAGTGGTAATTTTAGATCCATTCATTTGGGATGAGAGATGGAGAAGGGCAGGGCCGGATTAAGAGCATTATGGGCCTGGTGCTGAGGATTTTGGTGGGCCTTTTTATGGAAATAAATAAAATCAAGACGCAATTTTATATTAAAACAAATTAAATATTTTAATTACCATTAAAGTGCCAAAACAGAAACATATTGAAAATATTTCTTTTTTTGTAAACAATAAGCTTGTTAACTCAATAAAACCGTTCATCACATATCGTTGATGATAAGTACCTCCACGTTTTTTAACCTCTAGGGCAGTCTTCCCCAACCGGGGCCCTTCCAAATGTTTGGGGCCCCAGCTTCCATCTTCCCCAGCCACTGGCCATGCTGCCTGAGGCAAATGAGAACTGTAGTCCAAAATATCCAAGAGGGATATTTGGTGAACTCTGTTTTCTGGGGTTTTTCAAAATAAAACTTAAAATGCCACACAATTCCCCATGAAAGCGCACGTGCACACACACACACACACACACACACACAGTATTAGCCAAGCAGGTGACATTTTGCAGGCGGCAGGAGGATCAACACCCCCAAAAGGCAGACACCCACACCCACAAACACACAGCCCTTACGTTCAGTTTGGCTCACAAAAGAGGGAAAGCCCTTTTACAGAAGAGAAGGAGAAGGAGAAGGAGAACTTGCAGATCAAAAGAGTCAAACTTTTGAACCTTACCTGTGCAGAGGAGGGCCATCAGGACCAGCGGCAGGTAAAGACCATCCCAGAGGTTTGTCCCATAGCAAGCAGAAGTCATGGTGGAGATTTTGGAGGCGGGTGGGCAGAGAGGGGTCGCTTGACGGAGCAAAAACTCAAAAACTCCTGCAGCTCATCAGTAAGGGTCTTCCCAATTTCCCCCAAATTATTTATTAAAAAAAAAAAAAAAGCAGCCACAACAAAAAGCCAGGAAGCTTTGCTTGACCAAGAATAATTGTGTTCTTGTTGCTTTGTTTTTTTTTTTTTTGTTAAACTAGCATTTGAACAATTGAGCTGCGAATCAGAAAGATCTTTTGCTCGAGGCTGGAGAGAGAGGTCCCTTCTAAATCTGAATATTACAGACCCTAGCAAGCCCCCCATGTGCTAGAAGTTCTCACAAAGAAATGTAGTAACAGTGATTGAAATACAAAGATACTGAAATGCTAATTTGAAAACAACAGTTCTTGCTAGGTCTTGCCTCAAGCCTGTAATGCAGATGTGCTTAGAACACCTTTCTAATCTTGAAAAAATCATTAATTATGCTGAATGATCAGAGCTAACTCCGAAGGGGGAAAAAATCGCCGAGTGTCCCTATAATTGCGGGCCCATTGTCTGTTAAGGGCCTGGAGCTGCCGCTCCAACAGCCCCTAGCTCAGTGATGGCAAACCTTTTTGAGCCCGAGTGCCCAAACTGCAACACAAAACCAACTTACTTATTTCAAAGTGCCAACACTGCAATTAAACCTGAATATCGAGGTTTTAGTTTTAGAAAAACAACTCATACAGTTGTCCGAACTAATTAACATATTTTGTCTTTAAAGAAAAACACAATAACAGAGCTTTCAATGATACAAACAGTTTTCTGTTGGAAAAAAAATCAACTCAAAAAATTATTATAGTACTACATTGTACACATAGCCTGAAGGGAGTTTATACAAACTTTTTAAATAATTAGGCACATGTATTTTTGGATAAGGGATTCTCAACTTGTAATATGATGCCAGACTGAAATTGTATGGGGCAAGCTTTATTCCTGGTCCTTTCCCTGCTTCTACAGGTGTCGAATTAGTAAAAGTAAAAGTCAACCTGTACTAGGATGAGCAAGATAAAAAAGAAAACTAAACATGCTTAACACATTTTAAACACTTTATGTCTTGGACTGCAAACACTGCATTAGGTAAAAGTTTGCATTGGGCATGCTTTTGCACAATTAATGTGATTTTTGCTATTGCATGCATGCTGATAATTTGTCAAACCTTGGCTCATACTCCGTTAGTTTGAGAGCAACACATGCAGCACTCAGGTCAACTGTTAGGGCTTTACATCCAAGCCATGCTCTGTGCATCATTCTTCAAAATCTTTTAAATGTGATAACAATGTAGAAAAGAATTCTGTAACAGGAATTCTAGAATAAAATCATTCTGTTCCACACTGTGAGAAAGAACAAGATCATTAGTGTTTTGCAGAAGGGGACAGTCTTTTCGTGATCTGGTGACCAATGGCTCGAGTGCCCACAGAGAGGTCCCTGCGTGCCAGCTGTGGCACCCGTGCCATAGGTTCGCCATCACTGCCCTAGCTTAATCCGGCCCTGGGGGGGTGGCTTGATTGAGACTTCCATAGTTTAAGATGTTTTGTATTGGAAGCTATTAATTTGGAAGGATTCAGCAACATTTCTGCCAATAGGCCCTATATTTGGTTTGGCAAGTTTATTCCCTTCATTCTGTTTATGTATCTAGGGGTTTTATCAGGATAGTGTTGCTACTCAGGCAGAACTGTTCCTGGTTTTATTATTAATATACACAGATAGGAGGCTAACATGGAATTGAGAATCTAATGGTAGCTCTAGGCAAGGGAAGGGTATTGGAAGAGATTCCAAGTACGGAATCTGTGTAGTATGTGCCACATGTAGCACATGGAATACACACACACAGTCCAGTGTTTTTCTTTTTGTTGTGCAAATCACGTCCGTTTCAGTAATTATGGTAATTAGATAGGCAAATGATACATTAAACAGTGTTTAATCTGGACTTGGCATTTAAGACCTTGGTTCAAATTTCTGCCCATCCGTGAAGCTCACGGAGTGACCTTGGCTCTCTCCACCTCACAAGATTGTTGTGAGGAGGAAATAGGAAATGTCCATGTAGATTGTCCTGAGCTTCCTAGAGCAAGGGTGAGATAAAAATAGTTCTTACAAGTTTGAATTATTTGTGTGCATACACACACACACACACACACACACACATTTTTTAGGCATAGTATAAAGAGATGCTCAATCAATCAGTAATAATATTTGTCTGTATGGGTAGAATATAGAACAGCTACTAATGTGCTTACCCCCATGTAGGTGTGCATAGAAATACAGCTTCAAGAGTGTCATTTTGACTGCAGATTGTATGTAGGCAAAAGGGTAAACTCCTCTGTAATGCCCATTTTGTTGTCAGCTACTCTGTTTACTTTGGAACAAAGATGCATGTTGCCAGCAAGATTTACAGATCAGCCTGCTGATGGATGAATGAGCTGGAAGTGCTAAAGGCTGCAAGAGAGAGAACAAGCGAGAGAGGCTTCTCTAGCCAGCCACACTTTTCTTCTTGAAGAATTTTGGACACGTTGGAGATGAGGAGCCGGAGCAACTCTGGAGTCCGTTTAGACAGCTACTCTCGGCTTGTTCAACAGACGATTTTGAATCACCAGGTCAGTGCGGGTCCTGCAGGTAAATGGTGCATTCCCATGCTTAACAGACCTCTCTTGCATTCAGTCATCATAGTCCGGTTGTATATTGATGCCTCTGCCCTAGTCGGTGAGAACCTTAAGTTAACTAGATATGTTGAGTATTTTGGATCATTTACAGAAGTCTCAGTCTTTGATTTCCATGTGGACAGGTATCTGTGGGTAATGCCAACATATTACAAAGAAATACTGTTACTGAGGCAGTTTCCAAGAATTAACTTTTATGTGGGGTGAGGACCATAAGGTCCCATTCAGCATCTTC
This sequence comes from Shinisaurus crocodilurus, assembly GCA_021292165.1. Taxonomy (NCBI): domain Eukaryota; kingdom Metazoa; phylum Chordata; class Lepidosauria; order Squamata; family Shinisauridae; genus Shinisaurus; species Shinisaurus crocodilurus. The sequence continues at coordinate 200,850,181 of CM037878.1, read as the reverse complement.
CTTGATACCTGAGTAATTCTACTGCTCTATTCCAAAGTTCTTTGAGGAAGGTGAGCAGGCTTTAAACAGTGAAAAGTGACTGGCAGATTCCAAAAAGCAGCAGGACATATTGTCCTTTCTGTAAGGTAACTTAGTATGTGTCTGTGGGTGTTCTCATCTTCAGGCCCCCATGATCTTTGCATCTAGTTATGCAGGCAGCAGCTGCTGCTGCTCTTGGGTTCTGCTTACCAGCTGGGCTTGTGTCCTTCCTGCTCTTTTCCATCACGTTTTTGCTGTGTTGTGTGCAGCTGATAATCAAATATGTGGAGTGCTTTTTTTTACCCATGATAGTTGCTTTGAGGGATCTCTCCCCCACCCACCCACCCACCCCCGCCGGCTTCCCTCAAGCTTTCCTGGGAGTCAACTTTCTCACTTCTAACTACCTACTTCACACTCTGCCTTTTCATCACCTTAGAAGTCTGCTTCAAGTGAGCATAGTTAAACATGGCTATTATTACCTATAGTAGGAAACTTTGGGCATTTTTGCCACACTTATTTCAGTTCTAATTTTTCAGCACATCTAGAGAGTGTAAAACTTCATTTAAGATTTTGACCAAATATTTGTATAAGTTTCTGAATCCTGTATCTTTACTGAACCTGAGAAGTTAATCATTATTCCCTCTATTTCCGATGTTCAAGCTGTGAGTGCCAATGCTTATGTAGCCAAAATGGTACCACTCATGCACAAGAGGGAGGTATCAGCAGACTTGTAGTAACCCCAAGGTTTACAGGGGGGAAACCCCTAAGGTGGGGGGGAGCCCCCAAGACACCCCAGTGAGGACTGAGCTTTCTCAGTGACCACACAATGCTGAGTGCCTCTTGGGAGGGGGAATGGAAAACCAAAGTGGAGGGGGAATGGAATGGTGCGGCTGTAATCCTGAATCGTAGCACTTCACATTGTTGTAAGTCCCCCTTGTGTTAGTGTAACTGGCAAGCATTTTCTTCCCGTTCATAATGCTTAGTATACTATTCTGTTATCGCTGCTTACACATCATAATGTTCCTGCATCAGCTCCCCAGATATCAAGCATATTGTCTCAGGTGACAAACACATGTGTCTATTCACCACACATACATATGTACAGTAGATATTTGTGATGTGATGATTCATACATGATGTGTACACTTCCCACCCACCCCCCAATGGAACTGAGAACACATATGGTTGACGTGACCCTTAGATTAGATGCTATTCTCAGTAGAGCTACTATAAAAATAGAGGCATTCTATTTATTTTAATGGCTGGCTGCTGGTATTTATTACATTGTGGTTAAATAAATCATGAATATTGCAAAAGCTGGTAGGTGAAGAGGAGCTATACCCGTTGGATAGGTCTCCTGGATAAACAGAATGCTCTAATTCTGTCAACTTGTTGAGCTGAAGACCCCCTACTGTAAAAGGTTCCAGTGTCTTCTGAGAAAGCCTTCAATTAAAATAGTCTAATCTTACAGTGATGAGAGGGGTGGGTTTTTTTTCCATGAGTCACTTTCCAAATATACTTGTTATAAGCAGCGTAAGCTGCAGTAGGAAGGGCATAATGCACCATGCATTCAGACATAAGATCATAAAGGTCAGTGGCAACTTTGCCACAAACTATGCCAGGAGCAGACTCTACAGAGGACAACCAGCAATTAGTAACCCCCATCAGGCTGGTGGGGACTAGGAGGAGGGCCTTTTCTGTGGCAGCCCCCAATTTATGGAACTCTCTCCCCAGTGACCTCTGCCATGCCCCTTCTTTGATTAGCTTCCACCGGGCATTTAAAACGTGGCTTTTCAGGCGGGAATATGGGGTGGGTTAGGATTTTTAATTGTGTTTTATACTCTGTGTGTGTGTGTGTGTGTGTGTGTGTGTGTGTCCCCTGTATTTTATTGCATTGTACATCGCTCAGAGTGGCCGGATGTCTGGCCAGATGGGTGAATCATAAATATAATACATACATAAATAAATAAATAAATCATAATGGTCTACCAGAGTGAGACCTTATAATATGAAACAGTAACTTGTGGGAAATTTATTTATTATATTTTATACCCCGCCTTTTTTCCTGCAAGGAACCCAAGGCGGCTTACAGAATCATCCTCCTCCTCTCCATTTTATCCTCACAACAACCCTGTGGGGTAGGTTAGGCTGAGAGTCAGTGACTGGCCCAAAGTCACCCAGTGGGTTTCATGGCTGAGCGGGGACTAGAACCCGGATCTCCTGAGTCCCAGGCCAACACTCTCACCACTATTCTTAGCTCTGTAGTGCAACTCCAAAAACTTGTGTTTGTGTTTTCTTAGCTTGGTGGGAAACCTTGAAGTATAGAATTAGGAGGCAGTGCTAGATTCCACACTTTACATGCCAAGTATCCAGTGTGATGTATGTGCATCTATGGAATGCTTTTGAAGTCATTAGGACTGTGCGAAGATGGGACATGGTGTGTGCAAATCTGTTGCTGAGAGTGTTGTCTTCCTTTTCTCTCTCCTTTACCCTTCTTTTGAAAGTCGTATCACATAGTAAATACTTTGCTTTCCCACTTTCCCCTACTTACATCTGCATGAATGTTATGAGCTGTCCAGAGAGAGTCAGCTCTTGGGTGATACAGAAATGTAATTAAAAATGGAACCAACACAATAGAATGTTAGGGAGAATGGGATGTTTGTGCACCCCTCTGGTGTCCCCATCTAGCCCTACTTCCCTATGCCTTGTAAGTTACCCATGCTCTGGATTAACTTGTATCTGGCTGAAAGGGAAGACTAGTTGTGGATGTGGATTCAGACCTTCCATTTCCCTAGTGCCTGCATGTACACATTTATTTATTTATTTATTATATTTATACCCCGCCTTTTTTCCTGCAAGGAACCCAAGGCGGCTTACATAATCGTCCTCTCCATGTTATCCTCACAACAACCCTGTGAGGTAGGTTAGGCTGAGAGTTAGTGACTGGCCCAAAGTCACCCCGTGAGTTTCATGGCCCAGCGGGGACTAGAACCCGGATCTCCTGAGTCCCAGTCCAACACTCTAACCACTACGCCACATAGGCTGGGTGGAGGGGGATGGGTTGGGAACAGGATTCAGGGTGGACGAGCGCTGTGCCTGCAGTGTAAGTTGATCATGCTGTGTGCGTGCGTGCGTGTTTAACATAACATTCAGTGGCCCTATACTATCTGCATTTGTTTGTGTTTCTTGTGAAAAAAAAGCCATACATTCTTTCCTTTCAGTGCTGAGATGGCTATAGCATCACTGCATAGCTAGCGGAATCTGATGTTATGTAAGCTGCCTTGTTTACCAGAACTGCACAGTGGGCTGGACTCTGACTACAGCTTGATCAATTTATCTAGTCTTTAATGGCTCCAGCAATGACTCTCGAGCTGAAAAGTTGTTGCACCAGAGTAACTGAGGGTTAGATCAATTCATTGGTGTTTCTGTAATATTGTGCATGTAGTTTAAATTGTGTAGTAATGTCATTAAACAGAAAAAGATAACAAGTGTACACTGAGTAACTTTCTTATTGTATGTGTGTGCGCGCGCACATGTATGTACGTATGTTTCTTGGCAGGTTACCCCTGAGTATGGTGGCAGATACACATCTTTAGTAGCTATATTTGTACAGAGTCATAGTGATATCATTGTACTAGGCAGAGATAGAGTGATTTCACTAGGATTCCCTTTGCAGGAAGCAAAATCTGCTATTGCAAATTCAGTTTTGGTCCTGAAACCATGGTAACTGAATATGAGTTTTGTAATTGCTGTGTGATCACATAATGCAGCCTTCCCCAACATTGTGCCCTCCAAGATGTGTTCAGGACTACAACTCTCAGAATCCCACAGCTAACATAGCTGGCTGGGGGATTCTGTGAGTTGTAGTCCCTCACATTTGATGGGCACTAGGTTGGGGAAGGCTGATATAATGGGTCAATAAGGCATATCGGGAGGTGGAAGTTCCTGGACCAAGTAGCAGCCTTGCACTCATCCACTCTGCCCTCATCACAGTGGTACTGTATTCTGCCCATGCTTCTGTAGTCCTATGCATTGTATGTTGTGAAACACCAGTTCTGTATTGCAGCCATGTGACCAGCAGACTTCCTTAATACTATGGCACATGAAGGACATCTTGCCCATCAATGAGAAGTTAATGAGACCAGAAAGCTATCTTATTTAGGTCTTGGCAACGTCACTCAGCAGCTTGAAGGATCACATTGTTCACCTTAGCAAATGCTTGCACAACAGGACTCTGAAGAGTATGGACACTACAAACCTTGAGAATAGCCTCTCTCATTGATTTCCAATTACAGTCTCTGTGGTCAGCTAAAAGTGGCTTTTTGACATTGTATTTTATTATCCAGCAGTAGCTGGAGGGAGGGCACAGAAAGAGCTATTCTCTGTGGCAGTTCTCACTTCTAGATCTAGAACTTATTTACTTTGGAAATCTGCTAGGGGTGAACAACATTTCTTTAATTCAAGCAGGTTTCTAGCACTTAGAGCCTAGGGACAAGTGTTGGGCAGTCAGATGTTCCACTAAGTCAGATGGCTGCTATGCCAAGGTTAGTTGTGATCATTTGTTTTCCAGCAGCAAAGTCAATACTATAACAATAGCTATAGAAACTAAGGCTAGGCAATGGACTTGTCCCTCCTATCTGACCTGAAAATAATTCAGGTTGCTGGCGTGTTACAGTAGAACATTTAAACAAAACCATCTATGTCTAGCCTCATGTAGCCACTGCTTCTGATCCCCTGTTGCCTCTACCTCTTTCCCCTAGCCAAAAAAATCCTTATGTTGGTGAGGGAAAGCAGGCAGTGTGTGAGCCCTTAAAGCTTGAAGGAAGCTTTCCCAGACTCCAATTGGAAATGCCTCAGTCGAGGTGGGGAGGGGGGTTACATTTCAGGCTACCCTCCTTGAATCCTCACCCCATACCTAGCAAAGGCTAATGGAGCAATACTGACAAGACACTCCCCACAACACCCCAACAACTCTGCCATGAACATCAACAACCCACTTAACATGACATTGTACACTGATGATGCCCCCATGGGGACATTAGGACAGTGCTCATCCCTGTGCCCTAGCTCCAATTCTGCAAGGGAAGGTGGCCCATTGCGTTGGCCATTGGCTAGCAGTGCCAATAGGTGGACTGTTTAGTGTTCACAGACTGAGGTGGCCATGCTCCCCAGCCTTCACTGTAACATGGTGGGAGCTCATCTGCATTTTGGGGTTTGTAGCCAGTAGGGCACCATGTATGTATCAGCAAAAAGAAAAAAATTGTGTCGTCATCCAACTGGTCTGTCATAGGCAACAACAGTAATAATCCTTAGACTTATACAACACTTTAGAATGTTCAGAGTGTTTCATGTACATGATTTCAGTAATCCTTACAACCACCCTGTAATGTGGGCCACCATTATCTCCATATATAGATGTTGTGTGGGGCTGAGGCTGAGGAATAGTAGCTTGGCCAAGGCCATCTGAGTTCATGGTAGAGATGATATATGAAAGAGAACTACTTCCTGGTTCGCAGCTCAGTCTCTTAACCACTATGGAACAGTAGCTCTCAGTAGTAGCCTACTGATTAAATTGTTTCTTCTAATTTTTTAACTTTATTTTTAAGAACCCAGTTACGGGATTGCTCTCTGCCAGCACAGAACAAAAGGATGCTTGGGTACGTGATAACATATATAGCATTTTGGCTGTGTGGGGCCTGGGGATGGCCTACAGGAAGAATGCCGATCGGGATGAAGATAAAGCCAAAGCTTATGAATTAGAGCAGGTATGTCTTTTTATCACTATTTCCTTTCTTGCATATGATCTAAGGGTGAGCTTTCATTATAGATGACTTATTTATTACTTACTCTACAGCAGCATAACAAATCTTGTCTAAGGTCCAGTTCTTCGTTTTCAGTGCATATTAAGTTGTGGGTGGTATTCAGATGTGAGAATTGAAAGGCGGTAAGATCAAGGTATGGATGAGACTAGAAAAAAATTGTTCCGTAGATTTTTGTGTATCAGCAACACATTTTCATAGATTTGGGAGTGTAGTCATTGGACATTCAACTTCATAAGCCCATCACTTGATTTGAGGAAGAATTGAGGGTTCTCCTTCTCCTATTGTGTATATATATATATAGCAGTAGGCAAGATACTATAGCTCAGTTGAGAACAGGCTTACAAAAAGCTAACTGGCTCAACTCAGAACAACTCAAATTAGCTCATTTCTAAATTGGGCCCATTTCAAGCTCCCCATATTTGAATACTCCCAATGATATGATTGGGAACAGAATGAGGCCTGAAGGCCTTCCCAATTTTCTCATGAGTCCTTCCTGTTGCTCCCTTCTTTTCCCCAAATCTTATGTTTGTGCTGAGCTGGCAGGAATAAGAAGAAAGGCTGCTATTATTTACTAATTCCTTATGCCTCACTAAGGCCCCAGAATCTCTGGAAAACTAAATTTCCCAAAGGCTGTGGCAATTCCAGTGCTGCTACAGAGCTTAATGAATGCAGTAATGGTGGTGATTATGAAGATGATGAATTATTATTATTGGGGGCCAGTGTAGCGTAGTGGTGAGAGTGTTGGACTGGGACTCGGGAGATCTGGGTTCTAGTCCCTGCTCGGCCATGAAACTCACTGGGTGACTTTGGGCCAGTCACTGACTCTCAGCCTAACCTACCTCACAGGGTTGTTGTGAGAATAAAATGGAGAGGAGGAGGAGGAGGACTATGTAAGCCACCTTGGGTTCCTTTCAGGAAAAAAGGCGGGGGTATAAATATAATAAATAAAATAAATAAAATTATTACCATTGCTTCCACATGGACATTTTCAGTAGGAAAAGGAAGGAGGTGACTCAGAACATCAGAAAGGCTCAGGGCTTGCCTTATAATTAGCTTGGAAGTTCTAAATAGAGGAAATTCATCCATTGAGCTCCACAGTTCTGAACTTCAGCAGCATCACTCCATACAGTTTTTCCCCAGTGAAAGAGAAATGACATATGACTGCTCAGGGAGGAAAACAAACTTCTTAAAGCTTCAACATTTTTAAATTCTATGGCAAGTTATTCACTTTAGCAGTCAAATAAAGTGGTAGCATATTTATTTATTTATTATATTTATACCCCACCTTTTTTCCTGCAAGGAACCCAAGGTGGCTTACGTAATCCTCTTCCTCTTCTCCATTTTATCCTCACAACAACTCTGTGAGGTAGGTTAGGCTGAGAGTCAGGGACTGGCCCAAAGTCGCCGAGTGAGTTTCATGGCCGAGCGGGGACTAGAACCCAGATCTCCCAAGTCCCACATACAAGATTACTCAAATGAACATACCGTTTTCTTAAGTACATAAAAGCGTAGTTCTGTAATTTTTTTTACGTAAACACTGATCATTAGATTAGGATGGCTGATGCAAGTGCTAAGATGGATGATCACCGATTTCTTTTTTCTCGTATGCCCACAGAATGTTGTGAAACTGATGCGGGGACTTCTGCAATGTATGATGAGACAGGTAATAATAAACGAGGAGGCTATTGTTGGGCGTTTTTAGTGGCATGACCAGATGTAATGATACAACTCCAGTTTGTGGTGTGAAGTATGGGAGGAAATGAAGAAGGCAGCTTAGAACTAAGCAGTACTTGTGGCTGTTGGCTTCTGTCCCCAACAGTTCCTTTGAAACCATTTTAGTTAAGGAGAAAAGTACGTTTTGGACTCTGTACATTATTTGAAAACTACTGGCAATAAGGAGTATCTCTAAAATGAATTTAAAGGCAGCCTGGCATGAAAGGATAATAATATTATCCTAATATATTAATATAAAACTATTTTAAGATAGCAAACCTATGGTTACTAGAGGATGTCTGAGGAGCCATAGGATACTGGGCATTCCCTGCTTCCAAGGTCGTAGATGAAGGGTGCAGAACCTCAGCCTCGGGGGCCAGATTTGGCCCTACTGGGGTCTCAGTCCAGCCTCCTGGAGTTCTCCAGCTGGCCTTGCCCCTTCCACTGGCCCCAACCCCTTTCCCCCAACCACCTATAGTTTGTGGTTTTCCAGCTTCTGTGTAGTTTTTTCCTGATTCTAAAAGGTTGAAATGCCTCTCTTAAGGCTTAGTTACAGCAGTAAGAGCTTTAAGCTAAAATATGCTGGTATTTTAGCTCTGCCCCTTTTGCCTTCAGCCCCGCCCACCACTGGAATGCAGCTCCCAAGACCTTCTCCAAAATGGTATTTGGCCTTCAGGTTGAAAGAGGTTCAACACCCCTGCCATAGACAGTGCTGTGACCTTGTTGGGGGGGAGGCATAATCGTAGCGGGGATTCCCCTCCTAACTCACATTGGTCCATCCCAGCCACTGCTGTGACTTTCTCTCCCGAAGTTAGTGCCATGGCCTTGGGTTGGGAGGAAATGGGCATGTTGAGGGTTTGTTGGGGGTGGGCAAGTGGGCAGGGAGGGGAGAGGCCGTGGATTCACCAGATCCACAAGTCCTTCAGTTCTTGTCCCCGTTCCCATCCATATGCTAGATGGCCTCAGAGGCCCATCTAGCAGAAAATACAGGAAAAGAAGATGGAGAGGCCAAAAAGCCTCTGTTGCTCCTCCTGCCCTGCTGGCAAGATATTTGGAAGCCTCTGATCCCGGAGAACAGTGGTGCCCTGGAACCTGAGCAGGGCTCATTACATTAAACTACCAAAAACGACACTGAGACATAAATGTGATCTTCAAAATGTTTTTACTTCAGGAACCACTTTCAGAACCTTGCATGTTCTTCTTAGGTAGATAAGGTTGAAAAATTCAAGCACACACAGAGTACCAAGGACTGCCTGCATGCCAAATATAATACAGCCACTTGTGGTACAGTAGTTGGAGATGATGAGTGGGGACATCTACAAGTAGACGCAACTTCCCTTTACCTTCTCTTCCTGGCTCAGATGACAGCATCAGGTAAGCTCTTTTCAAATTGAAAGTAGTTGCTGATACTAAGGATAGTATCAGTGTTGTTATAATTAGCAAGCTGTGAAAAATAACGAAGTTTAGTATCAGACTTTAACTCTTTTGCCATATTCTATGTGCCACTTCTTCAGTTACAGATTGGGGTGCTCCAGCCGCTACCAAGGTCTGTAGTTCTAAACTAAAGGGTTGTCGAGGTCTAAAGGGCTTAATAATCTTCTGACTGTCTGTTAACTGGCTTTGAGTTCGAACTCTGTATAGAATAGTTTTGACGGGCTGTTCTTGGTTAAATGTTTTGCAAGGTTTCCTTACAGGAAAGCACCTACTCACCCATAACACTTCTTTCATTTCTGTACATGTTAGCACATATTTTCAATGTGTTACCAAGGATATTCATCCTACAGATGACTGACTAGCTACCCACAAAGCAGATGGTCGTTTTAGCACTTAACAATCTGTCCTTTAAAAACCACGATTGCTTAAGCATTTTGCCTTAGGTGTTTAACTGGCCTGTGACCAAGTACGGGGGGGGGGGGGAATTACAGATATGACGTATGGCACCCATTTATTGGAGCCTGATGTTACAGAATAGGTTTACAGCTGCAAAATCCATCTCCATCTAAGAACTGTACGTGCATTTTATTTTTGGATAATATTGTTCACAGAGTAAAAGCTACCTTGAAGATAGAATTGTCTTTTTGATTTTCATTTAGAAAGATGTGAATGGCAAGTTTTTGGAGAAAATGTATAGTGAAAAATAATTATCTACTTGGACATTATGTTACAGTGCCCTGAAGAAGTATTCACTCCCCTTTGACTTTTCCACAGTTTGTTGTGTTACAGCCTGGAATTGAAATGGATTTAATTGGCATTGTTACCACTTGATGTACACAAGATGCTCAACACTGTGAATGTGCAAAATAGTTTTTATTGTGACACAAAAGTTAAATAAACAAAAACAAACTGGTTGCATAAGTATCCACCCCCTTTGCTGTGACATGCCTAAATAAGCTCTGCAACCCTCTGTCTCCAGAAGTCACATACTGTAAGTAGTTGTATGAAGTCCACCTGTGTGCAATTCCAGTGCCATATGATCTCAGATCAAATACAACTGTCTCTGCAAGGCCCCACAGTTTTTCAGAGAGCATATCTAAACAAACAGCATCATGAAGACCAAGGAGCTATCAAAACAACTCCAGGATAAAGTTCTGCAGAAGCACCAATCAGGGTTGGATTATAAAAAATATCCCAAACTATGAACATCCCCTGGAGCACTGTTAAATCCATTATTGCAAAATGGAAAGAATATGGCTCAACCATGACTAGAGAAGAAGGCCATCCACCAAAATTCAGTGACCAGGTAAGGAGGTCATTAGTCAGAGAAGCAACCAAGAGGCCAGTGGTAACTCTGAAGGAGCTGGAGAGATCTGCAGCTGAGATGGGAGAAACTGTCCATGGGACAACTATCATGCAGACATTCCACAAAGCTGGGCTTTATGTAAGAGTGGCGAGAAGAAAGCCATGGCTGAAACAAACCCATATCAAAGCCTGTTTGGAGTTTGCCAAAAGGTATGTGGGAGACACAGCGAACGTGGAAAAAGCTCCTCTGGTCTGATGAGAAAAAACTGAACTTTTTGGCCTTGCCACAAAACGCTAAGTGTGGCGCAAAGCCAACAGTGCTCATTGCCTAGAGAACACCATCCCCAGGTGAAGCATGGTGGTGGCGGAATCATGTTGTGAAGATGGTTTTCCTCAGCAAGGACTGGGAAACTGGTCAGGATTGAGGGCAAGATGGATGGAGCCAAATACAGGGCAATTCTAGAGGAAAACCTTTTTCAGTCTTCAAGGGTCCTGGGACTGGGTGGAGGTTCACCTTCCAGCAGGACAATGACCCTAAACACACAGCCAAAGTAACACTGGAGTGGTTTCAAAACAAGAACCTGAAAGTCTTAGAATGGCCCAGTCAAAGCCCAGACCTCAATCCAATTGAGAATCTGTGGCAAGACTTGAAAGTTGCTATTTACCAGTGGTCCCCATCCAACCTGACAGAGCTGGAGCAATTTTGCCAGGAAGAATGGGCAAACATTGCAGGATCCAGATGTGCAAAGCTAATAGAGACTTACCCAAGAAGACTTGCAGCTGTAATGGCTGCCAAAGGTGCTTCTACAAAGTCTTGACTGAGAGGGGTGAATACTCTTGCACCCAACAAGTGCCAGTTTGTTTTTGTTTACTTAACTTTTGTGCCACAACAAAACTATTGCACGTTCACAGTGTTGAGCATCTTGTGTACATCAAGTGGTAACAATGCCACTTAAATCAATTTCATTTTTTTTTAATATTTTATTTATTTTTCAAAACAAATTATAACACAGAAAATATATTTAGCAAAATACAAAATTATCACACAAATATAACATAATCAACATACAATAAATCATAAAGTGCTCCCCCCCACCCTCCAAGGGACCAATTAATATACTTCTATCCTCTTGATCAAATAAAGTCTAAATTCCAAAAATATAACATATCCTGACAAGCCTTGTCACTTAAATCAATTTCAATTCCAGGTTGTAACATAACAAAAAATGTGGAAAACTCAAAAGGGGGGTGCATACTTCTCCAAGGCCTTATATGAAACTAAAAAGATATGTTTTGAAGGTGCAGTTTCAGTGTCATTAATATATATGTTAGCTAGCAGCTCTTTAGATAATAAGCATTCTGGTGTAATGTAAGTTATGTTCAAAGGTTTCCTTGAGAAATTTCCCACCAAAGTGCTGAACCAGGTGTGCAGGACTGTTTAAACGAATAGTTCATTTTCTCGTGTCACTAGGTTTTACGTAAAAAGCCTAAAGTTGGTTCTTTCTTAATTAGGATTGCGTATTGTATTCACCCTTGATGAAGTTGCCTTTGTACAGAATCTTGTGTTTTACATAGAGGCAGCCTACAAAGTTGCTGTAAGTATGTTCAAGGTCATTTTAGTTATTTATCTTAGGCAAACTTTATAAATGTCTCAAATCTACAGCTAAACCCTAGAAAATGTTATTTAGATTTTTCTTGGATTTTATTTATTTATTTATTTATTTTGCTCATGTACATTGAAAAAAGTTGAGGCAGTTCCTTGGCACTAATCTCTATTATGATTCTTGCAATACTGAAAGAAAAAACTTTGAAAATTGTTACCTACTTATCTTCATGATTGTCATGAAAAATCAACATGAAGATATGACTACTATAGAGAACTAGTCAAAGAACGTATAATCCAATTTAATGTTTCATTAAGATTTAATATACTGCCTTTCAGCCCTTACATTGATGAGGCAGGCACAGCAACACCTAAAATCCATATTCATGAACACTTCTTTTAAAAATGAAGATACTTGTTCGAAAACATGTACCGGTAACTGAAAGTGATTATTCTTTTGTTGGACGTACATATATCGGTTTATTAAGCTGAGATATGCACAAGCCTTTGCTCACACACTCTTTCTTGTTCTGCCTCTTCCTTCTTCAGTGAACCATGATTCAACATTCCCTGGGTGGGTTAATTAACTATAGTTTCCTGTTACGTCCAAACCAGGAAGCTAAAAAATGATCCTTCAACGCCAACTTCAGTGGACCGGTCATGTTGTTCGAATGCCTGACTGCCGTCTCCCAAAGCAGTTACTTTATTCCCAACTCAAGGATGGAAAGCGGAATATCGGTGGTCAATATAAGAGGTTTAAAGATGTTCATAAGGCTAATCTAAAAAAATGCAATATAAACATCGAAAACTGGGAAGCTCTGGCCCATGAACGATCTAACTGGAGGTTGGCCTTTCACAAAGGTTCTATGGACTTTGAAGAAGCCCGAGTGCAAGGTGAAAGGAAGAAATGTGCTAAGTGAAAAGCACATCAAATGAATCCTTTATAGGACCATCTTCCATCTAGTAACCTGTGTCCTCACTGTGGGAAGCTGTGTGGATCTAGAATTGGCCTCCACAGTCACAGACCCATCGCTAGAGTCTACACAATTTTCTTTAGAATTTCCTCCTTTTAAAATCTCCTTTTTGTAAATTTTTATCCTGGAAGACAATCTTACTCGGTCACGAGTGATCGCCTGATGATGATGATGGTGACCAGAAGCAGAACAATCCAGAATCTTAAAACAACTTCAAACTGTGGTGATCCTGGCTTGTTCTTCTCCTGATGACTGTAGATTCCTGGTGTTGATATAATGGGAAACTATCGTTAATTAACCCAGGAAGTGTTGATTCACATCATGTCGAGGAGGGAAGGGGAAACACAAGGAAGGCACGCCTGAGCACAAAGCTTATCCATATTGCAGCTTATTAAGCTGAGACATATACTTCCAAGCCAGGCCCCATAGGCAATGACCTCAGACTGATTGGGTAGTGCTGTCATGGCTCTTCCCTCCTATCCATAATAATGCATGAATAGCAGCAGCTGCCGATGCACATCTCTGGATCTGAGTTGTGAGAATTTGTATCCTTTCCCCTTTTTTTGTTTCAGGATTATGGCATGTGGGAACGTGGTGATAAGACCAATCAGGGCATCCCTGAACTGAATGCAAGCTCTGTGGGAATGGCAAAAGTGAGAATGTTTCTGTGGTTTTCTACATGTAGATTAAAAACTGCACCCTATCTGTCATCTGATTGATTGCTTCATTGCACCCCTGTCCTAAATACTTCTAAATAGGGATGGATCTGGATTTAGTCTTATTTAGAGTAGCTGGTGCTGGCATGGGCATTTTCTGTGTGATGCGCTGATAAATATAGTGAGCTGCTTGCATACCTTACAGCTGCTGTGGCAAGCTTCCACCATGTGGAAGTCATTTTCAGCCCCCACCATCCAGCTATAGTAAAAAACAGGCCTAATTCAGTGGCCTTGAGAAAATCAGTAGCATTTATAGGTTATTCATTTCCAAGTCCAATGTGGCGTAGTGGTGAGAGTGTTGGACTGGGACTCGGGAGATCTGGGTTCTAGTCCCCGCTTGGCCATGAAACTCACTGGCTGACTTTGGGCCAGTCCCTGACTCTCAGCCTAACCTACCTCACAGGGTTGTTGTGAGGATAAAATGGAGAGGAGGAGGAGGATTATGTAAGCCGCCTTGGGTTTCTTGCAGGAAAAAAGGTGGGGTATAAATAAATAAATAAACAAGTCCACCTGCTTCCAAGTGAATTTGAATTAGGGCAAGTTATTAACATCTACCGTCAATAGGAAAAAAGTGCAATTTGTCTCATTAGATTATTATGAAGATAAATGGGATGAAGATTGTAAAATATTTTGTGCTATATAGTGGTATATATATATATTATTGTTTTCATATTTAATCAGTTACAGTTTCATTCATTAGTGGTGAGATTTGATAAATTGCTGAACACAGATGTATGTTTTTTCTGAAGGCTGCATTGGAAGCAATTGATGAATTGGACCTTTTTGGAGCTGGAGGAGGACACAAGTCAGTTATTCATGTCCTTCCAGATGAAGTTGAACATTGTCAGGTAAATCTGAAACTAGGGGACCTCAATGAGGGACCTTCAAAAAACCTGTAACAAAGCACCCACCCTTTTTAAAGCTCTAACTAAACGATCAGGAAATACAATTAAACTGCAGTTACAATCCATCATCCAGGACCACTACCAGATACAAGCAGATGCTGTTCTTCAGCTATCAAAGGCAAAGATTATTGAATACAAGCATTTCATAGCTAGCAACAGGAAATTCCTAGCAGTACTCATGCTTTTCAGTTAATAGATAGTAGTTTAATTCTGTTGCTTGATGTACCACACGTTGCTATATCTGCCAATAACAGATACATTGACCACTTCCATGTGAATTAATTTATTGAAAAATATTTTGTAATTATTTTCAATATGAAGAGGGTGTTCTTTCTACATCTGATAAAATACTTTGGAATGAAACTAATTGTTTTTATTTTATCTTTGTCTTGTCTTGTTTTCACTGGTGCTTATGTATGTTCTGCTCAGTCTATTCTATACTCCATGTTGCCGAGGGCATCCACATCAAAAGAGATTGATGCTGGACTTTTGTCCATTATTTCTTATCCAGCCTTTGCCGTGGAGGATATGAGCGTTGTTAATGCAACAAAAAATGAAATTATCACCAAACTGCAAGTAAGAGTTTAATTTTGGCATATAAATCAATCTTGGATTAATTTCTTTGTAGGTAATAAGTTCACCATAAAAACAGATAAAATATTATTCTGTATGATTTATGATTAAGATTATTTTGTGTAATTAAGAACAAAAGATTATGTAATTATGCTTATACAATAAGCATTTTATTTATCCTTACAGGGGCGATATGGCTGCTGTCGTTTCCTTCGAGATGGCTATAAAACACCAAGAGAGGTCCTGTTTCTGAAACTGTGAAATTTTTTGATCATTTACTAAATAATTTTTGTTTAATTTTATATGTCTCTTTTCCATGGTAGACTCGCAATAAACATCTTCAGCATCATTTTTAAAAACCCACAATTGATTAGAAAACATATATTTTACTGATAGGTTGACTATATGATTTTATTGTGTTTTATTGGTATTGTTCCCCACTTTGAGATTATTTTGTAATGAAAAGCAGGTAATAAATTTTATTTTTAAAAAATGAAACAAAATTCAAATAGAACAAGGTAAACCAGTCAAATCCAATGTTGCAGTGAAATGATACAATCCTTAAACAGTCAAAATTTAAAATAGCTAACCCAACATCTCTTGCTAATGCTGGCCTTCAAGGGGCCATAGCAGTCTTGCTAAATAAAGTTTAGGATCTTGAGAGGTGGTGGTCTTCTCACCAGGCTATCTGGCTCTTCATCCAGTGAAGCACTGGCAGCAGCAAAGGGGAGGTGCTGCTGAGTAGCAACGATGACACCGCCTGTCAAATTGTAAATTCAGGAAAAGTCCAGAGTTATGCAGAGTAGTATGAGGTCAAACACACTATCAGTACCACAGTCAAGACATGACGACTCATTCCTTACAAACATTTTGATGTAGCCTTCAGTGTGTAACAACTTTGGGTACCATTTGGCCCATACGTTCCAATGTTTTGCATTGAAATGAAGGGTCATAAACATTATTAATTTTGCCTGGGTTGTACTTTTTTTGTTGGCTGAAGCCCAAGCAAGAAGTCATCTTGATTGTATGAATACATGACTGTCATGGATTCAGTCAAGCATCAGATTCAGCTTATATCTAACAGTCTTGGACACTGAGGCATTCAACTGTATTCTCTGCTACATCCAAGTGTAGTTGTACTGGAAGTATAATGGTAGAGGTGGTAAATACCATACTCTATATAGGTATGTAGCCATATAGGAGGCGGAAACTTAGAGAGTTACGTTTATGAATTGACTTTATTGATTGGGGAGTGGGGGAGGCTACAAACAGGATCACACTTCAGATGGTTCACAGCCAAATTTGTTATAATGGCTCTTCATGTGATAGTAATGCAACATTTAAAATTATTACTCTTCAAGGTGTGCTATTATAACATCACGCAAGCAAGGCTCTAGGCAGTATCCAGTACTGGTAGTCTGCCAATGCTAAACACGTTATGCTAGTGAAAACAAATGCTAGTGCAATGAGGAACTAGTACTTGCTAGTGCAACCCCAAAAACTAGCCCGAATTAGTGCTTCCAGAACAGAATAAGTCAACAGAGCTCCCTTCTGGAAACTCTGCTAATGTCCCATTCTGGAACTGCTAATTTGGGCTACTTTCTGGTTGCACTAGCAAACACTAGCTGCCCATTGTTCATTTCAGCTAGTATGGTGGCAGTGTTGGATAATGCCCTGTGTCTGCACCAGCAAAACAAAACAGCTCATTTCACATTGGTTGTGCACTTGGATTCAATCAACCCTTGTGTTTTGCGTTGTATCACAACTTTGGTTGAACACTGGCAGCTTGGGGTCTGCATGGCTATGTTGGATTTGCATTGTTCCTGTGTCAAACTAATCCAGATTTGTGGGGTACTAGGTATGTTGTATTGGTTCTGGTTGTTGCTCTGTGTAATGGCAGTGGGATATTTATAGGAAACTGTAAATTACTCTGTGTGTATTAGTCAAATGCTTCATTGAGTCCCTTACTTCAGACTTGTCTCAAAGGTTATGACAGTGTTGTTGTTGTTTTTACTAAAGGGTCAGGTACTTCAAAGTGAATTTTGGAATATGATTTGGTGAACATAAGTGTGAAATGCTTAACTGAGCCACTTATTTCAGATTAGTCTCAGTTAGTTTAGTAGGAATAATCCATATCTATGGTATGGAAGACTGCAGCTAAGGACCATCTAGAGATGATGTTAAGTGATTTCAATTAATGTGTCTGCTTTTAAATTTTTATAGAGCAGATGTGGGGGGACCCGATCATGATCAGAATTGCAGTGTGTGGGGAAGTTAACCCTTTCCATTTCCTCCATGGTCTCGAAGAAAAAAGCCACACACAGAGACCAGCTGTAAGCCCTGGAAGAGAAGTTTCCATAGGCATCAGTGGAAGCTTCCCTGAAGGATTACGTAATAGCAGCTTGGGAGATTTTCATTAGGACAATATCAAGGGTTACCCACCCTCCTGTGCCCCACAGTTCCAGTCCTGATTAGAGCCCTCTGCAACTGCTATTTTAACTGTGTTAACTGCAGTTACTAGACTCATTAATGCCATGTCTAGTTTGGCCCTAGGGGCATTATATTTGTACTTCTAGACTGATTTTAAGCTTGTGTAATTTATGTTGTCTTTAAAAAGGTAGGTGCTACACACAACAGAATTGGGCTGGGAATGCCACTTGTGCTAGACTCAACCCCTTGGAGTATGGGCAGGACAGAGAGGGAAAATATCCTGTGCAATATTGTGAAACATGAATAATAATGGATGCAATGAACAATCCTATTTCTAGGATCCAAATAGATTACACTATGATCCTGCTGAGCTCAAGTTATTTGAAAACATAGAATGTGAGTGGCCTGTATTCTGGACATATTTTCTAATCGATGGAGTGTTCAATGGAGACAGAATTCAGGTAAGGGAAATAATAAAAAATAAGGCTGAAACTGTAATAAGCATTGTGGCTGTCATCCACAAATCAGCTAAGCTACAGTACATGGATAGAACATGATGGGCGATCTGCTCATTTCCCCCATCTATAGCTCTTGTGCTACCAGCAGAGGAATCCCTGACTTCTCCACTTAAAGGGATTCACATACTGGAGTTGGAGAGCAAAAACTCTCTTCAAGACTTTGAAAAGCTGCTGCCACTCAGAGTAGACTGAACTGGGCTAGATAGACAGCAGTGGTCCTACCCAAGATAATGCAGCTTCATATGCTCCCTTTCTGCAGGCTTATGCTGCAACACTGACTGCAACATCCTGCCTGAGACGAGAAGGGCAGAGATAGACCAGATTGCTTGGCCCATTTGACTCCAAAAGCTCCAGCACCAGCATTACAAGCTATGGGTCTGTGGGTTGATAGTGGCTGTGCCTTCTCTCTCTCTCTCTCTCTCTCTCTCACACACACACACACACACACACACACCATCCCAAAGTCCCCTGCACTGTATTATTTATTTATTACATTTTTTAAAAAATATTTATTTCGTTGCCATACTGCCCAACAGTCGAATCTAAGGGCATTACCCCTGTAGCATTGCCAATGACACCATTGCCCCAATGCTACAAGAAATAAACATAATCCTATGTTCTTAAAAGTGTAGCATCAGGCGCTTCACTCATTGAAGGAAATGGGACTAGGACTCATCGATATATGCATGAATGAGGTGGTAGGATTTTAGATTGTACCACTTCAAATGGCAGGAGGTGGGTGATATAGCTTCTGAATGCTCTCCCATGTTTTAAACAATAGCAATCTCCCTATAATTAACCCAAAAAAACCCCTACAACATCAGGCGATAAGGTTCTAGCTCGTCTGCCTCCTGTGCTAGTTTTCTACTTGCAGTGTTCTTTTTACATAGGGGAGCATTAAAAAATGTCATCTCCACCTACACTCTGAAGTTGTACTGTTCGTTCTACCCCCTCACTTCACCTCATTCTTCTACAGGCCCAGGCCTTAAACTAGCTTAAGTCTAAGTGTTCTAGCTTAAATGGCTTGTGGATTAGTCTGTTAAACATTATTTACTGTACTTTTATGGACCACCACTAATCTTCATGGACAGCGCTTAACAAAGGAGGCAGTGAGATTTTCCTGCTGCATAGATCTTTCTCTTTTGTTCCAGTTCCACGAACGTGCATTTTAAACACTTGATTTGTACTTCCCAGGTGCAAGAATACAGAGAAGCCTTGGAAGGGATACTAATTAGAAAAAAGAATGGGATTCTTCTGATGCCAGAATTGTATGCAGTTCCTCCAGATAAGGTATTATATCAATGCAGAATATTTCTGAATTTTTAAAAATATCTGCCTCTGACATAATTTCTTGGCCTTATGAGAGAGTACAGTATTTTGTCTTTTTATATGATTTATTGTAACAGTTGGGGTTGTTTTTGGCTTTCCGTCTTTAAAAAATGCTATCACTTCTGATGAATCTCAGAACAGATCAAGCTAAGGGCCAAGCTAGACATAAGTAATACTTACTTTATAAGTCCATACTTACTTTGTGGAGAGTGGCTATCTCCCCCCACTCCCCCCATGAAATGGAACATGTGGGTACATGGAATGAAACCGGCCCTTCCCTTGTGCTGTTTTGCTTCAAGCAATTTCCCCCCAGCCCAGATGTGGGTATTAGTTCTCCCATATCAGAAGTGAGTTGAGCTGGGGAGAAAACTACTTTTAGCAACAGAAATTCAGTGAGGTAAATTTCAGTGAGGTGCCACATGCCCCTGAGGTTCGCCTCAGGAACACTTGCAATAGAGCATTTAGTGTTGCAGCACCCACCCTTTGGAATACTTTACCAATTGACATTAGACAGGGCCCCACAGTTTCTGGCATTTAGATGTCTTCTCAAGACGTCTTCTCTTCACACAGGCTTTCCCTGAAGTGTGACCCAGCCAGCTATAGTTTGTAGCACACAGAAAAGTGTGCCGTTTTATTGCTGATTAATTTGTATTGTGTTGTTTTCATTGTCATATTTATTGTTGTTTTTATGCCATTGTATTTTATATTCCCCGCTTTGATACCTTTGTGGAAGGTGGTATATGAATTTGAGAAATAAATAAAGATAAAAATGAAGTGGCAGAGGGGAAATGGTTTAGCTCTGCTCATATATGTGTTCCATTACATGTAAAACATAAACTTCCTAAGTCCCACTTTATATTTGAATGGGGCAGAGATGTGAATAAAATACAGGTTGCCTTGTCAAATGTAATCCTATAGGTTGTAATACATAAACAAATATGGGAAGAAGTTGTAGACTGGCAGAGGAAAATACAGGAGTAACATCTCTTCATAAGGGGGGAAATGAAAAGATATCAAATGTGGTATAGTTTAACTAATAGTCTTAGCCATGCCAGCATATTTTAAAAAGTATGCAGCTTTTAAACTGGAACCTTTTGTTGATTGCATTTTGAGCTGATTTTGTAATTTAGGAGAATTCTAAAAGCATTTTGCAATGCAAAAAGAGTGTGTCTTTCTAGATTTTATTTATTGGGCACCTGCAAGCTTTGAACACATCTGAAGGATCAGATTGTGCCTGCATTGTGGCCACAATCTGTAATATCTGATGGTGGAGGAGCTATTATAGATATCGGAAGCTTCGGGACCAGATACCGTCTGTGTGTTTATCACTCAATGATTGCAGTATCAAGTGATGAATTGCATGCGCCAATGAGCCATTGAAGACCAACTCTACAGAGAGAATTTGTGTGCGCATCGAACTCTGCTTTTCAGTGGAGTCAGTTGATGCCCTGAGCTGTGGCCAGTCATCAAGTGTAGAGAATCAAGTGGTGTGCAAGGATGTGTGAACCAATTCTGATCCATTCTTTTGTTTGTCAGGTGAATGAAGAGTACGAGAATCCTCACACGGTGGACCGTGTTGCTGCTGGAAAGCTTCCTCATCTCTGGGGACAGTCATTATACATTCTCAGTGCCCTCCTAGCAGAGGTAATTCTGGGTGCTTCTAGACAGGCAGCTCCTGGCATGCGCTACCAATAAAAGACATTGTGCAAATATTCTGTCTTTCCTCCTTAATGGATTTTTTGGTGGAAAGAAAAAAGATGAGATGAGGCAGTGGGAAAACCCAGGAAGGTTACAAGTGAGAAAAGATGTTGTCTGGACTGCACCGTAAAAATCCATGATTGAGGCAGGGCGATTGTGCGACAGAAGCTTCATCTGGAAGTACCCTCTGTCTTTTACACAGCTTGTGGCAATCTTTCTGACAGGTTTTTTTTTTTTTTTACCTTATCCTTATTCCTAGTTACATTGGAGATTACATTTCTTTGAGGAAGGGTTTTTGTTTGCCTGTGTTGGAGCCAACTCTCTTGTTCTAGACTCCAAAGCTCATGGACTTTCTCTCTGTGTGCTACTCACAAAGGGGCAGGATCGTGCCCACTGAAATCTGTCCTGATTTTTCTCTGTCTTTTTTTCTCCTTCTATTCCCCTTCACAGGGATTTCTAGCTACTGGTGAAATTGATCCCTTAAACAGAAGATTTTCCACTGCTTTTAAGCCTGATGTTGTTGTGCAAGGTTGGTGACTATTGCTGTGCAATTTTTACTTCCGTAAATGTTAGAGAAAGTTAAAGGCAGATGGGGCAAGACAGCCTCCATTCAGCAAGTCGTGCAGGCATAGGAGAGTTTTAATGCACATGTAAAAGAGCTGGGGCAGCCGGTGAGGCAGGCCACTAGGCAAAACTGGCAGTGGCCCCCTCTGCATGGCAATAGAGTCCCTGATAGTAGCACTGAATTAGAATGGGAGTATATTTAAAATAAGATGTTTTAGCCTACAACTCCCAGCAGCCCTAGCCAGCATATGGTGAGGGATCATGGGAGTTGTAGGCCAAAACATCTGGAGGACCTCAAGATGCCCACCCCTGATCTACAATATGCTTTAATTCCTTTCTATTCCGAAGTCTCAGGAAAGGTAAAGTATATATGTGATAGTCAGTCAGATACCTTCATCTTCACTTGCTAATCTTGATCAATCAAATGCTAGTCTAATGAAAAATGTTCTTTTGTTTCTCTCCCAGAAGGTGCATAGTGAGAAATTCTGCTTAACATAACTGAATGTTATTCTTTTCCCCTCGCTCTTGAACAGTAAATGTCCTAGCAGAAACAAATGAGATTAAGAAACTCTTGAGACACCACGGAATCAATGTTCAGAGCATTGCTGATATTAATCCAACTAGAGTGCAACCAGCGCGGATTCTGAGCAGTCTCTATGCCAAGCTTGGTAGGCTGTAGCAAAGGAATTGTGAAACCTCCTTTGCTTCTCCAATTTTGCCACTCGTTCCCTTCTTTTTTTTTGTTTTTTGTTTTTTAGAGAAGTTTAAAATTATGTGACATTTTTAGTTGAAATTGTGGGGAGTATGAAGAACTATTTGAAAATAATCAGGGGACACGTTGATATTTAGTTCTGAAATGGTTCGCGTAGTCCAAATTTCAGTAGGGCTCCAAAGGACAGTTGGAACTCCATATTAAAGGGTCGATTCCATTCTCTGTGGTGAAGAATGTGCCCTTTAGGCACCATGTTGGAAACTCAGCTTCATTGAATCATGAGTCCCCTTCATGCTTTACTCATGTGAAGAGGCTTGTCTGCCTGGCTCCATGGCCCCTGAAATTGGCACGTTGAGCAAAGGTCCGAAGGGGAACTAGCTCCCGATCACATGACGAAATCGGGGCTCCTGATTGTATGAAGGAGCTTCCATGAGTACGGCTGGCTCGCCCTTCAGACCTTTTCCCAACTCATGGAGGTTGTTGGAGATAGAGCCAAGAGAACGGGGACGCCATTGCTAGTGGGACCGGTGCTACGGTCATGCTCTCCTGTAATCATGTGGAGTCCTTCACATGAGTAATGTGTGGAGGGAGCTGTAGAAGAAAGTGGAGCACCCAAAGGACGGTCCCTCTGCACTTCTGAGCCCATGCTTGCACACTGAGGTGCTGAACTGTAGCAATTGCTATTAAAAGAATTAAGTCTTTGTAGAGTAAACTATACCTACACATACTTTTCAACTGCTATTGGATGGTCAAGCAAATAATCAAATATTTGCCAAAAACAAAAACCCTTGGCTTGTAAAAATGTAAACTTTGTTTTGGTACCTATCTATATAACATCAGAAGAAAATATCAAAACCATAGACATCTCAAATATGCTACTTATATAATAAAAAGGTTTCTGCCATGAATGCGTGAAATAAGCGTGAAACTTCATGAATTAAGCAATGGCTAACTGAATGACTGAAATGGGCAAAGAATTGCTAGCCTGTACTGTGTTGTTTGTGCAAACTCTTAGACAAATTATTTGTTCTAGGAGAGAGATAAAATCTACCAGTCTTTATCTATATATACCTACAAACAATTTAGAATGTCAGTACAATACTACTTTTAAAAAGAACTAATATATTGATAGGAAGCTTTTAAATGCTAACGCTGGATACTTGGCCCTACTTGCTAATTGTGTTCTCTTCTCTTCTATAAATGACTTTATGCATTACAAAAGAAAGATGTTGCTTCATTTATGACACTGGAAAACATCTCTGTACCAGCCTTTAATAATGGATTTGGTGGATGCTTTTAATGACTGGGTTCGCACAACAAGACAACCCATTATAGGTAACTAGCCATGGTGGGTTGTTGTGTCGTCCAAACCACTTCCCGTGGAGTGGCTTATTTTTTGGCAACAAGCCACCCTGTCAACCCATGGCTTGTTCTAGGGCTTGTTCGAACCACTATGGGTTGTTGTGTTGTCCAAGCCCAGGAGACCGATTTCATCATGGGTTGCATGGATTGGCTAGCGAGCCGCTCAGCAAGAGCAGCAAAAACCCCTACCACTCTGTGATCTCGCCTTGCCGCTGCCGGTGACAACCCCTCCACCGATGCCAAGGGGCACTTTGGAGCAACTGTCACTGGTTTGCCACCCTTAAAAAAAAAAAAGCCCCAGAAATGTTCGTAATTCTTAAAATTATTATTATTATTGTCAATCTTACACAAGTGTGCACTTACAGCTGTCTGGTATGTGTATGTGTAGACAAGGATATGACAATGTGCTTGTCTGTTTCAGCTGTCAAAGGGAGTGAAGTGCAGTAGGTAACATACATGGAAATTGACAAGGAAAGATACATATAGGCTATTTGCGCACAGTTGCCAGGGACCAAGTGCCTAGCTGTCAATGGAAAAGCACTGGTAAAGGGGGGAAAGTGGCAAAAGTAGGTACACGAAAAGCGTATGGCGGCAATATCACCCACTTAGCAATGTAATCCGCTTGATTTTAAGTGTTGAACTGAAACTCCTCAGTGCCTTCCACCTTTTCAACACTTTTCCGTGTCTCCAGCTATTCCAGAAAGGAAAAATATTAACTCTCCCCTTATGAACACAGTTGAGCAATTTTCAGGGAGCTAAAGGATAAATAAAAAATACAACCCCAATTGTACTTTTTTGAGGCTCTGGGGGGGGAAAACATGGCAGTGAACGAAAAGGGGTAGTGATCGGAACAGGGAGGGGGAGACAAGATGGGTTCTGCCATGAAGGACACTGGGGTACCAGCTGACCAAGGGGGAGAACAAGCCACGGTGAGCCCGATCATCTATTGAGCACACCATAGGTTGTTCTGTGAACAACCCACACTACATAGCTTATTCACAGGGTGGCTTAACGTGTTGCGAACCTGCCCAATAACTGCTATAAGTTAATTCCATGAACCACTCAAAGGCATTACTGATTCTATGAATAAGGCAGTGCCTTTGTCTAGTCCAACTTTCCCCAACCTGCTGCCCTCCAGATGTGTTGGACTACAACTCTCATCATCCCCAGCATGTGTGGTCTGTAGGCTGGGGAGTTGTTGTTCAACACATCTGGAGCGTACCTGGATGGGGTAAGGCTGGTCTAAATCCATCCCGAGTTAATCACTGAAGCAATGTGATTCTTGCTTCACGTGCACACACAAGCATTTTGTCATGCATGGGCATAACATCACGGTTCTGATATTTTCTTCTGACTGGAAAATGTTTGGGATGAGTTTGTACTGTATATAATATAAGAGGGGAAGTTAATTGTGTTCTTTTGTTTCGTTAGGCCGCAACAAGAACATGAAACTGAGTGGGAGACCTTACCGACATATTGGTGTCCTGGGAACCTCCAAACTATATGTTATAAGAAATCAAATATTTACTTTTACCCCTCAGGTGAGGTTTTGATGCCAACAGAAAAATTACCTTTCTCCTAATTGCTCTTGAAATGCTTTGCTTTTTCCCATGTTACTCCCTGACCTTATATAGGCTGAACTGATTTTAAAAAAAGAAAAAACTGTGTACTTTGTTTTAGTTGTTTACAGAACTGGATGATAATAAAACAGGAATAATGAAAAGTTTATGTACTTCCCACTAACACAAATCTAGTCTTTCTAATGGCACAGGCCAGCAGTAAACATATGGGGTTAATACTGCACAATTCTTGTTGATTGTTCCGGTGCTGAAGGCTAAAGATAAGGGAAATAGTCTCTTGGTAAGGCTTGAAAGCTGATCATTTTAGGTGAAAATCTAGTTCAGGGTTGGGCAACTTGTAGGCCCATACATCTGGAGGGCCACAACTCCCATCAGTGTTAGCCAGCATAGCCAATGGTGAGGGATCATGGGAGTTATAGGCCAAAACATCTGGCAGGCTACAAGTTGCCCACTCCTGATCTAGTTCAAGCTCAGACTTTCACAGCTTTAACCAAAAGTTAAAGTCCTCAACGGCAGAACAGGCGGAAGATAATTAAACCTAAATTATAACGGCTGTGAAGGCGGATGAAGGCTGCAGCAGAGAATGGTTTTCCAATCGTCAGGGTAACCGTGCCATTGGATCTCTGCCGTACTCTGTCAAGTTTGTGTGGTGATTCGTTGTGCACCGATCTCCCCACATAAAACAGTTTCACGCACAGGCGTCTTCCAACCCAACCCATCCAACCCAACCCAACCCAACCAACCAAACAAACAAAAAAAAGTCCCATGGCGACTGGCGAATGGCAACGGGGGCAGGACTGTGAATCTGGAAGCCCCTAGTCATGGACCAGCACATGGGCGGTGGATGCAGACTCAGTCGCCCTGTTCAAGGAATGAGGTAGTCGAGCAGCTCGGCAGCTGTATCCATGACTGAGCAGCCCTATTTAGGATCCACTCTGCTCACCCCGTATGGGGAGGGGGCTAGAAAAGGTGCCCTAAACATAGTCTACCTCTTTCTCCCCTGACTGGATTACCGCGTCCAGTGGGGTCACCATTTTAGCGGTCGAAAAAGACATTTGAATTTTGGAACATGGAATATACGGACATTGCTGGATAACATAGATAGTGAACGCCCTGAGCGTAGGACTGCTATTATTGCAAGGGAGCTGAGATGGTTTAAAATTGACATAGCAGCACTTCAAGAAACTCGAAGGGCAGGAGAGGGACAGCTGAAAGAAGAAAAAGGAGGTTATACCTTCTTCTGGAAAGGACTACCTGAGCAGGACCGACGAATACATGGAGTAGGCTTTGCCATCAAAAATGAACTAGTGAACTCTTTGTCAGAAGTTCCTACTGGCATTAACGAACGCCTGATAACTCTTCGATTAAAGCTCGCCAATAACCAACAGGTAACTATTTTGAGCGCTTATGCACCAACATTAGATGCTGATGATGACATCAAGGAAAGTTTTTACAGCCAGTTGGACACTCTCCTGTCAGAGATACCTAAGGAGGATAAAATTATCCTCCTGGGCGATTTTAACGCAAGAGTCGGGCGTGACTTTGATTTATGGCCAGAAACTATTGGAAAAGACGGAGTTGGTAATAGCAACCCGAACGGACTCTTACTTTTGTCTATATGTGCAGAGCATAATCTCACTATCACAAACACGCTCTTTCGACAAAAGAATAAGTTTAAAACATCATGGCAGCACCCACGGTCAAAGCACTGGCATCTTCTGGATTATGTAATTGTCCGTGTTAGAGATCGCCGCGATGTACTTCTTACTAGGGCCATGGTGAGTGCCGACGACTGCTGGACAGACCACCGACTAATCCGGTCCAAAATGGTTATCAACATTGCTCCCCAACGTAGGCTTCAAGGAAGGAAACCAAGGCGTAAAATGAACATCCAAGTCCTTCAAGATCCTATTAAGCAAACTCGTCTTCAATCTCTTCTTAAGGAACATCTACCTACGGAACCTCCTGACAACATTGAGGACCATTGGTCTAAGCTGAAAACCTCCATTACTGCAGCTTGTGAACAAACTATTGGATATGAAACTAAGAAACATCAGGATTGGTTTGATGAAAATGACAATGAGATTAAATATATAATTGACCAAAAAAGGAAAGCCTTCCAAATATGGCAAAATGATATTAACTGCGCTGCCAAGAAAAAAACCTACGCTAGCGCAAAGGCTGAGGTCCAAAGAAGAACAAGAGAACTTAAGAACGCTTGGTGGAAAAAGAAAGCTGAAGAAATTCAACAACTTGCAGAATCTCATGATGCACGGGGCTTTTTTAAGGCCACAAGGGCCATTTATGGACCAAAAACCTATGGTACAAACCCTTTACAATCAAAAGATGGCACCAAACTCTTAAAAGATAAAGAGTCTATTGCACTGCGTTGGAAAGAGCATTATTATGACCTTTTAAATCGTAAATCTAAGGTGGATAATGAGATTTTTTCGCAAATCCCGCAAAAACAAATTAAAGAGGAACTTGCAATACTCCCCACTTTGGATGAAGTAAAAAAAGCCATTAATCAAATGAAGAACAACAAAGCTAGTGGACCAGATGGGATTCCCGCTGAAATCTTTAAAGAAGGGGGTCCCGAACTTGTACAACATCTTCATAAACTCATCGAAAAAATCTGGATAAGAGAAGAGATCCCAGAAGACTTCAGGGATGCCATAATTATCACCCTCTTTAAAAAGGGTGATAGAACAGACTGTGGAAACTATCGGGGCATTTCTCTCTTAGCAACCGCAGGTAAAATATTTGCTAGGATTCTTGCAAACCGTCTTCTATCTATTTCAGAAGAGATCCTCCCTGAAACCCAATATGGTTTCCGCCCCTCTAGAGGGACAGTAGACATGATTTTACTGCACGTCAGCTCCAAGAAAAATGCCGGGAGCAAAATCAACCCCTTTATATGGCATTTATCGATTTGGCTAAGGCCTTTGATACTGTAGACCGCACAGCTCTCTGGACTATCCTTATGAAAATTGGATGCCCCAATAAATTTGTGAATATCTTGCGACTTCTCCATGACAACATGACGGCAACGGTTTTGGACAACAACGGCTCTCATGGTGCTCCATTTAAAGTGGGATCAGGTGTTAAACAGGGATGTGTTATCGCCCCAACATTATTTGCCATTTTCATCGCCATGGTTTTACATCTTGTCGAGGGGAAACTTCCCACCGGTGTGGGAATTATATATCGAACAGATGGAAAGCTTTTTAATCTCAGCAGGCTGAAAGCAAAAAGTAAGGTAATTACAACCTCCGTCGTGGAACTTCAGTATGCTGATGATAATGTGGTCTCCGCACATTCAGAGGATGATCTCCAAACTATCCTAAATGCTTTTGCAGAAGCATACGAAAAACTTGGTCTCTCACTTAACATCAAAAAAACCAAAGTGCTTCATCAGCAAGTGCAAGCCAATCCTTTGGTGATGCCATCTATCCAGCTTGGCGGGACAATACTGGAAAACGTCGATCATTTTCTCTATCTTGGCAGCTATCTTTCTGTTACAGCTAACATCGACAGTGAAATCCAGCATCGTCTGAGCTCCGCAAGTGCCGCATTTTCTCGAATGAAACATAGAGTGTTCGAGGATCGGGATATTTGTAAGAAGACCAAAACACTGGTTTATGAAGCCATTGTATTACCAACTTTATTGTATGCCTGCGAAACATGGACTATCTATAAACGTCACTTCCACCTCCTTGAAAGGTTTCATCAACGTTGCCTCCGGAAAATCCTGCAAATTACTTGGGAAGATAGGCGAACAAATGTCAGTGTACTGGAAGAAGCAAAGACTACTAGCATTGAAAAAATGATCCTTCAACGCCAACTTCAGTGGACCGGTCATGTTGTTCGAATGCCTGACTGCCGTCTCCCAAAGCAGTTACTTTACTCCCAACTCAAGGATGGAAAGCGGAATATCGGTGGTCAATATAAGAGGTTTAAAGATGTTCATAAGGCTAATCTAAAAAAATGCAATATAAACATCGAAAACTGGGAAGCTCTGGCCCATGAACGATCTAAATGGAGGTTGGCCTTTCACAAAGGTTCCATGGACTTTGAAGAAGCCCGAGTGCAAGGTGAAAGGGAGAAACGTGCTAAGCGAAAAGCACGTCAAATGAATCCTTTACAGGACCATCTTCTATCTGGTAACCTGTGTCCTCACTGTGGGAAGCTGTGTGGATCTAGAATTGGCCTCCACAGTCACTTACGGACTCATCGCTAGAGCCTACACAATCTTCTTTAGAATTTCCTCCTTTTATCCCGGAAGACAATCTTACTCGGTCACGAGTGATCGCCTGATGATGATGATATTTATTCCTTCTTCTTTTTTTACTTATCACTGCCAGTTGGGTTTGCACAGTCGGGGAAGGAAAAGAAGCCATGGTGGTTGCATGCCACCTCATTTCCATAATTACCCTTGCCATGCATGGGTTGCCATGTGGTCTGTACCCAGCAAGGTACACAGCAGGGGTGGCTTCCAAACCAGCCCTCACCCCATGGCTTGTTCTAGGGTTCCGGTGTCCCTTGGAAGCCACTCCTGCCACCTACCCTCACCGGGTTCGGACAACACGGCAACCCACACCTGGCTGGCACGGGTAATTATGGAAATGCAGCAGTATGCAACCAGCATGTGTGGAGCAGGGAAAAGAAGCCACCATGACTTCTTTTCTTCCCCGATCATGTGAACCCAGCCACCATGAGCTGTGGCAAAGAGTCAACTGATACTCAGATACATTACGGAAATCTTTGTTTCTTTTATACGCTATTGGGGGGTTGTGTCTAAAATTCTAGCAGAAACCATTTGTTGTGCAAGAATAATTATATCAGCCTTCCCCAACCTGGTGTCCTCCAGATGTGTCGGGGACTGCAACTCCATGCTGGCTGGGAATTATGGGAGTTGCAGTCTCGACACATCTGGAGGACACCAGGTGGGGAAGGCTGAATTATGGTACATAGTTAGGTAGAATAACTGTATAATAAATATATTTAAATTATTAGGGGCTTCAGATTACAGGATGTGTCATAGTAATTCACCATCACCAAGTTTTTTCTTTAATTGGGTGAATAAATTTCTTTTTTTTTTTATTATTATTTTTTTTATAATTTTTATTTATATTTTTAAAGAACACACATACACACAAAAAAACATAAACCTACAAATCATACACTACAAGTGCACCCGTCACCCCGGGGCCAAAACCAATTCTATCCACATAATCCATTATTAATCTATATTCCAAAAATACATCATATCATGACATGGCTTACTCCCTTTCCCCTTTACTAAAACATAATCTAAAAATGACCCCCATATTTCCTTAAAATTATTTTTCTCTTCTTCTTTTTGTTCGTTAGGCTTTATAATTCAGGCATAAGATTCAACATGGAGTCCCGGTTCATGCATTCAGTGCTGGTGGGGCACTACAAGGCCCTCCCTTCATCATTCAGACAGCCTCAAGTGTAAACCAGACCTCAGTGTGACTGCCCGATCATGAGGAGACCAAATCCAAATGATTATCCTCTTCTTTTTTTCTTCCTTTTTTTTTTTTTTTGAGGGGGTGGATGAATTTTGGAGGGTGGAATCATGTGAATGGTGCTTCTGCAGGATTTACGTTCACAAGGAGAATCTAGTTTACAGGTGCCCTGGAGGCTGTCTGTCTGTGTGTGGGTGGCCGCTCCTCTACCATGCTGTTTCAGCACCAATCCAGCCAAAATGTATGAACTGGGCCATTGGTTAGCACACTTAAGACTAGTGAAACAAATGGGATTGTGTGCCTAGCTCTTCGTTTGATTGTGGCTTTTATATTTGGGCTCATAACTCTGAACAAGTTTGCAAAAAAAATTAATTGTTGTATAGTCACACATCTTATGAGGTTTACGCCTCATAAGATGAGTGAGTCCATCCTAAGATTTGCTCTACAAAGCGCCCCAGAGCAACATTTTGAGTTACTTAATTAATTTAAGGTATTTATACAGTATACTGCTTTTTAGGTAGAAACCTCACGCTAAGTAGATTACATAAAAGCACGTAATAGAATTATCAGTAAAACTCAGATACAGCTGTGAAAAGAATGAAGCTGGAATAAACCTATAATTGTACTACAAAATACACTTAATGCCTGGGCAAGTTAAAAGGTCTTCAACTGGAAAGCCTTCTGAAGACAGTAAGACACCACAGAGATGACCCTATCATGGGGTATCACCTGCCTCTCCTGTGGGTTTCTTCAGAAGGCACGGGGGACCCGCAGGAGAGCCTCAATTGAAGATCAAATTGAGAGGAGGAGGAGGAGGAGGATTATGTACGCCGCCTTGAGTTCCTTGCAGGAAAAAAGGCGGGATATAAATATAATAAATAAATAATAAAAATAAATGTAGCACAGGGGTGGCCAACATGTGGCCCGCGGGCTGCATGCAGCCCCCCTGGCCTTTTTTTGCATCTCCCATGGCCGAATTCGCCACCAAACGTTGGTAACACAGTAGCAAAAAAGCGTATACTCACTTACCTGAGAGTAAGTCCTATTAAACTCAGTGAGGCTTACTTCTGAATAGGTGCTTACAAGACTTCACTGTAAGGGTTCTGAAGATCATGAACAGGACTTTGAACTGGGCTCAGAAACAGACCAGAAGCCAGTGCAGTTCTTCTAAGACTGGTGAGATACGGTTTATAAACCCAATCCAGCCAGTGTAGTCACCTCATTGCTGCAGTAATTGTAGTATCCAAACCATCTTCAAGGCTAGTCCCATGTAAAAGTACATTGCAACAGTTCAAATGGAATGTTACCAAACAGCGGCTAGGCCACCTCAATCTAAGAGCAGCCACAACACCAGCCTCCATGAGTGTAACAGCACCTTCCCACCCGTGTTCCCCAGCAACTGGAGTACATACCGTAGGTATACTGCCTCTGATACTGGAAGAAGCATATAGCCAATCAGGACTAGTAGTGATTGATAACCTTCTCCTCTGTGATTTGTCCAATCCCCTTTTAAAGCTGTGCAAATTGGTGGCCATCACCACATCCTGTGGAAGTGAATTCCATAGTTTAACTATGCGCTGTGTGAAGAAGTACTTCCTTTTATCCATCTGAATCTCCCACCAATCAGCTTCATGGGATAACCCCAGGTTTTAGTATTATGAGAGAGGGAGCAAAATGTCTCCCTGTCCACTTTCTCCACACCATGCATAATTTTGTACACCTCTATCGTGTCTCCCCTTATTTGCCTTTTTTCTAAGCTAAACAATTCCAGCTGCTATAACCTTTCCTCATAGGGGAATTGCTCCAGCCCCTTGATCATTTTAGCTGTGTTTTTCTGCACTTTTTCCAACTACACAGTGTCCTTCTTTAGGTGTAGTGACCGGTACGGTACGCAGTATTCTAAGTGCGGTCGCACTATAGGTTTGTATAAGGGCAGTATGATCTTGGCAGTTTTATTTTCAATTCCTTTCCTAATTATGTCTAAGATGGAGTTTGCCTTTTTCACAGCAGCTGCACACCGGGTCGACATTTTTATCCACCTGTCCACCACAACCCCAAGATCTCTTTCTTGGTCAGTCACTGCTAACTCAGATCCCATCAGATTATACTTGAAGTTGGGATTTTTCACCCCAAAAAGCTGTTGAGAAGGAAATCTCTAAAAGCATATCTTTTCCTTCCAGTTTACAGATCTGCATCACTTCTACTTGGCTTTAGACAATCGGATGATTGTGGAGATGTTACGAACAGAGTTGGCTTATCTCACCTCCTGTTGGAGGATGACAGGGAGACCAACCCTCACTTTCCCAATCACCAGTACAATGCTTGGTCAGTAATATATTTACCTTGATTATTATGGCAGAATCCAATTTCTTTGTTGTTTTTCTGAAAGGTTGAGTTCATATAATTTGCAGTAGCAGTTTTTCCTTTTTTTTATGCTACATTCCTACTGGATGTGAAAATAAGAGATGTAGAAATATATTACTGTCTTTGTAAATGTGTTAGATGACTTTTCGAGATGAATTCTATTTTCTCTACAGTTTGACATTAACAGTTTCTTATGTGGGGGCGATTTAAGGCTTTGCAAAGGGGCAATGCAAAGTATCGTTTAATCCACTTGACTGTACCAATCCTGTACATGTACCTCAAGAAAGCCATATACATGCAGTATCTTGGTAAAAAGTCTTTAAGCATGCAACCATTTGCAGGTTAAAAAAAATTAGTCTTTTCCAGTAAACCATATAGTTGCATACAAGTCATCAGGGTCAAAAGTACCCCACAATATAAAGTTCAAAGGCCTACATTAACAGTATGTGGGGTCTAACTGACTCCACAAATTATTAACCATAGAAATTTATTTATTTATTATATTTATACCCCACCTTTTTTCCTGCAAGGAACCCAAGGCGGCTTACATTATCCTCATCCTCCTCTCCATTTTATCCTCACAACAACCCTGTGAGGTAGGTCAGGCTGAGAGTCCGTGACTGGCCCAAAAGTCACCCAGTGAGTTTTCATGGCCGAGCGGGGACTAGAACCCGGATCTCCCGAGTCCCAGTCCAACACCCTAACCACTACACCACACTGGTTAAAGAAATTGTGCCTTTAACATACATACTGCCCCCTCCCGGGCTAACCCCGCCAAGGTGACTCAAGCCAGGTTTTGTACAACTCAAGACCCATGTCTACTAGGAAGAGACTTACTTTGGGATGTTCATACCATCATAGGTTGTTCCACATCTGAACAAGATAGACATTTAAACAGCAATGTCCACTATACTTGAAGAAAGCACAATTGGCCACCATTTAATTTTATATTTCCTGTAAGCTGCTCAGAAAACTTTCTGTTATGGGGTGGCATACAAATGTCATAAAAAAACAAAATAAATAAATCATCCTCCCCCAATCTTGTGCCCTCTAGATGTCCCGACACATCTGGAGCACTCCAGGTTCTGTAGGACACCAACACATCTGGAGGGAACCAGGTTGAGGAAGGCTGAGATAAATGTGTTTGGAAGCTCATGTGGAGACCATCTGGTCACAAGTTTCTACACGACATTTCACCGTTATAATAACAAACTATCTCAGGCTTAGATTTGTTTTCTAACATTGCTGCATCTTTATGCATTGAAGAAAGTAGTAACTGCCAGTTACATAACTAATAAGTGCCAACTCTTCTTGAAGATTAAAAAATGCTGCTGTTCACACATCTGGATTTGTGGGCAAAGAATGATGGGGGAATTTCTGATTTTTTTTCTCAACATCCCAACCAGAGTCAGGTTTTTCTTAGCTAATTCCCAGTTGATCTGGAAGCTTGTAAATATGGCTGTTAGTTTATCAACCACTTTCTGGCCTACATTTACCATAAACATGATATTTTGGAATTGCAACACAGGCAGAATTTTATGCCATACTTTGCATGTTTGGATGGTATATACTACTGTCTGGCTTAGATTTCGAACTGCTGTTACACCCTTTATATATAGCACCATCATAAATATACTATATTTTGGAATCTCAACACAGCCAGAATTTGATGCTGTACTTTGTGAATTTGGGTGACATATACTACTTTCTTGGGCATCTTCCACTGAATGGCACTACTTGTTCATCAGTTGTAACATTCCTATGTGAAGCACTGTAGGAGAGTCTTGTAGTTGGGGCCAAAATGACTCCAAAAGCTGGGTTAGTAAGTTTTGTGCAAATGATAGCCATGATGGGAACTAATTCTGCTGGGTCACTAGGAAGGTTCTAACTGGGGAAAAATGTTTTAAAACTTTCAGATTTGTAAGGACGACTTGTGAAGCAGTGGGGTACTATTGACCCCTGATATAGTTTGTGGTGTCGTTAAGGAAAGATAGCAATTTGTCTCTTACGGAAATAGATGAAATATAATTTTTTTCACCCTTAACAATTATTTCTGACATGAAATGGACAACAGGTCCAGGTCTAAGCATCTGTAGACATGGTGAGTAAGTAATAACTTTTAATAGCATTTGGTGGGGTCACTTTGACCCTAGCACCTTATGTGTACTGTTTTTCAGTTATCCTAGTCATGTTGATAAGGGTAGGATTAACCCCAAAAGCTGTAAGAGTAAAAACTTCATTTTTTCATTAAATGAAGCTGGGAAGGGCAATTCAGACAACATCATGGTTGAGGACTACTTGGAACATGGAATTGTGGAAGACTAATACAAAGGTTTTGTGACAATCTTCCAGTGCTGTCAGGGTGCATTTTACCCCACCTATTAACAGAGTGTTAAGTACAAATCTCAAACTAAAGACATTATAAAGCTTGTGTTCTTTACCTTTCTTTATGAAGCACTGTCCTCTGAAACATGCCTTTAGATCTCAGTGGACTAACAGCACCTCCTTCAAGCTAGCATTTCCTTAGCCAGTGTTGTTCGCTCATGGAAATACTGCCAAGACATCTACATAAACAGGGATGTGTTATCGCCCCAACATAATTTGCTATTTTCATCGCCATGATTTTACATCTTGTCGAGGGGAAACTTCCCACTAGTGTGGGAATTATATATCGAACAGATGGAAAGCTTTTTAATCTCAGTAGGCTTAAAGCAAAAAGTAAGGTAATTACAACCTCCGTTGTGGAACTTCAGTATGCTGATGATAATGTGGTCTCCGCACATTCAGAGGATGATCTCCAAACTATCCTAAATGCTTTTGCAGAAGCATACGAAAACTTGGTCTCTCACTTAACATCAAAAAAACCAAAGTGCTTCATCAGCAAGCGCTTCATCAGCAAGCGCAAGTTAACCCTTTGGTGATGCCATCTATCCAGCTTGGCGGGGCAATACTGGAAAATGTCGATCATTTTCTCTATCTTGGCAGCTATCTTTCTGTTACAGCTAACATTGACAGTGAAATCCAGCATCGTTTGAGCTCCGCAAGTGCCGCATTTTCTCGAATGAAACATAGAGTGTTCGAGGATCAGGATATCTGTAAGGAGACCAAAACACTGGTTTATGAAGCCATTGTATTACCAACTTTATTGTATGCCTGCGAAACATGGACTATCTATAAACGTCATTTCCACCTCCTTGAAAGATTTCATCAACATTGCCTCTGGAAAATCCTGCGAATTACTTGGGAAGATAGGCGAACAAATGTCAGTGTATTGGAAGAAGCAAAGACTACTAGCGTTGAAAAAATGATCCTTCAATGCCAACTTCAATGGACCGGTCATGTTCGAATGTCTGACTGCTGTCTCCCAAAGCAGTTACTTTATTCCCAACTCAAGGATGGAAAGCGGAATATCGGTGGTCAATATAAGAGGTTTAAAGATGTTCTTAAGACTAATCTAAAAAAATGCAAAATAAACATCGAAAACTGGGAAGCTCTGGCCCATGAACGATCTAACTGGAGGTTGGCCTTTCACAAAGCTTCCATGGACTTTGAAGAAGCCCGAGTGCAAGGTGAAAGGGAGAAACGTGCTAAGCGAAAAGCACGTCAAACGAATCCTTTATAGGACCATCTTCTATCTAGTAACCTGTGTCCTCACTGTCGGAAGCTGTGTGGATCTAGAATTTTTTTATTTTTTATTTTTATTTATTACATTTATCAATCGCCCATCTGGCCGGTCACCACAGTCACTTACAGACCCATCACTAGAGTCTACACAATTTTTTAGAATTTCTTCCTTTTATAATTTTCTTTTTGTAATTTTATCCTGGAAGACAATCTTACTCGGTCACGAGTGATCGCCTACTATTAATCCTTAGCTTCCATTTTGTGAGAGGCTATGCCAAATTGGAATGAAGACAAAAATCATCATACTGTTCATGTAATGAACAAGCAGTACCAAGTGGGTACAGCACCAAAATGGGAATAAATAGATTTAATAGATGAAGATGTTTGCAGCAGTATCAAGAACACAATGCCAGTGTATGATATACAGATGTTACTAGATTAGCTATCTAATAATAACTAGGCATGCTTACTCAGAAATCGATCCTACTGAATTCAGGTTTCTAGCCCTTATGGCTGCAAAGTATGTCATGTGTGGGATTCACTTCTGAATAAGAATGCCTATAATTGAGATATTTTCTCCATCTTCAGCTTACTTATGAAAGGAAAGCTCAAATCAGTAACAATATACTTTAGGTGTTGCTGGTTGTTTTAGTTTTTTTAAAAAACACCTTTCCACATGGGATATCTTAAGTTATTTTAAAATAAATTGATACAGAAACCTTATTGCCAAGATGGACATCTATTTTCTTTCTTTTTTAGTTGATGATGGCTCTGACATTGATCCGGCAATTCTTGCCACTGTAAGAAAACTTGGGGATGGATACTTTGGAGGGGCTAGGTAAGTACCGCGCAATCCCTATTGATATCTGTGGCTGTTCCTGTTTCTCTGCCTTTGGCAAAGATGACAAAACTTTTCTGTTCCATCTAACAATTTCCAGAGGGGGTAGCTGTGTTAGCTCATTACAGCAAATACAGCAAAACGTCTTGTGGCACCTTAAAAACTAACTAATTTATTAATGCTTTTGTGAACTACTATGGCATAAACTTTTGTAGTCCACAAAAGCTTATGCCATAATAAATTTGTAAGCCTTTATGCCATGGTGTCAAAAGACACTTTGTTGTCTTTGCTGTTCCATCTTCATGAGATAGCTGCTAGTCTGTTTTTTACAGGATTTGGTCTTTTTAAACTGGAGATGGTTGTTGTAATTGAGAAATTATTTGTATTTTAGACTTGCTGAATTGTGTGTTATTTTAAAATATGTTTTGTTTTGTATGCCACTGTGAGTGCAGAAAAAGTAGCCTAAAGATGTTTTAAATAATTAAAGTTAGGCTGCAGTCCCATGGACAATTAATAGGAAATAAACACTATATTGAACACAGCAGAACTTAATTTTGAGTAAGTA
Source organism: Shinisaurus crocodilurus (assembly GCA_021292165.1). NCBI lineage: Eukaryota > Metazoa > Chordata > Lepidosauria > Squamata > Shinisauridae > Shinisaurus > Shinisaurus crocodilurus. Next base: position 200,812,042 of record CM037878.1, on the reverse strand, counting down.
TATACAGACTTTGGTGTATGTGTTAAGTAAAAATCTTAGGCATTAGTTTGGATTAGTTCTTTTAACTATAATATCACAGCTTAGAAACAATTATCCTAAATCAACCTTTTTCTCATTTACCTCAATTAAACAAAACTATCTTCATTAAGTATGGTCAAATGGGATGAGTGGCCACTCGATCAATTTTTTTTGTTAAGGGCTGATTTTCGCTTTATCTGGAACTTGTATACAAAGAAGTCTACACTTTGATGGTGTGATGCAAGTCAGGAAGCTGTCTTCTTATCCTGTACCCAGCCCTTCTTGAGCCAAGGTGTGCTCATGTTTCTTTGAGATTTTAGGGAGGTTAAGATTGGGGGGCAGGCTGATCAAGGAAGATGGGGATGAAGCAAAATAAATAAACATCATGGGGGAGTTGCAATGGACCTGTGGAGCAGGAGCTTCCCACCCCTGCTTCTAAACTGTATTGTAGTAATAATAATAAGAGCATAAGCTGTCTTGTTGAACCAGGCCAAGCGCTCATTGACAGCACAATCCTAACCATGTCTACTGAAAAGGAAGTCCCATTGGGTTCAGTGGGACTTATTTCTAGGTAAGTGTGTATAGGATTGCAGCCTTACTCCAATGGGCAAGAGCTGTAGTTCAGTGGTAGATCACATGCCTAGTATATGAAAGCTCCGATATTCAATCCCTGGCAACTTCAGGTAGGTCTGGAAAATACTTCTGTCTGAAACCCCAGGAAGTTGCTGCTAGTCTGGGTAGACAATACTCAGTCAGCGTAAACAATGCTGAGCAAGATGGACCAATATTCTGACTCCGTCTAAGGCAGTTTTCTACGATCCTATGTGCCAGTGCTTTGTCTCCAAGCTGCCAGGCAGATGTCTCTCTGGCTCACATGCAGGGTGTAATGGTGAAGACCATCCCTGTTATTTCCCCCAGAATCTAGTAATCTAATGAGAGTGTCTCTTAACATGGAGACCATTTTTCTTTCATGGTTAATAGACCTATTCTTCATGAACATCGCTTCAGCTGGTACAGAACGCGGCGGCTCACCTGATTAAGGGCAGCTGCCGGCGTGATCACATCACGCCAGTGCTTAAGGAGTTGCACTGGCTACCAGTTGCTTGCCAAGCCGAATTCAAGGTGTTGGTTTTGTCCTTTAAAACCCTACACGGCTCCGGCCCAGTTTATCTAAAGGAGCACCTCCAGCAAGATCAAGTAGGCCACTCAACAAGATCTGCCACGGACAGCCTTTTCCTTATCCCATCAGCAGAGCAGCCAGGCTGGTGGGGACTAGGAAAAGGGCCTTCTCTGTGGTAGCCCCCAAGTTATGGAACTCCCTCCCTAATGACCTTCGCCATGCCCGTCCGTGATGAGCTTCCGCCGCGCATTAAAAACATGATATTTCAGGCGGGAATATGGGGTGGGTTAGGATTTTAAAAGAATTTTTTATACTGTTTTAATTATCATGTTTTATTGTATTCTTTTAATTGTACATCGCCCAGGGCAGCCGGGTAACCAGCCAGATGGGCGATTAACAAATATAATATAATAAATAAATAAATGAATCTGTGTAATCACAATAATAGTCAAAAACTCTTTTTGCTGTCTATCAGTTGTGGATCATGGTGATCCTTAGTAATGTTTTCCTATCTTGTATAACAAACATGTATATAAAATAAATTTCTTCTTTTTAAATTTGCTCTTCTTCAGGGTGAAGTTTGGCAAACTTTCAGACTTCCTGACTACTTCATTCTATACAAACCTCAGCTTTCTGGATCCTGATTGTGATGGGAAACTATTTGATGATGAGAGTGAGGGCTATTCTAGTCCTGAAAGTGGCTATGAACTAGAAGATTATGCAGACTTCTATGTCAAAGGTAATACTGTGGTGGTAGTTGTTTTTCTTTATCAGTGGAGTATTTCCATTTATATACATAACTCCAAAATAAGCACATCTCAAAGCTACAACGAAGAATATATAAGTAGATGATGAAATAATGGTTGTGGCTGGTTTTCTGGCAAGAGAGTCTTATCCATGCTGTTCTTGAACTGCATGTAAGGGGTGGGTATATCATAAGTGTAAATTTAAAAAATGAAATCTTTGTGTAAGTGAACATATGGACTTGCTAATGCAGTGTTCTCCAAGCTTGGGTCCCCAGATGTTTTTGGCCTACAACTCCCAGCATGCCCCAGCCAGCTGGCTGGGGCATGCTGGGAGTTGTAGGCCAAAAACATCTGGGGACCCAAGCTTGGAGAACACTGTGCTAATGAGAACCACTCTCCAAGGTCTCAGGCCAAGGTCTTCCCAGCCTTACTGTTTAAAATCCTCTACGGGTGGAAACTTACACAAGTTTAGACGAAAAAAGGCTGTGTACATGCCCCCCCGCCAGTATAGCTGGCTGGGGCATGCTGGGAGTTGTAGGCCTTTTTTCTGACTAAATTTTCATAGGATTGTGCCTTTACTGGAGATTGCCAGGGATTAAAGCTTGGACCTTCTGCATCCTTGTTACTAAATATAATGCCCTACCATGGTCTGAATAAACCTATCAATTTATCCTTTCTCTCAGTCAGTCATTTATTTGCAAGCCAAAGACCCTTAATAAAACTTATACAACATTACAAAACATAAAACAGAAATAAAACAATGGGGTAATTAAACAATTAAAGAAGAGAGCTTAGTAAATCTGAACTGAAATACACCTAGACACCATAGAATCATTTTTATTTTTTATTATTATTTTATTTTTATTAGATTTGTATCCATCCAGCTGGCAAATCCCCTTGGCATAAAAACCAAACAACAACAACAACAAAATAGCCATAAATAATACAACAATACAAGTATCCAAATAATAATTAAACATTAAAAATATTTTTTAAAACATTGAGGATCCAGCAGTAAAATTAACAAAGTAACAGATTAAAGGTTAAATGCCTGCTTAAAGAGGAGGGTCTTAACCTGTAATCTAAATGTGTACAGTGAAGATGCCAGGTGGATTTCCCTGGGAAAGTTATTCCATAGATGGCGGGGCCACTACAGAGAAGACTCTTTCCCTGGTAACTACGTGCCCATCATTCTCCAGAAGCAAACCGTTCTAATAGGTTCCCCACCGTTGCAGAGGGGGAATGGAGCCAGAAGCCTAAACTTCAATAGAGCATGATCTGATCATGACGATGGGTCCAGTATTAGATCCCCCACTTCCAAATCACCATCCTCCTGCCCAGTAGTGAAGACCAAATTGAGAGTATGTCCAGCCACATGCATTGGGCCGCTGACATGTTGGGACAGCCCCCTGGTTGTCAGGGAGTATCCATGAAGTTCTGAGCTACCCTGGAAATAATAGCCTCAGCATGGAAGTTGAAGTCACCCAGGGCCAACAGCCTGGGTATCCTCAACACCAAGACTCAATACCTTTGTCAGCTCAGACAGGAAGACTGTTGAGCAGTGAGGATGGGGGCGGGCGGGGCAGTACACCAACTGCAATGGTGGTTAGGGCTTTTGCACAAATTTTTGAAGCTGCTAAAGCAAAATGCACAGGCTGCTGGGTTACCTGGCTGTCTTGATCAGCTGGTAGCCTTTCCCTTTAACAAAGGAATTTCATTATTATTTTTATTATTTACATTTTATTGTGTGTGTTTTTAATACCAAAAAGTAATGAGAATTGGAAGGAAGCATAGTTCCGGTCTCCATTCAAACTGCTTTCCTTTGCATCTGTCTTGACAGAAAGCCAGGATGAATTGGACCAGTATATAAATAGTGTGTTACAGAGCACTGCTCTTAAATCATACTTACCTCCTGTCACAAAAACCTCTGGCTCACCCTATGTGTTTAGTGCTGCTCATTCAACAAGAGAAATACTGTCAATCATGGCCAAGACTAAGGGACTGGATGTGCCAAGTAAGTTTTTTTACAGCATTTTAAACTTGTACTGTGTCACAGGTGTCTGTGCCAAACTCTATTATTGCAAAGAAAAGTTTGAACACTGTTAACCTGCAGTAATTGTCGTTACCAAGAATGATTCCAGTACTATAATGGCATAATTCCCGCATAGTAATGTGCTATTTCCTGGTACCTATACAATTAGCTCAACACTATAGAAGTTCTGTAATCTAATGGGCAGTGTGACAGTAGGTAGCTACAGTAGCTACAATTTGCTGCCACTTCTTGTAGTCAAAAGTTGTTTGTAATAAGCATCATCACTTTATGACTGCATGAGTAAAATCAGGAATAAGAATCCAAAGCTACAGAGAGCGCTCTCTCCTACTGGATTGGTGATTAGGGGAGGCACATGTATAATCAGATTTTAAACAATAAAAAGCAATCTGATAAAGGTGAAGTAGGAGGGGCAAGAGAGTGGCTAAAATGAAACAAGTTCTGAAATGAGTGTTCAGATGATCACTGCTAGAGCTGAGGGACATCGTGGACAGGTTGGTATTTGCAAACTATGCAGAGTACTAGTTGGATATACTAGGAGAAAAAGTGCCCCAGTTAGCATGTGATGCTAGATTCTGTGCTACATGCATAGCCTGGAGGAATGAGTCTGAATGAGACTTGGGCTCACTCCCCCTCCCCCTCCTGCACAGCTGGAAGAAAGACTGTTTGTTTGTTTATTGTACTTTGGCAGCTTTTAGTTACACTTTCCCTGAATCTCAACTTATTGTCCAGACCAGGAATTGTGGTTTATAACAAACTGGTTCGTTTGACGAGCCAGCTTCACAAACCATGGTTTGAAGTTGGCTAGTTTTAAGACTGATCAGAGTTTGTTATAAACCATGATCCCTGGTCTGGATGACCCAACAAGCTGAGATTATGGCAAGTGAAATGAAACTCTACCAAAATCCTCTAGCCAGCTGTGTAGAAGGATATGGGGTGGAACGGAGTGCACGAGCCCGAGTCTTGCTCAGGCTTGTTCCACTTCATGCATATACTGTCAAACCATGGTTTACTACTGTGTGTGAACGTGGCTAATGTGCAGTTTGGAATGATGTGTACCTTGTGTACCTTGGAGTACACAGACTTGATGTTTAGTATTCTTCCCAGTGGTAAACCAAAGCACGCTGACATTACAAAGACTTTATTTTAATGTGTTATATTTTGCTAGATTTGAACTCTTAGTTGCTAGCATATTACAATGGTCTGAGAAAAGTGCTCTCTTTTCATAAGGGCCTAACTACATGTTAACCAAACCCTGATACCACTGTTCTCTCCCCCCACCCCCTGGAAAATCCACTTTAGGAGGAGGTAATTTTGAGGGGTTGCATGACTTGTACCCCATCTCCTACTTCAACATTCTAAAATGCCCCCCCCCCCCAGCAGCTTTTCCTGGGGGAAAGGGACCAGTGATATTTGGTTGCACACATTTGCTTGGACCGCATAGCTAGGTCCTCAGTATCATGGATATATTGATTTCTCGAAAAGTTTGGATTCTTACAATATCACTTCTGTATAATCAGAACTGATACTGATATGTTTGCTTTCCAGATGTTTCAATGTCTTTACCTACAAAAGTTTTAAACACCCACCGGAAATCTCTGAACCTTGTCGATTCCCCACATCCAGTAGTGGACAAGGTAAGCTGCTCTAATGTTTCCATTTTAAAACATAGTGATGTATCTTTTGTATAAACGTTTAGCCACTGGAAGGCAAAAGCAGCTGAAAAAGATTAGTTATATTAGGCGAATAAATATATTCCATTTTAATTGTGCAGAATTCGAAGAGTTACTGAATTAGAATTGTTCCTGCTGTGATTTCCTCCTTGATATGGTGTGAATGGTGCCCGAAAAGGAGTCAAAACCATGTTGTTAAGATGGGCACTTGTGGGGCGGCTGTTGCTGGTGGTGGCCAGAGCAAGCTCGGCAAGAAGAGCAGCAAGGGGTTTTTGCTGCTCTTGCCAAGCAGCTCGCTCGCCCCTTCCCTTCACCACGATGAGGACAGTTGCCCGCCTTCAGACAGCATGCCAACCCATTGCGGGTGGAACAACCCCTGGAACAAGCTATGGGTTTTCAAGGTGGCTTGTGTTGTGGAAAAATTGATCTACTGCGTTGTGTTTTTAAGAGGTTCTTAGAGAGGAAAGTTTATTAGTGAATTCACGGATGGCATCTGAGCACAGTCAGGAATGCCAACAAGAACACAAGGGAGACACTTCCATTTATACTGAATAATATCATGTAGAGGTCAGGTGACAATTGAGTCAGTACAGGAAACAGAGACAATTCAAAAGGAGACATTTAAACAAAAACAAAAGATCAGGTATTGCCCATCTTCCAGCCATCATGCTAATCAGTAGTCTTTCCCAAGATGATAATCCCAAGGTGATACTGGCTCACAGTACTTTTAGCATAAGCAGGAAAGAGGCTTAGGCAAATCAATAGATGGGTGATTTGCCCCCTGGGTTGTTCTACAGAAGGTCAAGGAAAGGGTCTGACTCTTGACATGTCAGGACATGTTTCTGTAAGGTAGAAGGAAAGGTCTGACTTCCAGGCCTTTCTGTTTAAACTAAAGCCTGGACAAATTTTACTTCTACATTCCCCCATTTTGTGCTTTTATAGCACAACTAACACTTGTAACTGTTACATTCAGCATCTAAAGCTTCTTTTACCTTTTCTCTCTCTTGATCAATCCTTTCAAGCATCAATTTTTTTCTGAGTCAATACAGAGCTTTTGCTTCTGCTGCATGTAGTAAAACAACACTTGCTTAACAACAATAATATATAAAACCCAACAAATACAAGCAATAGGGTTATTAATCCATGAACAATTGCTCTACCCCAACTTCCTAGGTTTGGTATCCAGCTTGTTAGCCAAGACCATATTTCCAGGCTTTTGTCAGGGGCAACAAAAGCAATTTAAGTATCTTTTCTGATTGTAATTATCAGGAATAAACACACAACACTCTTGACCAATCAAGGCGCATACTCCACCTTTTGAGGCAAACACCATGTCTAATGTCATCTTTGGCAGTACTATTTTGCATTGTGGCATTGCGAAAACACTGCCCTTTCCCTGTAAGGGTACAGTCCCACAGTTTATCATTAAAACTCTTCCAGGCACTACATTTAAGAGAATTGCCCATAGTTTGATTACTTTGGGAGAACTAATTTCCATAATTGGTGCAGAATATGGGTTTGGCAGTATGGTTATTTCTCCAATCTCTGTGAGGGGTAAAATAATGCTTACATTGACTTTGTCCTACAAATGTGGAGGGCTGATTTTGTGTTTTGTTGCATGTAAAACACCATTCCCCCAATGAAGGAACAACTTGCAAGTAACCTGGACCCTTTAGAGTACAAGAGTCTGTTGGTGAAGGTCAAGTTTACTAGTGTAATGGGCACTGGCCACATGGGAACTCCTCCCTGGGAATATACTGGCATGTGGCTACATACCCCTAGCAGTTGGTAGCATTAAATCTTTGTGCAAACTTTAAAGAAAGCTGAATGTAAGTATTTTCCTGGAAGGCAGATTGGATGAGGACTATGAGCTCTAAGAATATACCGTACTCCATTTGGCCATATTGTTTCAAATATTAATATATATATATATATATCAATTAAGGCAAAAGAACCACCAGTCACTAACAAGAGCACAACTACAGGTGTTTCTTCTTGTTCTGACTTTGATGTACTAAAGGGCTGATAAGTAAGGCTCCTGGCTCAGGCTGAGGTGGTGTTCTTCTAAAATGATGACATCAGTTCTTCTCGTCCGATCCTCTGGGTGTTGTCTTTGATGGTCATCCCGTCCGAGGTCTGAGATGATATTGATGTCCTGGCACAAATTCTTCTGTTTCAGGGGAAGAGGTTACTAGCACATTTCACCCTGAATTGGTGGAGGCGTTATTGTGTCCTCATTTTCATCGCGGGTAGAGATGTTGGGAGGCTTGGATCCACGTCTGGAGTCCTTGGCACTTCACAACTTTAATGTACCTGGTATGGTGCTTTTCCACTTTGGATCCAGCAGATGATCTTCTTTGATGTATCTTAATACGAATCCAGTCACTTGGTTCAATAGAGTGTCCTTCAGTGCTGGGCTGGTGCTGAGCCACCTCTATCTGTGAATGAAAAGTCTTCACACATCTCATTAGGGCCTTGCAGTAATTTTGAATTGTATCGTCAAGCAGGTGTATATGTCTGGCTAGGTCTAGATTGGTGTCTCATTCATATCCCATGAGGGGTCAAGTCCAGTTACTTGATTTGCTGTGGATCTCATACTCATGAGGGCTATGGGCAGTGCATCTAGCCATTTTAGTCTTGTCTCTGCACATATTCTAGCCAGTTTGCTTTTCAGTATTCTATTATGTCTTTCTATAGCTCCCGGAGATTGTGGATGATACAGGCAATGGAAATGTTGCTGGACTTGTAATGTCCTGCACACTTCTCTTGCCACCTGTCCAGTAAAATGTGATCTCCTGTCACTGTTTATGGAGCAAGGTATTCTGAATCTGGGGATCAATTATTTTAGCATTTTTTTGCTTACTGTTGTGGTGTCAGCCTTCACGCAAGGGTATGCGTCAACCCATTTAGAATACATACAAATAACTACAAGAACATATTGATAGGAACAACACTTGGGCATTTCAATAAAATCAATTTGTATATTTACAAAAGGTCCCCAGGGTGTGGGGTGCATGCTCATTTTGTTTTATTTTTTACAGGCTTACCACTGTTATGAGCCTGACATACCACACATTGGGCACAGGACTGAGTTGCTGCAGATGTAAAATTTAATCCAAACCAATCTTTGTTAAACAATTCAATGATCCCCCCCTTTGCTCACATGCGACAGGTCTATGGAGCATGTGAGTAATTTAGGGAAAAGAACTCTGGGCATCACTAGGCGGCCGTCCGAATGATGCCATAGAGTCTTTAGAGAGAAAGCAATTTGCCAAATTTCCATGTCCCTCTCTCCCTCTCCCCCCCCCCCCATTTTCTGGGGTCAAATTCTGGATAGCAGCAAGATTTTGCAATTCAGGTGTGACATTGCTATAAATAAATGCAGGAAAAATTTACCTTTTGAACTTAGGCTTGCCTGTCTTTTGCCAAGAAGTCGGGAGGGGTTAACAATAAAAATCTTTAGCAAGGCAAACCAAGCTTTAGAAAACTAACCAAATGCTACCTTTTAAAACACAACAAAGCCAAAAAATAAGGCACTTGTGCAACCAAAGGTTTAAAAATACTGGGATGCCAAAACTATTAGCAATTAGAAGCTGCAATTTTAAAATGCAGTGGCAACTGTGATGGGATTCATAGATATAGAGTTGGAAGGGGCCTACAAGGCCATCGAGTCCAATCCCCCCACGCTCAGACAAGCTGAGCCAGCATGAGCCACAAAGGGAGCACTTGTGTAATTTAAACTAGAACACTTTTCTTGAAAACCAGCCTAACAATAAAGTGAAACAGGAATTGCAATTCTTTTAGTATCTTGGTGCTACTGTGCTATGTTGCACCCAAATACTATTTAACAAAAGTTTTCTGCTAGCTTGCCATAAAGCTACTAGCCAAGCATAAATTCTGAAATTAAACTGCCCAAATTAACCAACGATGCCTTGTTGGTTTGCCTTTGGCAAAAAAACTAACTAAGCATGGATTGTGTTAAAGAGGGGAGGGGTGAAATTCAGGAAAGCCCATTCTAACAAAACTGGGCACTAAAACTTAAAGGCAAAACTTGAATGCAGCCACAAACACTCATGAGTGTTGCTGCCATTTTAAAATATTTTGTTTGATTTTTTCTAGCAGCTATAACAAATATTTTTTTCTTCTCATTTTGGGACTTCTCGCCTCTAGTTCAGATCTGAGGAAGTGTGTGCTTTGGTTAGGAGTACACTCTCTTTCTCTCTTCACTAAACACAGGACTGGTGGAGACTCCAAAAGGCACCAAAACTTTGCTTATGCTCAGGAACTCTTTGCACAAAAAGCTCACAAACGTTTTTGTTATTGTTGTTGTTTTTCTTTAACACAACACAGGGTTCTTTGAGTACTTCTTGGCATTCTTTGATCTTGTGTTTGGCTTCTAATCTATTAGGAATGTGGCAACTGGGCAGGGGTTTTACTTTAAAGGGACAGCTGCACTCACTGACTTTTTTCTTCTTCTTTTGCCTCTCTTTAGATCTAGTTGTTGGATTTGCAAATGCATCATTTTACATTCTTTCCCCCCCCTTCTTATTTAGGATGTCCATGCAGTGGTTGGCATAATTGGTTAAATCTGCCAGGTTTGCAGTTTGCCATCCTACACATACTGTCTTCAGCTGCTCTCCTACTTTAGGTAACAGTCCTGCAACAAATGCTTTCTTGATAGTATGAGGGGCATTCTTTCTTGGCATCTCTTATTATTCTCAAAAATCTCAAAAATACTTCTTTTATTTACAGGTATTAATCTTGATCTAGTCAGTTTTAGGTTTCACTACTGTAGTAAGGGCATCTCTAGAATATTTCATTGCTGAAGCCTTCTTTTTTGTAGAACATTTAACTTCTTTGCTTTGACTCTGATTTCTCACAGAAGCGCATCAAGTAATTTCATTTGCATCTCTATCAATTTAACAGGATCATTAAACTTTGGATCAGTTACTGGACATTTCTTTTCTTTTTTTCCTTTCTTTCTTAAGACTACTGTTGGCAGAACAAGTCTTAAGTAATTGATTTAAGTCTATCCAGCTAGGGTTATAAATAATTACAGTCTCAAATTCTTCCTTGAATTTGACTGGTTCTTCTCACATGTTAGGAAATTATTTTACTATATCCCTTAAATCTCTTGGTGTCTATGGGTCATGGACAGCCATAGAGTCTTATCTCTTGCAGGTACCTCTTACTTAGTGGAGCCAGGGTGACTGACCCATAATTTGGGGTGACTAATAGTCTTTGAGAAGGAACAGAGCCAGGCAAAGTGGTTGCTTCTGGGTTCTAAATTTTTCTGGGCATCTAGTTCCTTCTGTTAACTGCTCTTTCTGGCTAGGCAGAGGTGGGTTAGGGTGAAGGAGTGGCCACTGGGGTAGTTTCAGCATCATCATGCGAAAACCTTCTACTTTCATGCATCCTCATTTTGGGGTCTTCTCATGTAGGTAAGGATAATCATTTACAGGATCTTGCTTTTTCTTCCCCAAAAAATCATTTTTCTTCGCTAGCAATGGATATAGGAGCCAATGGTGGTGGTTGGCTGCAGGCCTGCTTAAATTTTAGTTGATCTTTTAATATATATATTTGAATCTTTCAAGCTTTTAAGCTTGGATTCATGCATGCATTTTGAAGCTTCTTCATACCAATTAAAATACACTTCCCATTGAGTCTGAGGTACCTTACTTCCTCATGACTCGAGCGCTCCCCTTAAGTGCACTATCCTGTCCAAGTCAAACGTTCCTCCCAGTGGGAACTGTTTACTAGGATCATCCTTTTGTCATGACATTCCATTTCTCGAGAAATTTACACACCTACCTATGGCCATAAGGTGTGTACCTATAACATGCTAGCATTCCCTTTGGGGGGGGATCTCCTTTGATCTTGCACCCCCTATTCCTCACACTCATACAGGACACTCATCCAGGGCAAACTTATTGAGGGATGTTCCTCATTTGAGTCTCAGACAGCGGCTCAACACCTTGATCGGCTCACTCAGTCTTTCAACTGCGGCACAATCCCTTTTTGTCGGCTCAGTCAGTCTTATGACTTCAAATGGGACTCATGAGTCTTGGAAATGGGAAAGGGATTTAGTTGCTCCACTGGGACACAGGGTTCCACCACACACTGGTTTAGTATGTGGTTTAAGTCCTGGTCCTGATCAGCAGATTCATGAACAGTCACATGTCACTGGGTTACGAGGTTCCACTGAGCCCACTTGCTTTTGAAACACTGCCGATCATTGGGTTTCCCCTCACGAACGTCTTGACTCAGGGCGTCTTGACTCAGTTTAAGTCCCAGACCTGGTCAGCAACTTATACACACTCATCCGTGAGAATTTTAGGAAGATGTGCCTTTTCCACGCAGTAAAACCATGGGTACTGGGCAAATTGGGAAAAGGGAAAAGGGTCTGTCTGTTGGGGCACGAGGTTCAGCTTTCGCCTAGTCCCAGCCCTGGTCAACAGCTCATAAATCTAGCAATCATACTTTCACAGACATGCATACAATCCTATAGGAAATTTCTTTCGTCTCTAAACCTCATGGACTCAAAGTTCAGATCGCGTTGGGGGGAAAGGATAGTCTGCTAGAAACAGAAGGACACACACCAAAAACCCAATAGAGATTTCAAAAGATCTCTTACCTGGGTTTTGGCGCCTGGGAGTTTAGTGGTGTTTCCCCATTTCAGGCAGGTCCAGTCCCTTGAAGCGATCCGAGTCACGGCACCAAGATTGTTGTGGAAAAATTGATCTACTGCGTTGTGTTTTTAAGAGGTTCTTAGAGAGGAAAGTTTATTAGTGAATTCACGGATGGCATCTGAGCACAGTCAGGAATGCCAACAAGAACACAAGGGAGACACTTCCATTTATACTGAATAATATCATGTAGAGGTCAGGTGACAATTGAGTCAGTACAGGAAACAGAGACAATTCAAAAGGAGACATTTAAACAAAAACAAAAGATCAGGTATTGCCCATCTTCCAGCCATCATGCTAATCAGTAGTCTTTCCCAAGATGATAATCCCAAGATGATACTGGCTCACAGTACTTTTAGCATAAGCAGGAAAGAGGCTTAGGCAAATCAATAGATGGGTGATTTGCCCCCTGGGTTGTTCTACAGAAGGTCAAGGAAAGGGTCTGACTCTTGACATGTCAGGACATGTTTCTGTAAGGTAGAAGGAAAGGTCTGACTTCCAGGCCTTTCTGTTTAAACTAAAGCCTGGACAAATTTTACTTCTACACTTGTTACCCTCAAACAAGCCACCCTGCAGGAATCGATCCGGGTTCGCACAACATGACAACCCATTGTGGGTAACAACCCACAATGGGTTGTTGTGTCATGTGAACCCAGTCGGTAAGAGAGCTGTAGAGCTTTTGTCCATTGTTGGGCAGCTAATCCACTGGTCAATCCATGCAGCAGTGGCTGCCTTCAGAAAGCTTCTCCCTTCCTGAAAAGGGAGAAGGCTCATAGATTTGTAAGCTATTAGTTGCTTGCTTTCAGCAAGCCAAGTACTAAGGCTGGATATTAAAATCTTAATAACTCTGCGACAAGTACATACTGATTCCCTAAGGCCAGGAAGGAATTGCATTCTAGCTCCTGCAGTCTCGCTTGGCACGCAGCTCACTTATTTGGAGCATGCAGTTTAAAACAGCAGGTTCCTGATCCAAAGAAGCATGACCTAAGTATACATTGCAGGCCTTTCCTTTCTTTTTGGAGCAAGACACCATCACACACCCTCTCGTTTTCATCTCTACGGTGTGTTCTGTTTCAAAGCTCGGTGGCAGACGTACATTTAAAATTCTCTCTAGTTTAAAAACCAGCTTGCAAGGTGGGGTGAGTAGCTGCTGTTCAAAAAAGAAGCATGTGTGCAACCATGTCTGCTTACAGTTTCAAGATCCATGTATATTAAATGCAAAGGTTGCTTTAAAAGACACAACTGATATTTCTTGTCTCTTTTATCTGGTTACCCAGAGCTGTTTTTAGCACAGTAAACACACACTTGTTATTCAGTTGTTGTTGGAGAACTAGACTTTTTGTTAGTTGGTAGCATTATCACAGACCCTGTGAAACAGCATCTAGGATTAGGACCGAGCTAAATCTATAGCAGACATTTTCAACATGAAAAAGGGTTGTGGGCAGGAGAAGTGCTAGGTACCGAAAAGATCTAGCCAGATGGGCAACCGGCCAGATGGGCGATTAATAAATATAAGAAATAAATATAAGAAGAAAATAAATAAATAAAATCTGGGGCTCAGGCCCACAGGACAAAAATAAAATCACAAATTTTCTTATACTAATTTACGTATGCTCTAAAGTCTGTGTGTGTGTGTGCATGTGTAAAAAGGGATGTATGGACGGGATAGGAGGGCATTTGATTTCAGAAAAAAACCTCAGGCAGAAAGATTCAATGGAGGGTAGGCAGCAGGAGGAGCACATGTGGACAAAAAGCCAGCTAATCCAGGGGGATCAGATGCAACAGAGATCATCAGGGCCCCTGTACTTTTATTTCAGCAAGTGCCCATGGACAGCAGGGTGGTGGGGCAGATGGCCTCCCAGAGATTCAGGGCTCCAAATGAAAGATTTGGGGCTCGAGCCCTAGTGGGCCACCACCTAACACCGCCTCTGGTTGCCCAGGATCCCCATCACTAGTAATAGTGATCTCGGCACACAGTCAATCAGATTTGGTTATGTGATACAGTTGCCAATGGCAAATGAAGTTTGCTTCGAATAAGGTTTGCTTTCCCTCAGTAATGCTATCATGTAGCCAAATCTGGTTGTATGATAATACCACTATTTCCAAGAAGAAGAAAAGCTATTTTTAACCAAAAAAAAATGTGCCAAAGCTGCAGCCACGTGTTATATGCACACAACACACATTGATCTGGTTTGCACAGAACCCTAACCCATGGTTTATTTCACCCATGGGCTGTTGAATTCAGGGTTGTTGTGATGTGCGAACCCAGCCACGCTAACAAGCCATGATTTGTTAACCATGAACAAACCATAAAGAGAACCCATAGTTTGTTGCTGGGTTGTGAACCCTGGGATGTTTAAACCATGGGTTGTCATTACATGTGAACCCAGAAGCATGGGTTGTTTCACCAGACTATAGAGATGGCGGGCAAGAGTGGTTAAAAAATACTCCAGCCGCTCTACATGCTGCTGTACATGCTAACATTTTGTGCGAACCAGGTCACTGTTGTACCTTCTTAGTTTTTTGTAATACTATACAGCTTTTAGTTTCCAATTTAAAAAAAATATGCATGGGTATTATATATAGGGAGTTTCAAACATGGCTGTGATTTTCTTGTATGTTCTCTAAGAAGGGGGGGGGGGGGGAACAAAATGGAACCAAAGCCCAAAACAACAAAAAACAACAATCAATGGGTTTTCTTCAGTGGTCTCACAATATCACAGCAACCACAATTTCTCATATAAACCTGTGAAAAATAGGACTCTTCAGACTGGGCTGAGAAGCTGGTTACTGTTTTTCCACAGGCTTGTATAAGAAGTTATTTTCTGTGCCTGTTGAAGTTGACTAATTCATGGTTGAAACTCATGTGGTGTTTGTCATGTATAAGGGATTGTATGTTTATATTTACTCTAGAGGTGCATCTTGCTTTTAATTTTTGTGGCTATGGTATCTGCTAGATGAATTTAAGTTCATCTCCCAGACTTGCATCTCTCCTCCTTGAATAAAGTTAGTTGAACAAAATTGAGAACTGTACATAAAAGCTACATTTCAAATATTTAATTCCATTTCTATGCCCCTCATGCTCTCTAAGGAGCAAGCATGGATAATGAGTTTCAGAGCAGCCCTTTCAAGTTCAGGCCCTTTCGATTTTTGGTCATTTGATGTTTGTCTTTGATTAACAGGAGCCAGAGTCTGTTCTTCGTTTGCCCAAGGATGCTCATGGAGATTTGGACTGTGAGAAATTAGTTGGGCAGCTACAGGAATGTCCTACTTTACATGACCAGGCAGATATATTATACATCTTGTATCTAATAAAGTAAGTTTCTTAGTATCTTTTATAAATGATTCTGGATTTATTTTTAACAGTGATATTTACAGGAAGAAAAAGCACCCAGCTATGCTAATTTTATATGAGATTTTTGTTGTTCATGCTGTCTCAACTGTAACCACACTGGTTTCCTTTGTTCACTTATTGGTAAGAGCAGATAAGTACTTGCACAGGTTCTGTCAAGATCTTTCCATTTCTTCAGAGGGAAATAAGAAAGCCTTATGCTTGTTGGTCTTTGGCATTACATCCTGAAGGTTACTGCTACATATTCATAATGTTCTGTAACTAGGCTTTTATTTCCCATTCTATTGCCTGTTAGCACCTCCACAAAATCCTCCTGGTTTCCAGTCCAATATTACATGTTAATTTTGTAGAGCTGACCATTCCACCTGTCACAGCACAGGACACAATTAAAGTGGTGTTGCTATTTGTTGTTCCTATATGCTGCTATTTTAGGACTTGAGGCCGCATTCATGCAAAGTTCTTTTGAACATGAATGGAAGAAGCAGTCAAGTGCCTGTTTAACATTGCAGCAATGAGTAATGCACTCGACTTCATTGAATTGCTCATATGCCTAAATCAAGAACTGCTAGCAAGGGCTTTTCAAAGGGACTGCGGGAAGTTAAATGTCAGAAACCCATTAATTATTAATCCAACTTGGGTTCTCAAGTGACTTTAAAAATTTAGTTTTAGAGATGAATTTCAGGATGGAACTTCGACATACTTTCAGCAATTTCCCCTCCAAGGAAAATATCTAGATATATCGGCAACATGTTTGTTTGTTTTTAAAGTACATCTGACTGGTTGTGTTCTGTTTTGGTTTACAGAGGTCTCGACTGGGAAACGCAGCTCCATGGCCAGTGTGGAGTCACAGTTCATTGTCTTCTCAACGAGCTCTACAGCAAAGCAGGCCAGAACCAAGAATGGGGATTGATCCGCTACATATCTGGCATACTCAAAAAAAGAGTAGAAGTCCTGGCTGAGGTACAGAGCAAGTGGAGAAGTTTAGCCGCCTGTTCCACTTTGTCTTCTCTCTGCCTGGAAAAAAAAGAAGAAGAAGAATATCCTTGGCCTCTAAATAAATGCACGTGTGGCACGTTTTGCGCCTCATTGCTAGATTATTGTTTTTTTAAAATATTATTATATTATACCCTTTATTATATCTCTGTCTCTATCTTTGTATAATTATACCCTTTCATGGCACTCCCAATGGTTTCCTATCCAGGTGAGTGGTCCCACCTACACCCATGATGTAACTCTACCAACTCTGCAACATCAGAATCGGTTCTTAGACCCTTGGTATAAATGCAGACATAACATTTCAGTGTAATGAAAGTTGTTTGAAGGAGGTCGGACAAATCCATACATGCTGCACTTCGAGACATTTTTATTTATTCATGCGAAGTATTTTTATCCTGCTTTTCAGCAACAACAACAACAAAAGGTCTCCCAGAGCGTCTGACATGCAATCAGTAAAACAAGGCAGCCCCTGCCCACAGGTTTTCAATCTAAAAAGACATGACACATAAGGAAAAGGGGATGGGAAGGGAAGAGGAAAAATAAGTACAGTAATACCTTGGATTGCAAGTAACTTGGTTTGAGAGCATTTTGCAAGACAAGCAAATTTTTAAATATTTATTTAATTTTTTTTTACTTGATATACAAGCGACATCTTGCAATACAAGTACTGTAGTACGGCTTAAATTAAAAATCTCTGTACAATTTTTTTTGGGGGGATTTCATTTTGATATAAGTGTTTTGGATTACAAGCACGTTTCCGGAACGAATTATGCTCTCAATCCAAGGCATGACTGTAGTCTTTCAGCAGGGCTGGTGGCATGGCCCTGCTTCCCTTCTCATTCCCCTCTGTATAGCCTGCTGAGAAAATATCTAGATATATACGGATTTCCAGGACACTGAATGTATGTTCAAACCACTTTATTGCTAGCCTTATGCAGCTCTTTCTTCCTTTGCACTATTATGATTGTGTGGAGAGGAAGCAAGAACAAGGGTACTTGCCCCAACACCTCCACAGGTTGGAGGGCCAGCTGTCTACAGCAGGGAGCCTGATCTACTCATGTAAGGTCCCCGCGTGATTTCGAACTCTAACTTAATTTAATTCTTTAATGTAATTGTATCCCTCCTTTCCACTAAAATTAGTGCTTGATTTTCTGTGATTGACTAACTCTCACTTCACTATGGCTTCCCTATAGCTATAGCTTCTGCTATAGAGACACAATAAACATTTCTTCCTCTTCTTTATCTCACGTTGACCTTAGTGATATAGAACAGCCGAAGCAATGTTTTTGAATTTTTAAAATAACAGACTGCATGGGTTGCCGCATAATAAACAGTTTGGTCTCATTTGCTCCCTCCTTTGTCCTGTGCTAGGCATGCACAGACCTTCTGTCACACCAGAAGCAACTTACCATTGGCCTTCCACCCGAACCTCGTGAAAAAACAATCACAGCGTAAGTATACGTATTTATCTCAGACTATAACCTTACTTATCACACCTTTTTGAGGCTGCTTTTCCCCCTGCTTTGATTTCTGCTGCCCCCTGCTCCCCAATACAGTGAAATGTTATATTTAGAAGTAATATTATGGCCCTATCTTGCTAGGCCCTTTAATGTATTTTGAGTAAGAAATTTCCTCTCCCTTTCCTCCATGTCCAGAATGGAAACCTAAACTTGTAACAATGTTTGCCAGCTAGTAACTTATGTGGGCTTATTTAAAAGACTGAGCTGCTGGGCCAGTTCACACATAATGACAACCCATGGTTGTTTAAAGTTCAAGTGAGCACACTGCCTCCTGCCTGCTGGTCGCTTCTGCTTTGCATCCGCTTTCCAAAGCAAGTCATGACACTCAAACCCAGCACTTTGGGCTGTTGAGGATTAAACTACCCAGAGCTTGAACCCTTGGTTTGTTGTTGGGTTAGAAGCAGGGTTATTTAATCCTCAACAATCCAGAGTGTCGGATTCGCATGTCAGACTGAACAACCCAGGAATGGGCATATAAGAAAGTGGATACAAAGTGGAAGTGGCAAGTGGGCAAGAAGTTGTATGCTCACTTGCTCCTGCGTGTCCCCGCCAATTTGTGGGATGTTTCACTCATGAATTGGTGTTATGTGCAAACCATGTCACTCGATAGTCTTCACAGAAGAATGGCAAAAATAACCATAGAAAACTGATGGTGGGACTTCGATCTCTGCTGGCAAAAATAGTGTCCTTGCTGCCTTTAATTACTAGTTCACTTTCTTTTAGGCCTTTGCCCCCCGAGGAGCTGACGAAACTCATCTACGAAGCCAGTGGCCAGGACATCAGCATTGCGGTTCTTACGCAGGTAACGTGGAAAGAGGCCTTTCTGTACCTTGTAGAAATGACATGATTTCTCTCATTATGTCACAGCTTTCATAAAAGTAATGAAGGCCTCTAAATCAGTGTTCATTTCTCCTGCCCCCTTGATAGGAAATTATGGTGTACTTGGCTATGTATGTTCGGTCGCAGCCCAGCCTCTTTGCAGAGATGCTCAGACTCCGCATTGGACTCATTATTCAAGTGATGGCCACAGAACTCGCTCGCAGCTTGAATTGTTCAGGTGAGGCCCAGTTTCTTTACCACAATCCAGTAGTAAAACGGCTGCAGTCAACTATCTGCATCCTGCTTATAGGCAGAAGCAGGATGACAGTAGGGGAGGTTGATAAACACAGTGAGAGTAGCTTTTTAAGGGAATTAGGAGGAGGGGGAGGTGGGATTGCAGGAGGAGGGTAGAGACAGAGAGATTTCAGGGTAGTACAGCAGGGATAAAGTGATCTGAGGGGATCATGGGGCAAGACAGGTGGTGGTGGCTACAGACGGGTAAGCATATGAGAGGGTAAGCTTCTATGTCCCACCAGTTTTTGTATTATCTCCAGCTGCACTGTTAATTAACTCTGTGTGTGTGTGTGTGTGTGTGTGTGTGTGTGTGTGTGTGTGTGTGACCGACCCCCATCACTTCTTGCTCTCTGCTTGTGGCACTGTGATCCAGTGGTGATTGCATTCTGAGTCAGTTTTCCATTTGTATTATTTATTTGTTTGTTTGTTACATTTATATCCCGCCCTTCCTCCGAGGAGTCCAAGGCGTACATAACCCCCCTCCTCTCTATTTTGTCCTCACAACAACCCTGTGAGGTAGGTTAGGCTGAGAGCCAGTGACTGACCCAAAGTCACCCAGTTAGCTTCATGGCTGAGTGGGGATTAGAACCCAGATCTCCCAAGTCCCAGTCCAACACTCTAACCACTACACCACACTGGCTTTCTTACTCCTTTTAAGGAAGATCTTTTCCCTCTTTCCTCAGAGAATTCCATGTACATTGATAATAATAGCTAAACACTGAGCAATAACTGAGAGCATTTTATTACATATGAGCAGCAATATGACTTCATGCAAGATATAAAATTAAACAGAACCATTTGTCTGACGTGTACTTGTCTTCCTGAGTATAATGCCCCTTTCCCAAGGCTAAATGACATATGGCCTATGGCCTGGAGTGCGTGGCTGGCTGGGGAATGCTGGGAGTTGTAGGACGTTTTTCTGTCTAAACGTGCATAGAATTGCACCCTTAGTTTACTTAACAGTGAGTACTACTTGTCTGATATTTCAGGAATAAGCTAAGAAGAACTTTAAGACAGACAATGCTCTTTGTTATGGTTCTGGATATAAACCTGAGGTTTGTGATTCAGAGGTGAAAATAGTCCTGTGATATACCAAGAGAGAAAAGGTGCTACTTATCCCCTTAGATGTAAAATAATGCCTTTTTCGTACTAATGCAATTATGTGGGCTTGTCAAAGGGGAAAGATGGAAATTATCCTACTGAAAACGTTCAAGCCAGCTATTTCTTTTTAATTAAGTGACGAGGGTTGAATGCAATGTTTGTCATTCATTTGGAGAGTCAAGAAAGAATAATGGAGCCATTCATTCAGTGTGCATGTTCTGTGCTTTTGACAGCATGTTCTCTCTTATTAATGGCAATTGCATTTGCAACTTATGTTTTTGTTGTTTTCTCTTACATAGGTGAAGAAGCCTCTGAAAGCTTAATGAATCTAAGCCCCTTTGATATGAAAAATCTCCTTCATCATATTCTCAGTGGGAAAGAGTTTGGAGTCGAAAGGAGCAGTAATATACTTCTTTTTTTTTTAAGTGTTCATTATTGTTTGAAAATTGGCTCATCTGTATGGTTAATTTTTGTAACAAGCTGGTTTCTTTTCATTTTCTTTTTCCCCCCTCCCAAGTGCGTCCTCTTGATTCCAGTACATCAAGCCCTGCTATATCTATTCATGAGGTGGGTCATACAGGAGCAACTAAAACGGAAAGAAGTGGCATTACTAGGCTGAAGAGCGAGATGAAGCAGGTGATTCTCTGCATTTACCTTCAGGCACCTTAGGATAGGTTCAGAGAGCTCGTTACTTTCTGGTCAGGACAGCTGATCAGTAACTTTGATCCGGGCGCTAAGCAACATTTTACTGGTGAGCCAAAGGGTTGCATGCAAGCCTCCATATGCACCAGGGAAGGGGAGGTCAGCCTGAGCCCTCATGTTAGGCATCTATGGGTAACTCATTAAAAATATAATATACAGAGAGCCTACCCTATCCAATACCCCTTACAAGTCATTTGCAGAAGAAGAGTATTGGTGGTGGTTTATGCCGCAGTTGGGAGGTATTAGCTCACTTATTAGATCCATAAGAGACCTTTATCACTTGTATTGCTCCTGTGTAGTGGAAAAATTTCATGTTCCTTAGCATTTGCTGCTGTTGTTAGTTTTCAGCATCTGCTTAACTGTTCGTATTATTATTATTATTATTATTATTATTATTATTATTATTTTGTTTCATTCTAGAGGCATAGGAGACTAAGTAGTGGTGAACAGGTGAAATGATACTGACACATATGCATATGAAGTTGTTAAATCTGCATGTTTTTATTTGGTTTTACTTACATGAGTGCTGATATGCATTTGATGCACATGTGTTTACATCTTCAAGTAGAGTAGAGAATTACTAAAATGGGGTATGGGTGTGTGTGCATGAGAGAGAGAGTGGTTTTCATTGGCTTGCACTCATTGGTATGGGTTCCAGGGTTCTTTCCAAGGTTAGTAATTCAGGAGTGCTATCCTGAATCAATGATCTCTTGTTGTGATTTTTTTTTCCTTTTAAAATACCTTAACAGCACTATCTTAGTATAGCAGCAACCTTATCAGGGCCGTACCACGTATTAAAAATGTAAAGTGTGAGTGTAACTAGCAGGTGTCTGATCACGTGTACAATTCCAGGTACACTTAACAAGAAGCCAGGATTGGCTGGAATTCACTGTTGCCTGTTCACTCAGTGGCAAACCTGGGTGTACAAAATTTACAAAATAACCTTTAGTCCCAGGGGTGGGCAATTTTGGATGATCCAGGGGTCAATTTCCACAGCCCTGGAACCCACCAGGGACCGCATCCACCTGCTGAATTTAGATGGCAATTTGGCGATGAGAAAAACTGCATTTCCCCTTTTGAAACAAGGCACACAGGAAGCGTACACCTTGTTTTCATGCAAAATTGCATGGTAGCAACCATTTGGGGGCAGCGAAAATGACAGGGGGGATACATGCGTCCTGTGGGCCGTGTGTTACCCATCTCTGCTTTAGTCACTTAAGTACTCGACTGCTTCCATGTTGACGTGTAAATGTTTACAATGTTAGGGGGGGAAACACTTAACATTTTTTAAGTTACCTTGGTTGTTCAGGACTGCAGTCTAAACACACTTACCATGCAGTACTAGAACCACAGTGGGATGTAGGAATTTGCCTTCTACCGTGTCAGACCATTGGTCTGTCGCGCTCAGCATTATCTACACAGGCTGGAAGTGGCTCTCTATTAGTTTTCGGACATGTGTCTTCCCCAGCCCTACGCAGAGATGCAGGGGATGGAACCTGGAAACGTCCGCACGAGCTTTCCACTGAACTGTGGCCCCTTACTATCAACTAGCCTGATAAAGAGTTCTGGAGAACTCAAAAGCTTGCACAATTTTGTGGAATGTTGTTTGGGCCTAATAAAGCTATTGCCTAACTCTGCATTTTGGATTTTTTCCCTCATGGACCAACATGGCGATCTTTGATTAACTTATTTATTTTAGTGTAAGCTAAGTTACATGTGTGTTTCCTATGGAACATGCAACTGCCCACTAGAGGTCACCGTTAATATGCTATCATAATAGCTGGATTGTACTGCAAGAGTTCTCAGAGGAAGTGGTTGTGAGCATAAATACATCACTAAAACCCATGAAATTCAGCAGGATTATTGCTCACATCCAGGTGTGGAATCTTAAAGGTGCAAAAGATTTCACTTATCGTCTTTCTTTTATATTTTTAAAAGGACTGATATAGTGAAGGGTGGTGAAAAATTTGAGTGCATTGCATGCTCTAAATTCCTGTAATCTTTGCATGGACACAGAATCCGACGATAATTTTGGTTAAGCTATATAGTGCTAGTTAGAAGCATATAGGCACCCCATCACTGCCTTTTCTTCTGTGGCCCTTTATCCTGGTACTTCTCTAAACCTAAACTACCTCTCTCACTGGATTTTTGGGAGCATAACCTAGCCTTTCCCAACATGGCATCTTCCAGATGTATTGGACTACAACTCTCATTATTCACAACCAGCATGGCCAGTGGCTAATGGGAGTTGTACTCCCAACACATCTAGTGGAAGGTGCCAGGTTGGAGAAGACTGGCATGGCATAACCTATGTTTGCCAAACAGCAACCCCTCATAGACCAGCCAAAATAGTCAGCTGAGCCATGGATGAAGCTGTGGCTGTTTAGTAGATTCGCATCCAGTCCTTCCTCCAATGAACTCAGAGCAGCATGTTAGTGTCACAATAAGCCTGTGAGGCAGGCTAGGCTAAGAGATCATGCCTTCCTCAAGCCACTGGGTGACTTCATAGTTCAGTGGGCATCTGAATAGACCTTTCCCCACATGCAAGCCCAGCTCTCCAGCTATTATACTTTCCCAGTGTAGCTGCATTCAGCTGCTGGATACTCCGCATCCTAGCATGGATGTCACAAGGACAGAATGGACAGCAATTCCTTTACTCTAAATAAATCTTTGATCTAAAAACCTAAGGGAAACATTCATTACTGTTTGTGGCTCTTCGAAATGCATGCTAAAAAGCATTCGCTGAACTGGGAAGTGCAGAGGGGAAAGGGCATCTTGGGAAGGACTCCCAACATTGACACCAAAATGGAGGCTGTAAAATTAAGAGTGGTGTGTATTTTATTTATTTATTACATTTATACCCCACCTTTTTTCCTGCAAGGAACTCAAGGCGGCTTACATAATCCTCCTCCTCTCCATTTTATCCTCACAACAACCCTGTGAGGTAGGTTAGGCTGAGAGGCAGTGACTGGCCCAAAGTCACCCAGTGAGTTTCATGGCCGAGCGAGGACTAGAACCCGGATCTCCTGAGTCCCAGTCCAACACTCTCACCACTACACCGCACTGGCTCTCGTCTGATCTTTAACTGTATGCTTGAGATGGAACTTTTGACATCATGGTGTGCACCATCCTTCCTTTGTTAGCCAACTCATTATCTGAGTGTGGACTCTTACATAGTCAAAATGGCACCCTCCCACACACAAGAGGAAGGTCTCTGGAGGTTTGGGAGCACCCAAGGGTTTGCCAAAGTACATTTAAAGAAAAAAATTTAAGGGGAGGGGAAAAACCCAAAACAGCTCAATAAGGACTTGGGGGGGGGGGAGAATTAGTGGGAGAGAGGAAAGGAATGGAGGATCCTGAAAAAGGGGCTGGCTGGCTGGCTGACTGGCTGGCTGGTTGGCTAGAACCCTGAACAGGAGTGCTACTCAGCACAAATTTTGTTTTTGCAGTTCCCGTTTGTTAATCCAGTTCTATCTGATGTAACATTAAGAAGCTAGTCCCCTGCACGTTTGAACATCTGATACATTAATTTTAAAACTTATCCTAGGCTTCATGGTCAAAGCAATTCAGAAACCTCTTTCTTGCTCTTTGAATGTCACCTTGATAGTTTGACCTACCATTGTTTACAGTGTTTTGCACCTCATTGGCATTATCGCTTCATGGCCTGGAAGGAGGCTGTGACGTCATCATAGTACTAAACATATTTCATGTGTTAAAGCAGGGGTGCAGAACCTCTCAGGCCAAGGGCTGAATTCCATTTCACAGAAGCTCTTGGGGCCCACATTCCAGTAGCGGGTGGGGACAATGGCAAAAGGAACAGGACCTAAAGACCAAAAATACGAGCATAGAATGGGCGGGGGGGAACTGCACGAATTCTGGGAAACCACCAAACAATGGGTAGTCAGAGGGAATGGGGTGGGCCCAGGGAAAGTGAGCATGGCCCTCTAGGGAACCCCACAGGGCCAGATTGGGACCACAGGAGGGCTGCATTTGGCCCCTGCTGCATTGGGACTTTGGAGGCAGTGGTGGTGGAGAAACATGGCAAGTAAGAAGGAAGGCTCCTGGGACTGTGTTAAAGCCTATATTTATATTTCCTTCATTGTTCTCTGCAGGCCAGTATTATGAGTAACAATGTGGGCTGCAAAATCTGGAACTTCTGCAAGTTTTTGTAAGAGCCTAGAATATTTTTCATTCAGGCACAGATTGGAAACCAGTACAAATTGTCAATAACTTCATAGCAGATTTCAACAAATGAGGGCTTGGGCACATGTGTTGTTTTTTGTATTTGTTTTTCAATTTGCGTATATCATTTCATTTGTTGCCTTGTTGTGTTGTCTTTACTGATTTTTTTCATTGTTCTGTATTTCTGTTTTGTAGTTCTTCTATGGGGGCCATTCCACATCCAGCAGCATGCACTCTTCCAGGTCTATGGTAATCCATCATTCAGAAACTTAAAATCTCTTTTTCTTCTTTTTAGTAGGGACAGACGTATGCCTAAGGTCCATTTGCTTCATCTCTCATATATTAAAGAGCTATTTATTTTGAATTGCCTCTTACAGTGTAAGGGTACTTCCAGACAGATAGCTCTTAGCATTACCAGTCAAAAGATATTGACCTGGTTTGCACGGCACAACAACCCACCATAAGCAGCGAGCCATGATTGGTTGTCCTGTTGTCTGAACCCAGACCACTTTCCTCAGGGTGGCTTGGTTTTTTTCCAACAAGCCACCCTGAGAATCCATGGTCTGCAGTAGGGTTTGTTTCACCCATGGTGGGTTGGCATGTCGTCCAAACCCAGATGATCATCCCCACCGTGGTTTGTGGGCAATGGCAAGCAAGTCACTTGGCAACAGCAGCAAAAAAATCCCTTGCCACTCTTGCCAAGCTCGCTCGAGCCACAGCCAGTGGCAGCCGCCCCACCGATGCCCAAGCGGCATGGTAGGGTGACCGTCACTGGCTCGCTGCCTGCTCACCCACCTGCCAAAATTGGGAGCTGTTTTGGCTCGCTATGATTTCCCCCCCCCTTCCCTTTTTTTCCAGAGGAAAAATGTCAGGCAAGAATGCATATGTCTTTGTGAAAAAACCATGGGGAGCCCTGTAAAAAAAAACTCTTATTGATAGCTAGCTGCCAAACCCCCGTGCTCCAGTAAGAGGGGTGAGCTGCGCTTTTCCATCTTCCCGAGCACCTAGAGTTTTGGGAATGGGTGGAAAAGGTGGGGGGCACTGGGACAAAAAACCCTGAAAGTGCAAAGCAAGTGACAGGGTCATACACCTAGACCTAGAGACACATGCATGGCCAGTAAGACAAGACAGGAACCACAGCAGCTATCCGTACCCCAAATCTCTTTTGGGGTACAAAGCCTTTAGGAGAAACTCATAACACAGGTTTTGAGGATTTTATCTACAGTCTTGAGGGCTAGAGACTTGGCCTTTTAAAAAGGAAGTAAGGATGCTGGCATTCTGTGCAGTTTATTGAAGTATAAACTTATTGAAGGATATACTTACGGTAAGTATATCCTGTGTTTCATTTATTTTGAATGTAACTGTCTTGCTCTCTGCTGTTAAATAGCTGTGTCGAAGAACTATGCTGCTTTACACACTTGTTATCAGGACCCATAATTCATTTGCTATGATTTATTAGTGGAAGGAATCTTATCATTGTAGGCACAGACCACAGAACACCACAGTAGAGATACCCTAATTGCTTCAGCGTTGGCACTTCCACTGAACCATGCTGTGACTAAATGTCAGCTCTGCTGAATGGAATACAGCCTGACTCATTCGGCATCCCAGACCTTTTGCAATGCAAATGAACGCAGTATTAATGCTGCAAAGGGAAAACTCCTTTCCCCACCTTTTAATCTTGCATTTAATGGAACTTAAAATAGACCAGTAATTCAATTTTTAAAGCATTTTGCAGTGTATGTAAAAAAAAATAAAATCAGACTTGACCTGCTAGAGATCTTTCACAGGATGTTTATAAATTTTGAATTGGCTGGCTTTTGAAAAGTACCCAGAGACAAGAGAACTGCACCAGTTCAAACTAATCCTCACGAAATATTCTGACTGAGGGTAGAAGACGTGCAAAATACGTTTCACAATGAATACATTCCACATAAAGTCCATAGAGATGACAACCATAGATCTGCATCTGGTGTGTGGCAAACGCTTTACCATTTGGCAGGATGACAGATGACTAAACTACCCCAGAGTGAACAGTATTCCTGTGGAGCCATTTGGTCAGTGGCGTGGCCTTACTAATCCTGTGTGACGGCAGAACACTACCGAAGCAGCAACACGCTTTGCCCTTCCAGGAGACGCCAGAAGCTTTCCATGCAGCCATTCTGGCTTGGCGTACAGTGCATTTCGGAGCTTTACTTAAGACCATGATCACCGACATGTGCACCCCAGGTGATTCTTATACAAAGGAGACATGACTTCTTCTGTACCCATTAACAGTTACGTAGAAGAAGCCGTTTCAGCAGATATAGCTTGTTCAGCTGAAAAAGACTGCAAGGATTGTATCCAGTGTTAGTCCTACTTAGGGTAGACCCATTTAAATGGATGGGAATTAAGTTAGACTAACATTGGATACATGTTACATTGGATACAACCCCACATGTCCAAATTTCTTCTGCTGCACACAACTCTTAAAGGTTGAGGAACTCTGTTTCCTCTGCTTGCTTATTTTCATTGGTGATGTCTGAAACTCAGGCCTGTGGCTCACACTGGCTCAGCTTGTCTGAGTGTGGAAAGCTAAGCAGGGTCAGGCCTGGTTATTACTTGGATGGGAGACCCCTCCTCTAGTTTCCTGCATTGAGCAGGGGGTTGGACTCGATGGCCTTGTAGGCCCCTTCCAACTCTATGATCCTATGATATCTGCCCCTCCTATGAACTTATTGTTGTGATATGTATCACTTCACCAGCTGTAGCACACTGTTTACACATGGAAAGAACAGAATGGCTGTAAACAAGTTTATTATGTCTTTCTGGGTTCTCGTGTTTTTCGCATGGGAAGCCTAGACCGTGGGAGCATTATGAGCTAGTCACATGGTTTGTATGTTCTGATGACGTGCTAACTTGTTTTCTGTCTGAAGCCATCTTAGAGAGAGGCAGGACTGCTTTCTCTCTTCTTCTTTGTTCTTCTTGCTGGGCTTTTACTGCAACAATGTAACGCCTTTGCTGAGGTGGAGTGAAGCTCAACTTACTCCACTGGATGTAATGCTTGCTATGCATTTATACTCTGCACATGGACTGTAACTAGGAAATGTATACTCTGTAGAACTTTACTTGCTAAGTGAATAAACAGGTAGAATTAGACCTGTGGTGTTACAGAGTGTTTCCTGACTCCATGGATTAATCTGCAAACGGGGAAGCTGGAAGCAAGTTGGATTACAGGCAGACTGGGCTGGCATCTTCACAACACGCTGCACGCTGCAAAAGGGGGGAGCTGAGATCTGGAAGATCTGTGTGTGGAATAACAGGCCTCTGCTAGCACACAGACAGGATTTTAAATCTCCCATGCGCACACGCACTCTGCTGCTCACGCACACACGCACCAACACTTACTACATATCTAGAACGAAGACTTTTGCGCGCAAAGGAAAGGACTTTTTTTTGTATTTATTTCATTCTGTATCCTGCTGTATTCCAAAGGCTCAACAAGGTAGCAGCATGCCATGAAACAAGAAAAATATGAAGAAATAAAATAATATAAATAAATGACCTCCCTCACCACCTATTTAATCTCAGCTACCGTATTCTAACCCAAACAAACTAGTCTTGTTCCGGAAGATGTTTCTGGCTTTGGCTAATCTCCAGAAGAAAATAGTTCCATTACTGTGCAGCAGCCACCAAGAATGCCTTTCTTAGTTGAACTTGATGTTTTAAAGAGGATACTCCACTCCAGGCAAATATACCATGAGCACATGATAAGTGGTCATACCAAAAGGTCCTCCAGCAAAAAACGGAGGAAAGACTACACAGATTGTATAAATGGGAATACTTAGAACTGTTTTCTTGTCTGTACTTTCTGTGGCTGTGCCCTTGACCCTTTTGAAAAAATCTTGGTAAGTATTGTTGACTCATCCTATTGCGGATATCATCAAACAAAGCTAATCAGAAGCCTGCTTAGTTCAGGCATTCTGCCTGAACAACATATATCAGTGCGTGTAAGGGGCCATGTGCATTGGCCCTTCCCTCAGTGTCCCTTCATGTGCTGCCCCCAATGTCCCTTCAGTCCCTGACTGTCCTATGTTGAGAGAGAAGGTCTGAAGGGGGCTTGTAATTACACTTGCTTGAACACAAATAATAGCCTCTGATGAAGCAGGTTTCCTGTCTGATGGAGAAAAAGGAAAGTAGTAAAAGAGGACAAAAAGAAATGTAGTAATATAGAGCACCGAGGAGATGCTACTGTGCAAAATCAAAAGACATATTGTAGAGAAGCATTGAAGTCTTGGCTTCTAGTTCTGTTTCCACAGTCCTTCAATTTCATTAGTACAGCAGGCTGTTGCCTCCCCCCCCACCCCCAGTTACCTAGCAATGGATAGCTGAACAGTGGCTCATACAGCAGAGCAATTTTGATCATTCATTGATTTTCAAGACTTGTGTTTGCTCTCAGCTATAAAGTGGCTGCAGATCGTTTTGAATATCCATGGAATTCT
Source organism: Shinisaurus crocodilurus (assembly GCA_021292165.1). Classification (NCBI taxonomy): domain Eukaryota; kingdom Metazoa; phylum Chordata; class Lepidosauria; order Squamata; family Shinisauridae; genus Shinisaurus; species Shinisaurus crocodilurus. Next base: position 200,782,302 of record CM037878.1, on the reverse strand, counting down.
GCAGGTCTTTACCAATGTAACCATAAATTAGACTACAGCTTGCGATCTATTTGGACAAATCTACAGTGTTAAATAATAACAGGTGGATGTTCAAATGCACTGGGGTTTACTACTGCTTCCATCGTAAAAATGGATTTTGAGACCGTGAAGTTACATGTCACTCTAGCCGCGTGATAACAATTCTTTCAGATTTTTTAGCTGAGCACCATTTGATTTTGTATATGATTTTTTTTTTCAAGGTTACTATTTTAAAGTTTTTTCAAACTGCTATGAAAAAGCCTTATTTTTTTTTCTAATTATAATTGCGTTTTTAGGTTGCTGGCTCATTTTCAAATGGAAACAGGAAAAAGGACAAATATAGGGATAAAAGGCATCCATTACCCTGGATATTCTATAATTCACAGTCATTAATGGAATACAGCTGTTTTCACTAAAATGGTAGCAGTCTTGGGTGACATATACTGCTGGATCTGTGGGTATTAGGTGCTAACTAGACATGGTCAACAAAAGTGTGCAAGAGATGCCCAATACACTTTTTTAAAAGGAAGGCAGCTTTGGAAAGGGAAAGTAGAGAAGAGAAACTTTAAGGATATGGGGAACAGAGTGCTTAACCCTTTCTGCAACTTCTTCCACACTAATGGCTTCCCTGAATGCAGCATTTTCCCTGGTGAGAAGCAAAGTAGATGTTTCTGAGGGTTGACATTGCTGACCTTTTGAATGAAATTTCTGTTTTCTGCAGAGATGCAGTAGTCCTTCTTCTCCTACCAGTACATCATCACTTACGGGGTCTGTTGGACACGGTATCAGCTGGGGTGATCGACAAGGGCAGTGGCTCCGCAGGAGGCGTCTGGATGGTGCCATTAACAGAGTCCCTGTGGGTTTCTATCCAAAAGTGTGGAAGATCCTTCAGAAGGTAAATTGGAAGCATTAGAAGACAGATAGGGTTGTATGTTGCCCAGTAAGACTGGCTTTTAAAGTGTACTATGGATGCTTCCAGACAAAGCTTTTATTGTGCAAGCACCCTGCCTCAAACATGGAATTTTACTTGGCTGGTGGTGGTGTTTGTAACCCTCCTGTATTTTCCCACAGCTTCTTCTGTCTTTTTACATACCACAGACAGTCCATTAAAGGCACAGTCCTATGCATGTTTAGAGAGAGAAAAAAGGTCTACAATTCCCAGCATGCCCCAGCCAGCCATGTTGTTGGCCTTTTTTCTGTTTAAACATGCATAAGATTGCGCCCTAAGGGTGCGATCCTATGCATATTAGATGTAAATAAGTCTAACAGCCCCCAGCATTCCCCAGTCAGCATGTTGTAGGATTTATTTCTGTCTAAATATGCATAGGACTGCGCCCTAAGGAGGGAAAGATAGAATGGCTGCACAATGGTACCACTTGGAGCTGTCCATCAGGACGTATCCTATGTTGGTTTGTATTATAGCTGCCTGGCTAAAAGTTTCCAAGCAGTCACTGAAATCCCTGGCTAGTATGCATTCTGTTGAAATATGAAATAACAATATCTTCTCCTCAAGGCACTGGTGATATGTAGACAGATTTGACTTTCTTAAAGGACAGCACGGTGGGAAGTGTGACCAATTCCCTCTGTATTTCATTTGGGTTAGAAGCATAGGAAGTTTCCTTATTCCCGTATATAAAGATGTACCAACAATACTCTAAAAATATGTTGATTTGGAAACGAATGCTACTTAAAATGGACCTTGTTTCCTTGTAAGTAGGATCAGCCTGTATCTTTCCCCAGCCCCCTTTCTCTCTCAGACATAGACATGCACATTCTCTCTTTCTCTCTCATTGCTGGCTCCAAGTTTTTGAGGGCCCTTGGGCAAGGCACCCTCAGTGGGCCCCTTGCCTCAGTGAATCTACCTTCTCATCACCAATTTCACCAGGTGCTCTTGCTCCTCCTCCACTTTCTCATCACTGCTACCACTTACTTGGTTGACAGGCAGAGAGAGCCAGTGCGCAAGTAGGCAGTGGCATGTACTGCTCCTCCTCCTTTCCACCACCATTGTCTGGTCCAGAGTGAGAGGCCGGGGAACAAGCAGATTGAAATGCTGAGGAGGAGGAGGAGGAGGAGGAGGAGGAGGAGGAGGAGGAGGAGGAGGACGACGACTAACTTCAGCAGGCTCTTGTCAGAGGGCCCCTGCCAGGGTGTAGGCCCTTGGCAAGTGCCAGACCATGCCTACCTTTGACCCTGGCTCTGCGTGCGCGCGCATGTGTGTGCGCGCACACACACACACACACACACACAGATTGCCTTTCAAAAAACAGGTATTTTACTTTATTTATGTTCCACCTTTCCTTAAAAGTCTACGGTAGCTAACAATATAAAACAATAAACTTCAATATATATATAAAAATAAGAACATGACTAAATTAAAAGCCTACAAGCAGCAGAATAATATACCAATGAAGAGAGCACCAGAGTTATGAATTACTGGTAACAACAGCGAATCTCACAGACCTTGCAACCATAATGCATGCCACCTGAGCAGCCTGTACACAATCAACACATTTTGTGGCTGCTTGTGTAGAACAGACAAAAATGTTACATGAAGCACACCATTGCTGTGATTTTCCCTTATTGTGCTGTCAACAGAGTGACGCTTCTAAATGTATTTATTCACGAACAACCTTTGTAGGATACCTGCCCCTTCTCTTGGTGTCAGCCATGGCAAACCATACCAGTTCTAAGGCCTTGCTTGATGTCCCAGACAAGATGGCCAAGTCAGCCCAGGGTTTGATCAATTCTAGACTCGGGTATGTTAGGAAGAGGCATTTTTGGGGATGTTCACACCTTCATGATGATGAGGCATTGTTCAGCTTCCAAACAATGTAGGCATTTAAATAAGCAATGTCCACTATATTTGAAAAAAATAATCCATTAGCCACCATTTCCTTTTTATATTTACTGTAAGCCTTTCAGAGAATTTTCTGATATGGGTTAGCATACAAATGTTGTAGACCATCTCATCATAGGTGTCTATACCACCTTTAGTCTTTTAACGATAATGATTTCAGGCTTGGATTTGTTGTCTGAGATTGCTACATATGTATGCATTGAAGAAAAATGTATCACTTTCATTTTTTTGGTACATAAATAACAATTGTCAGCTTTGTTTCAAAACCTAAAATGCTGCTTTCCCTGTATCACGATTTGTGGGCAAGGCACAGTGGCAGGGAATGATAGGGGAATTTCTGGTTTGTTTTCTCAGTTTGCCAGCCAGAGTCAGTTATTTCTTAGCTAATTCCCTGGCTAGTACCACCCTAGTGCAAGCTGCTGGGCTACTCTTACATATGTCAGCATCATAATATTTTGGAATTCCAACATCGGCAGAATTGTATGCCATGCTTTGTGGATTTGGATGACATATACTGACTTATTGGGTATCTTCCACTGAATGGTACAAATTGTTCATCAGTGGTAACATTCTTATGGTATGAAGCACTGTGGGTGATTCTCACAATTGGGCCAAAATGACCCCAAGCTGAATCAATAGGTTTTGTGCAAAATGATAGCTTTTAAAAAAAAACAGTTTTGCTGGGTCACAAGGAAGGTTATAACTGGAAAAAGTTGTTTAAAAATACAGGTTTGTAAAAGGTTTTGTATACCTGTGGGGTACTATTGACCTCTGAAAGTTTGAGGTGATGTTAAGGAAAGTGAGCAATTTGTCCATTATGAAAATAGACAAAACATTCTTTTTTCAGCCCTCTATGCTCCTTTCTCACACAAAATGGACAGAACAGGCTAAGCATCTGTAGACATGACATAAGTGATAAATTTAAACAACATTTGATATCACTTTGACCCCTAGTGATAGAAATTAGAATTTACGAGAGGTTTCCATCTACTGTCATGTAGAATTTGACATGGGCTAGGAAATGTGGCTATCTTGACACAGTGAAGTGTTGAATTCACATACACACACACACACACACACACACGTATATTATTTACGCAACAAACAAAATATTTTTGTTAGAAGTATTCATTCATATACACCTTTCATACTTGGCTTTCCCTGCCATAGAGAATACTTCACACAGGGAATTCGAGACATGTATCTAAGTCACTGCCTTGGAAGAAGCACAGTTGTCACATTTCTGAATTCATGTAAATGCTTCTGAATTGGTGGTTCTTGCTTACATTTTTCTACAGAGTGTTGCACATTCATAACTAATTTGCTGCCTATTTTAGCATGTCTTTTTGCTATGAGCTTACGCAATTTTTCTACAGTCCTGACAGATGTGTTCTGCAGAGTAGCATGATCAGACTTTTATCTCATGTTTCTTGTCTTATTCTAGCATGAAAATGTTTTATTTGGCAGATGTGCTCAAACAATGTTATACTTGCGTGCTAGTTTTGTTTTTGTTTTTGTTTTAGTTAAAAACCAAACCAAACCAAACCTGGCATACTTCATAAAACAGGTCCAGGAAGAAGTTACTTAAACCAACCATCCCTTTCATCCAGCCCACCAAATTCCCATAATTGATTTATTTAATTTTAATTCACTTAGGGCGCAATCCTATGTCCCTCCAACCTTGTCTGGAAGGACATAGGAAGAGACATAGATGGTGCTGTGATCTTGGATATCCTTTCCAAGGTCACAGCGCCGCAGAGCGCCCCACCACCTTGTAGCTGGCGCGGTTGTTTCTCCACAGGAGGGAAACCGAGCACAGAAGACCATGCTCAGTTTCCCCGTGGCGGGGGGATTCCTGGGGGGAGGGGAGGTGCGAGGCTCCGCTGGATTCTGGCAAATCCAGGTGGCATCTCAGTCTCTCCTCACGAGGAAAGGCAAAACATCTAGATAGCCGAAATTGGCCATCTAGATGTTTTCCAGGGTGAGGGGAGCATGGAGGATATCCTATCCTCTGCGCTTCTCCCACCCTGCATGGGATGCCCACAATCCTCGGGGTTCGGAGGGTTGCAGGCACCCTCATAGGAATGCGCTGCCCATTAGTTTATTTGCTGTATTTTTAATATTATGATGTTCTTGTTACAGTGTCATGGTCTTTCCATTGATGGCTATGTCCTTCCGTCTTCAACAACAAGGGAGGTAAGGTTTGAAGGAACTGTTTAGTTTTACCAAGGGCCTTGGTGTATAGAGGATTCATAGCTTAGTTTGTAGCAGGGTTAAATCTGTTATATTCAGCATCAAAACGAGTGTTTGGTACTAGAGCTCTGCTTGTGGAACCTTGCAAAGAAGAGAGTGCCTCTGAGCACTACAGTCTGCTGTCATAAGAACATAAGAAGAGCCATGCTGAATCAGCCATGCTGGATTTGCACTCACCACAGCTTTGTTTCCCCTTTTACCCCTTTTCCCCTTTTTTTGGAGACTCTAAATGTGCGCAATTTTTTTTTAAAAAAATTCTAATCAGATTTGCCCAAGTGTGCACTTGTGTACTTTTGCGGGTCCAAAATGGCATGCCTCGCCTGGGCAATGTCAAAGTGTCACTTTGCTGTCAAAGTGCCCCCTTTTTTGAGTTTGGTTTCTCTTGACAACTGTCAAAAGCCGAACTGTCAAAAGAAAGCTGTGAGTGATCTTTGTTCGTGAAAAGAAGGTGACACATTTGAGGTGCAATTTTTAAAGAAAATTTAAAAAGAGGTGATGAACTAGTGGCAGCCCCTCCAATGTGCTGCTTGAACACTTTGAAGAGGCTGTCACTAGCTGTCAAATCGAAAAGAAAAAAATGGGTAAAAAGTGGGGGGAAAGCCACAGCAAGCACGAAAGGGCTTGCAATTGCAGCAGGGGGCACAGAGCCAGTGGCAGTCACCCCAAAGTGCAGCTTGGGCACTTGTGGGGTGGCAGGCACTGGTGGCGGCCCAGGTGAGCTTGGCAAGAGCAGCAACGGGGTTTTGCTGCTCTTGCCCAGGGGCTTGCTCACCGCTTCCCAGTTCCCATGATGGGTCGGTCACCTGGGTTTAGACAACATGACCCATTGTGGCTACCACAACCCCCAGTACAAGCTGTGGGTTGTCAGGGTGGCCTGTTGCCCATGTACAAGCCACCCTGCGGGAAACAGTGTAGGCTTGCACGACATGACAACCAACCATGGCTTGTCACCCACAATGGTTTGTCATGTTGTGAGAACCCAATCAGTGCCTTTATATTTCAGCTATTTTTAGCTGGTGAAGTAAAATCCATGCTTTTGGAGTACACAACACTCTTCATTAGGCAAAACATAATGAGATACTCTGAATAAAAAAAATATTAAACCTTACAATCCAACTGTATGCATGTTTACTTAGAAATTCTTACTCCCACATAAGTATGCATAGGGTTGCAGTCTTTGTTTACATATAGTGACCGAGCATAATTCATTTTTTAATTAACTTGCTAGTTAATCACAGATCTTTACAGGGCTCTTCTGCATTTTATTTTACCTTGCAAGCTGAAAAAAGCTTGCATTGTGTTTCACCAATAATTACCCACTGGTTTAAAAGCCTTGCGTTGCCTATTTTGGCCTCCGAGGTTTTATAACTACAGGTTTTTACCATCTCTGACAAATGATTGGACTTCAGAGGATAATATGAAGGATCACTGCTGCAAATTTTTATCTTTTCAAATCTTGATTTAATTTGTCATGTGGTGAGAATAGTGCCTCCTCCACACATTAGTTTCTGTTAACAGTAGGGTTTCTGATGTGCAGGTGCGTTTTGTTTTTAAGCCCTGGGCCCTTGTTACAGGCGATGGCTCAGTTTTTGTGGCATGGTATCAAATAGCCCCGTGGCATTGATTCCATTTGTATGCTGTTTCTTGATTACAATGAAATGGGGGAGGGGGTGATCTATTATTAGCAATAGGCACTGGGTGAGTTAACAGCTCTGCATTTGCCAAGTGTTCATAATTACAGCTTAATGGGGCATTCTAATTTTAGAGGCAAGATTTATTTTTCCAGCTTTTGTCACATGGAAAATGGAAACGTGGTCGTTGCCTTCTCGAGCGTTAGAACCAGGTGGCTGTTTAGCAGGAGGTTGCGGGTAATGGAAACAAGGCAGGACAAAATCATTCTCCAGGGGTGCCAGGGTAGGGCAGTCATTATTTCTGGGATTCGCGCCACCTCTTGCTTTCAGACAGGAAGAGCTTTCAAATGACACCAAGGAGAGTGTCTGCCAAGAATCTCAGACCAGCCCTGCCTGGTAAGCAGAGATCAGGGTTTTGGCACGCTCATGTCTGAGCTCAGTGACACCATTTAACATTCAAGTTGTTTTTTTTCTCCATGTTAGTGGGTTCAGGGCTGGTCCTACCATTAGGCAGAGTGAGGCAGTCTGGGAGGAGGCAGCAAGGTGTTGGTGGAGAGAGCTGTGTGCCCTGCGGCCTGCCCTGCACCCCCAAGCTAGCCTGCTACCTTCAGGTGCAGTGGAGGATGCTGTCCCGTCCCCAGAAGTAAGATTCAGCTGCCAGTCCAGTCAGCTTCTATACCTGGAATGGGAGGGGGTGCCATCTTGTTCTTCACCTCAGGCAGCAAAATGTCATGGGCCGGCCCTGGTTTTATTCCCCCACAGCCAGAGTTTCCTTTAGTTTTAATTGCCTTGCCTCATTTGAAACTTGCTGTGTACTGTTGTCTTCCCACTCCCACTTTTACCATGGCTGGGAATGGCTACAAGTAACTGCTCCAGAGACCCACAGTGTTCTTCCAGTCTTCACTTCTTTCCAGGGCTGGGAGAGAAAGTGACAGGGATTCTGCTACAGCAGCCTGGCTCTTGCAGCATTCAGCAGTGTTTAGAAAATGGAGTCTGGTGGCACAGATGCCATCTTAGGCAGCACTGAAGTGCCTTCCAGCAGAATGCAGTTGGTTCCACCAGCAAAAGAGGAACTGATTCCTCTTCATCCCTTGCCCTGGAGCAGTGTTCTCCAACCTTGGGTCCCAGCTGGCTGGGGCATGCTGGGAGTTGTAGGCCAAAAATATCTGGGGACCCAAGGTTGGAGAACACTGCCCTGGAAACTCCAGGGTTCCACCTGGGGATCTGAACCCAGATCTCCCAAGGGTAGCAAACACACATGGAGTTCGGGTGGCATGGGGCTTCTGGGGGCTCTGTTGCTTTTGAGTTGGTAGGGTGGGCAGGGGACAATAGACTGACTGAGAAGGGAAAAGATCCACAACCCCACTGGGGAGAAAAGACGCACGTTGCAATAAAGGAAATGCAATAAGGAGATCTAACCACAATAGTTTTTAGTAGCTGCTGAAACTGCAAACGCCAGGATTGCCCACCTGTGCCAGTTTCCACCCTATTGAGTTCAGGAAGAGTCAGGCCATCTTGGGGTCTCTCCTCCAGAGAAAGAACTACAGTTGGGAGAGGAGGCCTGTTCTGAGGGAGAGCAGCTCCCTACTAGGGTGCAAATCAGCCTTCCATAGAAGATGGCTCTCTGAGGCCTGTCAATTCTTATCTGTCAATTTCTATTTCAGTACCATTTATTTATTATAAATAAATACATTATAAACTCCAGTCTCTGGCACTCTAAACACTGAACTACAAGTTCAATGTGCATACCTCTTGACTGCAAAAAGTATATATCAACTTGCTTCTTCAGGATACCAGCAAAGAGAGAAAAAGCACTCTGGCATCTTTTCTGTCTTTTTATAATGTAATTTGTGTGGAAATGATACATTATTTTCACGATCAGAAGAGGTTTCAAAGAACTTGAATCCTTTTAACAAGCCTGTCAGAACCTGGCAATATCCAATTTTGTTGCGTAATAGGAGTCAAACTTAATAAGCCCAAGATATCCTGAGACTAAATTATTCCATGTGACATCTGTGCATTTTTGCCAGCACAAATTAGGTTGCTCGCCTTCGCTTGATGACATTGTTCTTTGGGAGCTACATATCTCCCACATCTCTGCAGCAAGTGGTTATTTATTTATTTATCTTTAAGGAAAACTGTAATATTTTGCTTTGATGTTGGTTCACCTCCCTCTCTCTGTAAACATAAGGCCCGCAAACTAATTGTAGATTTCTTCTTCAATATTCATAGTTTCTTGGTGAAATCCCACATCCCAATTGCCCCTTGTGCCTACCCCACTTTTTATGTTACTCTGGCAGTATGGGAGCTACCACAATGCAGTCCTTGCCATACTACAGGGGTAGGCAGCCTTTTGGGGCCATGGGCACATTTGGCAATTTGAGGAACTGTCCTGGGCACCACCACAAAATGGCTTTCATGTAGGTGTGGCATAGGACAAGTAACTTGCCTAAAAGACTGAATACAAGGCAGAGAGGTGGGGTCTGAGCCCCAACACAGTAGGCAACTCATTTGAGCCCACAGTTTTCAGCACCAATAGAAACATATTTCAGGGCAATCCCAGCGGCCCATAAGAAAATGTGTTCATTTACAAAATATGTGGGATGGGGACACCTTGGTGGGCACCAAGAAAGGTCCCCAGGAGCACATTGGTGCCTGTGGACACCATGTTGCCTACCCCCTGCCATATGGGCATGGTTAAGAGATGTGGAATGGGCTTCTCGTGTATACCCAGAAGGGCTGGGACTTCCCACATTATCCTGGGACTGCTGGAAACATCCATGCTGCAGTGGGTCCCACATTGCAAGCATAACGTTGGGGGTGAGGTGGGGCAGCTAAAATTTCAGGACTGCAATTGTGTATGAATGTGTGTGCAATTATTTCCTTTCTGAAGGTAGATTTGTGCAGTTATTCTAACAGCTGAACAAGATCCAGATGCACAGCACCGGAGACATCCTTAGATTGTTGCCTGCATTTGGAGTGTGGGCGTAGGGTGCAGTGGGAGAGCCTGCTGGCATTTCTGGATTCCAGGACACCATCAGCATATCCACAACTCTATGAGGAAATGGTGACCTCTGACAGTGCATGTCTTTATTTTAGAAAGTAAAAGAGTAAATTTTGAGAGCCAGTGTGGCATAGTGGTTAGAGTGTTCGACTGGGACTCGGGAGATCCGGGTTCTAGTCCCCACTCAGCCATGAAGCTCACTGGGTGACTTTGGGCCAGTCTCGGACTCTCAGCCTAACCTACCTCACAGGGTTGTGGTGAGGATAAAATGGAGAGTTGGGGGAAGATCATGTAAGCTGCCTTGGGCCCCTTGGAGGAAGCGTGGGATATAAATGTAACAAATAATAAATCAAGTCTTCAGCATCCCGGCCGTCCATTTTCAGTGAGACTATGCAGCATTTCACTTTGACTACCAGAGGTCTCATTGCCTTCTCCATGTATGTGTAAAGGTTTTATATGCTCAATTTGGAATGTTCTCATGCTTATCTGTTTTGTTTCCCTTTTCTTTTTGGCACCAACCATGCTAAATACTCTTGTAGATGACTGCTTGTGAAATCAAGTTTGCTGTCCATGTAGAGTCAGTGCTGAACCACGTACCCCAGCCTGAATACAGACAACTGCTGGTGGAGGCCATCCTTGTACTTACACTGTTGTCAGAAATAGAGGTGAACAGCATTGGGGGCATCATTCATGTGGATCGGATAGTGCACATAGCGAACGATCTCTTCCTTCAGGAACAGGTATGCATGTTGACTGTCCTTCTGTTGTCTAAATAGGCCTGGCAGAGTTTGCTCCAGGGTTTTGGAGGGCCCTTGGCCAAGATGCCATCAGGGGATACACACCCCTCCTCCCTAAGTAGCCACACCTTCTCCTCATGGCTGCTGCCCATTTCTGAGCCCAATCCACACCATGTCCCAGAGGGAGAGGGCCAGGTGAGTGGGAGCTGCTGCTCCTTCTCCTTGCTCCTGTCACTGCTTGCTCACTTGCAGAAGACAGGTAAATAGGTAGCAATGGACAGGAGGAGAGTCGGGGGTGTGGGCCTTGGTGGATACCTGACTGTGCCAACCTCTAATGCTGGCTCTTCCGTTTGGGATGTGTTGGACTCTGTAGCTGCCTGCATAAGTAGTTAGTAGCTTTATTCAGCAGCAGACCTTGGGGACACCATCAGATTTGCTGTGCACATCTGTCTATTTTGCTACGTGTGCCTAGGTTGTGACTTCCCAAAGCCTGTACAGGCAGAGAAATAGACAAGTGAGCTGTCCTCAAACACTGACACTGTGCATGCAGTGATAAGAACTCTGCCACTGCCCCACCACTGTAAGATAGGGTTACAAGTGTTGAATAGGCCAGAGAAAGTTCAGTGCACCTATATCCTGCTCAAAGCAATTGGATTTAATTCTGCATCAGTGGTGCAACTTGTGCAAGTAGTCATTTGTGTCGCCTTATCTGCTCCCTGGGAAATGAGATAAAATCAGCTCTCTTCTGCCTCACTTTGCGGAAAACTCTTTGCCATCACTTCCATGGTGCACATTTTGGCTACTGCAGTCTTGCATCTGTGTCAGGGTTGGCAGGTGGAGCTGTGCACCAGTTCATATCAGCCTGTGGGTCTGTGGGACAGCACTCTGCACCAGTTCCAAGTGGTAGTGAATAGTTGAAAGCATAATCAAAGGCAAAGCCAAGCAGGCAAGCAGTGGGCCAAAGCGTAGTAGGCCCATAGGGGTGAGGCAAGGGGTGGCAGGCGGGCAGAGAGGCAAGCAAGAACCTACTGTGCTGTGTCACCCCACCTGCTCCACAGCAGAGAGATGATCAGTTCAAATTAAAGATGTGTGAAGTGCCACCATATGTACTGGGACGCAGTGGCAGACATAGACGTCACTATGTAAGCACAGGGTTGTTTGACTGGACAGTCACTCAGCTGAAGTCCGTCACCCCTGCTTTGGGCTGCCATCTAACTAACCATTGTGAGCGTGTATGGTGCTGAATGAGGAACCCTCTGCCTCCACCACCATCTCCTGCTCTTTAAGCATGGGAATTCCTATCCATCACCATGTAGTGGCTGCCAGCAGTTGAGCAAACTGCTCAATCTGCTATTGAGCTGGAAGGGAGATTTTCTAATAGGACTACATATCTGCAAATGCCAGCAGCTGGATCCAGAACAAACCACATGTGTAGTACCTATTTGCTGGTTGAGGGCTGGCAGAATGCAGGCACATGTTTTGTGAGGCATTGCTTTAGGTTGTTTAGCCATACTTAACTTTGAGGATTAGTACTATACCAGTTTTGAAACTTCTCTCTCAACTTCCCCCGCCCCTATTTTTCTTCCAGAAATCCCTTGGAGCAACTGATGGCTTCTTGGAACAAGACCTAGGCACGGGTATCTGCTACTTTTTCTATGACAGTGCCCCAAGTGGTGCCTATGGAACTATGACTTACCTAACAAAGGCGGTAGCAAGTTACCTGCAGGAGTTTCTTCCAAGCACAGGCTGCCTGATGCAATAAACTGTCTAAAATACAGAAATCCATTTTAAAAATATTCTTCCCACTCCACCCTCTCTGGAACCCCATTTCCCTCCCTTAATTTCTCTACATCACCCCTCGCTCTACCTCAACACTGTGTGCATCATTTCATCATGTAGGAGAGGACATTGTCCTAGAGGTGATGACCAAGGCATTATTATGGACAGTGCTCCCACCTAGTTATCTGGACCTGCTCAGACTCAGGTACATGAAATTAAACATCATGTTATTGGTGCAACACACACACACACACACACACACACAAATAGAAAACACTTTGGGGAATTCTTAAATTTAATGGAGAGAAGTGCCTCTCTAGTACAAACATACTATTCTATTTGGGTTTCACACTGTTGTTTTAAGGTAAACATAGCAGTATTAGTTTTCAGATGAGGTCAGTACTTTTTTTAAAATACATAGAGTATAATTTTCCTACACCAGTGAAGAGGACCACCACCAGTAAAGCCAGCCTGAACTACTGCAGTTCAAATTGGAAATCTTTTATTAAGATTACTTCTTGGAAACAAGCAGGGAACAAAGTATAAATTCACATTTCTTTTGAGACTTCTGAAGCAGTAAAATCCAAATGCCACACAATGAAAAAGGGCACTTCTAGCCCAGAAACCCCTGTGCAGAAGGACATCAGCCACTATAAACTGCAGCTGAACAGCTGGATATATATATACCATTAATTTTTTCACTACATATTCTCATGGTGTATATGTGCTGGAAAATGATGTGTGTACATGTTACACTCCTGTCCTGGGAGATTGGGAGATATGAGCCATTCAGCCTATTTATCCAGAACCACTCTGGTGAATAAACAGAGTACAACTGCCACAAACTCCCAACTCAAATACCTTCTTTTCCCCAGAGTTCCACCTGGTTTTTATTTAAAGAGACAGCCCACACTAACTATCAGTAAGGGCAGAACTTAAGGCAGACTAAATTAGCACAAAATTAAAACAGACTCTGTTACATATCACACACACTTGGTAAAAACCTAAGACAGAGATCTGAAGATCTACATGCTGTTTTCATGTTGATTCCTGCATTGTATGTATAGAGACCTTGTAAGCGTGTGAGTAGTAGTACTAGTAGTACAGTAATACCTTGGATTGCAAGTAACTTGGTTTGAGAGCATTTTGCAAGACAAGCAAATTTTTAAATATTTATTTAATTTTTTTTTACTTGATATACAAGGGACGTCTTGCAATACAAGTACTGTAGTACAGCTTAAATTAAAAATCTCTGTACAAATTTATTTTTTTTGGATTTCGTTTTGATATAAGAGTGTTTTGGATTACAAGCATGTTTCCGGAACGAATTATGCTCTCAATCCAAGGCATGACTGTAGTAGTAATGGGTTTTCAGATCTCTGCATAAAAGGATTCCAAAAGTCTAAACAGATTAAACACTCTGTTTCATATATATTAGAACTGGTTCAAACGTTCAGACAAATGCACATCATATGGTTCTCCTAGAATTGTACCATTTCAGAAAGTAGGTTGGGGAACTGCATATTTGAATGCTCGCCTCCCCATTGTACAAATTCCCTGTCTGTTGAAAGCTAGTACATCAGGTAGAAGAACCTTGTGAGGTGGGACAGGATTTTGTTTCATATCTTCTTGCGAGGGATGCCCATATTTACTAGTTTTCATTTAATCGTCTGCTCCTATGGGTTCACAGGACATTAACCCCTACAAATAGCTTGCTTGTGTGAAACCACTACCACAAATGAAATTTACTTAACCATGATCTACCTATCAGTGGAGAAAAGTTTGTCAAGCAATAAACCTGCCTCTATTGGCCTCTAGGTGCAAAGCGTTTTGGGATCAGAGTCATCTTTTTGGTCTTGGTTTGTACATTTGCTTACCTTTTATGGGGCTGTTAAAATATATAATAACAAGTGTGCTGAATCAACCAAGTTCAGAACAACTGAATGTGCCAAGTCATTGTTCCTAATTGGAAATGACTTTTAAGAATAGTGCCCTTGGCTAAAGTACTAACATGAACGTATTAAAATAACTGTTCTGCTAGATTTTTGTTGAATAAAGTTACCACTGGAACATTAAGCCGTAACTCAGAGCACCCAGTGGAAACCCCATTAAAGGAACACTGTGAGCAGTTCTGGAATTCAGACGGAAGGCTTTTTTTGTCTTTGTGCACAGATTTAAGCTAGAGCCTCCAGACAGCCCATGCTTGCAGTAAATTATCATGTTGAATTCAGAGGCACTCACTTAAATCAAATACACTGAGGATCAAAGTGGCCAGACACAGCTTTGCAAATGCAGCATTCCCCATATAGGTTATAGTTCATATATAAAACTATGCATCTGATGTTATGTGATAATTTGGAAATAAAAATGGACCAGACAAACCATGTCCAGTAATCTCTGGAAAGGATTTCGGCACCCTAGAACCTGTCTTGTCAGACCCACAGTAACCACTTATCTCAGACAATTTAAAAATACATTGCCAGAATTTACCTTGCTAATCCTTGTAATTCAGTTTAACGGACCAATCCCAAGGTTTGCTTTGCCACCAAATAAGGGTTTAGAATGAAGCATACTTCCTGAGAAACAGGAAGGAGGCAGAGCAGCACCAATGATGTCATGGGAGAGGCAAGGCTTTGGGACAGGGCCCCCACCCCCTCAATGTCATCTCTCCCACTGGGCTTGGTCCAGGGGTCATCTGGCCCCCAGACCAAAAGAGGTTTCCCCACCCCCTGCTGTAGAGGCTGCCATCTTGAGAAGACGTGTGTGGCAGAGGGAAAGGCTTCTTAAATCTTTCAGCTCTGGCACTTTGTGCTAAAAATGGCACACACCCTGCTGCTTTTTCCTCCACAGTTGGAAATATATGGTACAGAGTTATGGGCCTAACTTGTAAAGTAAAATCTATGGTCAGGGTCGAGGGAACCTAACTGTTCCATAACATCTCAAAGATCCAAGATGATATATGAATCTTCAAACTATTTGAGAGCATCCAGGTCTTCCACCTTCATGATGGCAAGGATCCACCTGTTAACAAAGTTTATTTTAAAAACGTTGCTACCTAGACTACTCAGTATTTTTAGTCTATTTTGGGCAACTGACGTCTCAGATAGTCCATGCAGGTGGCTGACAGAAAAATAAGTGGAAGTGTTCAACACTGAATGACTACATCTAGGCTCATAATGGAACATAACTAAGAGATATACAGGCACATTAAGCATCTTGGAAACAGAGAAACTTTTAGAATGAAAATAGACCAGATCAAAATGTGTTGGTTCACTGTCAGGCAAAATGGCTGTAGCTACCACCTACACTACTACTTTGACATGCCAGACATGTCTGGAAAAAGAAAATTGGTTCGGTAATAAAATCCGGAAAACCCTGAATGCCAAGCACTATCGATCAGCCCAGCTTTCTCACACACAAGATATGGAATCAGCCTCCAGATGTTTTTGTAATGGATACATGGAGCATTGGCACACATTCGTGTTTATTATTTTATGTAGATTTTAAGAGATGTTCTAAAGTTTTAAAACCGGATGAAATTTGGAGCAAATGGTTGGAATGCAAAGAGAAGGAAACACACACACTCTACCATATCACAAAATGGTTTTGAAACTCATCTCAACTTCAGAAATGTTTGCCATGTGTGTGCATTTGGTATGGGTGGGTGGTGTTATTGCTGTTTGAGAAATGCATGCCCAGTTCCACCTTCAGCATGTGGAACTCAAGATTCTTTGAATTTTCCATGTCTAGTGAAAGGTGATTTAAAGTTTTGTAACCTTAAGGGGACATGTTCCTAATTCAGATCTACGTGTGGCGTGCCTATTCCTAGCCCTGTTGGAAAATCAGGTGGTGGTCTATCAGCTGTTTGGTGGGAAGAAGGGAGGGGGAAACTGCCCCCTGCTTCCCCATCCTAAACATTAGTTATTGGGTGGATGAGAACTGTAATTAATAACAGTTGATGACAGTGATTGCCAGTTTTCTGACAGGTGCTACTGAGCCTGATCAAGAGGGAATGGCCACACACGTAAGACACATTTGTGCACACAGCTTATCTACAATCTGACATTGGGAGCTATAAAATTCAATATATGGAGCTGGCTTATATATTGAAGCACTCCGCTTCATTCATCTACTCTTGTCAGGTGAATATATCCCTTAATTCCATTCTTCCCAACCCCATCCATTTCTCTGCTTTAGATTTCCTTGTTTGGGAAGAAATTTAATTTACAAATAAACTAAAGATGCAGCATGTAAGTTCAATTAAGATTGTGTAGCCAGAGCAACTAAGAATTGAGCAGTGGATGCCTGCCCGCCATTTATTCATGTCGCTTGTGAGTTATTTTCTTCCCAGACAGATACACATAATGAATGGCCAAATAAAGATAATCTGGTCCAGAACAGCACTTGTGGCCATGCAAGGAAGCCTGGTTTGTGTTTAGACAAAATACTGTTAACTTTCCTGGCTTTAGCCTATGGTTTCCACTGAAGTATTTACACAAGGGCCATCATTTACAGAATATTTTTTAAAGTAATCCCAACTGCTGTACTTCAAAATCTGGGCATTAGAGACCTTTAACCTATTGTAGGAAGGCTGTGTTTCTTCCCAACAGACATCAGACATTCAGCTGTCTTATTATGTAGGTCTCTCCCATCCACCCTAATCCTCCTTCAACCCTCTCCTCATCCTTGCTTTTTGAGTTCTTGGGGATTACTTGTAGCCTGCCTAGTTTCCCTGAAAGAAATATTAGGCTTCTGAAGATTTAGTAATCTTTTTTTGGTATGAACTTTCATTTATTGTATTCCTGTTGATGGACACTTTATAACTCTACACTAGAAATATTTTACTAGCATGTCAGCAGTATAATAAATAATTACAATATATAACTCAGTAGTGAGAGCAGAAAATGCATGCTATATACATTCATAGCTAGTGGTGTCCTATCCTCTAATACCCAAAGTCATAATAAGCCTGGCATGCACTGCATTGGTACATTGCATTGAACTGCAATGAACATTCATATGTGCAGCATTATTTTTGAAATTTGCTTTAAATAAAGGTTTTAATTATGTATTTTTATTATTATATTGTTATTATTCCTTATTGTTCACCACATGGGCATTTATTGGATGTAGAGCGGAATATAAATCTTGTAAATAAAATAAACAATTATCTGAAAAGTTGGAATATACATCTGGGAGGAGATTACCTACTATTTCTATGAATAACAAAGGAGGCAATATCGCAGCAGGAAAGATGGTCAGAGGTTTAATTGTGGTTCATGGGTTTTTGTTATATGCTGCTTCTGTTTAAATTAAAAAAAAAACATGTTCATAGCAGTGTTCTTCTTTAACTAAGTTGTTCCTGATTCGAGTTACTAAAGTTATAGCAGTGTTGGACTGAGGAAAAAGTCCTAGTATGTCATCTCAGCATGTGTTTACAGCACTGGTGGGCAAACTTCAGGTTTGCATCATCTACTTTGTTTTTTTACTAGAACCTGCAAAAAACAAGAACTCTGTGCCCAGGGATTTGTTTTGAGCACCGGAACTGATTGGAGCTCATAGTCCTTCCACATACAAATCACCACCATCTGGTTATCTTAAGTTTTCTTCATTTCAGCCATGGGTGGATGAATCATTTAGCAGCTGCTATTGTTAAAACAGCTGGGGGTCAGAAATCTTGCCTATCTACTGCAAATCACCCAGTGATCTACCAGTAGATCCAGATCTACCTACACCCCTGGTCTATAGCATATGAACATGGTGGGTATCTAGATACAGTTAGCAAGTGGGGGTGGGGGGGAGAATGGCCAAAAATGATTGTA
This sequence comes from Shinisaurus crocodilurus, assembly GCA_021292165.1. Lineage (NCBI taxonomy): Eukaryota > Metazoa > Chordata > Lepidosauria > Squamata > Shinisauridae > Shinisaurus > Shinisaurus crocodilurus. The sequence continues at coordinate 200,764,201 of CM037878.1, read as the reverse complement.
TGAATGGGTCCTTTCTGGGAACATGGCCTCTAATGTAAATACCAGGGATGGGGACTTGGACTCGACTCGTGAGTCGGACTGAGTCCCCCCTCTGACTCGACTTGGACTCGAGTCCCAATATTTTTAATGGGACTCGAGACTCGACTCGGGACTCGAGACCAAGGACTCTTCAACACCCCTGGGCTGTGCCAGAAGGAGTGGAGAGGAGCGTGATTGCCGGCGAAGAGCACGTGGAAGCGAGATGTGCCGCTGCTCGGCCACTATGGATGGCTACCAGGAGTGCAGCCCCAACAGTGTGTCAAGATTTATTTTGATTGATGTGTTGCGTACTTGGGAGAGGCAGAAGGACCTGAGATTATTCTGTGTGGCTGCTCTGAGTGTGTTTCTGGTTCCAGAAAGTTCATCACCAGTGGAGCGGATGTTCAGTGAGGGTGGAATTGTGATGAGATCTCACCGTTCCAGAATGGGGGCCAAACATTTAGAAAAAATCATGTTCCTCAAATGCAACATGGATAAGTTTTAGGAAGTACAGCAAGCTGATTTTTTAAACACATTTTTCTAAAATGCAACCTTTCAGACATTTTGGGTTTGGCTGCCTCTGCCTGCCTGTCTGGGGTTCCCAGCCTCCTCTGTCTGCCTGGTCTCTTCTTGACCAGTTCAACAGTTGAATTGTCCAAGACAAAGGCCTCTGCCTGCCTGCTTTGGGGTTCCCTGCCTCCTCTGCCTGCCTGGTTATTTTGGGTTTGTCTGCCTGGTCTGTTCTTGCCAAAATCAGTTGCAGAGTTTTGAAATAAAAAGGCACACTTGTGCCTAGAATTTATTTAAACCACACATCTGAAGTAGCCTTATTTTGTTGGGGAAAAACCCCATTGATTTTAATAGGGACTCGTGGAGTCAGCTTTGGGAGTGACTCGTGAGTCACCATTTTGGACCAAGGACTCGGACTTGAGACTCGGGTCCAAAGACTCGTGACTCGACTCCAAGGACTCTTCAACATCCCTGGTAAATACACACACACACACACACCAGCATTATTCCAAATTACTTCAGTAAAAGTGACCACATTCTTTCCTTCATGTGTGGCTGGGTTTTCCTTGCTCTATGAGTGTTAGAGGGATTTGCTTCTACTGCTACTTGTACATTCTCCACAACCTCTGGCATCACTCCAAAACACAATACCTTTCAGTAGAAGCTGTTCACATATTCACCTGCAAACCACTGATCAATGTCCATACATGTGTCAATCAGCCTTCGGTAGGATTCGCCCATGCAGAACTGTAGTCTGTAATTCAGTCTAAAAGGCCACATTAGAGGGAGGGGGTGCAAATGAGGTTTGAGTGGAAAGGTAGAAACAGAAGGATCGGATGTGTACATCTGGTTTCTTGCATGCTCGTACACTGATTAATTGACCACAGGATGCAGAGTATTCATCATCCAGGTGGAGAAACTAACACAAAACATCAAGTCAGGCTGCCTCTGCCCATGACTCGAGTGAGCTTGAGCTTGCACCATCATGGCTAATGGACAGCTAGACACTGACTGGGTTCGCACAATCACAGCATAGTTAACCCCACCGCATGTGCCATCCAGATTTCCCTAATTACCCTCGCTGGAGCGGCTTGCCTCATGGCTTGTATGAGGGGGCATCAATCAACCCTCACATAACCCACGGGCTGTTGACTTTTTTGAGGGCTCCTGTCCTGTTCAAGGCATACCACGTGGGTTCATACGGCACAGCAAGCCGCACTAGTAAGGGTAATTAGGGAAATCCAGCCAGACACACAGCAGGGGAAATAAGTCACAGTGACTTATTTCACTCACTGTGAATGGTCCACTTTGTGTTACTAGAAGCAAGTGTGCATAAATAAGTAGGCATATTTTCCAGGAATACACTAATAGGAAAGCTAAATGTGGGAGCGAAACAGTGAAGCTATAAAACCAGGTTGTTTATGTAACTACATTCAGATGAAAGAGGTTCTGCTGTCTGTGATCCAAGTTCAGGACAAGCAGAGGAATCTAGCCACAGCCTCCTTGTGTTCTGATAGGAATGACACATGTTCAAATTATCATTACATTTTTTTATGTAAACTGCTTAGAGATCTTAGGATACCAAGCAGTATAGAAATAGTTTAAATAAATATAAATAAAATTATGCTGCTTTTAATCATTTGCCATACAGCATGTTATCCTGGTTCAGAAATCATACTGTATGTTAATATGGACTCTAATATATATCTATTTCTTGAGGTCCAGCAACATGTGCTGAAATCGAGACTTCATTTGAGCCAAGGCTCAGCCCTAAAACCTGCTCTAAACAACACTACATTAAGCATGTTAAATATTCCCTCTAAGCCTATACAGAGTGCAATACTCTCACCACTAGATGCTCATAGCCCAATTCCACAGACAAAGAAGTAACAGGCAGAGTTTTGAGACCAAAGCCCTATGGGTTCCAAAAAAAATCCTCCAGCAGTTCTCATGGATTAAGTATGGGGTTTTTAATGTACTGTATGTATGTATATTTAGTACATTTATACTCGGTCACGAGTGATCGCCTGATGATGATGATGATAATGCATTTCTTCCATCATGGAACTCAAGGTGGTATACATAAGATTGTTAGGTTTCTATCATCCAAGCACTGACCATATACAAATCTGCTTAGCTCCAGCAAGGGCATAGTCTCCAATTGCCCCGAAAATGCAGGAAAATGCCAGGACTGTCATGAAAATCCTTAAGCCATCATGGCTTCTCACTTTGCCATGCAGTAGACTCAGAGTCCTGAATTCCCCTTCCTCCCACAACTGCAAGTTACTTAAAGGGGCCATGGGCAAAATTGCAGCTAAGCTTGCAGTTCTTAGCTTAGCTGCAATTATGGGGGAAACAGCGTTACTTGGCCCCTTTAAGACAGCTCTGCTTAGGCTCAAACAGCTGCAGTAAGCAGGGAAGGAACAGAGCTGCTAAGCTGGGAGGGCCAAGCCAGGCCAGCATGAGCAAGCGAAGGTGCCTGCACACATGCGCATATGCTCTACCTGTTGCCTCGGCTGCATATTGCAGTGAGAAAGGGATTAGCTGGGTGAAAGCCTGCACCTACAGAGAGGAGAATGAGGGAATGTACTACATGATTCCTGTCTCTATATTGCCAAAGATTTTATTTCCTAACAGAGCTTACCCTTTGCCTCTAACAGGTGAGGTTATAGTGTCAGAAGGAAATGCAAGAAACTTCCCCTTCTCTGTGAAGCTCTATGTTTGGGGGTGTGTGGGGTGTGTGGGTAAACTTCACCTGTTGAATTTGTGCCAATCTGACAATTTTAAAGCAAAAAAAGAGAGATTGTCCTGCAAGCACTGACCCCCCCACATAAAAACACCAGATATCAACAATTAAGGGTTTAAGTAAGGTTAAAAAAAATATTACAAAAGCCACTTATAAAATATTATAAAATATATAATATAATAATGTAATAATTATAATATATAAGATTTTGTGTGTTTCCTCTAATAACTTTTGTACTTGACCATGCCCTTGGTTGCCTGGCCATACCCTTGGCCACGCCCTCATGTTGCTTGGCCACACCCTCTTGATGATCACACCTTCATGTTGCTTAACCATACCTCTTACAAATTCACACGTGTGTCCCTATTTTCATCTGTGAAATGTTGGAGGGCATGCAAGGGGGCTACATCATGTGCCCTCAAACACACTCTAGGATGTCGGAGAGCTTTCTTTCAGTTATCTACATCTGATGTGACAAAGACCAAACACACATTTCTACAAAAAGAATACAATTAAAAACAAACAGATTGTAAAAGTCCTACAGATTTCTACTGGAATTTGATTATATATATATATATATATATATATATATGTATATATATTAAAGCTTCCTCTCTATATGGAGGTAGATATCTATATCGTTTTGTAAACTGTTTATAATCTGAGCTACATTCATCTGAACTAAACCTGTATTGGATTCATGAATCCAATGGCACGACTCAATAGCCACTTGTTCCTAGGCCTTCATTTGGATCTAGCATCAACAGGCAAGATGCACATGACACGTTTGTGAAAATGGATTGCCTTGTGCATACAGTTCTGCCCGGAACCCAAATATCTGCACATACAACAGGAGCTGTGCTCCAGTACTAAGAATTTTGCTCCCACCCCACCTAATTCAGCAAAGGGAAAGGGAAGGGGGGCAGTTCCTGAGCAGAGCAAGCTCAGCAGTCATGAGATAAGGGGAGAGGGCCTTTTATGGAGCAGGAACTAGCTAAAGAATGGAAAGCAGAGAGTAGGAATAAATGAACAGTTCTCACAATAGAGGGATGTAAACAGCGGGATATGCCAAGCATCTGCATTGTTGTGACCTCTGTACTTTTTAACTTGTTCATAAATGATCTGGAGTTAGGGGTGAGCAATGAGGTGGACAAATTTGCTAATGACACCAATTATTTCGGGTGGTTAAAACAGAAAGGGATAGCGAAGAGCTTCAAAAGGACCTCTCCAAAGTGGGGGAATGGGTGTTAAAATGGCAAATGTGTTCAATGTAAGCAAATGTAAAGTGATGTAAATTGGGGCAAAAAAAAAAAAAATCCTAACTGCTCATATGTATTGATGGGGTCTTTGCTGGTGGTGACTCACCAGGAAAGGGATCTTTGGATTGTGATGGACAGTTGGATGAAAACATTGATGCAGTGTGCGGCTGCTGTGAAAAAGGAAAATTCCAAGTTGGGGATCATTGGAAAAGGAACTGAAAATAAAACTGACAATATAATAATGCCTTTATACAAATCTATGGTGTGACCACACTTGGAATGCTGTGTACAGTTCTGGTTGCTGCACCTTAAAAAGTATATTGCAGAGCTGGAGAAGGTGCAGAAAAGGGCAACCAAAATTATCAGCCTCTCCTATGAGAAAAAGTTATAACATTTGGGACTTTTTAGCTTAGATATGACATGATAACTGTGTATAAGATTATGTCTGGTGCAGTGAGTGGACAGGAAGTCATTTTTCTCCCACTCTCATAATACTAAAACCTAGGCTCATCCCATGAAGCTTCAGGACAGATAAAATGAAGTACTTCTTCACACAGCACACCGTTAACCTACAGAATTTGCTACCACAGCATGTAGTGATGGCTGCCAGCTTGGACAGCTTTAAAAGGGGATTAGACAAATTAATAGGTGATAAGGCTATCAGTGGCTACGAGTCATGATGGCTATATATTATCTCCAGAATCAGAAGCAGTATGCCTCTGAATACGAGTTCCTGGGGAACACAAGCAGGAGGCTGCTATTGAACTCGTGTCCTGCTTGTCAGCTTCCCAAAGGCATTGAGCTGGCCACTGTGTGAACAGAATGCTGGACTAAATAGGCCTTTGGTCTGGTCCAGCATGGCTCTATTTATGTTCTTAAGTTCTGATACAACAAAATTAGTTAGACAGCTAGTAATAACAAATATTTTATACTTCATGCACCCATAGGACTTTCAAGCCTTCCTCTAGTACTCTTTCTAAATAAATGTGCCCCCAGGTTTTCCAGATAATAAAACTTGTTTACTGTTTCGCAGTGAACACAGCTCCTAAGAGAAAAGAAGTAACGCTGTTTCCCACATAAGGATGTATATTGGTGCAGGAAAAATTCTTGTATAACTGGGGGTACATATATGAAGACAGTGGGAGTGTCTATTTTGCCATGTGTGCTCCATTGAAGATCCACACCAGCAAGATGTACACTGTTGTTCACACCTGATAGTCAACATGGTTGTTATTTTCTTTGACACCTGCATTGTGGGAAAACATTGTGCATGAAGGAGTAATGATTAAAATAAACCCTGAGATCCTCAATATGGCACTGCTGCGGTGGTTGAGAACACAGTTTATATGAGTTTTTTAACCATATCATTCTATCGGCCTGTATGTATGTTTCTGTCTCTTGTTAGCAGCATTCTGCCACATGGCCACTCTTTATAAATAGTAAAGCAGTGCTTCTCCAGCCAGTCTGTTTTCCAGGAATGCTGTTCATTCTAACTTATCAATATTAAGGCAGCAAACATTTAATTAGGAAATTCAATATCAAAGTGTGACAGCAGAAAAAAAAAAATCCTTGCCAGGAATCCAGCTTCTTTAGCGACTGTACCTATTCTCAAGTTTATGGACCACATGAAAAGCCTCGAGAAATTCATTAAAGTCAATGCTACCATCTTTGTTGAAATCAATGTTATGGGCTAAGCTGTCAATGGATTCATCGTCTATGTCAATTCTCAGGTGCAGGTTAAAGAGCTTCCATGTCTGGCGGAACTTATCAATAGAGATAAGACCTAAACAAAAGGGAAAACGGTGTCACTGGTGGCATCTCTCCTGCACATGCATGAACCCTGTATATTTTAGTTCTGTGAGAGACCTAAGGAAATTTAGAGGTGCAAGAAGCCTCTGGACTGGAATTTGGGCTGGGGAGGCATCTTACAACAGGCCCTGGAAGTTAATTTCAGGAGAGAGAAACCCTGGCCCCTTCAGTTAAACATGCTACGTAGAGCCAGAAAAACAACAGCGATGGAGAGCCCGATCCGTCCCAGCATGCTCAGTGCTAGCTGTGAAATCAGGCAATGGTATCATTGACTCATGTCGCCACTTAGAAGCCTCGGGGCACTAACTAATAGGCATCTGGCATAGAATGATGAGGACAGCAGCCCCTGCCAGCACCTAGAACAGTGTTCTCCAAACTTGGGTCCCCAGATGTTTTTGGCCTACAACTTAGGCCAAAAACATCTGGGGACCCAAGGTTGGAGAACACTGACCTAGAAGATGCTGCACAGGTGCAGAAAGTGGCTGTGGCCTCCAATGCAAAAATCAGTGGCTCCCAGGGTCAAAGTGCGGGGACTTTTTGATAATATCTGGGATGATGATGTCATCTCCTAACCCCCCTCAGGCTTCACTGTTCCCTTGGAGCTTAGCTGCAATCCTCACAGTAGCTTGGGGGAGGGCAGCAGGGTGGAGGGGTGGAGATGGATTTCCCCAGCAACAATAATATTGCTGTGAGCTATCCCTGTTGCAATGCAAAGTATTTTGGGGTGGCTTGGGGCAATGAAGACCCATTAGAGTTACAAAAGAGCTGCTCTTGCTAGGGGATGAGAACTGGTTGGTTGCTGTGGATCAACACAGTTGTCTGCATTTTTGGACTCTCCCTGGGCATGTGGCTATGAGGCTGCCGTCATGACCCTTTCCTGCACTTCAACATTTACCACCACACCACTAGGAAAGATTCAATACCTGCCGCAACTAAAAAGAGGGAGGATCTATGCAATGAAGGCCATGGCCATGCTATATCTGTGCAGAACAGACTCCTCTGTATGCTGACATGGGCTGCTGCTACCATCAACCCACAGTTTAGGACACATCACTGTCGAAACCAAATCATATTACCTGGAGAAGGCATGTCATTGTGCCCTGCAAGATTCACATCTCTCTCTCTCTCTCTCTCTCTCTCTCTCTCTCACACACACACACACACACACACACACAGAGGCAAATACCCTTTTGCTGTTATTACCACCTAAACATCACTGCAAGTGGTGATGGTGGATGTCACTGGAGGAAATCCCTGTCGGAGCAAGGTATAGGAGCAAGGATCACTGCTGTGCAAGCCCCAGGAATGATGTGCCTACGTGTCCAGACCAGAGTGGGGGCCAGTTATGTCATTGTTAGGATTCTTGTGCAGAAGAGAACATTTTAGGGCACATCACCGTCCAGACCAAATCGCTTTACAGACCAAGACTGGGGGGAGAGGAGGGGATGGAGATGCCAGTCTCATGGTCAGTGTAACTGCAGCTCAGGTCTCAGGGCCAAAACAGGTATTACTTTAAATGTGTGTCTAGCAGCTGTCTTCTTTTCATTTTTTACTCTAGAGTAGGTGCAGGGAGCCCAATACAGATCTTTAAATCATGCCCTGCCCATTCTAAGGTTCCGATCCAAACTGGGGCCTCTGCACCTAGTCTAGAGTAAAAATGAGAACGCGACATACCAGCTAGGGACACACTTAAAAGTAATGTCTGTTTTGTCTCGCCGTGTGCAGAAACAGCACATGGTCAGGAAATGTAGAAACTCCTGTACCATAATCAGCTGTGGTCTGAAATACTGGAAGGACCTCCCCTTTCCCATCTAAAAGGCAGCCTTCTGTTTGGAGCAAATATGCCAGCCTGAAGTAGGACCAACCAAAGTGGCCTGCTTTCAACTGCCTTGTCACTGCTTGTCCCACTCATATATACACTGCTGTAGTTCTCCTCTGGCATTCGATAAAAGCCAAGCAGCTGCTGCAAATATCCATCAAACTCCTCCACCCCTCAGATCAGCCTGCTTTGCTACCTGCACACCTCCTGTCCTCCCCAGGCTTAGACGCACTACTTTTGAAACTTGGGTTTTAACATACCTGAATGATCTCTGTCAATCATATTAAAGATGATCTTCAGATCAGTTTTGTATCTACACAGGGTTTCCACCAGAGATGGCTGCACCTGTTTTAGTCAGAAATTGTTATGTTAGAAATTATACCACACCCAACCTAACTATAACGCAGCAAACAATTTCACAAACTATGTCATTACTTCTTTTTTTTTAATGCCTTACATTTATACAAGTGACTGTTGGGTAGAGATTCAACACCTGTATTCCAAATTCAAAAGAGGGGGTGCACATCTTCCTTCGCTCTTACATTAGTAGTTCCATTTTACAAATAGGGAACTAAACTGAGAGGCAGTGACTTCTACCACGCCTTCTAGTGAGCCTATACAACAGGTAGGCAACAAGCAGTCTATGGGGCACATACAGCCCCCCCGCCCGCCTTTTCTGCATCTCCCACTATCACCACCAAGCCACAGCAGCGGGTGGGGGGAAGCCTCCTTTTAAGAGCAGAAATTTGCAGTTTGCTGGTGTGACAGTAGGGGTGCCCCCCGTGAGGTCTAGGAAGGGTAATGCGACCCCGCAACCCCTGGAAGTTGATCAGCCCTGCTATACACTATATAGTGTATATGAACAAGGATTTGAACCCAGGTACAGATCCAATACTGGGGGTGAAACCCCCCTCCACCTCGTTAATTAGTATTTTTGAGATGATATGAATAGGATTAGGTGGAAGTGAGGCTCCATGGGAATGCAGCGAGGGAAGCCATAAACCTTCATACTTACTGAGTGAATATATCTTCATTAGATACAAATTCTTCCCAGAAACATACACACTCAAAGAGCTTCTCATCTGCTTTCTCTTAAATAAGGATTTTATTGGGTTGCTGTATATATCCGGATGTCATTTGTTTAGTGATATTGCTGGTTCTTATTATTTGTTAATGTTATATTATGGTTTTCATGGTTTTTAATGTATTGTTGATATATTGTAAATGTATACATTTGAAGCCACCTTGAGATGTTTGTACCCTGAGAAGAGGCCTATAAATATTTTAAGTGAATAAGGGCAAATAGTTTCCAGAGGGCAGCCATGTTAGTCTATTAAAACAACAAAGAGACTTGTCATATCTCTACTTGGAAATAAAATAGTTGAACAGGAGAAACTGTGAACTTTTCTTAAAAACTTAGTATTCAGTAGCTTTCATTTGGCTACCAAAAGAAATGTTTCCATCTTCAAAAGACCTCATCATTCTTTTAGTTTCCTCCATAAAGTGGTAATGCACAGTATTGCCTAAACAAGCACAGCAAATTTCACAATAATAAGTGACAATGTTAAAAAGCAAAGCAAAGATCCAAATCCTCATTGAGACCATTTGCATTTCTTGCCTTCTACTAAATTGTTTAAATCTAAAGGATGCATGTGAGTTATTTTAGAGTTACCGTAATAGGATTTTTGCCTTCAAATCCAATAGGACCAAAGTTGTGTTTGCTGCAATCCGGAAGATTATGAATGCACTGGATTTTCATAACTGGCTATAAAATAGCAAAGTTCAGGAGCACATTATTCCATTTATGTAGCCTCCGATGGGGAAGCTTCAGCTGTATACAAAGTCTGCTTTGCCAGTTCAGGAGAAGCACTAAATTTACTGATTGTAATTGTATGAGCAGGTAACGTTTTGTTTTGTTAATTTCCAGAGAGTCTAAATATAATTGAGTAATATTACAAAGATCATGCAACAATGTTGTAAAGATCAGCCACTTTCTATGTCATCTCACCTCTTTGATGGGTAGTTTGATTTCTAAATTGTCAAAAGATGAAAGGTATTCAACACTTCCATCCTGGGCCAGATAAACCAGCCGAGAACGCAGAGTTCTCCAGGGGAGGTCAAGCTGTAGAACAGACTCCACTGCTGAAGCCCACTGACTGGGAGAAATCCTTCCTGTCAAAATATAAAAATAAATAGACAAAATAAAAGCATGTTATGGTTAAAAGCAGGTGGTACAGTATTGTTCATGAACTACGAAATTTAAAATTGAAGTATCATTGCAAGAAAAGCCCTGGAGTTAAGCTGCTGAACATGCTCAAACAACTGAATGGCAAAATTACCAATTAAGAAACAAAATCTGCAAAACTCAGTGGCTTAGAGTCTAACATACGGTAAGTTAACCAGCCGCCTGTGCCCCACAAAAAGCCTCGCTGGAGAGTCAGGGGGTCCTCCTGAACAACATGCAGTGGGGTACTGGGGAAGGGCAGGATGGGAAACTTTTCTTCTATGAGTTTCCTTAACAATGCAATCCTATGCATGCCCACTCAGATGTAAGTCCCATTAAGTTCAATGTGATTTACTCCCATGTAAGTGTGTTTAGGATTGCAGAATCCAAGGATCAAAGCCCAATTTTGGGTGACTTGCCCTCCTCCCTGCTCCACTGGATCCTGTTAATCCCATTCCACATTGTTCGTGGGGGACGACCCTTCAGATAAGCTTTTGGGAGGACACGGGAAGATGTAAGGGGAGAAAGAGATGGAAACATTCCTTTGGTGAACTTTCTTAACTTATCTTCGGAAATGAAATGCAAGTTTAGGAATTGCAACAGGATTCTTTCCATCCTGCCTATCTAGATGGATGGACACATGATTTGTGATAAAAGCAGTTACTTATGTTAAACATATGTCCCTGGAAGGGACCCTTCCAGGGGGACACTTCCCAATGTTGCCTTAAAAATATATATATTAATCACAGATACATCAGATATTAACTAGAAACTTGCTTACTGCAAAAGACCACATTGAAAATGTAAGCTGAAAAAAATAATTAATTTGTATACTACCCCAATCCAGCTATTTCCTTGGATATGAAGACATAGATGGCTCTGCCTGCAAGGGCTGCTGCCCATTCAGGAAGGCAGCTGCGTATCCAAATTCTTTTTTGCACATGAATTTTTGCACATGAAAGGGTCTCCCTCATGCACACCCCAGAGTGCCATTAGCTCACGGGGTTCTAGATCAGGCTGCATGCCCATGTAATTAGACTAATTTGCAAATAGAGGGCACCAGTCCCTCAGCTGATGGGCATTCTGTGCTTCTTTGATGCCATCTGTGTGATTTCCAGACCGTACAAGACTAAAAGATACATGTTCCAGGACTTCTTGGAGATGCTTATCTATTAACTGCAATCTTTGCTTTAAAAAGCTCTCTAAATTTGTGCAATATCCATGCCTGAAAGAGCTCAGCTGAAGAAAGCTAGTACCAAAATCAGAGAATGGAAACAGAACTGAAAGGCCAGCTACACATTCAGAAAAAGCATGTAGTGTAATCTGCAAATGCACATGGGCAGTTCTATGTCTCAATGCTACCTACCCAGCCAGTTAGTCAACATTCCTTGTCTTTGGAAGACTAAGATTTTTGCTAGAACTATTATCTGTTCGTATTCTCCCAGACATGCTCTTTTTGTGTGTTCAGGGAGTTGTTTGCACAAAGAACCATTCATACCTGCGATCCCCCACCAGCATCCCAGTGTGGTTCAATCCCAGGAGGGCTGTACCACATGCTTATCTTCTGAACATCTACATAACATCTGAATTGGCTCCTTCTTGTAAGTATATGAGATAAGGCTTCTGGATCAGACTCAGGACCCATCTATATAGCATTCTGTTTCTGAAATCAGTGACCAGACAGATGCTTCTAGGAGGAAGTCCACAAGCAGGACATGAAGGCATTAGCCATGCCCTACTGTTTGAATACCGCAGCAACTGGTATTTAGGGTCCTTGTGACTCTAAACCTGGAGGTTCCATTTAGCTTGTGCGGCCAATAGCTGTTGACAGACTGCTACCGTTAGCTGTTGATAGACCTGTTTTCCATGAACATTTCTAATATTGTTTGCTATCACATCTTAGGAACACAGGAAGCTGCCTTATACTGAGTCAGACCATGGGTCCATCTAGCCCAGTGTTGTTGGCACTAACTGGCAGCGGCTCTCCAGGGTTTTAGGAAGGATTCTTTCCTAACCCTACCTGGATATGCTGGGGATTGAACCTGGGACCTTCTGCATGCAAGCATGTGTTCTACCACCAAGCCATGGCCCCTCTTGTGGCAGCAAATTCCATAAATTAATTTTGTTTGTGTGAAGGAGTCCATCCTGAATCTACATCAATTCCATGAGGTGACTCTAAGTTTCCTCTAGCTGCTTTCTCCACACTGTGCAAATTTGTACAAGCCTCTATCATCTCCTCCACTACCACCACCCCGCAGTCATTTTTATCCTAATACTAAAGAGTCCCAAATGTTTTGGCCTTGCTTTGGAGGGATGGTGGTACAGACTCCCTGATCATTTTGGTTTGTCTTTTCTGAGCCTTTACAGAATCCTTTTTGAGATGGGGTAACTAATACTGTATACAGTATGTACTATAGATTTATATAAGGGTATTATGATACCAGCAGTTTCATTTTCAACCCCATCTTCAATAATCCCTAGCATTGAATTTGTTATTTTAACCATTGCTACACACCAAGTCAATGTTTTCATTGAGCTCCTCCACAACCGCTTCTAATGAAAAAGCAACCTTGAAGAAACTGGTTTCAAGTTGTATTACCTGTATAGTTTGGATCATACTGTCTAAAAGCTGCAATCAGTTCTGATTTGTGTGTGAAAAGTTTCTCTCGCAAACACTTTAAGGCAGACAGCTCAATTGTAGTCACTCTAAAAGAAAGTGATTAGAATTAGGATCAAACTCTCTCTTAATTCTCCACTTGAGAAGCACTTAAATTCCCATCTTCTAGTACATACAACACAATAAAAAGGCATAAACCTATTAGATGCCCTCTCATGGGAGGTATGTCTAGTACCAGAGAGTGCCCTTCTCTGATGGGACACCACTATACTTGGCCATCACTGGACAGCCAGACACACAGTGACCTGGTTCATCCACCACAACAACCCAGCACGGGTAACCAGCCATGGTGGATTGTTGTGTCATCCAAACCCAGCACAGTTTCTGCAGGGTGGCTTATTTTTCATGAACAAATGACCCTGAGAACCCATGGCTTGTTTTAGGGTTGTTGATACACATGGTGGCTTCTTGTGTTGTCCAAACCTGCCAGGGTGATTTTATCGTGGGTTGTCAGGAACAGCTACAGAGCCACTCAGCAAGAGTGGCAAAAAAAACCCTGCAGCTCACTTTCATGATCCCGCCAGTGACTGCCTTTCCACCAATGCCAAAACAGCATTTCGGAAGGACCACCACTTGTTCCACGGTGTTTAAAATAAAAATGTGGGCCTCAAAAAAGCTAAACTGGGGTCGTAATTTTGTTATTATCATTATTTCTGTCGGTCTTTCACAGGTGCGCAAGTGCACCCCTATGGTTGCCCAAGGTGTGTAGTCTTGCCTGGTCAATTTCCTTGTCAGTTTCAGTACTGTAACTAGCTGTCAATTGAAAAGCACCAGTAAAAAAAGGGGGGGGAGCGGCAACAGGAAGTGCACCAAAAGGGGGGGGCACAATATCTCCGCAATGTAACCCTCTCAGTTTTAAGTGTTGAACTGACAGTTCTCAGTACCCTCCACCTTTTCAACTCTTTCCCGACTCCAACTACTCCAGGAAGGGGAGACACTAACTTTTCTCTGCTCCTTTTCAGAGCAGTTACTGCTGTGGTTACTGTAGTCCCTTGACAGTTCTTCTAACTGCCCCACTTGCAGAAAATATACGCAAATGCAATGGCTGGGAAATAGATGGAGGGAAAATGTGTAGTAACAGAGCAGTTAACGCAGCTGTGCAAATTTCCACTCCATTTACTTTCCAGCCATTAAATGTGCGTACATTTTGGTGTGTGTTTTTTAAACTGTGTGCAAATTAGCCTATATGCAGTCTCCCTTGTCCTCCCTTTGACAGTTTAAACTGACAAGGAAATTGTCAATATTGGGTAGCTGTAAGTGCACATTTGTAAACCTGTGAAAGACTGACAAAAAATAATAATTTTAAAAACATTGTGCAATTTTCAGGGGCCAAAAACAAACAAACACAAGAACAACAACCTCAGTTGTGCTTTTTTGAGGCTCCAAAAAAACCCAGTGGCAAACAAAAAGGGATTGCAGTGAGGAGGGGGAGATAAAACAGATTCTGCCATGAAGGACACTGGGATACTGGCTGGAGGACTGAGTGGAAGGAGGGGGGAAACAAGCCATGGTGAGCTCGATCATCTGTTGAGAACAACCAGCCCACCGTGGTTTATTTGCAGGGTGGCTTAGCATGACGTGCAAACCCATCCATGATCAATGCTAGGCCCCCTTCTGTGCTTCCTTCCCTACAATCATCCACAATCCATGCTCCCTAAGGCTTCTGTGTTCAGTTCCAGTATAGCTTTTCCCAGAGGCCTGGGAGATAACAAGCCTGTGGATGGTTGAGAAAAGGAAGGCCCACCTTCAAACAACTGTCCCTGCAGGGCACAGGAGAGTTCTGCTCATGCCAGTCTGCATGTGTGTGAGCCACCTGTAGGATTGCGTCCTGCGTATCCATTGAGTAGCCGATGAAATCAGCTTACTATGATTATGTAAAAAGGGATCACAGCCTAGGTTAATGAAAGAATTAAAATGACAATGATGTATTGATTTAAAGTTCTAGCATGCAAATATATTATTATTAACAACAACAACAACAACAACAGCAACAACAACTGTTTAATGTAATCTGGTGGTAAGGACAGGAGTAGCACATAGTGTAGTGTTAACGGCTAGCTATTTCCCCAAGCATTGAGAAGTCCAAGGGTAGTGCTACACGGTTTTGTTTCCTTTGTTAAGAGAATACTAGAGACTTAGTGCACATTCCAGTATCAGCTTATTTACAAATATAGAGGGGGAGCATATAGGGAGCAACCAGACTGCTAAAAACAGTACAACAACTGATCCTGCATCAAATTCCCAGAGAGACATAGGCTGGGTTCGCACGCCACTTTAACCCAGAGAGGTTCTGGAACCTCCCCGGGTTTGAAGTGGTCCCGGGCCCCGGCTGTGCCCGGGCACAGCAGGGGTCCAGAGGTTCCGCCTCTCCCCTCGTTCTCCCTCAGTCCTCCCATCTGGTATCCCAGGGGGCACCATGCGGCGGGAGCACTGAAGGCAGCAAGACGGGATGACAGCTGCCAAAAAGTACCCAAGCAGCCCTTTTGGGCAGCAGTCATTTGCCCTTCCTTGGTGGGGCAGCTACTCGAGTAGCAGTTACTCGAGAGCAAACACAGCACCACAGGGGTTGTTCCTGGGCCTTTCTTGGCGCAACCACCCCAACAAAGGTCCCTCTCCATCCCGCATCCCCTTCACCTCACCCGGCCGCCCAGCCTGACTTACCTTATTGTCCGCCGGTGATGGCATCTTGGTGGTGGCGGCAGCTCAGTGGTGAGACTTGGTGGCTGCCACTGCCACACACCTGTCCCTCACCAAGCCCCTAGTGCAGCCGTGCAAGGAAGGGGCCAGCTGCGGCAGCAGACTCTGCCAGGTGCCCCCTACCCAACCAGGAGAAGATGCGGAGGCAGAGCCACGCCTCTGCCCCACGCTCTCACTGACTGAGCCAGCGATAGTATAGGGCCAAGGGGCCTAGCCCAATTGTCTGTGCGTGCTGCCAATCAGGCTAAGCCCCGCCCCGCCCCCCACATTGCCAGCATCACCTGCAGCAGTGCGGGCAATCCAGGCAGTCAGACTGGCTTGCTCTTGAGAGCAAGCCAGGCTGGGCCGCCTGGATCCCCCATGCCACACCCGTATGCCAGGAGAGCAGGATTGCTGATGAGCAATCCCGCTATCAGGCCACGGCATGTGGGGAAGCCAATGACAGCCGGCCAAATGCCGCTTGGGCCCTTGGCTGGCTGTTATCGGCCAGAGCCCCATGCCCAGAGCAGCATCCATTGTTTGCCGCTCTGGGCAGGGGGTTCCCCCTTTCGGCTTGTGGTGGGGTTAGTGTGTCACTTGGGTTCGGACGACACGCTAAACCTAATAGGGTTCCAGTAACCCTACCGCAAACCGTAGTTTCGCAGGGTGGTTTAGAAGTCACACCAGGTTGGCTTCTAAACCACCCTGCGTGGGTCAGACAACACGCTAAACCTCAGCAGAGATTAACCTACTGAGGCGTACCATGTCGTGTGAACCCAGTCATAGTTTGTAGCCTGCAAGTCTGCACCCTTGTTTTATCTAACTCTGGCTAAAAGTCTCAGTTCTTTCTCTCTGTTTCCTAGTTCAAACTGCACCACCATTTCTCCAACCTTCCACTGTCTGAAAGTTATCAACTTCCAGAGGCAGAGGAGACAGATTTGGTTCCATTCTCAGGAACATCAACAGATCATTTCTAACTATCACAAGCAATACGTTTAACAAATGTTGGTCTCCTAGTAGCTGTACCACCATGAATACTGATCGACAATTTTGCATTCTGGTTTCCTAATGCATTTTGTTTTTAACTAATATGCATGCTCTCCTTACCCTACCTCTGATGAAGCGTCTCTTTACGTGTAGATTTGCTGACTTGATACTGAACAAAACGGGGAATCAGATCTGGATTTAGTTTTATGTAAGCTCCACGATTACTTCCCTCTTCATAGTAGTTTGAAGCAGAAAAAATAGTGATAACCTTATTTTTTTAAAAGAAGCAAGAATTAATCTTAAGCAATCAGGATTTCAAACTGGATCTAGCAGCACCTGAAAAAGTTGAAAGTTAACCAAGCAATATACTGAAAATGCATATTTTCTGTTCAAGAAAAGGGTACACAGAACCCCTTTCCACTGCTGGCACTAGGAAATCTGCGTGCTGTTTATCATGGGTCTGATAGGCCACAACAAAAAACATAGATACAAGTCCTGAACGCAACTTTCTCCAGGACCATAAAAAAGATAGTTCGTGTATTTTTGTGTATACAGGAAGCTCTCCCATTCAGTTCAATGAAAGATTAGTGGGGTCCCCAACCTTTTTGAGTTGGTGTGCACATTTGAAATTTTGCGAGAGTGTAATCTGTGCTCTCACAAATGGCTGCAAAATGACTGCAACATAATACTACTTTCCTCTGTTTAGTAGGTCTCTCCACATGAAACTAGGTTCAGAGCACTGATTCCTCCATTCCCTGTTTTTCATGGCGCAAGAAAGGAGCAATGAAGAAGAAATAAGAAATCACCCTGTGTAGTTCCAGAGTACCTCACGTATGGGTAGCGATGACCATCTAAATACCAGATGCAAGCTCCCACCACACTCTAGAACTACTTTTCTAGATTATTAAAGTCAGAATGATATTTAAACTATAAACTGTTTTGGTTACCTTTCCATTATGGCTGATCTCATAGCCTTCCTGTTTGCATTCATGCGACCTGATGAGCATTTTCAAATTATAACGTTTCAGCAACCGGGCAGTAACATCTGGTCCAAAGTAGCAACCTCCTCCTCGATATTTGTTTGGTGTACAGCCATTTTGGGGTTTAGGATCACTCCAGAGAATATCCATCACCTTTCAACAGCAAACAAATACTAGTGACTATCCAGGGGACGCTGGTGACTCCTATTTCAGTGGGGCTCTTAATTCACTGCAAGTTTTATTCTGAGCTTTATAGGAGCTGTCCATGGTGCTGAACTCCATCCCCAAACTAGGTTCACCACCATGGAGCCCCATGGATAGCTCCTATAAAGCTCAGAATAAAAACTGCAATGGATTAGGAGCCCTGCCAAAAATAGGAATCACCAGCCTCCATCATTGATATAATGCAAACAGCACAACCAGAATTTGAAAGAAATACTGATAATCATCTGGGGGGGGACCCCATCTTTACTGGATTCAAAATAATCTACATTTTATTGCACTTGTGGTGGTGAAACCTCAGACATCGATTGGCTGAATTCGTATACTGGTACAGATTGTTGTCACACTTAATTAAGCTATCAGCAGGGATGTTGAAGAGTCCTTGGTCTCAAGTCACGAGTCGAGTCACGAGTCTTTGGACCCGAGTCTCGAGTCCGAGTCCAAGTCCATGGTCCAAAATGGTGACTCCCGAGTCACGAGTCACGAGTCACTCCCAAAACTGACTCCACGAGTCCTTATTAAAATCAATGGGGTTTCCCCCCAACAAAATAAGGCTACTTCAGATGTGTGGCTTAAATAAATTCTAGGCCCAAGTGTGTCTTTTTATTTCAAAACTCTGCAACTGATTTTGGCAAGAACAGACCAGGCAGACAAACCCAAAATAACCAGGCAGGCAGAGGAGGCAGGGAACCCCAAAGCAGGCAGGCAGAGGCGTTTGTCTTGGACAATTCAAACTGTGGAACTGGTTAAGAAGAGACCAGGCAGGCAGAGGAGGCAGGGAACCCCAAACAGGCAGGCAGGCAGTGCCCTTTGTCTTGGACAATTCAACTGTTGAACTGGTCAAGAAGAGACCAGGCAGGCAGAGGAGGTTGGGAACCCCAAACAGGCAGGCAGAGGCAGCCAAACCCAAAATGTCTGACCTTAACCCTAACCCCCCACAACAACACATCAGTCAAAATAAATCTCAACACATCGTTGGGGCTGCGCTCCTGGTAGCTGTCCATAGTGGCCAAGCAGCGGCGCGCCTCGCTTCCATGCGCTCTTCACCGGTGATCGCGCTCCTTCTGGCACAGCCAGAAGACTCGTCAACAGCCCAGGGATGTTGACGAGTCCTTGGTCTCGAGTCCCGAGTCGAGTCTCGAGTCCCATTAAAAATACTGAGTCAGAGGGGGGACTCAGTCCGACTCACGAGTCGAGTCCTCGAGTCCAATTCCCCATCCCTGGCTATCAGGACGTTTGCAATCCAGTTTCTCTGAGGAAAAGAAGGGTTTTCTGTTTGGTTGGGATTTAAACCTCACAGAGGCTTTAGATTTTGCGGACAGACTGATACCTGGGAACAGGTTCCAACAGGAAAGCTAAAGGCCAGAGAGCCCAGAAGCAAAGTGGCTAAAGGAAGGATACAAAGTAGGTACTGGACTGTGGAAACAGAAACCTGAGGGAAGGATAAATAGAGGACTGAGGGCAAGGACAGAGGAGATACTATTCTAAGATTGTATTTCAAACAAGTAATGAACAAATAAACATTCCTCACACATTGATGGGGAGAATGGGGTTCCTCCCATCAGCCCCATCCCCTGATGTCAATGCACCTATTGGCCACACATTGACTGGGTTCAGACAACATGATAACCTACATTCAAAGGTTGAGTGTGGGTTGTCATCGAACCATGGAATGTCACTGAAACATGGGTTATGTTGTCTGAACCTAGCCGCACTAACAAACCATGGTTTGTTAACCACAAACAAGCCATGAAGAGTATCCATAGTTTGTTGTTGGGTTGTGAACTGTGGGTTGTTCGTGGTTAACAACCCATGGTTTGTTAACAGGCTAGGTTCAGACAAGGTTCAGACAACACGATAACCCACATTTCAATGACAACGCACAGTTCAACAACAAACCACACTCAAACCTTGAGTGTGGGTTATTGTGCTGTCTGAACCCAGCCATTTAGTGAGCATGAGAAGGAGCCCAATGCATGTACAAATGCACTTAAATGTCCTCCACATGAGGGGGGATTGTGGACCAGTCAGGATCGCCCTTTGCATGAAGTATTTCTACACATGCACATTGGTATACATCTAGGGGCCCTTCTGATGTTTGCAAAATACTTGGCCAGCAGTGGCTTCCCCCTCAACAAATGTGGGTATTCATGCCAGTATATGGGTGTTCAAATGAACTAACCAGGCAATTTTGGAGGGCTGTAGGCTTTTAGTACAAAGTATTTGATATGCTTGTAATTAGTATCCAAATCATTTTTACTTTAAAGCCTTATTTTTAACTTTTACAAAATTAGTTCTCTGATTTGAACATCTTAATAGTCTATATTTTGAAAAAACAAAACAACCTATATACAGCTTCGGCATACTTGCTTCCACTCCTTTGTTGTTAATTCTGGAGATGTGTATGATGCGGTAACACTGTAAGGTTTAAGATATTGCACCTCCAGACGTGGATTAGAACTGTTTCTGTCACAGACTCCGTCTACATGCTCTTTGACATCAGCCACATCCCTGCTGTATTGTCTTCTCTCACGAGAAGCTAAGGTAGACCTCGCGGTTTCTTTGCTGGAGATGTGCTGCCCAGAATGGCACTTCTTGGCCTCCATTAGATGGGAACAGACTTCTACAAGATTAGTTTCCTGTGACTTATGGATCGCCTCTGCATTTGTCTTCAGCGGTCTCACCACGGACTTGAGCTATGAAGACATTCACAATCACCAGCATCAGAGCATATGGTGCAGATTGACACATACATATTACAAAATTTTGTTGCATAGAATTTCCTGCAGTTCTTGCTGAACGTGACAATACAACTGGTCCCACTCGCTACCAGATCTACATGAGCAGCAATCGTAAATAGGTGCCAGTTTTTGTGCAATTGAGATTTGCACAAAAACAAACCAGCCTAGCACTTAAATTATTTTCATGTTTAAATCTACAGCTGTAACATTAAATTGATCAGTTAGATTGATTAAAATCATTAACAGACTAATGAAATGCCTCCATTAATTGGGCAGCATATATATATATATATATATATATATATATATATACATATATATACACACACACACACACACACACACACACACACAGTAATACCTTGGATTGCAAGCGTAATTCGTTCTGGAGCCGTGCTTGTAATCCAAAACACTCTTATATCAAAGCGAGTCTCTGGCGGACGTGAGCGGGGCTGCTTTCGGCCCGCTACGCCTGCTCGAGGTGAGCGGTTACCTCCCTACGCTTGTATTGCAAGACGTCGCTTGTTTATCAAGTCAAAATTTTAAAAAAATTTTTTGCTTGTCTTGCAAAACGCTCTCAGACCAAGTTACTTGCAATCCAAGGTATTTATATATATATATATATATATATATATATATGTAGTACTTAGAAAAACTGCAAATGAAAAGCACCATCTTAAAAAGAAGCACTCTCTCATGCACAGGCGGAATGCCATTCCTAAGATGAGGCCTGCTATAATATGTGTGCATCATCAAATGCATGTAATGGAGCAGTAGTGGCAGAGGGGCTGGCAACGGGATAGCAGGAGTGGGAGAGAGGGAATTAACATAATCTCCCTTCCTACTCACATGGAGCTGCTGCCTCTGTTGGACTGTGCAAGTGGACTGCAAGAGCAGAGGCTGAGGGGTGAGTGGGAGATCAGCTGAGACTCTCCATTCTGGACTTTTCATCTCCTTCAGGGTGGAGAGGATAAAAGCAGACCCTGCCACAGAAGCAAGAGTACCCATCCCTTTTGCAGTTGAAGACATTACTCCTCTGGGTGTGAGAGAGTGAGGGGGGAGGAGGTGCTTTGACCAGGGATGTTGAAGAGTCCTTGGTTTCGAGTCACGAGTCGAGTCACGAGTCTTTGGACCCGAGTCTCGAGTCCGGGTCCGAGTCCTTGGTCCAAAATGGTGACTCATGAGTCACGAGTCATGAGTCACTCCCAAAGCTGACTCCACGAGTCCCTATTAAAATCAATGGGGTTTTTTCCCAACAAAATAAGGCTATTTCAGATGTGTGGCTTAAATAAATTCTAGGCGCAAGTGTGCCTTTTTATCTCAAAACTCTGCCACTGATTTTGACAAGAACAGACCCAAAATAACCAGGCAGGCAGAGGAGGCAGGGAACCCCAAAACAGGCAGGCAGAGGCCTTTGTCTTGGACAATTCAAACTGTGGAACTGGTTAAGAAGAGACCAGGCAGGCAGAGGAGGCTGGAAACCCCAAACAGGCAGGCAGAGGCAGCCAAACCCAAAATGTCTGAAAGGTTGCATTTTAGGAAAATGATTTTAAAAAATCAACTTGCTGTACTTCCTAAAACCTATCCATGTTGCATTTGAGGAACACAATTTTGGAACACGAGTCCTTGGTCTCGAGTCGAGTCTCGAGTCCCATTAAAAATATTGGGACTCGAGTCTGACTCGAGTCAGAGGGGGGACTCAGTCCGACTCACGAGTCGAGTCCTGGAGTCCGAGTCCCCATCCCTGGCTTTGACCCAGTACATCACTGGTGTGGAGTCTTTTGTTACTTCCCTAGTGAAAGGGATGGGAAAGAAGAGGCCCAAGTGAGCACTGGGTTGCTTTTTTCTGAATGATCCCCTTGATTATTGCTGGTTCTATAACGGCTGCTATGCTAGCTTTTGTTTTGGTATCATGATTGCTACTATTTTCCACTTTGCTCAGTTTAAAGCACTTGCACTTTAAGATCAAGATGGCTTAGTCGTTTTGCTGTCATTTGTATTGCATTTGCAATGTAAGAGCTTTTGCATTGTAGTTTGGGAGTAAACGGGAAGAAAGGATATGTGCCTGGGGGAAAGGGGACAGTGGGGGGAAGGTTCGGGGTGCCACCATTAGGATGGTGCTTGGTATGGGGTGGGGTGGAGGGGGAAGCAGGGGTATCATCCTAGGAGGAAGAGGAATAGGCCACTAGTGAATATGTTCCTCTCTAGTCAGCCTCCTCCTCCTCAAGATTTGGGTTGCCATGCCAGCCAACCCTCCCAGATGCTGGTGCTGCCGTTGAATGCCAGGTCAATCTACAATAAATCACTGCTCATTCATGATTTGATTGTAGATGAGGGCTGACCTGGTGTGCATAACTGAGATGTGTGCATGAGAATTGGGTAGGCTAGACTTGGCCCAGCTCTGTCTGCATGGATACTCGCTGCAGCACCAATCCCGCTTGGAGGGTTGAATGGGAGGTGTTGCAGTCATCCACAAGAATTCCACCTTTCTTACCAAGAGGAGCTGGATGCAAGGGGTTAGAATCTTCTGATGTTGGGTCAGAGAGACAGAACAGGGATGTTGTTGGTGTGCTGCCTATCCCGTTGTCCAAAAAGCTGGTAGAGGTGATTTCTGGAGTGTGGTTGGAAACATGGCTCCAGGAGCTGACCTGGCTGGCACTCCTGCTACCAACCTCATCTCACTGTGGAATTTTGAGATGAGTAGAGCTATCAGCATGATCACTCCAGAGCACCTTCTCTAGCCTGGAAAGTTTGCTGGTTTTCCAAGGACTGGGCAGCATCTAGAGCACAAATGGCGTAAGTCTTGATTTCAACGTGACTACACAGAGGTGAGAGCGCACCATCATGCCTACCATGTGGTAGTGGTGGCAGCGAAGAGAGCTTACCTCTCTTCCACCATTGAGTCCTCAGTGAATTGCCTCTCAGGATTCTTTTGAGTGGTGACTGGACTAACGAAATCTAGTCTGTGAACGTGACCAACCAGACCCTTGGAAGAGTTTTGCAAAGCATTTCGAGAGCAAAATTGCTTACATCCATACCAAACTGTACTCCACTATTGTTGCAAGTCCTGTGGAAATATTTCAGAACACCATCTGGTCATGGGTTGTGGGATCACCTTCAGTTGTTGTGGTCTGAGGATGTGGACAGGATACCTGTTAGGGTTAGGCCAGCATTGACCACGTGCCCTCTCAACCTGTGCCCATCTTGGCTAGTAAAACCTTGCAAGGATGGATTGACTGAGTGGGTCCAGGAAGTGGTAAATTCCTCTTGAAGAGAACCACCCTAGACCTGGAGGGTTTAGATCATTACTGCCCAGTTGCAAATACCCCATTCCTGGGCAAGGTGATTGAGAGAGTGGTGTTTGACCAGCTGCAGATGTTTCTGGATGAAGTGGATTATCTACTAGAACCATTTCAGTCTGGCTTCAGGCCTGGACACAGCACTGAAACAGCCCTGGTCGCCCTGGTTGATGATGACTATCTTTGGGAGGAAGATGGGGAAGTGCTACTCTATTGATTCTCCTCAACCTCTCAGCAGCTTTTGATACTGTTGACCATGGCATCCTCCTGGAACAGCTCAGTTGGTTGGGATTAGGAGGCACTGTATTACAATGGTTCCATTCCTACCTTCATGGTCGCTACCAGAGGGTAGCACTGAGGGACTTATGCTGGGCTCCATGGCAGTTATGTTGTGGTGTCCCGCAAGGTTCTATCTTGTCTCCCAGTCTACTTAACATCCATATAAAACCACAGGGATTTGAAGCAGTGTCGCCAATATGTAGATGGCACCCAGATCTCTCTCTCCATTCCATCAGAATCAGGAGAAGCTGTGCAAATGCTGGACTGATGCCTGGAGGCAGTGGTGGGCTAGATGAGGACCAATAAACTTGAGTCCCATTTTTCTTGGTAGAAAGGCGGGGCACAAATAAAATAAATTAAATAAACTGAAGTTAAATCCTGATAAAATGGAGGCTCTGTTGGTTGTTGGTTCCTGGGTCCAGGAATTAGGTAGACCTAACTTGGATAGGTAGCATTCCCCCGATAGAGCAGGTACATAGTTTGGAAGTACTCCTTGATTTAAAGCTATTGTCATCAGTGGCAAGGAGTACTTATGGCCAGCTATGGCTGTTCCTAGACCGGGATAACCTGACAATAGTAGTCCTTGCTCTGATTAATTTCCAGATTGAACTGTTGCAATGCTCTCTCCATGGGGCTTCCCTAGAAGGCATTCTGGAAGCTGCAGCGGATGAAGAATTCTGCTTTCCATATGTTGACAGGGGATATCACACCGGTTTTAAATCTCTGCACTGGCTGCCAGTGAGCTACTGGCCCCAATTCAAGGTTTTAGTGCTAGTGTACAAAGCCCTAAACAGCCTTCCCCAATACTAACTATCCTGGGATTTAAGATTGCCCAGGGAAGATGTGTTTGTGGTGTCCTTGAGGAATGTGACCCATAGGGCTACCACATGTGGCATGGCCTTTTTGATGATGGCACCAGAGTTCTGGAACTCCCTTCCAGTAGAGATTTGGTTGTGTCCCATGCTGTTGTCATTTAGGTGCAGTTAAAGACATCTTTATTTGTGCAGGCTGGGGGGGGGGGTATTTAGGCAAGTGCTCTATATGGTTTTTTTATTGATTTATTGTGTTAATAGTTTTATAGTATTTTATTATATATTTGTGATTTTAGAGCCATGGTGGTGTTTATGTGTTGTATTGTGTTTCATGTAGGTTGTTAGTCACCCTGGGCTCTTTGTGAGGAAGGGCGGGATATAAACCAAATAATTTTTTAAAAAAAACCCCCAAAAAAACAAAAAACACACACACACCAAAGCAAGTATGTTTCTTGCTTCAGAAATATTGTTTTTACCCAACCTAATTTAATTGATAGATTGATCAATTGATATGATTAACCAACTAAAATGTCTTTAATTAGGTTGCAGCCCTACTTTAAACTCTTAAGGTACAATCCAGATAAAAGATAATATGCCTAAATCCCACGTAACATGATTAACTAAAGTAATTTTTAATATATTTTGTTTGTTATCTTGGTTTCTTTAAATCTTCACAAAATGCTGACACATCTTCATTTAAAAATAAAGTGCTCAGGCTTAATTCTCATTGATTTCAATGGCATTTAAATCTTTGTGAGCTGGACTGGAAGAAAAAACATTAGAACTAAATAAAAAGAGTGCCTTGTGAGTATAACATCTTACCTTGTTTCTCTGAAATAAATTCAGGAAATTCAAATCAGTAGTGTCCGATATTCCACCATGTAAAATAAGAACTTTACTGTCAATTATAGTTGCAAGTGGAAGCCAGCTGTAGACATCTTGTAGAAGATGTAAAATTGTTTTGCCATAGCACTATTAGATGAAAAATGTTATTAGATTTGCTAAGGCTTATGAAAAAATTCATTTTGACTTCATTATCTCATGGTTTTCAGACCTCTGCCTGATAAAACACATGAACACCTACAAGATGGTGTTCTTGCAGATTAATGGGCAATATCCAAAGATGTCCATTCTGCAAACTCAAGTAGCACCAGCGGAGCTCCACTGAATCTTTCCACTGCGCAAGCAGCTGCCCATTACACTTGCGCAATCTGTTATGCAACCCATTGAACATAACACTTCCAGGTTAGTGGGTATAGAACTGAAGCCTTAGTAAATTTAAATATGAACTATTAAAGTGAAACTTGTTAACCTGATGACAACTACCAAAAGGAGATAAAATGTTTACCTGGTACTTCTTCATAACTTCTTTTGTGAAACCATATCTGAAATGAGTAAGGATAATAATAGGCAAGGCTATTTCGATGATGATGATGATGATGATGATGATGATGATGATGGAGGAGGAGGAGGAGGAGGAGGAGAAGGAGAAGGAGAAGGAGAAGGAGAAGGAGAAGGAGAAGGAGAAGGAGAAGGAGAAGAAGGAGAAGGAGGGTGCCCTGGACCACACTCATTAGATATAATTAAGAGATTGGTCTTAATTCTATGTTATATGTTTATGACTGGGAGTGGGAAGGGTGATCTGTGATTGTTACAAGAGTATAACAAGCTAACAATAGAGATTAGCAGTCAAGGTAATTCCTGTTGCAGCCTTCCCTGCACCCCAAATACAGATTTCCCAGTTGTTTCTTCTTTTATCTAGTAAAAAAACAACAACCAACAAACCCCCCCCCCACCATGTTATGATCACCAATATCTTGCTGTTATCTGCATGTGGAGTTTTCCCATAGTGGAAAAGAAATTATTTATTTCCATATCCAATATTTTTCCTACTCTGCTGTATTTAATTTGGAGGCAGACAACATTCTTGTCCAAAGCAAAAAAAAATAAAAAAAAAATCACCAACTATTTACTGCAATGCTAAACAATGAAACCACACATTTCTGTTTTAACTTAAAGACAATATTGCCATCATCTTCAGACACCAGTACCGTTTCTGAATGAGTGGCTGAGTCCAAATTCTAGCTGAAATCCGATTCCTACTTTCCATTAATCCGAACCACACTTGCTACACAGTAGATGGCAGCGCATATTTCTACAGATTTAAAAGTCTAAGCAAAAATTCCAGTTGTATCTCTTACATTTCTGTCTTGCAGTTGCATCAGGATTTTGATAAATGAATGTACATCTAAAAACCTTAAATGGTTAGGGCTGCAATCCTATACTGTGTAATACCTGGGCGTAAGCCCGTTAGCTCAATGGGATTGACCTCTGAGTAGATATGTATAGGACTGTGCTGTAAAATAATTTTATTTTCCAATATGGGAAAACTCCACATACAGATAACAGCAAGATATTGGTGATCAGATCATGTATTATTATTTTTTGCTTTTTAAAAAATTGCAGGCTCTGGGAAGGCAGCACATCAAGCAGATAAAACTAATGAACGACTATATAAACAATGGTGATACCTAAGATTCATGATGTGGTCCTCATGGTTTCCTCTGTTCAAGTGTAAATGGTTAGGATAGACAAGAAGAAAAGCAAACAGGATTATGAGTATTTCTATGGAATTTTTTCCTCTGTCAACAAAGTCACCATTAAAAATGTAGGGGTTTTCTTCTGAAGGAAGGCCATTCTGTAGATGAAAACAAAAGAAAAGGATCTAGAAGTGCAACATATACAATCATCAGATACACGAGCTGAATGGCCAACACTGCACTGGAGAGCTGTACATGGCCCAATCTCCTACCTGCTCTCATAGCAACATAGCAGACTGTTAGGTTGCACTTTGCACTGCCACTTTGCAACTGTGACAGGGCTTGTATGAGGTCCTGGTGGCAGGATGTGACTACCAGTTACAGTATTATGCTAACTGTAAGCCCATCTTCTAAGCCGCTATGTCCATACAGTTCATAAAATGGCTCTCTAAAAACATGTAATGTTAAGTACAACTTATCAAGCCTGGGAAAGCTTTTGGCAACACTAGCGTTTAAGGCAGCTTTAAATTTGACATCCCCTTACATTTCAAATGCAAAAATCCATCTACTTCAAAATATAGGCTTGGAGCCAACGTTCAATGGGACTCCATCTTCTCCTCCCATCTGCAGCCCCCACCCCCAATCTGCTCCAGAAGATCCAGAAGTGAGGGCACAGCGGGCTGCAAGGGGGAGGGGAAATCCATTCTGTCAGCAATTTCCCTTCAACAAGCAGAAGGGCACTATTGGATACAACCCATAAAATATAATACGGTATTCTTGTCCCACTTTGTTTTCCTTGAGCATTTCCTTAGTTTTAGCTAATGCCCTTTTCAGGGGGAGGGGAGGAATGAAATTAAAATTTATAACAGCAGGAAACAAGAGCAAAAGATAGCTTTCCAATGGTTTGTGGAATTGAGAGTTGCTACTGCCTCATTAGAGTGCCTTCTGGGTTTGTATTTAATTAGCTTCCCTTTGTCAATCTGCCTTTTAATTCCGCTCCAGGATGTCTATATGCATGGCATCAATTTAACACAGACTAATTTAGCAACTGGCAATTTCAAATATTATGGGGTAGCATTGTTGGGGGTCTTTTGTTTTTGTTTTTTGAGGAACAATGATGAGAAATGGTATCATTGAGCAATGGCTAATGCAGTGAATGGAAGGATGTCCATACTGGCTACTTTAATTAAGCAAAGGTATCATGCTTAAAAGCATTAAAGACATGTTATCTAGCCTAACTGGCTTCCAAAAAAGTAGGCATTAAGACATCAGATATAGAGTTGAAGATGCTCAGGCATCCTCCACCCCTGCTTGCCAGAGAGAATCCAGTAATACCAGGCTGACCTGCTACTTTCCACACTCTACAAGCTTTTTTTTGTTGTTGTTCCCCTTTCAGCTCCAAAGGCAATGCTGGCTTATAAGCAGAGAGCTGCTTGGCAGCAAAATCAGAGAAATACAAGCCACAGTAAAACAAAATGAATCAGGGATTGTGAGCTGTAGTAGCCAACCCACTTATTATTACCACATGGCTTATACTAAGAGCTCAGAGCACATTTCATAGATCATAGAGTTGGATTTCATAGATCATAGAGTTGGAAGGGGCCTACTACAAGGCTATCGAGTCCAACCCCCTGCTCAATGCAGGAAACTAGAGGAAGGGTCTCCCATCCAAGTAATAACCAGGCTTGACCCTGCTTAGCTTTCCACGCTCAGACAAGCTGAGCCAGCGTAAGCCACAGGGCCTGTATATTAACAGTGTGTGTGTGCGTGCATGTACATAGAGGGAGGGAGAGACAGACAGACAGACAGAGAGTGCACACTGTCCTTGAAGTCTCCCAATGTACATTATGAGGAGACATAAGGCAGGTAGAGGGGAAAGTTACAACCCCAGACTTTTTTCACAATGGCCCCTAACTGCCTTTATATACCGTGTTTTCCCCAAAACAAGACCTACCCCGAAAATAAGACCTACCACGAAAATAAGACCTACCCCGAAAATAAGACCTACCCCGAAAATAAGACCTACCCCGAAAATAAGACCTACCCCGAAAATAAGACCTAGTGTGTTTTTCTGAGCCAAAAAAGATATAAGACAGTGTCTTATTTTCGGGGAAACACGGTATTTTG
Organism: Shinisaurus crocodilurus; assembly: GCA_021292165.1. Lineage (NCBI taxonomy): Eukaryota > Metazoa > Chordata > Lepidosauria > Squamata > Shinisauridae > Shinisaurus > Shinisaurus crocodilurus. Next base: position 200,734,476 of record CM037878.1, on the reverse strand, counting down.
ATGGCACCAGCAGAAGATGTGGGACCTCTGCACACTACAGCATGATAAGCTTAAGATTTTGGTGGTTAGGCAAATTGGATCCTGCAGCATTGACATGGACATGATGGAAAAAAATCATTCAGGTTTAATAGTGAACCCCTATGGTGAGTGCTGACAGAAATGGAACCAAAACAGGGTTCCATTTATGTCAGCCCAACAATGTTACCAGGAACTCCAAGGTGGGTTTTTTGTTTGGTTGTTGTTGTTGTTTTTGCATAAGTAGAAAACAGCTATTTCAAAAAAGAGCCCAAATGAGGATTAAGCGTGCTTAGCAGCCACAGAATGTGGTGTGTCAGTTAGAAAAGCAAAATGGAAAATGGGGTGGGGTGGGGTGGAGTAGGATGGGATGGGATGGGATTGGAATGGCCCGCTGGAGGGGGCATAGCTACCTGGACAGCTGGAATACAGAACAAGAGCATTCCTATTAGGAGATGAGGATACATTGCAACATTTTATTCCAGCTCTGACCTGTGAGCTATAATTTCTAATTACAATGTCCAGTGTCAGGAGCTGCCAGGAGTAGGGGGATGCATCTCTTTCGGGATTAATGGGAAAACACAAATAACACTTCCATGCACTGCAGCAATTTAAAAAAGAAAGAAAGGTGTGATGCTTTGTCCCTGCTAAATAAGAAAGTCACAGGCAAGGGCACAGAGTGCAATTCTGATCAACTCCTCAGTGAATCTGCATTTGGTGCATGGATGCATGAAACAGAAATAAAGACCGACATCCCCACTGTGCCTTTCTTTGGTGTCAGTTGCTTGTGGGGAAAATGGCTGCCTGATAGTCCATCTTGAGAGCTCTCTTCCTTGTCAGAGCAAGAGGAAACACATGAGTTCTGCACATGTTCCAACAGTGAAGTCAGGTCAGGTGGCAGAGTTATTTGTACGGGAATCTTTTTGAGAAGCTCCCTAAGCACCCATTTTAAAAGTTATTTTTATTAAATAAATGCTTTAGTTTTAATGAGGAGACCAGTGAGACAGAAACAATATCTTGCATAAGCACTGGGTTTAACTCTGGTTCATAAAGGCTTTCAAGAATATGAATAAATAATAAAAAGACATGTCTCTAAACATTTAAAGAGGTAAACTACTATACCAAAAGGGAAAGAAGCTGACACTTAGTGTAGGTAAAGTTTCTGTCTTCAACTAAACACCAAAGACAACTTAGGCTATTAATTGTTGCCATGGTAGCTGGCTATAACAGATTTTATATAAAATGATAAGTGAACAGTTGTTGAAAGTCAGGACTGTGGAAAGCCCAGACACACCCCAGAATAGGTACAAATCTACTTTCAAGAATTGGAAAGCTCTTAAAGATACTCCCTTTTTCTTTTTGTAAAGTATGTCTGGAAAGTTCTGAAATGACAAGGAAAAACAGATCTGCTCTGTTCCATCAAGGAATACCACAGGAAAAAGCAAAAGCCACAGGTGCTGTCAGTGTCAGTTATTTATTAGAGAATTAAGTGTTCTACACATTTCAAGCTGAGGTGCTTCCTCAGGGGTCTCTGAGGCTGCAGAGGCTGTGATTATTTGATCTGCTTTAATGATGATGATGATGATGATGATGATGATGATGATTAGCCTTTGGTTTTTTTTATTTCTGATGGAACATAGCTTGGCATATTGTTTGCTATTATTTTAGTTTACTTAGAAAGTATTTATATTCCTTAATATTTGAAAATAATTATATTAGATAAGCGTGTATGTTTTAAAAATCCAGCTTTAAACACATTGTAGTTTGAGTTACATTGTTTGCCTCAAAGATCTCTTATTAGGAGGCACTTCTTTGGCTGGAGCCAGGGAAATTATTTTATATATCTCCTGTCCCTCATGAACAGCATTAGTTCAAAATACAGGGCACTTTTCTCTAATAAATAGTTGACAGAGACTTTAGGTCCTCCCCCCCCCCCCGGAAAAACTCCCAGGCCAATTCAAATTTTGTTTATAGTTTACAAAAATCACAAGGAACACTCTCCTTTAGCTTTAATACCCTCCAATCACCTTTAAACATGACCTCCAAATAACACTCAATTATAATTAACAGAGTACCAAGGATGGAAAGATGGCCATAGGCCAAACATTGATACCACGAAGTGCTGATGAGCTGTGTATAAGCTAACACACCCAGTTGTGCTGAGGTAACTTCCTCACAGGTCAGCAATGACACATTTACTTACTTTGTAGAAAATCAGCAATAGATCATCCAGCTTTCCATGCAAATCTCCTAGAAAGAACACCGTTTTTACAATCAGATACAATAGGAACATCCAGTAGGTAGCCTGACAGTGCAGTCCTAGATATGTCTACTCAGAAGTAAGCCTCACTGAATTCAGTGGTACATAGGCCCAGGTAAGTGGGTCTAAGATTGCCTCCTGAACAGGCAAGGCTGGAAAGCTAACTGCAACTATTGTTCTGCCCAGCTGTTTTTCACCCATACTGGGTTCTACAGTTGACACATGTCTGCAGTTGACACAGACAGTTATAAAGCAGTGGTATGGTGGACAACCCCTGAATCTTCTCCCCTAGTGGAGCATTTTCTATCCTATGTACTGTTTATAATGGCTGATAGCATATCAGACCCAGTTTCCATTTTTCTCGTTAACAGTGTACATTTTGTGCACACATACATATATGTATCAGTATCGTAATCTGATATAGGAGCAGCAACTGGGTAGTTGCATCTACCATAAGAAGCAGGAAAATGCAAAGGGAGCAATGGGGAACATAAGCAGCAGACGTCTTCATGGACCCCTCAGACCATTATTTGAAGAACAAGGTTATAAAAGGTACAGCGCTGAGAAATAACAAGTTTACAAATCTAAATTTAGCAGATCCCAATTAGATAGGTAGGTACATACGTACTTTTCATAATCTCTATTAACAAAGGGAAGCATTTAGTGATGCCTCCCCCAACCCAGTGCCCTCTAGAGCAGGGCTGTCCAACCTTGGGTCCCCAGATGTTGCTGGACTACAGCTCCCAGAATCCCTTGCCATTAGCCATGCTGGATGGGTATGCTGGGAGCTGTAGGCCAGCAACATCTGGGGACCCAAGGTTGGAGAGCCCTGCTCTAGAGGGTACCAGTTTGGGAAAGGCTGATTTGGTGATTAGAAATGTTAGACCCCACTCACGCGTACGTGCGCGCACACACTTGCTCCAGGCATGCTCATGAACAACCCATGGTTTTATGGGTTGTTTGATTGAGCAAACTGGTAGTTTCTGCTTCATGTATCTTTAAGAGCAGCCCCTAGTAGGAGAGCTGTCTCTGGGAAGCTGTGGGAAGATGGGCCAAGAAGGCCAGTGAGGTTGTTGGGAAGAAGGAGGCCTGGGTGTGTGTGGAGGTAGAGTTTCAAGGAGAAAGGCCTAGGTTTTTGTGTTCAAGTAGGACAGGGGTCTTCAAACTACGGCCCGTGGGCCGGATCCGGCCCGGCGTGCCCTTCCATCCGGCCCGGCAGCCGCACACCCGTGTCCGTGCGGGCTCTCCGCCGCCCGTGCGGGCTTACCAATTAATCTTCGCTCTCCACGGAGAGCTGCCCACGTCGCCCGCGCTGGTCCTGCCGCGTCACTTCCGGCGCGGCGGAAGTGACGCGATGGGACCCTGCTCCGTTGTGCTGGACCCCCGCGCTCTGTTCAAAACAGAGCGTGGGCGGGGGTCCAGCGCGACAGAGCAGGGGGTCCAGCGCGACAGAGCAGTGGCTCCGGCGGCGGCGGCGCGCAGGACCAGGGAGGCGGCACACAGGACCAGGTAGGTGGCGGGGGGTGGCAGGGTGGGTCCGGCGGTGGCGAGGGGTCCTGGGGGGGTGGGGGGTTTGGCAGCGGCGGGGCTTTGGCGGCGGCGGCAGGTGTAGGTACAGCGGCGGCGGGGGGTGTAGGTACAGCGGCGGCGGGGGGTGGCGGGGTGGGTCCGGCGGCAGCGGGGGGTGGAGGGGGTGGCGGGGGAGTCTGGCGGCGAGGGGGCAGGGGGCTTTGGCGGCAGTGGCAGCGGGGCAGTGGGGCTTTGGCAGCGGCGAGGCTTTGGCGGCAGCGGCGGCGGGTGCAGGTACGGCGGCGGCAGGGGGGTCCGGCGGCAGCGGGGTGGGTCCGGCGGCGGCAGAGGGGGTGGCGGGGGGTCCTGGGCGGGCAGGGGGGTCCAGCGGCGAGGCTTTGGTGGCGGCAGGAGGTGCAGGTACGGCGGTGGTGGGTGCAGGTACGGTGGTGGTGGCGGGTCCAGCGGTGGCGGGTCCAGCGGTGGCGGGTCCGGTGGTGGCGGGTCCGGCGGTGGGGAGAGGGGGGGTCGGTCCACCCAGCAGCGGCGGCTCAAGCGGCGTGGAGAATGCTCTGCACCGCTCAGAAGAGCGGGATCGGGCCACCACCGTAGAGAACTTTGGGTCCATGTGGCCCTGAAGGTTCTCACAGCCACCAATGACATTGTCATTGGTGGCTGTGAGAACCTTCAGGGCCACATGTGTGACAGTCAGTGGGCAGGGTGACAGATGGTGGGGCCAGGAGGACAGGCATGGACTATCTCTCTCTCACACAGAGAGAGAGAGAGAGGGAGAGAAGAGCAGGTGAGGGCTACTTGTGGCCCTCCAGATGTTTTGGCTAACAACTCCCATCAAAAAGAGTGTTTGACTGGGACTCGGGAGATCCGGGTTCTAGTCCCCACTCAGCCATAAAGCTCACTGGCTGACTTTGGGCCAGTCACTGACACTCAGTTTAACCTACCTCACAGGGTTATTGTGAGGATAAAATGGAGAGGAGGAAGATTATGTAAGCCACCTACATAATGGTGGGGGAGACGCGGTGGGGGAGATGCGGCAGAGCCGGCGGTGGCGGGCTGCGAGCTGCACGGAGCCCAGCGAGCTAACCACTATGCCACACTGGCTCTCACTATGTTCTCTGGGTACCAGGTCTTCCTGGCCTACCCCAGGGAATGGGTTTGAACTTTTAAGGCTGTGATCCTTTGTAAACTTACCTGGGGAGAAAGTCTCCTTGAATTCAGTGAAACTTACTTCCAAGTAGACATGCATAAGATGAGGCTGTAAGGCTGCAATCTTATGCACATTTATGTGGAACAAAGTTGCAGGATGTGGACCACCAGCTCTGTGGCTGGTAAATACTGCTCATCACTCATACTAAAAATATTGTATTGTTTTTTCCTGTTTTTTTGCACTACAAATAAGGTATGTGCAGTGTGCAAATCAAGCCTTTCTATACCCTTTTAAAATTTCATGTATTTCAATTTTAGACAGCAAATTAATTTATAATTAATTTATTATTAATTTATAACAACCTTCCATTTTATCAAGTAAAAAAAAAGGACCCAGGTCCTTTTTTTTTTACTTGATCCATTCGTTCATATTTTTTTCAAACTACAATCCGGCCCCCCAACAGTCTGAGGGACAATGAACTGGCCCCGTTTAAAAAGTTTGAGGACCCCTGAAGTAGGAGAACAAATAAAAGATCTGTTGTGTTCCTAAACTGGATCACTGTACTCTCTGAAGAATAACCTGCCCGGATGAGATGCTGGACTAGGCCAGAAAGCTACGTAACACTGGTGGCAAAGTGTGGGATCAGAGCTTAGCAGGCAGGAAGTGGAGAAAATGGCTGATGAGAGAGCAGCAGTGAGGAGAGTGACTAAGTTGGCTAAGTGCTTCTGAGGTTTAGTGTGTCATCTGACCCCCACAGGGTACTTTAGAAGCAAACCCGGTATGGCTTCTAAACCACCCTTCTAAGCCATGGCTTGCACTAGGATCAAAGTAACCCTAGTAGGTTTAGCATGTCATCCAAACCCAGATGACACGCTAATCCTCTCGCAAGCCCAAAAGGCACAGAGCCTCTTGGCAAGAGCAGCAAAGAAGGGATGCTGCTCCGGCCGATGACAGCCGGCCAAGTGCCCAAGTGGCACTTAGTGTGGCTTTCATCGGCTTCCCCTGCATGCTCCTGCTGATGTTGGGAGAGTGGGATTGCTTGTGAGCAGTCCTGCTCTCTGGTATCAGCCAGAGCGTGGGAGGAAGCCCCAAAGGACTGCGGTGGCGGCGAGGAGAGGAACCAGGCAGCCGGCCACGCTCGCTCTCGAGCAAATGCAGCCAGGAGCCTGGCTCCCCGCCGCCACCACAGTCCTTTCCCCACTGAGACGGCAGGCAGGGACACGGCAAAGGGGGAGAGGAGGCAGCGGCTTCCGGCTGGCTACTCTTCCCCTTCAGCACGTCCCAGAAGAAAGGCAAGCACAGTGGGTCCTTCCCACCCAGTGGAAGAGAGAGGAGCGGCTTCCCCCCATGGTCTCCCTGGGAGGAAGCCATTGGGGGAAAGCAGCGCCCCGCATGGCCGGGGGGGAGGAGGTGCATTTTCCTGGGTCTACCCGGGAGTAGACCCAAGAGAACATGTCTCCTCCCACCTGCCCACCGTGCCAATCGCCCAGTAGGCTGATCAGTGTGGGTGAGCGCAAGGAGGCATGTTTTCCTGGGTCTACCCAGGAGGAGACCAAGGACAGAAGAACATGCCTCCTTCTGCTCGATCGGTGCAGCAGGCAGCGGGGGAGAGGAAGTGCCTCCTAGGCTCCCCCCACCCCCGCTTGCTGAGTGCGACACCCGCGAGCACCACACCGAGCAAGAGCGGGGGGGCGGGCAGGAACGGTGCAGGGCTGTTTGGCGCCCTAGGCCAAATTATATTTAGCGCCCCCCCCTCTCGTGCCGTGGGGGGGGCTCCGGAGCAAAGCAGCCCTGCTCTGCAACACACACACCCCGCGCCGCCGCCACCACCACCTACCTTCCCCCCGCCCCTGCTGCTGGCTGCTGCTGCTGCTGCCGCCGCCGTCTCCTCCTCCGACGCGACCCCCGCGCTTTTTTTTTTTTGCCGGGGAAACCAGGGCAACAGGGCTGTTTAAGCCCTGTTGCCCTGGTTCTTCCCGCCAAAACAACACCGGCGGGGCTCCGGAAACGACGGGAAGGTAGGTAGGTGGCGGGCGCGCGCGCGCGCGGGGGGGAGGAGGCGGCGGCAGTGGCCGGCAGGCGGGCGGGGAGGCGCGGCGGAGGCGGCAGGCGGGGCAGGAGCGCGCCGGAGGCGAGGAAGGGGCGCAGAAACGCTGCGCCCTCTTCCGCCACGCGCCCTAGGCAGCCGCCTGGGTCTGCCTAGCGGTAGCGCCGGCCCTGGGGGCGGGCAAGCTGGGGGTGGGACCCTGGCTCTCATGCCGATGCTAAGAGAGCAGGATTGCTCACACGCAGTCCTGCTCTGCTCGCATTGGCAGGAGCATGGGGCGAGGAAGCAGATGACAGCTGTTGAAACTTTCGGCAGCTGTCATCCCCACTCCCCTCCTCTCAGTGCTCCCACACGGTTTCCCCTGGGATACTGGCAGGGGAACTAAGGGGGGAAGAGGGGAAAGGCGGTGCCTCCGGACCCCTGCGGTGCCCGACTGTTAGTCAGTCACAGCCAGGGCCTGGTGCAAATTTAAGCCCACAGAGACTTCAGAGTCTCTGTGGGCTTAAACCAGTGTTCTCCAACCTTGGGTCCCCAGATGTTTTTGGCCTACAACTCCCAGCATGCCCGGTCAGTGACACACAGTAAGTAACCTCAGGAACAAAAGGAGGTATTGCACTAAGTTGTTAGTGACTATGAAAGAACACTGAGTTTCCAAACATCATAATGCTGTTAGGCAAACATGACCAGAGCATAATAGTAAAAATGGACAGAATTTTCTTAGATATAAGACAGACAATTGCACATCAAAGGTTCTCAGGAAGAGAAAAAATTCGCCTTGAATATATGAAGGATTGAGTGTTGGGTTTCTTTGTTGTTCAACTTAACACATTTTAGGAATTTAAAAAGGAGAGGAGAGACAAGATTCGCTTCTTAATATAGAGCACATTAAACCCTTTAAAATAAAATCCAACAGGTATTATAATGAAAGAAAAGATTTTTATTGGATTTAGTGGGGTTGGGATTACAATCCTTTAGGGAACTAACACAAAAACACTCACTAGATTAATATTTAAATGTCTGTTTCAATGTAGAGAGTTAAAAAGGATTTTCGGGAAGTGAGATAGATCTCATTTAGTGGTAATCAACATTTTGGCTTGAACTTCAGTAAAAATTACACTTTCATCTGTCATTAATCATATTTTTGGCTGTGAAGACTATTATTTGCTTCAAGGACGGGTCGAAATCTCTCTCAGATGCTCTTTCAATTGTGCAAATGAGGACACCAATTGGAGAATGTATGTACACTGATTAGCAAGGACATGCTGGTCTGGGAGAACTGCAATCCCTTCTATCTTGAGAGGCGCATAGTGGTTTTTGGAAGTAAAATGATATTTTGTATGCACAACAATAACTTGCTCACTAGAGCCTCACTGAATTATATAAAAAAAAATATAAAGGTTAGATCCCTTATTTACTACTGCACTGAATGCTTAAAGCAGGCTATTAAAATCTGGTCTCCCCAAGCACCTTCAGTTAATTCCATTTTCTAGCTTCTCCCTTGATTTGAATATACAGCACTAAATATCAGAGTTACTAATGTAGTAATTATTTTGTCTTGCAACTCAAACTCCTCAGGCAAACCCAAGAAGAACCACTCTCTCATCCAAAATTTATGACAGTGTAATCAAGGACAGAAAACTGGGAGGCACTTAGATTGCTACACTCTCTACCAAAGGCAGAAAGGAACTTTTACTGTATTGATCAGGAAGTTTAGTCACCTAAGGATATATGCAACAGGGATGAGTAATTGGTGGTTCATGGCCACAAAGCAATGTTATTTGACAGCAACAGATTCCCAAATCTCAGTCAATGTGTTTTCAAAAGTAGCTTATGAGGGAGAGAGATTTTGCACTTTAAAGTCTGCTCTCTGTCTGTGAGGGAAAGAGTTTCTGCACTTTAATATGTGTGTGTGTGTGTGTGTGTGTGTGTGTGTGTGTGCGCGCGCGTATGAGAGAGGGAGGGAGGGAGGTTCTGCACTTTAATGTCCGGTGTGTGTGTGTGTGTCTGTGTGTGTGTGTGTGTGTGTCTGTGTGTGTGTGTATGAGGGAGAGAGAATCTGCACTTTAATGTCTAGTAGGGGGGGAGAGATCTGCACTTTAATGTCTGGTGTGTGTGTGTGTGTGTGTTCCATCCACCACCAAGCCCGCCCACCTCTCATATCTATCTGTCTATCTATCCATCCATCCAAAACCCTCAGGACAAACATTTCATAACATTTCCACATTGAGGAAATAAATTGGAAAACTACACCAGCTTCCCATTTATTTGGTCATTCTCATTATGGTTCTTAAATATACTTTTTAAATAGCCCCAGAAGAAGCACCGCTGAACAAGCATTTCCTCCACCATAATCATGTTCAGGAACCGTTTGTTGAAGTACTTGGGGGAAGGCTATAGGTGAAAGAAATTATTTACCACACAAATTAGCATTTTACAGATGGAAAAGCAGCTCTTTTCTTAAAAGTTTGCCTGGTTTAGTCACTGACTCACCCAGCAAAATCTGACAGGAAAAAAGTGGGAGGAAGTGTTTGGCTTACTTCAAATATATGCCAGGGGGTGAGTCAGTGTCTTTTTTCCATAATAAAGGGAAGATGAGGAGGATTTGTAGGGGGTGTGTGTGTGTCTAACATTGCAAGGGCAGGCAGCTACAGGCTACAGCCAGAAATGGTATGGGACCCTACGAATTCAAGATCCACCTTAGATATCACCCTGAACCATGCCTCTTTTATGAAAGACACTGTTTATTTGTTGTTTCAACCATTGTGTTTATATATCAGCCACAAATACAAATACATACACACAAACTCTTATAAAAGAAGATAAAAAACAAGAGTCTCTATCAAAATGAAACCCCCGAATATTGCTTAAAAATCAGACAGAATACATCCGAAGAATAAAATAAAATGAAGACAATATTTAGTTTTAAAATACAATTAAAAATACAATAAATACCACTTAATACTTTAAAACCACCAAATTAATTCCTTATGAAAGGCTCTGACAACTTACCACAAATTGTTATTTCCTTGGCATAAGAGGTTGAGAGGTGAGTGATGTTTGGCATCTGCTGAAGGACCTTCCTGGTCTCATGCAAGAGCTGAAGCACATATCGCGCATGAAGGTGCTGTGTAGAGTCATGCACAAAGACAGAAACAACATATTACAGGCAATCCCTGGCAGAACGCCGCCCATCACTAAAGCTGAGGGAGTGATGCACACAGACAGTTCTTGTCTGCTCGCCCTGTAACCAGATTACATCTCAAAATGGGAGAAAATATGTGGAGGAAGAAAGTCAGGTGAAATGGAGAAATATATTTAGAATAATTTAAGTACGTATACAACATTTATGACATTAATAGAAAATTCAAGGAAGCTTTTGACTTGATTGTCTGCAGGTCACCACCAGACTGGAGAAGGCTGTAGTCCTATATAAATTTACCTGGGAGTAAGTCTCATTGAACCTAGTGGGGCTTACTTCTGAGTAGACATGCATAAGACTGCACTGTTCGGATTTTAAAGTCTAAAATCCTAGGCAGGCCTACTCAGAAGTAAGTCCCATTGAATTCAATGATGCTTGCACCTTGGTATGTGAGTATAAGACTCAGCCTTGATATTTTATTGTCTTAAGGTGTTTTGACAGGTCTGAATGTTTTTGTTTGTAATAGGTGGGAATGTTTCAAAAGTTTAAAGGGTGGTAATATCTTAATGTGAGTGATGGTTTGTTTTGTGAAGTAATGTATTACAATGTTAAGCTAATTGTAATGTCTTAAGGTTTTAATGTTTAAGAATTATTGTGAGATGGAAGTTAATTGGCTTATGTATAGAACTCATGTAGATAATTTATTAAGGAAGTGGTGCCCTTTCTCTTTTTCTTCAAAATATGATATGTTTATAACAATTACTTAAAATTACTTTTCCTACACGAGTGCTTTACTTTTCTATACCCTGCTAGCTTAATAGTGTTTAAGATACCCTTGAGGTTATCAACGGGAACTTCCGTAGAGGACTGTAAAAATAAGATATAATACTGTTTAACCAGTGGTCTGAACTTGCCTGTCGATGCTTGAAAGCCTGAAGAAGCACATCTGTGTCAGCAACAGTGAGGGGGAAACAAAGATGAGGTCCAGAGTAGGAGGTTGGTACTTCTATAGTCCTTTCATATTCTATCATTATAAGGTCGGAACCTGCCATGCTGTAATCACTGGTGGTGGAGAAAAAGTGAGAGCCGATGTCTAAAAAGGAAGCAGAAAAACAACGTATAAATACTTACTTTAGTTCAGTGGCAGCTCGTGGACAATCTCACTGGTGGGGTGAACAGTAGGTCAGCAGAGGTGGAGCCAAGGGGAGACAAAGGGGCAGAGCCAACCATACCTAGTTTGTGACACAGCATTCTCTCTTGCAAACCCTAGGATTGCACCTGCAACTTTTTCTTCATCCCTCCCTGTTCCTTTTTCTTTGCATGTTGTGTATTTTTAGATTGTAAGCCTGTGGGCAGGGGCTGCCTTCTTTTACTGATTATTTGTAAGCTGCTCCAGGAGCCTTTTTGGCTGAGAAGTGGGAGAACAATACTCTAAACTAAGTAAATAAATAAATCATTTTAAATAAATGTTTTAAAAATGAAAAAAAGATGAGCATCTGGAATTGGCTGGTGGGCAGGTTTGGGGCCACGTAAAGAGCGCAATTGAAGCAGCAATCACAGGACTTCCCCCTTCCCCTCAATGGCCATGGGGATTGGGTTAACCTTCATCTAGGTTTTTTTTTTTACAACTGTGCATACATTGTTTATTTCATAGATTTCATAGATCATAGAGTTGAAAGGGGCCTACAAGGCCATCGAGTCCAACCCCTTGCTCAATGCAGGAAACTAGAGGAGGGGGTCTCCCATCCAAGTAATAACCAGGCCTGACCCTGCTTAGCTTTCCACACTCAGACAAGCTGAGCCAGCATGAGCCACAGGCCTGTGCCAAGGTCAGACTTAATCTTTCCTTCAGCAATGTAAATGCAGTAAATCTGCGTAACAAAGACAGGTCTGATTGCTGTCAATTAGCAATACAAAAACCTGAAAAAGGCCTGAGGCTTATAAACTTTAAATCAGTATAACAAAGCTTTCCCTCAATGGATTTATTTTCTGTTTGAAGGAGGTGTTTGTTATTGTTCTTGGCTATCAAAGGGACTAAGATGACCTGTGGATGACCTCCTATTGTTCCCCCCTAATTGTTTCAGTTATTTGGGATATAAAGTCTAGCGATGGATTCATACCTGGTTGTGCCCCCAACTCGATTCTCCGCGGGGGTGGCTGCCCGACCCGATCTTCTGAGCTCGATCAAAGATCTTCTGAGCTCGATCGAACTTCTCCGGCCCCGTCCGTCACTTCCGAGACCGGAAATGACGCGACGGGACCCTGCACAGGCGCAGAACGCGCCACAGGGGTCCAGCGTGCCTGCGCAGGGTTTCGTCGCGTCATTTCCGGTCCCGGAAGTGACGCGACGGGACAGAACGGGCCGCGTGGGCGGCTCGCCGCGGAGAGGCGAGCCGCCCTGAAGAAATAAGGTAAGGCCTCGCCGGGCGTGAGTGGGGCCAATTTCGGCCTCGTTTTGCCCGGCGAGGCTTGATTCTACATCCCTAAATTAAAGTCCCCATAAAGCATATTCTTATGCAAATTTCTGGGACATTTTATGTCCCAGGCATGTTTGGTTTATAGAAAGAAAACTGTAAAAGGCAGTCAGCTGAAATGTGGGAATATTTTTTACTACCCTGTTTTAGGCAAAGTCTTAAAAGGACAGGATTGTAGGTCTAATTATGTGTAAATTACAACACAATGTGACCCTGGGGTAAGGAAAGAACCCCAAGATGCAGGATGAAAGGCCTACTCTTCCCCTACAGGTATTTGAATAGGAAAAAAAGCAGTTCCTTGGGGAATGTTCTGCGCATGTGCAACTTATCGCACATGCCCAGTGCTCCCCCTAGCCAAAGCAGGAAGTAAAGAAGAACAAACAGTGTTGCACTGCTGCTGCCAGCCACTTTATATTGCATCCTATGGAGGGAAACAAGGTCTGGGACACAAGCAATGAGAAGCAGGTTAGGCAGGACAGATTAGGTGGGGCTCTGCCCCCTTTGCCCTGTATGATAAGCCTCTACTGCTTTAGTTGACAAAAATATGCATGGATAATGGCTTGGATCCAACATTTCCTCAGAACAGCAGGATCACTCCACGAGCAGAGCTGCACTCAAGACATTCTAGCCAGAAAGGGGGTGGGGGTGGTCTTCACTGAATCTCTCCGCCCCCTGCGGCCCCAAGTGCTACCTCCCATCAGGGGTGTTGCTAGGCACTTAGAAGATTCACAGGACATAAATCTGGATAGAATATGAACATGCTAATTTATATCTATCAGGGATGTTGAAGAGTCCTTGGTCTCGAGTCACGAGTCGAGTCATGAGTCTTTGGACCCGAGTCTCAAGTCCGAGGGCCAAAATGGTGAGTCGAGTCGCGAGTCACTCCCAAAGGGGCGGCCCATGGAGGGAGTGGGAGGGTCTCCGCGAGAGGAAGAAGAGCTGCCCTTCCTCTCGCGGAGACCCTCCATGTGCCGCCGCCGCCTCACTGCCTGCCTGCCTGCCTCCCGCCGCCGCCGTCGCACACCATTCACCTCGCCGTTCTCCTCGCCGTCTCGCTTTTGTATGCCGCCGCGCTGGTCCGTCATGTCACTGTTGTCCTAGTTCCCCCCCCCCGCCAAAAACAGAGCGGCGGCAGCCAAACGCGACGGAGCAGGGTCCCGTCGCGTCACTTCCACCGCGCCGGAAGTGACACGACGGACCGGCGCAGCGGTGTACAAAAGCGAGACGCCGAGGAGAACGGCGGCGGCGGCAAGGAGAAAGAGAACGTCGAGGTGAATGGCGAGTGGCGGGTGGCGAGATGAGGTGAGCGGCGGCGGTTGCGGGTGGCGGTGGCGGAGTCCTTGGGGGCGAGTCCCGAGTCGAGTCTCGAGTCCCATTAAAAATATTGGGACTTGAGTCTGACTCGAGTCAGAGGGGGGACTCAGTCGGACTCACGAGTCGAGTCCTTGAGTCTGAGTCCCCATCCCTGATATCTATATATGCAAATTTAGAAAAAAAAATTAGAATTTATTTAAATTATACAGACGGAAAATTTTACATCCCAATCCAGATCATCCCAAATAAGTAGTTCCTCTTCTATTACAGTTAATTTGCAACAGTACAATAAAAATGCAAAAAAGAGTGTGGCTGGTAGTTTTTTTCATGAGCAACACACACACACACACACCTCTACCTAGAAATAGCAACATTTGAACCAAAATGGAGTTTCAAAATTTTTACAGAGTACTAATCCAAACGCACTCTGTATTGAAGGGTGTTGCAGCATGTGGGGAGTTCTAACCCTTCCCTCCACAGCATAAATCCCCCTTGAAAATCACCCCCATGACAATTCAGCTAAGGGGGGGAAAAACATCCATTGGCTCCACTTTATTTATTTATTACATTACATTTCTATACCGCCTTTCTGCTAAGGCACCCAAAGCAGTTTACAATGTTTAAATACACAAACAAACAAACGTTCCCCCCCCCCCCAACCAAACATACACCAGTTCTCTCAGGCCAACTGAAGGCTTCTTCTGGAGCTGCTGGTACAATCTCCCTGGCCTGGGCTTTTCTTCTGCCTTCCCTCTGTAGCCCCAGGGAAGGTGGGGGAGGGGCTGCCCCAACAGTCCTCTCAGGCCGGTGATGGTTGTTTCAGGAGCTGATGGCATTTGCTCCCCGGCCTGGGCTTCTCTTCTGCCTTCCCTCAGGGCGCACAGGTCTTAAATAGCCCCAGGGAAGGTGGGGGAGGGGCTGGACACTCGGGGCAGGGCTACACTGTTCGAGGGGGTCCCCCAACCCTACTCAGCATATTTTCAGGGGGAAAGAGATAGAGGACTGCAGGGGGAGGGGAGAATTGGCAATGATCACCTCCTCCTTTCTACTAGTGGAAATGCTCCATTGGATCAGAAGCCTTCCATGGCTGGAAGGAAGCTGGTAGATTAATAGATCATAGAGTTGGAAGGGGCCTACAAGGCCATCAAGTCCAACTCCCTGCTCAATGCAGGAAACTAGAGGAGGGGTCTCC
This sequence comes from Shinisaurus crocodilurus, assembly GCA_021292165.1. Lineage (NCBI taxonomy): Eukaryota > Metazoa > Chordata > Lepidosauria > Squamata > Shinisauridae > Shinisaurus > Shinisaurus crocodilurus. The sequence continues at coordinate 200,719,361 of CM037878.1, read as the reverse complement.
GTCCCATCCAAGTAATAACCAGGCCTGACCCTGCTTAGCTTTCCACATGCAGACAAGCTGAGCCAGCATGAGCCACAGGCTTGTACAGCCTTCTGTCAGTGGAAGGCAGATGCTGGACCCAACCCAATGACTTCATGTCATGAACATTCATTTAAATCATTGACGTAGCATATAGCAGGCAAATAGATAGAATGGATGCCAGGATCCAAAGAGCCTTTTAGACATGTGTAAGAATAAGGAAGAGTCTTGTGCACCTTAAAAACCACACACACACACACACACAGTGTAGAGAACATTTGAGTCAAATAGTAATTAAATGCAAAAAGTACAGTTTATGATCATTCAATTACAGCTTAAATATATGCAAAATAAGCACACTTGACCATTCACAACAGCAGTAACTGGTGATGACACAATCCCTGTTCAGGCATTCAAAAAGGGTTAACAGCAACGCGTGAGGAGAAGAGACCCTCCAGCCCTGCCCCTCCCCTCCTTCATGATTATCATTCTGTACTCATGGAAGATGACTGTCTGAAGAGCAGAGTCTCCTGTATCTGTTGAGGTTCTCCAGGTGTGCCAGAAGGCTGAAAAATCTGCTCTACTCTGTAGCAGCTACAGACACAATTTCTCACCCGTCCAAAAGGGTTTTTTTAAAAAAATGGATCACCCCGAATTCAGCAGGGTGGCAGGGCCACACCGGGGTAGTGGGGGCTGCATATGGCCTGCAGACCACATATTGCCCACCCCTGCACTACATCATCATTTAACCCTTTAAGTACATAACTGCTTAGTTTAAGAACCCACTCTTTTCTTTTTCTTAAGCAGGTGTTACTCTGACTACCTTGTTCAATGTCCCAAAACAAACAAAAAAACAATTGTGTGGTTTTCCCAGCTTTTGTGCAGTCCCCCCCCCCCCATTCTAAAAAGTTGAAATGCCTCTAGACTTAGTTACTGATGGTAAGTGCTTTAAGTTAAAATATATGCTGGTATTTTGGTCCTGCCCCTTTTGCTTTCAGCCCCACCCACCACTGGAATGCAGCCCCCCAAGAGCTTCTCCAAAATTCAGCCCTTGGGCTGAATGAAATTCAACACCCCCCTTGTAAAACTTCTAACAGCCTATTTTTGATCAAGTACTCAGGATTGTGGAATAATGTTTTCCTAAGTGTTTGTTTACAATACACAAAACTCCCACAGGGGGAAAATTCCATAACTATGGCTTTAAAGAAAACTATCACGGAACATTGGCATTAACTGGCGGATACACCAGCTTGTATGGAAAACCTCCCACTAATAATTATTCATAAAAGGCCTAAAAACACACTAATCAACAAAAATTGAAAACCACAATTACAAATATTGCCAGGAACATCTCTCCCACAAGGACATTTGCTGATGAAGAGAGTATGCTGTATTCAAGATGTGCTAGGTGTGATAATACTTTGGAAGGCTTCTAAAAATAAAACATTATTTCTCATTGTTCATCAGTTCCCACATTAATAAACCTACAAAAGCCAGAGTTCTCTGTATTGTCGGTGTTGATTATTTCTTCAAGAGGGAAGCAGGCTGGCCTCATGCTCCTACCCCACTGTTGCTCCAGTTGTGAAGGGATTGTTACTGGCTTTATTCTCAATTAGGCTTCTCAGTGTGTGGAGAGCCTCTATGAGATACAGCAGGCTCTCCTCTTTAGAAAGTCACCCTCCCTGAGAACAGGGTGAGGGAAACATGCAAGAAAGAGGGTGAGGCTAGAGCTGTGTTCTCCTGGCTGGGGCATGCTGGGAATTGTAGGCCAAAAACATCTGGGGACCCAAGGTTGGAGAACACTGGGCTAGAGCATACCCCCTCTCCTCGTGGGTTTATTCTACACAGCTACAGAATGCCTGAATAGGGCTACTCTTACAGTGCAAGCCTATGCATGTCTACTCAGAAGCTGGTCTTTTGAGTTCAATGGGACTTACTTCCAGGTAAGTGTGTATAGGATTGCAACCTTATTGATTTGACTCAGAGTGCAGCTGCACAGCTCCAGTTCTTATATTTTCAGTCTTGGGGAACACACATAAGCATACATTTCCACACAATTCCAAGTAGCTACTGTTTCATACACAGTAAATGATACCTGCACACATATGGCCCAGGCTGGATTGGCATACATAACAAGATAAATTGCCTGGGAAGCATGTTTATTTATTTATTTATTTATTATATTTATACCCTGCCTTTTTTCCTGCAAGGAACCCAAGGTGGCTTACATAATCCTCCTCTCCATTTTATCCTCACAACAACCCTGTGAGGTAGGTTATTGAATATATAGAATCATAGATTCTTATATGATCTTATCCTCACCTGGATCACTCTCATGAGCCTGGGTAAAATGGTCCAGCATGAATCTGAAGAAGTTGGACAGCTGAGCAAGAAAACACATCCATTAGTTTACTAACTGAAATGCTTCTATTCCCTTGTCTGTCACCAATTTGCAGGGCACTTTGGATCCGTCTACACTGGGCAAACTCCTAAGCCCCATACCTGCTAGGACTAGGAGTCCCTATTTATAGGAAGGGGGTGTTATGCACATGCATGAAGTTTGCCCATTGAAAGCAGGAAGCATTTCTGTGCTCATAAAGCAGAATGGTGAAAAACTACTGCATGCATAGATACCCCCTCTGCATGCAGACATATTGTGCACATTGAGGCTGTTAATTTAAGGCCTGCCTTATTGGATTATCCTCCTGCAACTAATTATTTCATCCTTGCTGTCATCTTGCAAGATATGCTCATTTCTGGAATGGGGCAGGTCAGCGGAGCTGCCTTATGCACGCTCTGCTGACCTGACCTATTGCAGAAAACAAAAACAAAAAAACCCCTGTCTGCCAGCCCTGCTTTTAAAAAAAGAAAAAGTAATGTGCTTTTTCTGAAAATGTGCTTTTTTTCTCATTTTAAATTCACTGAAATCATAGCACCATCATGACTAAAGGAATAAACACATTTATCTAGAATAAGTACAGTTTCGTTGTAGAAAAAGATAATACATTTTTAAAACAGAAATAATGAAATGACCATCTGTAACAATGTACATGCCTGGCTGGCCACACACTGACTATAGACTATGTTTTTAAAAATAAGAAGAGAGAAAGGATGCTGTGGTATCAGTCCTGGCATGCCCATGCTGGTCAACAAGTTGCCCATGGGCCTGTTTGCTGCTGCCCCCATCACCTGCCACTATCTGTGTGGTCATTTGGGGGCCACCTGGTCTGTGGGGCCCTGGACTGGCTACACCACTGCTTAGGCTTCGAACAAAAGCTGCCATTGGTACTATGGGAGCTTTTTTCTAAGCCTAATTGCTGCATGGCAGTGGGTGGGGCTGAGAAGAAGAAGCTGTGAGCCAGATCCAAAGGTACTGTGGGCCACATCCTGTTCATGAGCTAGTGGTTCTGCAGCCTGGTCTTAAATAGTGGAGGATTTTAGAGCCCAACACAGAGGTTATCATTACACTTCAAGAGGGATCACAATTTGTCCAGAGCCAGTCTCTACAACTTACATAGCAAACCGTTGCCCATCATAGCTGGTTAGAACTAGCTGAGGAGGGTTGGACGGGCCCAGGGAATGGTAAACGCATAATTGCATGAGGGAGTGGTACCTGCTGCCCATAAAGAGGCAGTGGTGTGACCACTTCTGAATCCAGAGATTCATAACAACTATTGCCCAGTCACTAATACCCCCTTTTGGGGCAAGGTGCTTGAGAGGCTGGTGGCAAACCCTACAGATGTTCTTGGAGGATACTGATTATCTAGACCCATTTCAATCTGGATTCCAGCCTAAATATGAGACAGAATCGGCCTAA